>CM042686.1:569784518-570984518 GCA_023614405.1 Avena insularis
CCTGCATAAAAAGTTTGGATGATCATCCAAGCAGTCAGTCCATTAGTGGGACAATTCTTTACCAAAGATTTCATTCTTTCCCAAGCTTGAGTAACATGTTCATTATCAGATTGTTTAAACTTCATTATTTCACTTCTCATAGATATAATCTTAGCAGGAGGATAGTATTTTCCAATGAAAGCATCTTTGCATTTAGTCCAAGAATCAATATTATTCCTAGTTAAGGTATTCAACCATTCTTTTGCTTTTCCTCTCAAAGAGAAAGGAAACAATTTCAGCTTACTAATATCTCCATCTATATCCCTATGCTTTTGCATCTCACAAAGTTCAACAAAATTATTTAGATGGGCAGCATCATCTTCATTACCAATACCAGAAAATTGTTCTCTCATAACAAGATTAAGTAAAGCAGGTTTTGTCTCAAAGAAAGTAGCTTTAGGCACAGGTGGAGCAATAGGTGTGCACATAAAATCATTGTTGTTGGTGCTAGTGAAGTCACACAACTTAGTGTTTTCAAGAGTAGTCATTTTTTTGTGTTTTTAGTAAAGAAAGAAAACTAGTAAAACTATTTTTTTTGTGTTTTTGATAAAGAAACAAGAAAACAAAGCAAAAGTAAACTAAGGAAAACAAAAATAACAAAGTAAAGAGATTGGTTATGAGGGACTCCCCTTGTGAAGATGTCCTTGACTCCCCAGCAACGGTGCCACAAAAATACTTGATGATTCGTGTATTAATGAGCTCGTTGGGGAACCCCAAGAGGAACGTATGATGAGCACAGCAGTAAGTTTCCCTCAATTATGAAACCAAGGTTATCAATCCAGTAGGAGCAAGGAAACACCCCAAAGGTGTTGCCCATTTGAGCGTTGAGGCACACTAGGTGCCAAAGACAGCGAGACCTGCACAACACAACCACAGAACTTTGTCCCCAACTTGCGATGAGGTTGTCAATCTCACGGGTTTTGCTGAAAACAAAGGATTAAACGTATCGAATGGAAGGAAGTAATAGTTTGTAGAAAATAAACACAAACCAGTAAACTGTTTGTAGATTGTATGTAAAAGAAAGGACCGGGGTCCATAGTTCACTAGAGGTGGCTCTCCTTAAGATAGATAACATGCTAGGTGAACAAATTACAGTGGGGCAATTGACAAACATCGAGAAAGCATACAAGCATATACTAACCATCTTGACTCCTTTGAGATTCGATTGGGCATCACAACATTATACATAGACCGTCATCCAACTGCATCTATGACTAATAATCCACCTTCAGGTTATCATCCGAACCCCCTCCACTATTAAGTTGCAAGCAACAGATTATTGCTTTATGAATTGCATGTAAAGTAAACAATACAATTATTCTATGAACAAAGGATTGTTGTTTTCTCCCTAGTAGCAACAACACATCTAGTACCTTAGAGATTTCTGTCACTTCCCTAGATTACCAGAGGCATGAACCCACTATCGAGCATAAATACTAACTCTTGGAGTTGCTAGCATCTACTTGGCCAAGATAGATACTAACAACGGAAAGCATGCAAGATCACAAAATAACAAAGACATGATATAATTAATAATCAATCTAAAATAACATCTCAATATCCATCGGATCCCCGCAAAAACAACATGCAGAATTACAAATAGAGGATCTTGATCATGAACGGAGCTCACAAGATCTA
The DNA here is from genome assembly GCA_023614405.1 of Avena insularis. Classification (NCBI taxonomy): domain Eukaryota; kingdom Viridiplantae; phylum Streptophyta; class Magnoliopsida; order Poales; family Poaceae; genus Avena; species Avena insularis. Next base: position 569,786,196 of record CM042686.1, read on the forward strand.
AGCATGAAAGCACAAAGAAGGAGAACCAACCATCTAGCTACTACATGGACCCGTAGGCCAGAGATGAACTACTCATGCATCACACTGGAGGCTTGCATGATGATGAATAAGGCCTCCAGGGTGAAATCCCCTCTCCGGCAGGGTGCCAGGAAGAGCTTCAGATCCCTCCCGATCTAGGGACGGAGACGACGACGGCTATAGACTCTTTCGTGGATTTTTGATCGGGTACTTAGGGTTTCCGTATCAGAGGCAATATATAGGCGGAAGGAGAGGCCGAGGGGGTGCCTGGGGGGCCAGACCACCCCCTAGCGTGGGCCAGGCCTGGCCGTGCGGCCAGGTGGTGTGGCCAGGCCCCAGCCCATCTCCGTCTTGTATTCTGGCTCTAGATGTCTTCCGGTAAAATAGTGACTTTGGCTTTTGTCCCATCCAATTCCGAGAATATTCATTTTCTGACTTCCTGGAACCAAAAACAGTAGAAAACAGGCAGCTGGCACTATGGCTCTTGTTAATAGGTTAGTCCAAGAAATCATATGAAAAGTACTCCAAAGTGTGGACAAACCACAAGAAAGTAGATAAAACCAAGCATGGAACATCAAAAATATAGATACATTTGCAATGTATCAGTTACCGCGGAGGACAGGTAACTCATGTTCCATCTTCTTAACACGATCGCGCAGTCGCGAAAGCAGGGAGAATTCATCCACCCTTGAACACGACTGCGCCAAGGCCTCACCAGCGGATGGCGGATCCCGCGGATCACCCAAAGGACCACTCGATGTACCCTATCACAAGCCAAGCAAGAAATAATAAGGGCGACACCTCCCTCTTCTTTACCCATGCGACTCTCGAGGTTGCAGACGCGCTTGTACAGCGCTTCCGTCTCCTCGGACTCGCCGGGCATCACTACGTTCTTCTAGGAGCGCCTCCTCTTGCACGGCGTCGCGGGATCGAAGGGGCAAGTCCGTAGTGCTCTCCATCGGCCTTCTGGTCACGAACGTAGAACCACTTATCCCTCCACCCTTGGACGGACGCCGTGAGCTTGATGTCAAAGTAGGTGGCGGAGGAGTCGACATGAATCATGCAACCGCCTACATCGTAGACTAACGAGCCAGAAGCTGACTGATGCTTCAGCTTGAAAAGCCTCTTGAAGATACCAAAGTGTGGCTCGACTCCGAGCCAGCACTCGCAAAGCATGATATAGTACGCAATGTGAAGGAGAGAGTTTGGGGACAGCTGGTGCAGCTAGAGCCCATAGAAACAAAGAAGGCCCATGACAAAGGGATGCAGGGGCAGAGACATACCACAAATGATGAACACGAGGAACATCACCCGGAAACCAGACGGAGGACGCGGGGTTACCTCATCACCTGGCGCGTGGAAGAACTCCACCTTGATGCAGAAGATGGAGCTCAGAGGCCTTGATGGTGGACGCGCGCCACACACCATTGGTGACACGGGTGCCCGCACCCTTCTTCTTGCCAGCGCCACGCGGCAAATCAGAAACACGCGGAGTTGGTCCAGCGCCACGAAGAGGACAAGCTCTAGGAAGCAGAGAGCAGCGACAATGGTGATGGAAGAACAAGCAGAGAAAGATCAGATGGGAAAATTACCATAGCTGCGCTGCTACTTAACCCCCTTGCGGATGCAATCCAACGGCCAGCAGAAACCCTATTGGATGTGTGGCGCACATCGTGGTCGACACGTGGAGAGGCCAAAACACGAACCGTCCCCCGCTATCTCCATTACGCGCGGAAATCGAGGAGACGCAGTTAAAACGAAAGATTACGCATGCCCGGTCAAATCAAGGTCAGAAAGTGGGACCCACCGATCGTTACGTCCCATCAAAGCCGCTCACACGGGAAACTGAGGTCATCACATCATCAGCACTGATGTCATCGAGATGAGCACTACAAGACTTCGACTACTTTAGTCCTTGCTCGAGTCTTCGACTCCACCAAGCACTCGGGGGCTACTCCCATAGGGAGCACTGGTCGCGCACCCTACGATTTTCTTTTTATGCAGGAATATGGACATTCAAAGCATACCCAACCACTCGAATCCACGATTCGACTATGGATCATGGGTTACTCCCACAGGGAGTGCCGGAGGCAAATTCGACTGAAACAAGCAAACAAAAGACGACAACAGTCGCAATTAGTCCCCGCCTAAGTCTGCGACTCAACCAGGCACTCGGGGGCTACTCCCATAGGGAGCGCTGGTCGCACACCCCTATGATTATTTGCACGTCGTACTATGTGTTGATAACATCCAAACTCGAAGTCTATGGCGACACCGCCTCATATTTTCCCTACAAAGAGATTACGTCTCCTAGGCCACCCGAATCATCTCCGCGATGACAAAAAATTCGGATGCCGCGCTTGCAGCGTGAAGATAAGACCTGAATAAGGCCTATCAACGCATTTGCTGCGCACTACCAGAAATATATCCATGCCTACATCCACGATGAACATGCCTTGACGGGCGCGTCGAGTGCTCACACCCATATACTGGAATTCGACTCCTGTAAGACCTCCGCTGCTTGAGTCGAATTACACCAACACTTTTCTGAATTCGAGTCCGGGGACTCGAGTTCGAGTAGATTGTGTTGTTTTGCCCTAAGACAGTTAACTGGTACCGATACATCGGTTAAATCAGGCACACATATGAACAATCCCTATGACATAAATAGAACACTCGAAAAATACTCAGTCATGCACTCGAAAGGCTTCATAAAGTCCCTAGTCGAATCTGCGATTCCACTGGACACTCGGGGGCTACTGACATGGGTATACCCTGCAGGTACTCGAGTTTGGTATATACGGTCCAGATACGTGGAAGCCCATGGCGTTGCCACGGCCCGATAAAGACTTCCAGTGGCCCATGGACTCTCGATTATTTGTGAGACAAGAAGAAGCTTAAAGATAGAAAGTTTAAAGGGAAAACCCTAATCTGTAACCGACTTGACCTGCTACTTGGGAACTAGCCTATCTATATAAAGGCTAGGAGGGGGCGGCGAGGAGGACACACGCAACCCTAGTTTCCACAACTCTCGCCAGATTACATCTGTGCACCCGTGTAATCTTTAATTCCTCCATTAATTCCAAGAGAAGACAAGCAGGAGTAGGGACCTCTACGAGGCCTAAACCTGGGTAAAACTTGCGTACCTATGTGCTTGTTTGCTAGACGACTGATGCCTCCAGCGCTCCCTCCTTCTCCAAAACCCAAGTCCATAACAATGGGCATTTATGAGTTAAACCCTCGTCAGTAATATTTCTAGATGTAATAAAATGCCTATGAATTACTCTTTAGTTATTGAACCCTTTGACTGTTGGGGATTTGACTGTTGGGGATTTGACTTTATGGGGCCTTTTCCTCCTTCAAAAGGTTATACTCATATTCTTGTTACTGTTGATTATGTTACTAAGTGGGTAGAAGCCATACCTACGAAGAGTGCTGATGGGGAGACTTCACTAAAAATGCTTAAGGATGTTATCTTCCCTAGGTTTGGAGTGCATAGGTATCTTATGACTGATGGGGGTTCTCATTTCATTTATGGTGGCTTTAGAAAGACCCTTGCTAAATATGATGTTAATCATAGAATCGCTTCAGCTTATCATCCCCAAACTAGTGGATAAGTAGAGTTATCATATAGAGAAATTAAATCCATCTTGCAAAAGACTGTTAATAGATCCAGAAAAAAATGGGCTAAAAAGTTGAAGGATGCTTTATGGGCTTATAGGATTGCCTATAAAAACCCTTGGGGATGTCTCCCTATAAAATGGTTTATGGGAAAGCTTGTCACCTGCCTTTAAAATTAGAACACAAAGCTTATTGGGCAGTTAAAGAACTTAATAGAGATTATAAGCTTGCTGGTGAAAAAAGATTATTTGACTTAAGTTCGTTGGATGAATGGAGGAGTGAAGAATATGATAATGCAATACTCTTTAAAGAAAAAGTTAAAAGATGGCATGACAAGTGAATACTTAAGAGAGAATTCCATGTTGGTGAGAAAGTTCTATTGTATAGGTGTCATCTCAGATTTTTTGCAGGGAAGCTACTGTCAAAATGGGAAGGACCTTTTGTTATTGAAGAAGTGTACCATTCAGGAGCAATACAAATTTCTTCTTTAAAAGATAACACTACACAAGTGGTGAATGTGCAGGGACTCAAGCACTATATTGCTGGAGATTCTTACAATGAAGATGTTGATGCTTTTCAAGTTATAACTCCGGAAAAATTCACCAAAGACCAAATTCAGAAACCTACAGAGTCCATTTTTGAATAGGTAACAGATCTGGTAAGAAAATTTCCGCAAAAATTCTGTCAAATTATATTTTTGCAGTTTTTTTCCAACAAGGAAAGAAACGAAGCAAAAGAGGGAAGGAAATGGAGCCTAGGTGGCTCACACCACCCTGTGGCGCGGTCCCACCCCTGGCCGCACCACTGTGTGGTGGCGCCCAGACTCAATCCCCCGGTGTGGCCCGGACTCGCCCAGACCCGTTTTCTCCCAGTACCTTCCTTTTGTTGTAAAACTTCATAATATATAATCCCCCGGATCCCTCGAGGTTCGTATATCGTGTTCTCATCGTGTTTTTGTTTCGATCTGTTTCTGACAGGTAGAGTCCCAGTTTTGGAGCCACAGTGTCTTCCTCTAGATCAGCCAAGGAAGATTCCTTAGTGGATATCATCAACCCATACATGTGTGAGTTGAAGATTCATCCCAAGGAGTTGTTGCTTGAAGATGGGGAGGTACGGATAAAAGAGGTTCAAGGCCCTAAAGGTGAAGGAAGTCTGGAGGACAGGATGGAAGCGCTGGAGCAAGAAGTCTTTAGGTACAAGAAGACGGTGGAACACGAAGTGGATATCATCCATAAGATTTGTTCCAAACTCATCATCGAGCATGTTTTGAGAGTTGAATGAAAAAGATAAAAGTACTCTTAAAGAAATATAATTTCATCATCTTTCTTTCTTGATTTTCTCATAAGTTTAGTATTCTCTAGTTAAGATCTTATGTGCTTCCAAGGAAGATTGCATGTTTGTTTTTATCACTTGTATGTTTGCTTGTTTCCTTCAACTCTTATACTTGCTACCCAGCCTTGCTAGCCAAAAACCTGTATTGAGAGGGAATTCTTCTCGTGCATCCAATCCTTGAACCAAAACCTATGCTATTTGTATCCACCATACCTACCTACTAGCACTATTGCTATTCCAAGTAAATTCATGTTTTTATCTACCTTCTGAATTAAACTTGTTATGTGAAAATTAGTGATTAAAGCTCTCACGAACTTGATGGCACACTTTACTTTCTTGCATCTAATAAACTTGAACCATTGTACCCATCTATGTTGCATATATGCTTGCGCTTTGTAAGTTGTGAATTAGCAGAACCATGCTGTCATGGGGAACGCTTTCAACATTGCACTGGTACTTTGTACCTAGTTGATATCATGTTCTTTTGTCTATGGATGTCGTCGATGTGAAATGAAAGGGGAGCTTGTAAGTCCATGGAGTTATGTATGTGTGTTAGAGAAACACTTGGGCCACCGGTCTAATCCATGCTATCATGGTGGAAACCTGCAGCGTAACCGTAATGAGCATCTATGAAGCATTCTTCTTATAAAAAAAGAGAAGAGATTGAGAAAAAGAGAAAAAGAAAAAGGGAAAGGAAAAAAAGAGATGAGAAAAGAGGAAAGAGAGAAAAAAGCACCATATTCCCATGGTAAATAAGAAGATTGCTGAGATGCTCGTTGTATGCTTGCCTTGTCATTTTGATATGGGGATTCTTCCGTATCATCGGGCAAGGGGTACCCCGTTGGTGGTTCTCTATGATACACATGTACTTACTATGACAAGAACTTACCGGTGACTAAACTCGAGTAGCATGAGGAGCGACCCTCAAATTCAAGGGACATGAGATTTTCAACTTGCAACTTGTCAAGCATATCCTCATATTTGATCACTTTAACCTTAATCACCTAAAGATGCCTATGATAGGGGCAATGAGAGCTGAAAGCTAGTAAGTACCATAATTTTTGGAAGCTCTTTATGAAACTTGAAATCCCTGCTTCCCTCTGCGAAGGGCCTTTCTTTTACTTTTTTAGTTGATTCAGTAAACCTATTCCCTTCTATCTCAGCAAGTATTTTGAGTTGTTGTGTTTCATTCATTCATATGATGATTTATTCAATCATGTTTATTATGTTCCTTGTTTTGCACATTTGCTCTTATCTTAGTGTTTACTTCTTTGAAAGCTATCATTGAAAAATCAGTTATTTGTGAACTCCAGCAAATTGTGGGTCATCAGTAGCGTCTTCGATTTCAACACGGGCTTGGCTGGTGTAGCCATGCACCGCGAACTTTGTTCTTCTATAATATCAACGCTGTTGTCGTGCTCTTCAAGGCTACAACTCGCCTCCATTTCACGTTGTTTCTGTGCGCGGGTCTTCCGAGCCACGACGAGGGGGCGCGTGCCTCCATGATTTCGTCCTCACTTTCAGAGGACTCTTCCACCTCCTCCTCCTCAAGCTCTACGGGAACCTCTTCATCTAGCGGAGGAAGCCAGTTCTCCAAGACTTGGAACAGCTAGCGAAGACAAAATAAAAGCCACTTGATCAATACAAAATACTGAAACCACGACTGCAAAGCTGCGACTGCGAAATTGTGACTGCAAAACTACGACTATGAAAACACGGTTGTAAAGCTGACACTGTGAAGCCCAATTGAGAAAGAAAGAAAGGAGACTTACAGTGGGGGCCTGACACTCCCTGGTGGCGGTGTATGGGGAAAGCCCGACCCTCGAGTCCTCATACTCCGCCTCCATGATCTTCTTCAATGCGTCAATGTAATCGTCGGCCTCTCAGACCTCCTTGCTTGCCTTCGTGGCATCATCTTTGCCGGTATACTGGTACATCTAGTGGGCTCGGGTGGCTAGCGGAACCAGTCGTCGCCCGAGCCAGTAGTTGTACAAGTTGATGGTCTCGAGACCCTCCTTCTTCAGCTCCTTGATCCGCGTCAGCATTTCATCGACGGTCATCCTCTAGTCGTCAGGGAGCATGGTTGCTGACAATCGGCATGGCGCGCTCTAATGACCCACAAGTATAGGGGGTGTATCGCAGTATTTTAGATAAGTAAGAGTGTCGAACCCAATGAGGAGCAGAAGGTGCTGGCTAGTGGTATGGATCAGGAATTCTCTGCAAATACTTAGCAAACAGATTTTTAGGGTTTTTTGATAAAGCAAGCAAACAAAGTACGAGTAAATAAAAGACAGTAGGAATAAATGCAGCAAGTGTCCCAATCCTTTATGTAGCAAAGGGCAAGCCGGTTGTATTACTTCAGATGACCAAACGTTCTCGAGGACACATGGGAAGACTGTCAAGTGCTTTCGCTTCATATAGTTGATTAATCTTCTTTAGCTTGCTAAGTGTTGTGTGGGTGAACCTGTGCTAATGTACCGCCCCATCCAAGACTAATACATACTTGTGATTATACCCCTTGCAAACATCCGTAAGTACAAGAAAGTAATTAAGGTAGAAACCTAACCACAGCTTTAAACTCTAAGACCCTTACGTCCCTTGTGCAATGGTTTCCTAACGGGGGTTCAGGTTTCTGTCACTCCGACAACCCCTACGATTAGTAGCCAAATACACAATTCATTCCCCTAGGCCCATATAGGTGAAGTGTCATGTAGTCGACGTTCACATGACACCACTAAAAGAAGTACACCACAACTTAAATAACAATCTATTGAATCTTTCTCAACGCAACTCCACTACTAACAACAAGACTTCTCCCATGTCCTCAAGAACAAAACGAACTACTCACAAGACATCATATGGATCATGATCAGAGATGGAATAATGATGTATAACAATCTAAACATAAACAATAATTCAATGGTTCACTCAATAGCATCAACTACAAAGAGTAATCAACACCGAGAAAGTTTCCTCTATGAACTATGCAAGATTCAACACAATTGTTACAGCAATATGGAGATGGTGATGAGGGTGCTGATGGTGATGATGGTGGTGATGATGATGATGATGATGATCCCGATGAAGTCCATCTTGATGGTGGCGTTGATGGCGACGATCTTCCCTCTCCGGGAAGGAATTCCCCTGGCAGAAATCTGTCTGCCGGAGAGATCTTTCTCTCTCGGTGTTTTCCGCCCTGCAGAGGCGGCGGAATCTTTTTGTGGTTGCCCCTCGAGTCTTAGGGTTTCGGGAGGATGATGTACGCCAGAGGGGAGAGGCTGGAGTGGGCCAGGGTGGCCACACCACCTCCAGGCGCGACCTAGGGCTTCCCGCGCCATGGGGTGGTGTGGGCCCCCTGTGGCCCATCTCCACTCCATCTTCTGGCATCCTTAGTCTTCTGGAAAAATAGGATTTTCCGTATATTTTCCGGAATTTTCTGATCTTCGCGAATTTTTCCTCCAAACAGCACCTTTTCCATCAGAATCCTGACTGCAGCGGTCCATGCTCCAAAAGTCATCAACCATGCAAAAATAGATGAAATAACATAAGTATCACCTCTCAATACGAAATATATCAATGAATAATACTGAATTAAGACATAGAATAGTGATGCAAAATGGACGTATCAACTCCCTCCAAGCTTAGACTTCACTTGTCCCCAAGCGAAACTGAGCTCAATAAACATGGCCTCAGGTTTATGGAGTGAAGAGTCGATAAAAGAATACAGACAAGAAGCATCACATTCATCAAATACATAGATCATAATAGAAGACAACTCACTATTATATAACTCAACTTGTAATAAGTAAAGGAAACACAATAAAGATACATAAAGTGAATCATAATTGGTAATGGCAAACTTAGCTCTTGGTCGAAGAATAGTTGATAATTTGTTGGAGTTCACAAATAACTGGTTTTCAATGATAGCTTTCAAAGTAGTAAACATCAAGATAAGAGCAATGTGCAAAACAAGGAACATAAGAAACATGAGTGAATAAATCATCATATGAATGAATGAAACACAACAACTCAAAATACTTGCTGAGATAGAAGGGAGTAGGTTTACTGACTCAACTACAAAGTAAAAGAAAGGCCCTTCAAAGAGGGAAGCAGGGATTGCAAGTCTCATAAAGAGCTCCCAAAAATTATGATACTTACTAGCTTTCATCTCTCATTACCCCTATCATAGGCATCTTTTGGTGATTAAGGTTAAAGTGACACAACTAAGAGGATATGCTTGACAAGTTATAAGTTGAAATCTCATGCCCCTTACTTATGAGTACCGATCCTCATGCTACTCAACTTCAGTCACGAGCAAGCTCTTGTCATTGTAAATACATGCGTATCATTGAGAACCAGCAGGGTACCCCTTGCACATGACACAAGAGCTATCGCATAATCAAAATGACAAGGCAAGCAGACAGTGAGCATCTCAGCAATCTTTTTATTTGCTATTTGCATAGGTTTTTATTGAGGATGCTTCATAGAATGCTCACTATAGTTATGCTGCAAGTTTCCACCATGATTAGGCATGGCTTAGGCTAGCGGCCCAGGCGTTTCTCTAACACACATATAAACTCCATGATCTTACAAGTTCTACTTTTATTTCACACCGCCGGGATCCATAGGCAAAAGAATCATGATATCAACTAGGCACAAAGTACCATGGTAGTGTTGAAAGCGGTCCCCATGATACATGGTTCTACTAACTTCAACTCATAAAGCGCAAGCATATACGCAACAAACAAGGACCCAATGGTTCAAGTTTATTAAATGCAAGAAAGTAAAGTGTGCCATCAAGTTCGTGAGAGCTTTAATCACTAAATTTCACATAACAAGTTTAATTTGGGAGGTAGATAAAATAATAATTTACTTGGAATAGCAATAATGCTATTAGGTAGGTATGGTGGACACAAATGGCATAGGTTTGGTTTAAAGGAGGTGGATGCACGAGAAGAATAACCTCTCAGTACAGGTTTTTGGCTAGCAAGGCTGGGTAGCAAGTATAAGAGTTGAAGGAAACAAACAAACATACAAGTGATAAAGACAAACATGCAATCTTCCTTGGAAGCACAAAAGATCTTAACTAGAGAATACTAGACTTATGAGCAAATCAAGAAAGAAAGATGATGAAATAATTTTTCTATAGAGTACTTCTATATTTTCATTCAACTCTCAAAAATAGTGTTGCTACTGACCGAGCCAGGTTAGCCAAAACCAACTAAATTAACTCAATGATCCCAAAGTGATACCAATACTAACTACAAGATCAATCATATAACCACGAATTGAAAACTAATATAAGCTATGCAAAAGAGTGAATGATATAACTTCTCATTAATATTCCATAACGGAGATACATATCTAACGAGAGAGGGGACACTTCCCTAATGCAAACCATACTACATAATAACTCCTCTATTCATGATATGACTCTACTAATAAGGTAAAAAGATAGAATATAGTGATATGATACCGCGGCACTCCCCCAAGCTTGGAACAAACCAAGGGGATGCCAAACCTGATGATTTAATTACTCCTTGAGGTGGTGGTAATATTTTCTTAGTTGTCGTGAGGAAATCTTCCAAAGCATCTTTGCCTATTATTCTCCCATTGAAGCATGTCCACCTTCCTCTGCAGGTCTCGATACTTATCGCAGAACTCCTTAGTGACTCGTAGGGCTTCCGCTGATGCAGGGCAAGAGACTAAAGGTACCAGCCCCTGCTTGGGGTTTTGAAGATCCTCATCCATAGGTTCCTTCCCTTTATCCTTGACAGACACCATTGTGCTTCTAAACTTTCAAAGAGTATGTCTTGGCAGAAAATAGGTCGAAACAAAAACACGACGAAAACACGATATACGGACCTCGGGGGATCCGGGGGGTTATATATTACGAAGTTTCGTATCAAAAGGAAGGTACTGGGAGAAAACGAGTCGGAGGCGGAGTCCTGGGTGGTCTCACCACCTGGTGGCGCGGCCAGGGGTGGGCCCGCGCCATGGGGTGGTGTGGGCCACCCCTGCTCCGGTTCCATCCCTTTTTCGCTTCGAAACTTTCCTTATCAATTGAAACTGCAAAAATATAGTTGTATTGTATTTTCGCGGAACTTTTCTTACCAGAACTGTTACCTAGTTGGAAACGGACTCTGTAGGTCTCTGAATTTGGTATTTAGTGGATTCTTCTGGAGTCACCACTTGAATCATCAATATCTTCATCTTCATACACTTATTACTTGAGTCATAAAACCCTTCTTTTCCTTATTATACCATTATCTCCACTTCCTGGAAATTTCTTTCACACAAAACTTCACACAGTTCTCATTAGCAACATTAGTATAAGTGAAGTGATAAAACCTTTTGATTCCAACTTCAACTGAAAACCATCAAAACATAATCTACTGTAGCAACTCCTTCCGAAAACCCAAAAATAATTCAAAAAGGAAATCGAATAAAGAAGCAGATGCAAGAGTGGCAAAATCTGTCAAAACAGACCAGCGGGTAAAGATCAATTTTTTAGAAAATCTTCTGTTGCTCAAATCAAAAAGTGCAAAACTAAAAAAAGTTAAATAACAACCTGGGGCAGAAGCACAAAAAATTACAGCTCAATCCGACATACAGAGATCTCTCACGAATTTTTATGGTGAAGCACAAAAATCTGTTTCGGGACAGCAACTTCCCCAAATCTTACTTCTCTCTCATTAGAGGTTGATCTTGACACAAAAACCAAACAAAACGGATAAGGAGCGGTTATTACCGAAGTAATAACTTCCAAGACTCAAAGAAACAAAAACAAACTAAAATCAAAAACAAATTCGGTTGTCTCCCATAAAGCTCTTTCTTTATAGCCATTAAGATGGGCATGATAATCTTGAAGAAGCTCTCATAGGGATATGAATTAAAGTGAAAGAGAGCATTAAGAAGCAAACACACACACACACACACATTTAAGTCTTACCCATTTCCTATGCAAGGGAATTTTGTAAACAAACAAGTTGTTGAAACCAAAGGCTACTAAGAAGGCAAAAGAAGTGCATCATAAAAACTTTCAGCATAAAACAAGGAAACTTGATATTATTGAGATGCATACGAACACTTTTACCTATCTCATAGTAACTTTCAGTATCATGCATAAACTTAACAATATAGCTATCACAAGGACCATCGTAGCAATGATCACTTATTCTAACAGAAAACACGGGAATACTAGCTCTCATAACACTACTTTGTGAAACAATATTAGAGGTATCCTTACAAAGGATAGTGTGTCCCTATTTTTCATACTTAGTGATAAAGTCTTTCAAACTTGCTATTATAGGTTCATCAACCATTTGTTTATCAGGTTCAACAGCTTTTCTTGTACTTCCATTAACCATACTAGCTATCATAGAATATTCCTTTACCTTAACTGGAAAAGGCATTTTCTCAATATAAGGTTCGGGTAAAACATGATTAGCAGTATAAACTTCAGTATTTCTTGAAGGAACACTCTTAGCAATATCTTTATAATGCTCATGATACTTATTCCACTTCTTTTTAGGCACTTCAATGTAGGAAGCAAAAGCCTTAAAATAAGAAGCAATAGCTTGAGAGTCTAGACCATAAGCATTTTTAATATTTTGAAAGTCATCAGTTCCCATAAAAGATTCAATGCATTCATAATCATAATTTATACTTGACTTTCTACCTTTGTCATTCTCCCAAGCTTCAGCATTGTCTTGAATACGGTCTAGAAGATCGCATTTAGCTTCTTCTTCCATACGAGTGAATGATCCAGCACAAGAAGCATCCAATAAATCTTTATCATGTAGAGGGAGCCTTGCATAAAAGTTATTGATAATAATATTGTTGGGGAGCTCATGAATGGGACATTTGAGCATTAGTAACTTCAATCTCCCCCAAGCTTGAGCTGTACTCTCTCCATCAAGAGGCCAAAAGTTGTATATTTGATTCCGATCCTTATGAATCTCACTAGGACGATAAAACTTTGAATAAAAGAGAGGCACTATTTCCTCCCATTCCAGAGCTTGACCATTCTTCAGCAGCTTATACCATTCCTCAGCTCTTCCTTTCAGTGATAATGAGAATAACTTCTTCTTAACTTGATCTGTAGTAATACCTGCACACTTGAACAACCCGCATAATTCGTGTAAAGAGTAATGATCACCGGATGGATGGTTCCATCCCCAACATAGTAGTTATCCATAACACGATCAATAATTCTTGTAGGTATTTTGAAAACATCATTCTCAGTAGGTGGTGGCTTATCTACTACCTTAGCAGTGGTAGTAGCATTACCAAATAAGAAACTTAGCGAATTATCCATAACGAAAATAAAGCAACTAGCAGAAGTAAACAATACTCACAGTAGAAGTTTCCTTTACTAGTTCCACTCTCCAATAATGCTTCACTCCCCGGCAACGGCGCCAGAAAATAGTCTTGATGACCCACAAGTATAGGGGGTGTATCGCAGTATTTTCGATAAGTAAGAGTGTCAAACCCAACGAGGAGTAGAAGGTGCTGGCTAGTGGTATGGATCAGGAATTCTCTGCAAATACTTAGCAAACGGATTTTTAGGGGTTTTTGATAAAGCAAGCAAACAAAGTACGAGTAAATAAAAGACAGTAGGAATAAATGCAGCAAGTGGCCCAATCCTTTATGCAGCAAAGGGCAAGCCGGTTGTATTACTTAAGATGACCAAACGTTCTCGAGGATACATGGGAAGACTGTCAAGTGCTTTCGCTTCATATAGTTGATTAATCTTCTTTAGCTTGCTAAGTATTGTGTGGGTGAACCTGTGCTAATGTACCGCCCCATCCAAGACTAATACATACTTGTGATTATACCCCTTGCAAACATCCGTAAGTACAAGAAAGTAATTAAGGTAGAAACCTAACCACAGCTTTAAACTCTAAGACCCTTACGTCCCTTGTGCAATGGTTTCCTAACGGGGGTTCAGGTTTCTGTCACTCCGGCAACCCCTACGATTAGTAGCCAAATACACAATGCATTCCCCTAGACCCATATAGGTGAAGTGTCATGTAGTCGACGTTCACATGACACCACTAAAAGAAGTACACCACAACTTAAATAACAATCTATTGAATCTTTCTCAACGCAACTCCACTACTAACAACAAGACTTCTCCCATGTCCTCAAGAACAAAACGAACTACTCACAAGACATCATATGGATCATGATCAGAGATGGAATAATGATGTATAACAATCTAAACATAAACAAGAATTCAATGGTTCACTCAATAGCATCAACTACAAAGAGTAATCAACACCGAGAAAGTTTCCTCTATGAACTATGCAAGATTCAACACAATTGTTACAGCAATATGGAGATGGTGATGAGGGTGCTGATGGTGATGATGGTGGTGATGATAATGATGATGATCACGATGAAGTCCATCTTGATGGTGGTGTTGATGGCGACGATCTTCCCTCTCCGGGAAGGAATTCCCTCGGCAGAAATCTGTCTGCCGGAGAGATCTTTCTCTCTTGGTGTTTTCTGCCCCGCAGAGGCAGCGGAATCTTTCTATGGTCGCCCCCCAAGTCTTAGGGTTTCGGGAGGATGATATAGGCTAGAGGGGAGAGGCTGGAGTGGGCCAGGGTGGCCACACCACCTCTAGGCGCGGCCTAGGGCTGCCCGCGCTAGGGGATGGTGTGGGCCCTCTGTGGCCCATCTCCACTCCATCTTCTGGCATCCTTAGTCTTCTGGAAAAATAGGATTTTCCGTATATTTTTCCGGAATTTTCTGATCTTCGCGAATTTTGCCTCCAAACAGCACCTTTTCCATCAGAATCCTGACTGCAGCGGTCCATGCTCCAAAAGTCATCAACCATGCAAAATAGATGAAATAACATAAGTATCACCTCTCAATACGAAATATATCAATGAATAATAGTGAATTAAAACATAGAATAGTGATGCAAAATGGACGTATCACGCTCCTCCTAGCGGTGTATGTTGGGAGCGCCACCTCGCCGTCGGGAGTGGACTCCTTCACATAGAACTAGCTCTTCTTCCACTTGCTGGCCGCCTTCTTCGGCAGCAGGAGTTTCACAAACGTGGCCTTGGGCTTTAGCTAGAAGGTTACGCCACCAGCCGCCAGGATGGGGCCTTCGGGTCCTTCTTGGCTGATGCGCCCATGGAACAGCTCCAACCACAAAGGGAAGTATAGGCAACATCCAAGATATCTCTCGCAGAAGGCGGCGAAAATTGTGAGCTGCTCCACGCTGTGCGGCCCCAGGTCCAATGGCTTGATCACGTAATACACGTAGAACCACCGGAAGAAAATAGAAGTGGGGAATCCCAAGCTCCTCTCCAAATGGCTCAGGAAGCAGATGAACTCCCCGGGGTGAGGCTTGGGTTCCGTCTCGCTGGACGCGGGAATTTGCCAGTTCCCCTTAAAGAGGATGCCCGCGTCCTCAAAAGATTTCATGGAAGCAGTGGAGCATTTCGATTTGCCCCATAGATCCTTTGAAGGCACCATTGAGAGAAGACGAGATTGTTCGGCTCGATGATCTCAGATCGGGAGGAGATGGGAAGACTGAAGGGGTGCAGGGGCAGAGAAATGCAGAGAAAGTGTGTAACTCCTCCTTTCACTCCCCTTATAAAGGAGCACTACCCGCAAATTTTGGGATAACCATTACCCCGCGATAATTTTTCCAAAATTATCATTGGGTTACCCAATGGCTAGTTTTTACCAAACCGACGGTCCAACTTCATTCACTCGACTCGTCTATTAACTCATCCTTCCAATCGGTCGGGCGGGGCAACTCGGTCATGTATCCACTCGCCAATGCTATGACTGAAGACATACTGGAGAGATTCCTTCATTCCCTGAGGGAATCCACCACCGATTGGACTGGGCGTTCGACTGGACTCGCTTACTCCGACTACCAAACGAACATCTGCGCCGAACCAACACTGGCATCGGGGACTACTGATGGGGATATTCTAAACAGGGTATGCCCAATAGGATGTTTTGACTGAACCAAGGCCTTTGCGAGTGGGCCTGCAGGACGACGACTGGAATGCGACTGAAGTTGAAGCCTGGCGACTAGAAGCTAGAGGCCCAGAAGCGTAGCTAGGCCCAGTCGGATTAGGTCAAATCCTTCGAGTCCTTAACTGATTCGGTTGTATATCTATAAACCCTAGCAAGGCACCCCCTATATAGGCCTCCCTAGGGTACTCTCTGTACTCACGTTCCATCATACACCCCATCGACTCACTGCCTAGCCACCGAGCTCGCCACCATTGTACTCACTCGATAATACAATCTAGCAGGAGTAGGTATTTAATCTACGGGGGGACGAACCTGGGTAAACCCTTGTGTCTTTGCCCTCATCTCGCTCCGCAGATGGCTGCCCGCTCTTGCCCCAAATCCTTTCAATCGCTACCCCTGGTAGCAACTGGCGTGGTCATTCCCACGACAAGATATGCCCTAGAGGCAAATAATAAATAGACTTTTATTGTCATGTCTCAATTAGTTCCTAATAGTTTCATTTTTGTGCTATAACTGTATCAAGTGGAAACATTGGTACATGTATGACATGTAAACAAACCAAGTCTCTAGTTACTTCTAGCAAACTAGCTCATTGGTCATGAGGATGATCTAGGGTTTCGAGATCATGGGCATTTATACAAATTGACAATAAGGTCATATCATTGGTGGAATGATGTGATAGACAAACACCCAACAATTGTATCATAATAAGATCTAGTTACAAAGTTTACCATTAATGATAAACAAAGGAAACCTCACAACCTGATCCTTAGACTGTGAGATAATGCAAATCACCGTTCTGGAGGGAGCTTAGATGGTATCAAGTATCATACTGCGACTAGGTGATCAAAAAGGTGTCACTCAGGTTTCTCAAAGGGGCGCGTAGAAGAGTACATATCAAGACCAGGATTTTCCAATCCATGTAACAGATAGATACATGTGGCCATCTCGGTGATGTTGCATTAACAAAGCTTGCAAGCGTGTGACTGGGTCATGGAATGCAACGACATGGGAACGAGAAAACAAGTTCATCGGTAATGAGATCGAATGAAGGTATGGAGATACCGTAGATCAAATCTCGGTTGAACTGGGTATAGTGTGGCAAAGGCAATGGGAAATGATGTTTACGGTTCAAACGACATCATCATCATGGATGCACAGGGTCATTATGGTTATGGGCATCCCGGTCCCACTATTGATCATTGATGGAGATCATGTTTGTGCCATTCCCGGGCCATGGGGAAATAAACTTAAGGGTACGATGAGCTAGAGATCCTCTGTAAGTTGGAATCACCATATGGAAGAGAAAAGGAAACCGAAAAAGTTCTATGAGAGAATCGGAATCGTTCCGGAAAAGTTCCGAAGTCGTTCGAAGGAATTCGAAAGGTGTTTCGGGTCGAATCGGATATTGTAATATGTATTCACATGTTAATTAATGTAATTAATATTAAATATAATATTAAAATCTAATTTGAAAGGGTATTCTACTAATGGGCCAAATTCCTAGAGAAAAAGGGCCCATGAGAGAAAACCGCAAGAGGGAAGGGCCAAAGGGGCCAAGGCCTAGCCACCACATGGGGCCCACCCAGCCAGCCTTGGCCTATGCGCGGGGTGGGGCCCACCCCTGGCCGACTGGCCCATGGTGCCCTAGAGGCCCATGGCGCCTCCCCTCTCTCTCCCTTGATTAGTCCCACATGGGAAACCCAAAGGGGAGGGCATACCTCCCTCCCCATATATAAAGGGATGGCCATGGGTGGGAATAGACACACCAAAAATAGAGAAGTTCTTTGGTTGAATTTATCTCTTCTCTCTCTCCCTTGTGATCATGGCCCCAATGTATGGGCTGTGCGAACAAGGCGCACCTGCAGCACGTCGTTGCGCTGCTGGGATTCCAAGCCGGAGATCTACTTCCGCACTCCCGGTAGGAATCAAGGAGTCGGAGGTCGTCATCGTACACCGTATGTGTACGAAACCTCGAGGATGCCTCATACAAGGGCATCTTGGATGTCGCCAGCCGGTGCTGCTGCACAATGAAGATGGAGCAAGGGGTGACCTGCGAGGAGCATCGCGACCTTGAGGTCGGTCACGAGTTCGACTACTTCAACCACGTTTCCCTCGGAACGTTAACCGTGTACAGTCTACAAGGGTATATACTATACGCTCAGGTCGTTACTGCATTACTACATAGATAGATCTTGGACGTTAGGGAATTCCAACGTAGGATTTTTTTTGTGCTCCGCAACCCTTCAGTGCGGGCCCCGGAGGGAGAGGCGACGCCACGACGACATTAGGTAACTCCTCAATCTCGTGTTCATGTGTTGAATTGTTGAAAGTGTGCAAAAAAGGAATTCATAATTATTCTATGTTTAGGGTGCATGCATGATTTGGGCATTTTATTTTAATTGCAATATTCATGCTCCCCTGCTTCTAATTGCTTGCATACAACTACCAATTGATCAAAAAACTTGACTAAGGCATCAATTGGTTCATTAAAAATTGATCACATCATCTTAACAGTGTATGTTGCAAGCAAATTAGAGTTGAATCATGCCAAAAAGGGATACTCAGAGGCATAATTGATATGATCATGACACATAACTGAGATCAACATGATCATATCACATCATTTAATTGCCGAAAACATGATCAATACAATCACTGATCAACAAATCTAATTTAGGGTGCTAGTGCTATACAATTTTGGGATCGGATACCATTGTTAGCATAATTCAATTGGTTGTAGCACGAGATCGTGCATGGGTAGCAACTAGAACACCTAAAACAACATCAAACAAGGGGTAGTAGATTATTACTATGTGCAGGAGTTGATGAAGTTGTCATATTTCCCTGCGTGATGCAAGCTAGGTTGTTGTCGAGGGAGACAATCTGGCGAAGGTTTGGATTCCCTCCGGCCTCGAGCTCCTGCAACACTGTTTAGGCATGACAGGACGTGGCTCCAGTCTACATGTTGCTTCTGCGATGACTGCGATCGGTGCAGTCTATGGATTTGGGAGGATTGTGTGAACTTAGCGCTAACTCGGTAGATCGCTAGTTACCAGGTTCTTCCTTTTATATATCTTCGCATGCAATGGGGGCTAGAACCATTAGTTGGTTATAAGGTGCCCACGATCAGGACATGACGTTATTGTTATGTAAGGTCTTCGAACGTTTGTTAGTGGGCCTTCCTTTAATGATATTTCTGACTCTGTCTTTGTGGTTAAACCTGATAGACAAACCAACAAGGTGTCTCTATTGCGAAAGCATACCGTGTTGTGAAAGAGAGGATGTGTACTTGAAAAGAATTAAGTTCCATGCACATGCAAATCTTGTTTGCTTACACCACCCTAGTAGTAATTTACAAACAAGCAACAGCCGTAGCAGAAAGTTCATCATGTACTCTGTACGTTCTCAAGCGAAGCTATAACGTGTGGCAATCAACCTGAGTTCGCCGTCCGGTTTCCACCACTGGTGGAGCTCGTGTGCGGCCAAGGACTGCTGGATTAGGTTGGCGCCTCTGTCCATGGTGGAGTTCTTCCACAGCGTCGCGGATGGCAGGAGGTGCGGCCGCTCTTTCTCCTTGCCGAGCGCGGAGAAGAGCATGTCACGGTACGACAGCGTGGTGGCCGACTTGCAGCGCTCCTCCAGCTGCTGCCGCTGCTCGAAGTAGTCGACGAAGCCCTGGCAGATGATGTCCCTCTCGTGCACGTACAGGTTGGGCGCCCACGAGGCCAGCCGCTCGAACAGCCCCTCCATTTTCTTCCGGTGCGGGCTGAGGACCATCCCGAGCCCGGCCTTGACGAGGGCGCTCTTGGCGTGCAGCTCCCTCCTCAGCCCCTCGCACGGCACAATCTTGTTGATCGCCGGAGCCGACGACACGTGCGGCGGGTTGAAGAGGAAGGTCGAGAGGCTGATGCCCTGCTCGGCCATCATGGTCCGCCCCACGTCCAGCGCCAGCGACGCGCCGAGGGAGTGCCCCGCGAGCCACACGGCGCTGCTGTCGATGGTGGCGAGGAGCGTGTCCACGGCGCGGTGCGCGCGCTGGGAGCGCTTGGAGTCCGGGAGGGTGTTGGCGATGATCTTGAGGTCGAGGACCACGTCGTGGATAGCCTTGGGGTGCGGCAGCATGGTCCCCCGGAAGGCGACGATGTACTGCGGGGCGCAAGGGTGGCGGCGCCCGCCCGCCGGGGGAACGTGCTCGTAGATGGCGCCGAAGATGAACTTGTCGCACTTGCGTCTGAAGGCTTCCTCCTTGAGCACGTCCACCAGGCGGAAGTGGAAGCTCTCCCACCACGGCGGAGCGAGCGCCTCCGCGTGCACCCTGCACAGGGTCCTGTCGTTCTCGAGGATGTAGGTGCCTTTCACCACGCAGGCGGCGACGCACCGGCGGTCCTCCTCGCTGTTCCTGTGAGTGACACACAGTGATACCGATCAGCTAACCATATATACCTTGCGCACATACACGCACCATGGATGGATCGCATATGTAACATACCAGTCGATCATCATCGTAGAAGAACGGCGGACGCCGGATCTGGACATGATGTGCGTCGGCCCGGAGATATCGAAGCGGTCGGCGAGGTCGACGTTTGAAGCCATTGGTCAATGCGCTAGAGCTTTGCTCGGGAAGCTATATGGATCAGACAGATGCAGTAGACTTTGCCACGAAAGTCTACGGTCGAGGGTGCCCATATATACATACGTGGGTTCGACTTTTATTTTCATGACCTGGTTTGTTTAGAATTTAGAACTACTACCGCCAAGTAGTTTTAGCTGGCAGCAGGTGATGTATATATCTTTCTGTAAGTTGCAACTTGCAACGTTTTCTTCTCCTTTTTGCAACTTGTAACTTGTTCATAATAATGTAGTACAATCCAACTAGTCTAGGTGCGTAGAACAAGAAGTGCTCTTGGTCGAAGAAAAAGGATGAAACACTCTGAAAAGGATGAAACAATAAGTTGGCTGGTTCTGGCATTAGGCTGTTCAACCGGAACCTCCAACTTCCATTGTCGTCGGCACCTATACTAGGAGCAGTATTCTTCTCTCCAGTTTACAGCGGCAATAATGCTAGTGCTATGATGGTCTCTTGACCCAGTCTTCTAATTCTTATCCACGTCATACAGAGAGCAACATAACGCATGATTACAGATGCTAAACGATCTTATTTTATTTTTTTGCGTGGAGAAGAGGCTTAACCATAGAAAAGCCTGATCGATGTTGAAGAGATCCTCTCTAATGGTACAAAATACAACCAGCGATACCTACCTTTGCAATTGCACCGAGAGGCATTCGTGACTTCATGACTTCCATTATAGTTTGGAAGGCTTGAGATTTCAAGAAAGATTTTTCTTGGTGAAAGCGCAGCAGGATTGCGACTTGGTCCTCGGGTCGCCTCTCTCTACCTCGGGGTGCGAAACCCTAGCTCCCCGCCACAACAACCCCCTCCCCCTTCTCTAAGGATGGCAATCACATGACCCATGGGTAATACCCTTATCCTACCCTTCAAGTTGTGGATTTTTTTTGAACGATCAAGGGTCTGAAAGACCCTAGAAGCTGCAACTAAGGCACGTGGTAGGTACAAAGATTGAGGAAGCCCCTAGCATTTAGCACCCTAGCAAAGCTAGAAAAAACAAAAAGGGGCCTCCAAGTTACAAAAGGCACCTCAGAACTAAAAGTAAGATTACAATCGAGTCCCTGGATGCCTCCACCACCATACTCCGGCGACCTCCAGCCGAAAATTTCGGCGAGATCAGCGAGGTTGCTTGCTCGTGACGCCTTCCAAGCCAGAGTAGAAGCATAGCAACCAGCCATCTTGACATCGACGGGGACGAACCACTTGTCTATGTCGAGATGTCGAGCTCCGGTGCCGTGCTTCGAAAAGGGGCCTCCGATGGAGGTTTGGACCCTTAGCCGCCTTTCGGCAAAAACAGGCAGAGGCCTAGCAGCACCGCCGCTGCGAAGGGGCCACTGCGAAGAAGAGCTTGTGGGTGCAGCTTCATCCAGCCTCTGCAACATCGGCGGCAGCAACCAAATCCCCTCTCCCCACCTCGCCACCACGGCCGGCCAAGGGAGAAGCGAAGAAGCCATCGGCATCGCTGAAGTAGAAGCCCACAAGAGCTTTATGGCCGAGCCTCCGAATCCTCCCCTCTCCACACAGACTCCGACCATTGAAGCCTGAGAAGAGGGATGGAGCAGAGACCTCCCGACGCCGCTCCACTATGCCATGGAGTAACTCGAGGTTGCGTCGTCCTGTGAACAAACGTCAGGCTCCACCTTCCTCCCCCCGCCACCCCGGCCGGCCAGAGAGATGTTACGAGCGCGGCGACGCCGTCGAACCAGCGCAACCAACGCAACTTTATTCAAGGAAGCGGTGCTCGCCGCCGCCGTCGCCAATCCACCACGGATTAGAGAATCATCGATGAGGATCCCTAGAAACCGCCAGATCTCGCTGTAGGAGATCCCAGCGCCGCCACCATCTACGGGCATGTAGCCCAATACCGGCACAAGGCCACTACTCCTAACTAACCTATCTACTCTGGCACCCTCCCTTCGCTCCCTCCAACCGGCAGCGCTGGAGGAGAGGGCTCTAGGAGGGCCCGGTTGCTCTGGAGGAGAGGGAAAGGACGAGAAGCTTCAGGGGAGCTCGTCAAGTTGTGGGGTAGGGCATGGGTATAACCTTGTAACTGTGAGCATACTCATATAACCCTACCCGTTTATATCTGGTATGTGTACATAAGTTGTTAAGAGTCGTGTGAATTGTCAATTTGTTATGTGACTCATCTACTCTTTTTGATCATGAGTTATAAGTATAATATTGTGATTTCTAATTTTTGATAATTTTCACATTTACTTGTTATTGAGTTGAGATAAAGGAAGATTTTTCTTGGCGAAAGGGTAGAAGAGCAGCATGATTGCGGACTTGTTCCTCGTGTCTCCCTCTCTCTGCCGACTCGGGGGGTGGGGGAGCAAAACCCTAGCTCCCCTCCACCTCCCTCCCTTGGTCTCCATTGTTAGAGGCAGCAGCCGAGCAAGACGAGGGTGCAGCCCATGAATGTGGTGACAAGTACTTCGTTGCTCCATTCCTCTCGCTTAGGGCCTCGAGCGCCGAGGCGTCGACCTCGGGAGGATAAGCACTAGCAGCCATGGGGTACACGCTGGCACCCTCATCCACGTGGATGGTGAGGTGCCATCGGGTGTTGGTCATAGCGCCCGTTCGTTTCAGCGGTTGTTAGCATCAGATATGAAGGTTTTCTTCCCCAGCCCTCTTCGGTGCTCCCCACCCCTTCGGATATAGTCAGTGGCGTCTCTCAGTCGCTGGATCTCGGGTTGGTCGATGTGTTGGCATTGGAGAACTGATAACAGACAAATTCATGGCTCATTGACTGGTCTCGATGGTGATGATACCACAGAAGTCATCTTCCTCCCTCGAGGCACCGTCCTAGTTCCCCTTCCCTTCCCCTACTCGCCTTCGAAATTAAATCCCTAACTCTATCGAACAACACCGACGCTGATGGCGATGCATCCTTCCGAATGCGCATCCTTGGGAACGAGGGGGTTGTGGACATTGTTGTCTTGTGGCTATAGAGTAGGGGCGGCATTGTGGCTCATGTTTTTGCATCGAATCTGATGGTCTTCATAGGTACCACTTCTTTTCTTATGCTCTTCGCCTAACCTTGGTGCTAATGTGGTCCAGCTATTCAAGACCCACGAGTTTGGGCTGGAGGGGATATGGTTCACCTCCAATGGTGACAGTAGTGCGACTTGATGCATGAGATGATGCTCAATCATGTACACTCGGACCGTCCTCTTGGTGGTTGTTGCTACTTCTCGACCCTCTGCATGTTGTTCAACACCTTCCATTTTGGGTACCAGCATTAGTACTCATCCCATCTCTAGGATGAAATGCTGGCCTGGCCAGCAGTGGGGCTCCCTTAGATCTAGGGTGAGGGTATAAGGTCCTCCTTTGGGATGGAATTTGATGATTTGTTGTGTCTCAATGTCGATGAGTTGGGGTGTGCATCTCAATGCCGAGGAGTTGGGGGTGTTCCCTTCTTTTCGGCTGATTTTCACTCCCCGAGTCATCATGTTATTTTGCATTAGTACATTGCGCGCGAAAGAGGGCCTCAAGTGCCTCCAAGATTTGTGTTTCTTTTCTTTTCTTGTGCATATGTGCAACATATGGAGTCTTGCTTGTAGGTGTTCTTAAACACCTTTGTATATAATGGGTGAGACCATCCCTAGTATTTAAGAAGCATGGGAGCTTGGCCTAGGTAAAGGAGGGTAATATATTGCAACTTTTTTGGTTGTGTTCCTGTTAACCGGCAATCGGTTAATTTGTAGTGGGTTCGAACCCAGGGCCCTTTACTTGCTAACCTAGTGCACAACCAATAGACAAGAAAAAATAATGCAGTTTTGCTTTTTTCCATGTTTGCAAGGTTTTTAGTTTATTTTTGTTATCTACATAACTTTTTAATTTAAAATTGTATCGTTTTCTGTTTATTAATTATTTGCTTATGTTAAATTGGATAATTTATGATTTATGGTTCGCAATTGTTTAGTTGCAGTCTATGAAACCTAAATATTGTACTTATTAACTCAAACCTCGGTCAATGCACTTACACTATATTAAGCCTAGCTACTTGATGAAAATTATCGTGCGGAATCAAGTCTCAACCGGTAGGTTGTCCTTCGGAAATGTTTGCGACCCACTTGCGCAAACGAAAATCATGTGCCAGTGTTCATCTGCCCATCATGCGCTTGTTCTCGTTTTCTAGCACAAGAGGTTGAGTATTCTAAACCAAGTGGCCATTCAAACCATCTACTTCTACATAAAAGAACACTCTCGGCATTCCCCGCAAAAAAAAAAAAAAAAAACACTCTCGGCATGTCCAACCTGAATGGCTGAATGTGCACACGAGTGTTGAAGATTGTTTTAACAATCGGGCCAACGTCCGTCTTTACGCCTACGAAGGAATTCCCGGGTTAGTGACTATGAGAATTTGAGTTATATCTAGGTAGCCTCTTGGCCTCTTGTAGCCGTACGTGAATATCTCATTCCACCTCCTCGTTGGAATGTTTGCTCTTTTCGGTTGTTTGGAGGACTGTTGTTTCTTTGTACAGTTTTGGTATTTAATTAAGCCAAATTTTGACTAGAGAATAAAGTTTTACCAAGATATACCCCAGTTCTAAACATGCCTTTCCATGTCAACCAAACAACCTGTATGTTTTTTTTATGTACATATTCAACCTTGGAACTTCATTCCTTCTTATCAGGCACTAATCCGGCATCGGGTTCCTCCCGTTGAGAGTCGTCACCATCCCGTCTCCCCTCCCCTTCTTCTCCGACGGACTCGCCGGTCAGAGGGATTGGGGGAGGGGAGGCCAGCCTCCTCTTGTAGGTAGGGGTTGTAGTAGTTGTCCCGTAGTGGCTGTTAGGGTAATAGATCATTGTATTACCAGAGGGTCAAAGGCCAGAAACAATATACAAATATATACTCTAACACCCCCCCTCTTAAACTCATGGTGGATCCACAACACTGAGTTTGGAGAGTAAGAAATCATGTTGTGCGCGGGTTTGTGCCTTTGTAAAGAAATCTGCCAACTGCAAGTCTGAAGGCACATAATGAAGCGCAACAACCTGATCATGCACCTAAGCACGTGTATAAAAAGCATCAACACCAATATGCTTGGTCAGCTCATGCTTGACCAGATCACGTGCAATACTGATAGCACATGTATTGTCTGACAAAAGTGGAGTTGGTGTCGTAACAGAGACCCCAAAATCTGCAAGCAACCACCGTAACCAGGTCACCTCAGCAGTCACCAAAGCCATAGCCCGCAGCTCAGCCTCAACACTCGAACGGGAAACCGCTACCTGTTTCTTCGTCTTCCAAGCAACAAGCGAACCACCAAGAAACACACAGTAAGCAGAAAGTGAACGACGATCCGTAGGATCATTCGCCCACGTAGCATCCAAGTAGCACTGGAGCTGGAGACAGCTAGAACGAGGGAAGAAAAGGCGACGAGTAATCGTGCCACGAAGATAACGAAGGACACAGAGGAGATGACTGTAGTGAACAGTGGTAGGAGCTGAGACAAACTGACTCAGAATATGAACAGGATAAGAGATATCAGGACGAGTGACAGCAAGATAAACAAGACTCCCAACAAGATGGCGATAACGAGTGGGATCGGGAAGAGGATCACCATCAGTAGGACGAAGCTTAACATTAAGCTCCATAGGAGTCTCAACGGTGCGCTCATCCATAAGAGCAGCGCGAGCAAGAAGATCCTGAATATACTTTTCCTGAGAGATAGAAAAGCCATCAGAAGTGGAGGAAACCTCAATCCCAAGAAAGTAGCGAAGAGGACCAAGATCAGTCATAAGAAACTGATCACGGAGACGAGCCTTGACAAAGGCAATATTCTCAGGATCATCACCAGTAATGATCATATCATCAACATAGAGAAGGAGAAGAGTGCGTCCTCGAGGAGAAGTGTGAACAAAAAGCGCTGGATCATGAAGACTAGGAGAGAAACTAGCAGCAGTCACCACAGAGGCAAATCGCTCAAACCAGGCACGAGGGGCCTGTTCCAGGCCATAAAGGGAACGTCGAAGACGGTAAACCAAGCTCAGCCAGTATCTCAGAGAGCGGAACACGACCACGGGCAAAGCAGCTGGGCACGACGCAGCTCAAACTCCTTGCGGAGCCGTGACAAGAACTCAAAGACGCGCTGAAACTCCAGATCCGCGCGCACAATCAGACAGCAGGGACAAGTGTTACACACAGCTGTACGAAGAGAGTCAAGCTGACGCCAAATAGCAGCACTCTGAGTATAGAACTCATCAATAGTGGAATCACCCTGCTTAAGATCATGCTCCTGACGAACCACAGACAGATAAAGAGCATCTCGCACGGTGATAGCCGACGAAGAAAAGCCCATCGAAAGCAGCGGTGGGAAGACCCATGAACTCAGCAGACATCGAGGCGTAACATCGGAAGTGAGAACAGCGAAGACGAGCATCCTCATCTATCCATCGAGTGTAGTCACCGGATCCAGCCGATAGGTCGCAACAGCGAGAGAATGCTCTGGACCTTCCGATCATAATCATCCCGGGTAGATCATCGGCGATTACTGGGCTGCATCCTTGACCGCCGGAGGCAAGGCAACAGGCGTCGGTGCAATAGGCGCCGTAAGCTGGCGAACGGGATGGATGGAGACCTCACCGGAAAGCACACCCCAAAGGCGAAGACCGCGCATATGGACGCGCATGAAGGCAGCGAAATCAGGATAATTCGCGCCATCAAAAATCACCGGGCAGCGAGGAATCGCAATATAGCCCGACAAGGAAGACATAGCTCTATCGATTTTTTTTCTCATATCCGATCTAGATCGGATGAAAATGGTGATGATCGGCGCGAGAGAGAGCCAAGCCGGCGGCGGCGGGCGAGACGGAGGCGGCGCGGCGCCGGGCGGCGACTGAGAGAGGCGGCGGGCGGCGGCGGGCGGCGGAGAGGAGGCGGCGGGGGAACGGGACGGCAGGCGGCAAAGCGGCCAGGCACGGGCGGCCAGCGGCGAGAAGCGGGCGCTGAGGAAGAAAAAAGCCTTACGGCTCTGATACCATGTTAGGGTAATAGATCATTGTATTACCAGAGGGCCAAAGGCCGGAATATATAGTACAAGTACATGTGCAAATATACAGAAAGCCCCCTAACATATGGGGAAACTACAATATACAAATATATACTCTAACAGTGGCATCTTGGAGTAGGATGATGGGTCTCTGCAACCAGATCTGGTGCATCCTGGTGTTGTTCTTCTCGATTGTGCTGCTCCGGTGGCGGGGGCAGTGGCATGCGGAGGACCCCCACCCAGGCATCTCCATTAATAAGACCTCTAGAAGCTATGTCAGCTCGGCGCTCTGGTACACCGTCGAGAGGCGGTTGCTGGTCTTCTTCGGCTCTCTTTCGGGAAGGAAGATGAGCTCTTGGTCTAGTGCAAGCTCGGTCAATAAGTGTGGCCACCTCTAGGTTTGTCCTCCCTCTTCTCTGCTAACTCTCTTGGCCGACTGTGGTGGCGAGGGAGAGGGCGGTTGCCGAGCAAGGGGAGCCCACGCAGGCAGGTGGTAGGGAGATCTTGTCTGTGCGGCTTTTGCATGTCCTTCAAAGATTCCCAAGCACCAGCCTTGTTCGCTTGCTGCTATCTGCGGCCAAATCGATGGCCTCGCCAACCTCTAGAAACATTGCTCGAGTTGCTTCTTCCTCTAGCAGAGGTTTTCTTCCAGCCTTGGTGTTGCTCTCCACGCTCCAAGTGGTCGTGTCCCCGACGGTGGCAGGAACGACGACACTAGGCTAAGCTTCGACAACGGATTCAAAGGACATGATCATGTTTCTGCGAGTTCTTTTAGAGTGCTCTATGTAAAATTTAGGGACCAATTGTAATTTTTATTTCTTTGGAGGTTCCTTTTGTAAAACTATACCCACCGGCTCATAAATTCAAAATCTAGACCCTTCGGGGCCTTTCCCCATTCAAAAAGGAAACTTGGAACTAAATTGTACTGGGAATACTAAAATGGGATGGAACTGAAATGACCTCCAATTTTAAAGCCATTTTTTTGGATATGCATGGTCTGTGCGGCTGGAAAGAATGGTGATGTCCAGTTTCAAATTTTATTTGGATGTACAAACTATGTAATTAGATGTTTTATTGAATTTCGACAATATACAGTCGTGTACACGTATTAAAAAATAATTGTGCGTATATTAGAGAAATTCCAAGAACTGACCCTTATTTTGGATAGCCAAAATGGTTATGGGTAGGTGAGAGAGAAGATCTAGGTATGCATAATTTTCTCCCTTCAGGAGCTTAACCATATTTTGAGTACCCAAAAATTAGACACTTCGGACCTTCTTGTGAGTGGGTCTTTTTTTCTTCTTTTTTTCTTACCTTCTCCCCTCCCTTCTTCTTCCTCACAAGCCATTCCCAACCTAACCACATGGGCAATCCTTCCCCTCCCTTCTACACCAACCTGGCTCTCCCTGAAGCGACGATAGGAGCTAGGGTAGGCATGGCACGCAAACGAAGGGGGTAGTCGCATCGACCGGCCTTGGCTAGATCGTCTACAATGGCACCAACTCGGCTAAATAACGGTGGGGCCCTAGGATAGTGGTGGAGGGGAGGGGCCCAGCTGAGAGAGTGTTGGCACGATAGCAGGGGAGGAGATCGGAGATGGGATATATTCCGAGGGTGCGCGTCCTGGGAGGAGGATGGAGGGGGGAGTCCTAGAAGTCATTGGGGACCAGAGGGTCACCGACTTCCTAGGCTGTCCGGGGCAGCGATGGGAGTGGCGACGATGCCCCGGTGAAGTTTCACCGCGTGGTTGTTGCCTCTTCCCGCGTTAATTTTGGTGACATGGCGGTGACCCAGATCAATATGGGTCATGGAGGTGTGGATACTCATATGTGGGTATTTGGTAGCAAAATATGGGTCATGATCCAAAACTTTTGAGTCCGGGGCCATTTATCGGTAAGCTCTTGGAGCCACCTTTTTTGCCCCTAATACCTAAAAAAGAAGTTTGGGGGTATTGAGCCAATATATGGGTAATCTATTGGAGTTCCTCTTAGAAAGTTTATAGATTATTTTTCATAGATAATAACATTAAAATAATCCGAATAAAGTCACAACAACAATACAAGTAGTAAATATCATGGAAAATACGTAAGTAAAGCATGACACAATTTTTTTTCAAATACAAACAACCACTACTAGAAAAAGACTTAGCGTCGTAGCAACATCAGTGACACAAAACCGAAAGTCCGCCGCTGGTAATATGAACCTTGACAAAAAATCATCACCACTAAGTCGCGAGTTGATCCCCAGACGACTTAAAGCCGACAAGCAAAATAAAAATATGTCATAGGTACTTGTTTCGGGGGCGAATATGGGGGCAGAAAAAGCAATGAAAGTGGACTTTTTACAAGCATCACGGGGGTACTAGCTAATAGTGATGACGACGAAAAAGTAGTATGTCACTAGTTTGTCCTGAAAACTAGAGACAAACTTGTTTTCTCATCTGTCAATGGTTATATGAACGATGATGATCTTATATATAAATTCGTTATTTGGTTCTCACGGTTAGTAGTGACGTTTGCATTGTCGGTTCTGTCAGCTTGACAGGTTGTAGCAGTGATGAACAATTAGACTAGATGTCGCTGGACTTTGCTAGCTTTCTCCTAGTGCATGTGTGAACGGTCGCGAAGTTATAAGTGTGAATAGGATAGTTGACATGCGTACACCATCGTGAATTGATATGCACACCGAAGCGGAAGAGCCATCGTCACTTCAGTCATATTGGTTTCCATTTCGGCCGATTGAGGATTTATCGACACTTGCCTTTGGGAGTAGAAAGGTGAATGCTTGCCCACACAATATTGTTCATCCACATATCAATTTAGAAAGAGCTTATATACATCGATGGCTAGCCAAGGTGTGACGGACTGGAACACTATTCCAGACAACCTCATCAGGAAGATCAACGACATCTTCCTGCCCCCAGATGACCTCAACTAAGAACATGCAGACATGACTGATACACCACTCCAATCAATAACCATTATTGGGACTTGGATGTTAATAACCCTCAAGAGCAGGGAATTACTGTAGCACCTTTCAATGTGAAAATATGGGTATCAATCCGCATGAGTAAGAAGGAAAAGTTATTCACTCTCTCCAACTAGAGCGTCATGATTCTAGTTGTCTATGCACTAAATGAAATAAAATAACAAAGGGGGTTTGACTTGATGCTTGAAGGTAAGAAACAAAACAGAAATGTTAAAGTGTCCCAATCCTCTGAATGCAAGAGGATAAGACAGATGATTAGATCTTAGGTCTTATGGGAATAATGGATCTGGTTCATCGTTTCACTTTATCTCTCTCTCCAACAATGGTGGCGATAATGTTACAAGATGATAAAAGTACACACAATTTCCATGCTTTAATGGTTAATGTTTATATAGGTAACATGTCTTAAAACACATAGTTATATAGGTGTCACACAACGTGCGATTTCCGTCACTTCGCCACATCATATTTCTTCTCCTTTTACCCCTAGATGTACGTATACTAAAGGATGTAGTGCTAGTGTCACTTGTGGTGCCGTTTCTACCACTTGGCTACACCCCTAATACCGCACTTCATCTATATACATCACAATCTTTTATGTGAAACACACTACAATACTAATACAATTTCACCATAGGGATTAACAAGTCACTACTCAAATCGCACCATAAATAAAGTGCGAGGAAAGTCCCTATGATAATATTTGTCTCTTTGATCCAAAACTGTTGGCCTGAGCTGTTTGCCAAATAAATAAACTCTCTTTCGATCTTCAAAAGTGAGACTATCATGGGATCGTGGTAACTATCCTTTATCGGGTAGTTGTTTGTGTCTTTATATTTCACAGTTCTTGTTGTAATCTAGTGTTCTAGTCCTTATGTTGACCAATCTAGGCCATGACCAATGAAGAGTTTAGCTAGGCCCTAGTGGATACCTAGGATTTCCCTCTTGTGTTGATGAGACCCAGCCACTTCCGTTGCTCACGTATCCGAAGGATGCAGAGATGTTGAGCGCTCCTTGCTTGTGTTCTGTTGTGGTAGAACAGCCTCACACCGCTGACGCCATCCTAGCTAGGAACAAGGGAATCGAAGCTGGTAAGGCACACAACATTAGGAGGATGAAGGGGGCTACAATGAAGTGGCCTATTTCATGTCCATTTTTCTCATAAAGAAGATGTGCGATCTCATCAAGAGCGGGGTCAAGACTAGAAAGAATTCAATGAGGTGCACCTACAATGCACCGTTGCTAGGAAGGTCTTTGAGTTATGTGGATCCGAGGTGTCCTCACAATAGGTGTACAACCATCTTAGGAAGTGGAGAAACACGTGGATCAAAGTGTCCAAGCTTAGAGACGTTAGTGGTGCATAATGAGATGAGGGTACCAAGACCATTCTCTTGGAGGATGAGCACTACAGAGGACATGTCATGGTAGTAACACTTGTTTCAGCTCATCTAACCTGGCACATTTTCTAGTTCATCCTAACCTACCACTACTAACACGCTTTTTGTCCCTTGTCTTTGGATAACCCCAAGGA
The DNA here is from genome assembly GCA_023614405.1 of Avena insularis. Classification (NCBI taxonomy): domain Eukaryota; kingdom Viridiplantae; phylum Streptophyta; class Magnoliopsida; order Poales; family Poaceae; genus Avena; species Avena insularis. The sequence continues at coordinate 569,818,330 of CM042686.1, forward strand.
CGTTGAGTACCTCAAGAAGCTCAACTATGCCTAGATGCAACAAATCTTCTCCTATGGCCTGGCTACCGGCATATATCCATGGGTTCTAGTGTGCCTCTCGGTTTATATCCCACTGCATACAGAGACCCACGAGTCTGAGACTATCGTCCTTGATAATGATGTTGATCAGTCCATGTTGCTGATGCTGGCCCTAGTGCTACTCTTAGAACTTCTTCTTCAGTTGCTGCTTCTGATGGGCGGTAATAAGAGGAAGAGGTCTTCCTTTGGGGATAATGGCCCTATCGCCATCACCTTCACGACCGAGACTATCAAGCAGGTAGCATGCGCTATCGAGGAGATCATGCATACCGATGTGCACCCTAGCCTCTGCTTCGCCATCACTAGAGCCTATGAGTTTAGTCCCGATGCTTTGACGGTGGCTCTGAGCCACCTCTTTGACAACAAGTCTCAAGGTAATGGATTTGTTGGGATGGTAGAGGCCCACATGGGACTCTGGCTTAGGAATTTCCTGGCAAAGCACTACTAGATGTAGTGCATCCTGGCCATGGTGGTGGTGGTGATGCATATAAAATGGCGATGTACATTTTGGAGTCTAGGACTTGATAAAAACTTATGCCAAAGCCTGTATATTTTGTGAGGTGGTATACACTAACACCTATATGGTGAACTTGCGGTGGTAGAATTACACCATCTTTTGATGTAGTGGTAGCATAACACCATAGTAGTTGATGTTAGGATCACACCCTAGTTGGTAGATTGAACTTGTGATATTTTTGCTTATATAAACCATGCATGCTTATGTTGCATATGTTGTGATGTGAACTTGATTCTTTGCATATTAAATTCTTTCGTTCTTTTGTTTTGGTAGACGAACAAGTGGTATGTGGTGTACTATGGGAGTGTTTCAAGAGTGTACAACTCGTGAAAGAAGTGCAGTTAATGCACACGTGACGGGTTACAAGAATAACTCCCACGAAGGGTTAATGACTAGAGAGCACACATGAAAAGACTACGACGAGTTCTTGCAATAAAAAATGAGTAACAATGGAGTTTCGATGGGTGCAAATCACATCGGGGTTACTTGGCCGAAGGACTTGGTTCATGGTCCTGGTCATGTTGATTGTGTGTTTGTATTTTCGGGTACTCCAAGCGTGTGTTATGAGATGTAACATGTAATGACCCATGAACCGCTAGTTGTAACCTCAACATATATGGTGCAAGATTAACATATCAGGCCTAATTTGTGCAATCAAATGATGCGCTTTGCATTACCCAGTTTAAAAACCAGAAATGTGAGCAACAAAACCTGCCAGTGCACGTACTCGCCCGGTCCGAGTTTTCATTCATGCAGTTTCTATTGCGACACCTATGTAAAAGGGCTCTAAACGGCAAAAAATGCTTTTAGAGCTCGAGCTCACTGGAACCTTTATTTTCAAAATTAAAAAAAATGATATTTTAAAGTTTCCAAAAAAAATTGTATAGATCAAGTGTGTAATTTTTGAGTTTGCAATACGGGCTACACAGAAGATAAAATCTGACAAGATTTGAGGTGTACTATTCACAAGTCTAGATCTAAAAATTTATCCTTTTAAGTAGCGTAGCATACACCATATTTCGTATTGAAATTTTGCACACTTAAATATACATCATTACCTATATCTGTATAAGTATATTTAGATTCTTTTCACACTATGAAAACAACTTTTTAAATGTTTATAAAAATAAAGGGCTCTGAGCCCGGGAGCCAAGGCACTCCTCGGAGAGCCTAAACCCATGCTAGCAACCACTTCCCCTTTCCGGTTTTCACCCTAATCCTTCCTCGCGAGCTCCTGTAGTTCCAGGGCTACTGCTTTCGCAGTCTTCCTCGGAAGCATCCTCGACGATGTTGGAGCCGTTGAAGCAAGCAGGAAACGAGGGCACCCGCGACTCCTCCAGATCTCACCGGCAAAATGTGGTCACGCGCAGATGGTTTTGATTTGGAAATTCTTAGTCCGGCATCTGATTCTGGTCCGATGCGGAGTAGCACGGACGGCATCGCATAGCGTCTGTGTTGATTCTTTCTGCGTGGCTGCGAGTTGGTTGCAGGGAGCTGGCGTGCGGCCGCTCGGTGTTTGTGTTGTGCCCGCGAGGTGTTCGGGGGATTGCACGAGTCGAGCAGAGCAGTCTCCGTTGGCGTCGATGGAGTGACGACATCGGCATGAGGTAAGAGATGCTAATCTCGGGCCATGGGAGTGAGAATGTACTCCCTCTGTTCCACAATATAAGCCTTTTTAGCAAGCTAAAACAATTATGCTAAAAAAGCTTATATTGTGGAACAGGGGAGTAAGATCTCTCCTTAACACACGATTCTGATCATTGCACGGCGGTAGATAGTCTTGTAGGAAAGACCATGGTTCTGTCATGGAAATATGATTCAGATAGGACAGCTGTTGGTCGACAATCATCTTGCACACACGGATTTATCATGTGCAGTGCAATGTATGGGTCGATTTCCTAACTATTTGAGCCAACTTGTAAAACCTTCGCACGGATTTTGGATTTTTATGAAGTTTTGCTATGCATGTAGAGCCCTCTGAGATGTGATACCAGCAAACACACTAAGCTATTTTCTGTGAACCCAAACACAATAAGCCATCCACACATGCACAAATTGCATCATCATCATCTACTAGATTTTGATGCCAACTTCAAATGAAATGAGCAGAGGAGATACTGTATGCAAACACTGAGACAAAAGTATCAAAGCCTTTCTAGCAAGGCTAGATGAGTGATAGCAGTAAACAGTTCAGACATGGCCAGATTCTTAAGTTTTGTGAGCTAGCTAATGCTAAGACAAAGTTCTCTCCAAGCCTGATCTAATATTTTTTCTGACTGGGAACAAACAGGAAAGTAGTAGACTAGGATCTTCTTTAAGTAGTTACTATGGTGGCTAAAGCTTAGTTGAATATGTTAAGGGCCTGGTGTTGTGCATCCACTGCTTGAAGGAGCCTCTTAGCCACTGCGCAAGCATAAATTGAGGAGCCTTCAGATACCTGCGTCATTGTGGACGTTGGAACATTACTATCAATGATAATTGCAAATGTAGGGAAACAAGTTCCTGATGTTACTTAAAATAAAGATTACTGTAAATACCTTAGTATTAAACATGAATATGTGGTGATCCCCAATAGTCCCTCCAACCACATGGATGAGCTCAAGATGGAACTCGTCGATAACCTTTGCAGCATGAAGCAGTGAGTTGGCCTTCTTCTTCTCAGTGAGCTTGATGTTTACTTCATTTTCCACTATGCGGACATCAACATGGCATTCCTTCGACCTCCTCTGAACCCAGGAGCTCCTTATGGCCCCATTGAGCTGATTGTCTTGCTCATCCTTCATTGGTCTCATCGACGAGCTTTCGCCATCAGCAGTTGCCTCTTCATCCAACTTTATTATCTTCCTCCTGTTAGTTCCATGCCACTTCTGTTCCAATAGGATCTTCAGTTCCTTCACTGTCCGATTCAGCTCATCTATGTATTCAATGGCATCCCCTACTATTGAGGCCCTGTCATTCTAGAGAACAGTTCTATAAAACATTAATGCCATACCAAACATATATGAGCAGCCCCAAAATGACAACAGAAATTTTAATGGTTCTGTCACACTGTTTACTTTTTCTTTGAGTAAATCATAAAGTTCGTCCAATTGGTTAAGGTCAGATCACTAGAGAGGTGAATATTTTTGTTGGAGGGTAATGCAGTGAGGATAATGACATTGTCTCATGAAAAATCAAAGCATGTACGAATAATAAAAATATTCAATATACATATGAAATATTGATTATTTTCATTGCTCTCTCCTAATTAACTAGAAGGTGCTGACTCGCTTGATGGAGATAAATAGGTATGTCACTATTAAGTATATGCGGAGAGCAGCACAAAGAGGAATATTTCAGGGCAACCATGTTTAATAGTATATCGGTATCACACTAAATATATTGTGGTTGTAGCAGCAGAGCTTGAATAAGTATTTGACAGGAAAGCCCAGCAGAACCATTTCACTTAACTCATGTTTCTTGGGGCCTACTTTAGACAGATGACAGTTCTGCAAATGGTTTTTTTATTGATTCTTTATAGAGCACAGGTTTATTAGACTGCATAATATTTTATGCTTGCACTTTTGAGCTTCTTATCACATCAAGAAGAAATGGATGAAGTTATTTAGAATTTCAATTATCTTTACAAAACCAATGAAAACCCGAAACTGTTTCTGAAAATTTTGGCAATTAGCTTCTATTAAGTATTCTGTGCATCTAGCATTCACTGAAAATCTTAGTGGTTAGCTTCTAGTAGTTGAGTATTCTGTGCATCTGAGAATCATCAAATCACCTACATTTGGAAAATGATGAACAAGACATACCTTGGTAGGATTGGGGAAGAGCGTTCTTAACGTCTTGTACTTCACATTTAGCTGTTCCCTCCTCTCCCTCTCAGTTGCGAAGTTAGCTTTTCCTTTGCCCTTTGTGAACTCACCCTTTCCTCTTCTGCATTCTAGTACTGTATCGAATTGCCTGTCATCTATGTCCTGAAAAAGATCTCCTCCTACACTTCCAACCCCAATCATGGCATCTCTTTCATCTTCATTGGGGAAGAGCCCATAAGTTTGCGGCAGCGAGTGGCAGATATCCTTTAGTGTATGAGACTGGGTAGCATGATACCCTAATTGCAAGGCTGAATCACTAGTGAACATTAAGCCACTCTCAGGAATTGCTGCCACTCCAGTAAACTCACCATTAAGATCCAGATAGGTTGTACCATTCAATGCTGCACCACCAAAGACAGATGCTGTTGCAGGGAATGCTGGAGCCACTGTGCAATGGAGCAGATTTAAGAGATCCGGTGCTGGTGTGTAAGTACTGTTTGGATAAAGTGCAGCATCATACTGTTGAATCTGTTGTTCCACCAATATGTCCTGTGGATCTTCGCTAATTTGATGGTTGATGATGTGGTCTTGCATAGTGCAGATAGAAGTATCCCATGAAGCAGTTTCCGCTGGTGGCATATCTTGCTCCAAATCGATTCCTAGTTGATGCTGAAGGTGGTTGATTGCTCTTGCAGCTTCAGAGGACAGGTTGGCTGGATCAGAAAAGACTTCAAAGGAGGGCGCTTTGTCTTTCTGTATCTCTATATTTGTGTTGTCATTGCATCTAGGAGCTCTAGAAGAATCATGGATCAAAGATTCTGCCATGAGATTATGATCATGTGCACCTTCAAAATAGTCACCCCCAACAATCATCTTGACGAAACAGCGCCTGGCACCTTCAATCCAAATCTAAAATCAACACAATATGAAAACTGATGAGCATAGAAAGAAATGCTTTGAAGAACTCAATGTTGACAGAAAACCAATTGCAAGTGTAAATCGAATGGCAAATAGCATCTTAGATGTGAACTAATCTTGAGCTAAAATAGAAACGGTAATTACTTGCAGACTTGCAGTGCACATACTAAGGGGAAAAGATGAATCGGCAGGAATGTAGCAGCAGATAGAATTCAATTGGATATGGAAATCGCGGTTGGCTTGGTTGTTTTGGTTGTTGCAAAAGAGGTGGAGCCGTGGAGTTTTAAGCTACGCAATATGGTTGTCTGTTCTTCCGTGTAGAGAAGTTGCATAGCATGATTAATAAGACACGAAGCAACTTTGTTTCTTCCAGACCTAACAAATTCCTTACCATCTTTTTCTTTGTCCTAATCCTATTCATATTGATGTTTGATACAATGTGCTTCAACTACCGCAAGCTCATTCACCAATAAGCAAAATATTGAGTAGCCCAAAATTGTAATGATAAATACATCTAAGTGCAAGATTATCAGTAAAATGAAGCACATGAAATTCATGGTGGCTGAATGCTTTAGTTTTTAATCTTACCAATTAGGAGTTAAAGAAGCAGAAAACTTTTAATCAGAGTTATATTTAGTGAACAGTAGCAATAAGCACTAGAATAGAGCATACCTATTTTTTTGGCACAGCTGAGGATTGAATGAACGAGACTTTGTTCATGAAGTTGCAACTCAAGGACTCATGAAACCTAGTTTCTGTGCTATGCCAAGAATATTATAGTGGACTAGTGGTAAGTCATGAAACTATAATTTGGTTGTCACACAAATTTGATGGGCCAGAAAATAACAGAATGCACCCATACTAAAGGTCAATGTGAAGGACTATCATATGATTATTATTGTAGCTGTTATTATTGGGGGGGCACAGACGAGAAAGACGGAAAGCTCACACCCTTTGAATTTGGCATCTTTGATGTTATTCACCCATAGGAAGTTGAGAAATGTAGGTCATGCCTTCTACCTCCTTGCCATATTTTATGAATGTACTGATGTACTTATACTCTGAGAAACTAGAGCCACAACTACCTACAAGATTTCAAGTATCCAAAGAGCGCACGATCTTGGATAATGGAATATTTGTATCAGCCTTAGTCATTTGAGCTTGCATTTTTTTTATATATCAGTATGACTGTGACATTCTTGGTTCGCTGAAATTTGAGAAATTTGAACATTTTCACCATTATTATTAAGATCCTTGAGTACCAGTGAATGAAGTTGAATAGATAGATACTTGATGGGTCAAGTACTAGGTCATAGTTACGTCACAAAATTTCATCAGGATATATGCAGCATTAAACCATTTTTCTAGTACCTGATATTTAAAGAAAACTGTAAAATTGAGGGATGAACATGATAACAATTGCATGTCTGTTAGAATATCCGGTTGTTATGGTAGGATAGGATTTGTGAGAATTAGTTTTTACCTCTCCTTTACTTTTTTTTTACCGGATATCTCTCCTATGATTTCACTATATGACATCATATTTTCAGATTCTGTTGTACGCTTGTAGAATTTACGTAGAAGTACTATTCAAATACTAAACCTTTATATATTTTGCATTTTCACTAGAGTTAATACCGCTTATATTCCACCACGAAAGTTTTTGTGAAGTAAGAACCAAGGCCTGCCTAAAAGATCTATGTCAGTGATGGACTAGTGACTAGGATTTAAAGTATAACTAATACTTCTGGATCAAAGCTATAGACTAACAGATAGTAACTCAATCTACCCACTCATTTTTCTAATTGCTGCCAATACGGCTGTTACCTGTGTCACTGTTGAGCTTTGATGGATTTCTGATTGTGTATCTGATACCCATATTTGGTGTTAAGTGATTTGATTAAGCTGAAATATCCCAGTGGTTCCTGCGAACTATATGGTCATTGAACTGCTACCACTATAGGATTGAACTTCGATGATGAAACTTATGGTTCACGAAGAGTTGTCCTGAATGTCTCCAGCACATCCTGTTGAATTGTCAGATCTTCAGCATTCTGACCTTGAGTCAAAAAACCGTTTCTTGAAGCAAAATATAGTTTGATCAATCGTAATGGGTTCTCTGGTATATCATAGTTATCTGTACGTACTTAAGAACACTTGATTGCTTTCTCACCTTCTAGCACCTTAATATGGCAAATGATACTACCTGATGTGTCTGTCCTGAATTACAGCATGCACAGCAGCATCAACAGAACTTTCAATCATACAGTAAGATCTCATGCTTGTAACATGCTACTTCTATTTATGTTATAGAAGCAAGCTTAGAAATTGAAAAACAGGGCCAATCATGTGAATTGCCATCCATTGGGTATTTTGAGCATAGTTGATCTAAAATTCTCAACCAACAGACAATTGTGTAAAACAACTAGCAGTGACTTGTGTTTAATTTAGTGCCGCATGGACTGAGATTTCAAGCTTACGTTATTTACACACCTTACAATTCTAGAAATTATATATTTTTTAGACTGGTGAGTACATGGTGACAAGTTCTTGTGGTTATCGTTCAGCCTGGATGAGGTTATGTTCAAATGTTCCACGGGTGAGCTCCCCAACTAGATGTGCCTGATGTCACCTCCCACAAAGAGGCTCTGTTGGGCTGATGAGAACAAGTGCTAATATTTAGATCACATACAAAATGTACATACTCAAGGAGGCAAGAACATATTTGACAATTGGTGTGGCCTTCTGGTTAGTTATTGGATGAAAGTGATCAAGGTTGCTGTAGCCGACAGAGGGCTAGGGAATGAAAGATGCTAGAAACCCATTTAGGTGTGCTCAGTTCCTGTCGGCAATATGGAATTGCAGCTAATAGTTCACAGTTTCAATTTGACTCAACCTTCGCGAACACTGAACAATGTGTGGCTCTAGCGACAAGATGGAGCTTTGGTGTTGTCTGAGGCTATTTAATCCATGTGGCATTTGCATCTTCCACGGGAAATAAGAACTGAAGAAGACAAAAGGGTAAAAATGCTGAAACTAACAACAGAAGAGATGTGGTGCCTGGAATATACAGAAGTAGAGATTATCATATACGGAGTAGAAAGGGGCAAATGATAGATATAACATAATTTCCTTGTTTTATAGGTCTAGCAACGGCCAGAGGACTATGAAGAAAACAAGCTTGAAGTCCAGGTGATGCCAAATCTTCCCAGGATTAGGAAGCAGAGACTGCAAAGTGTAGCAGTTTGAGTTAAGTACACCCCTTCTTACCAGCCCCCTTCTTTCGGCTTTCAAGAGTACAGTGGTATATTACTGGTATGCTGTTAACCTGTACGGTTGTCTCACCTTTGGACACTGCGCCGGTTGGATCCATAGAAGAGAGAACTGGAGAAGAAGGTGTAGGATGTTTTAAAGGGCGAGAGAGACGTCTCATGCCTTCCTTGCTTCAGCTGGATTCTCGGTGGTTGATAGAGGCATGCGGAATGCATTCCCAGATTTCGCGGCGCACCCTTGTAACGACATTCTTCTGTGAAAAAGAGCTCCGGGTGTACGACTCCTTCGATGCCGCAATTCCCAGTTGAAAAACACATCCCTTTCCCTGACCTTTTCTTCTGTTTGCTCTGTTGACCTCTTTTTTTTCTGAACGGTCAGTCAGACTTGTGGTCTCACCTTTAACTACCTTAGTTGTACTACTGGTCATGTGTAGTGTTCAGTTAGTGTTATATTCTGATTTCTGACTGTATGATGTATGCAGTCTGCTGCTGTTGGCACACGCTTGTTATGATAATGGTGATATATTTTCTTCTGTAGAGTACATAAGAGAATTGTGCAGCTTTTATAAACACATAGAAGAAAAATCATATGCAGAAAGGCAGTTTAGGTCAATGCTCACTTGATCCTCAGTTATTCTAACCATTTCAAATTCCAAAGAAAAATAAAACTCTTCTCGATGCCTAGAGCAGTTCGAACTGTTGATGATTTCCGCCACCCCAATATTAGTTTCTTTTCTTTTACTGTTTAATAGTCTCTTTCGGATGTTTTGATTGGAAGTTTGCATAATGTTGCAGTTTTTTAACTTTTGGGTTTCTTTTACTAATTTGTTGAACAATGGGACATGCATGGCTAGAGACTTGACTTGCCACGAATCTAATAGTGTGGTCGATTTAGACAAGTTATCATCAGTCTGGGTTCTACACTACATTAAAAAAAAAATACTAGCAGTTTGTTTTCGTCAACATTTCATGCCTTTAAAAAAATGTCTTATATATTACAAAAAGAAATTATAGGGTACAACAAGATAATAGGGTAAGTAAACCCATAGGCAATGAAAAAACCCCTAAGGCCTTGTTCAGTTAATCCCCTTCTCAAGTGTATTGGAGTGGAATGGAAGGGATTAGAGTGGATTTTGACTTATATGGGATTTAATCCCCACCAAACCATACCAATCCCGTTCAATGCAAGTGAAACCGAACAAGGCCTAAATGAGGATAAAACTACAACCATGAGTCCATGACATATTTCTCGCCAAAGTAGCAGCCGAACTCGTCGTCTGTCACCCCACCATAGTTCTCGCCAAAGATGAACAACTTTGAGAAATATACCTGTAAAACTTGCAAGGACCAAACCTTGTTGAATCGACACAATAGTAAACAGCCGTGTACGGTGGAGATTATCAATTGAACCAGGAATATGCGTATGTGTTAATTTGTCCCAAGCAGACACTCCTAGTTCGTGTGTCTCTAAAGTACCAACAGCCAAAACACGCTACTCTTTCTTCGTTCTCTCACTTCCAAATCGAATAATACATTAAGCGTTACGGGCATGGAGTTTTGGCTCCCGGGCTCATCTACTCCCACTCGTTCATTGGTCATCTGGAGCTTTGGTAGTCGTGCGATGTATTTCGCTCAGGATATACGGCTGTTTGAAAATATTGGATAAAGTACTACACAGTAATGTGACTACTCATAGTATTAAATGTCAGTTGTACCACCGGTCTAGAATTAAAGCAGCGCTTGAGACCCACTTGTATTAAATGCCCCCTTCACTCTCCGTGGTCCAGAACCACTCCCATCGTATGATGCCTGGAGCCGAGATGGTTAGGTCCTGTTTCTGCTTGACTCGTGTGACCAAAACTCTTCGATCGGAGTCTCCATTATTTTCAGAGCTTACGTCGGCGGTCTGCTCAACTCATACATCATCGTCAACACGCCAAGTCACTCCAGCACAAGATGGTCCTCCGAGGCCATCCCGACATCTACTCAACTCACGCATCGCCGTCTCCACGCCCAAGTCACTCCACTGCCTCGCCTTAAGCCTCATGGAGTCATGTAGTCTCGCCTCGGCAAAGCGCAGATCTAGGGCTCGTCTCCGTCGCTGGCGTTCCGTCGCCGACCATTGCTCTACCACTACATCATCTTATCCGAAATCATCCATGCAGTGTCCCTCGTACGCGGCATGTACGAGCTCTCATGAACGTCTTCCAAGTGATCAACGCCCTCATACACCTCTCGTTCTTCCATATCTGTTTCGCGCACCGCGCATCACGCCAACGCTCCATGCGCACGTGTAGGCTTAGCTCCTTTCCTACTCGTGCTCCGGCAGGTTGACGACGGGAACATGTTCGTCATGCTTTGCGACCTCGACTACCTCCCGTTCTACATTACCCAAGGTGTTCCCATCAGCTGGCTGTAGCTATTGTTCTTGCTCTAAGAAGACCACGAAGCCATGTATATTTTCTTTAGTAGGTCGCTGGCTGCTGCCTGCTGATGAAATGTGGGGACTTGCCTAGAAACAGTCCAACTTGTTGACCACTTGGAAGACGTTTGCCTCATTAACTACTCCGGTGGAGTACCGCCGATGGTAAAACGCCGCTCGCCTCATTAATTGCTCCATGATACTGTGCATAAAAGCAAGAACACAGAAAATACGACGGAAAAATGACGTTGCCAAAACTCAACTCACACGATCTCACCCTCTAGAATTCAGTCGATAGAACACAACGAAAATGCAGAGAGTGTTTTGTGCTGCGTTAAGCCTGCAGCTTTTCTGTTGCTCGTTGTTATTTATCTGATCACAATGGATCCACGAAAATAGCTAACAGCTATACTGACGCTGACCGAGCCTACTTGCTGTGCCATCCCACAACGCCCTGATCAAACGCGACGACTACGTGCCGCACAAGACGCAGTAATCCATGCCATCCCATGGTGCGTTTAGTGTGGCCTAATCTACTTGTCCAAAAGTAAACTAGAATCCTATGTCTGATGGTGAACAGGCTCACGACTGCTTATTTCTGAAAACTGTAAATGCTGCTAACTGACGAAATTCAGACTATTGTTAAAAACAGTGTGAAAAACTTCAGTAAACAGAGCTGTCGTGGTTGAGGATCAGAGAAGCAGGGTTTAGCACAACACTTCACCCCCTTAAACCTGAACTTCGATGATCCCAGAAGACGTCGCAGTTCGATGAACCGCACATATCCAAGGGCCTTTGTCAAGATATCAGCCAGCTGCTCCTCCGTGCGCACATGATCGACATCCAGCTGTCCCTCTTCAACACATGATCTGATGAAATGGAACTTGGTGTCAATATGCTTGCTGCGATCATGATGTACAGGATTTTTGCACAGAGCAATGGCTGATTTGTTGTCCACCAGGAGCTTGAACTTGGCAGATGCTTGTCCACTCAGCTCACCAAGTAGTCGACTGAGCCACACCCCCTGACACACAGCTGCTGCAGCTGACGTACTCTGCCTCACAAGATGACAGAGCCACGGTCTTTTGCTTCTGAGAGCTCCAGGTGACAATGTTGTTGCCGAGGAAGAAAATGACCCCAGATGTGCTCTTGCGATCCTCTGGATCTCCTGCCAAGTCACTGTCGCTATAGCCCAACAACACTGGTTCACCTTCTCCCTTTCTGTATATGCAGCTGAACGACAGTGTCCCTTGCACATATCTTAGAATCTGCTTGACTAGTGCCCAGTGAGTTGTAGTTGGGTTCTCCATGAACCTGCTTGCAACTCCAACAGCTAGTGCAATATCAGGTCTAGTGTTCACCAGGTATCTAAGACTACCTATAACACTTCTGTACAAAGTTTTGTCAGCCTCTCCACTGTCATCTGATTTCTTCAGTCTCAGACGACATTCCATGGGCGTGCGGCAGCTGTTGCAATTTTCCAACCCAGCCACCTTCAAGATCTTCTTTGCATATCTTTTCTGACAGAGAGTAATGTGACCATCCTCCTGACGAACCTCGATTCCAAGGTAATAACTGAGCTGACCAAGGTCACTCATTCTGAATAATTTCTGCATCTGCTGCTTGAAATCAACAATGTCTTCGAGATCTGTACCAGTTATGATCAAGTCGTCGACATAGACCCCCACAAGCAAGTATGACTTGCTGTCACCGCGCCTGTACACTGCATGCTCTAATGGACTACGAATAAATCCAAGAGAGACGAGTGAGGCCTCAAGTTTAGCATACCATGCTCGTGGAGCCTGTCGAAGCCCATAGAGTGCCTTGTGCAGTTTCAGAACTGCAGTCTCGTTGCCAGCGACGACGTATCCCGGAGGCTGACTTACGTACACCTCCTCGCTGAGTACGTCATTGAGGAATGCAGATTTCACGTCCATATGGTGTACTTCCGAGCCGGAGTGAGCAGCCAGTGCTAGCAGGAGCCTCACTGTCTCCATTCTGGCCACCGGAGCGAAAACCTCTTCAAAATCCACCCCTTGTCGTTGAGCATACCCTTTCGCGACGAGGCGGGCTTTGTATTTGACAAAGTTGCCGGCGACGCGTTTTGCTTTGAAAACCCACTTGAGGCCAATCGCCTTCTGCCCGCGAGGGAGTGCTGACAACTCCCAAGTGCTGTTCTCAGTGATGGATGTCATCTCCTCATCCATGGCGGCACGCCACGCTTCATCTCCGATAGCCTCGTCGACAGAGCAAGGTTCTTCTGCGGCGAGCATGCATTGCTCGCGTGGCTCCCTGATGGTTTCATCCTCTGTGGCATCAAATACACAGGACAGGCGCCGATACCGAATCGGCCCGCTGTCCGTGTCGCGCCCATCATCATGAGTGGGTGGCGTGGCCCAGCGGATACTGACCGGTGTTGCTGGTGTTCTTGGCGTCGAGGCCGGCGTGGATGGTGCGCTACTCAGCTGGGACGGCGTGGAGACCACACTTGCAGCGGGTGTGATGCTGCGAGCCGGAGCAGGCGACGTCCATCCTCCGGCGTCCAGCTCCACCGTGCCATCGTCCAGCGTGTACGTGACGGTGAACGACGTGGGGGCAGGCATTGGCTCGTCCCCCGTGCTCCAGTCCCATGCCCTGCTTTCTTCGAAGACGATGTCACGTGATACCTGGAGCTTGTCAGCGATCGGGTCGTATACACGGTAGCACTTGGAGGCTTCCTCGTACCCAATGAACACCATCTGCGACGATCGATCGGCCAGCTTGTTGACGCCGGGGCCAACCCTCTTCACGTGCGCTACACATCCGAAGACGCGCATGTGTTGAACGCTCGGCTTGCGTCCATGCCACTCCTCGTACGGGGTGATGCCGCTCAGAGCGCGCGTCGGGCAGCGGTTGAGGATGTATACAGCGGTCCTGACCGCCTCTCCCCAGAACCGTGGTGGCACGTCCATGCTCTTCAGGAGGCAGCGGGCCATCTCGACGACGGTCTGATTTCGCCGCTCGACAACGCTGTTCTGCTGGGGAGAGTACGGCGCGGTCGTGTAGTGCTTGATGCCATTGCCGTCGCACATCTCCTGGAACGCGCTTGAGTTGAACTCCCCTCCACGATCAGAGCGAAACGCGAGAAGCTTGCACCTGCCCGCTGCCTCTGCTGCGGCTTTGATCTTGCAGAAGCGCTGGAACGCGTCGCCCTTGCTCTTGATCACCTCCAGCCACATATAGCGGCTGAAGTCGTCGACGACAAGGAGGAAGTAACTATTCCCTCTAGGCGTTACTGGTGTGATCGGTCCGCATAGGTCCGTGTGCACTAGCTCGAGGCCGCGCTCAGCTCTGTAGGCTGATGCTCGCGGGAACGAGGCGCGATGCTGCTTCCCTAGTGCGCATCTGTCGCAGTACTCTTCGACGCGATCGACATCGGGCAGCCCGCGCACCATGCCACGCTTCGACAGCGTGTGTAGTGCACGAAAGTGGAGGTGGCCAAAGTGCGCATGCCAGCGCCACGTCGCATCCTCCGCTTTGCTCATGAGACAGGCCGGCACGTCATGTGTGAGTATGCCGGTGTAGAGGCGGTTGCCGGTGCGCTTGACTCGTGCAAGGAGCTTGCTCGCCCGGTCGTGGATCGTCATCGTGCCGTTGCCGATGCCGATCTTGTAGCCACCCTCGTCCAGCTGCCCCATAGAGATGATGTTGCTTTGCAGGCTGGGGATGTAGTACACATCGGCGAGGACGCGCTGCTCGCCGCCCTGTCCACGGAAGACAACCGAGCCCTTTCCGCAGATGTTGACCATGGAGCCGTGCACCGTGTCGTCGAGTGTGGCGAAGATATGGCGGAGTCCAGTCATGTGACTGCTGGCCCCCGTATCAAAATACCAAAGTCCATCAGGAGATGGCACGGGGATTACCTTGTCCTCATTGAGGAAAACAGCATGTTGTGGAGCTGCCTCCGAGACAACCGCCATCATCATCGCCGGTGCCTCCTCCTCTTGAGCCTGAACGAGGTTGGCCTGAACGCTGCCACGCTCCTCATCGCGCTTCTTTTTTCGGCACTCCTTCGCCCAGTGGCCGGGCTTGCCGCAGTAGCGGCAGTTCCCTTTGCGGCGTTCAGTGTCGCCGCCCCTTTCAGCGCCTGGTGATTTGGGCTTGGCGTTCTGCTTGCCGCTGGAATCGCCGGTACGATATTTCTGCCGCGCGGCCCACTCTTCCTCCGTGAGCAGGAGCCGGCCACCGGTTTCTGGCTCCGGTGCCCCGCGCCCTTCTGATGCTGCGAGGCGGCCGCTTAGCTCCTCGATGGACAAGGTCCTGAGGTCAAGGGGCGTCTTGATGGAGCAGGCCATCTGGCTGTAGCGCGGAGGCACGACCCGGAGGAGTTTCTGCACGCAGTCGAGCTCCGTCGTGTTGTCGCTGAGGGTCCTCAGCTCACTGAGGAGGTTGGAGAGGCGCATGGCAAAGTCCTCAACGACCTCGCCGCTCTTGAACGCTATTGCCTCGAAATCCTTGCGGAGTTTCTGGCGTCGCGCCTCGCGCACCCGATCATCGCCGACGCGCAAAGCTTTCAGCGTGTCCCATGCCTTCTTGGCGTCGTCCTTGGCGGCGAGGGAGGGAACCATCTCCGGCGGCACGGACCGCAGGATCGCGCCGAGTGCCTGGCGTTCTTGTCGCTCCGTGGCATCGCCCGTGTCCACGGCCTCCCAGAGGCCAGCGCCCTGGAGCGCGATCCTCATTAGGATCGCCCACTCCTGGTAATTGGTCTTGGTGAGGGTGGGGAAGGTGGCGCTTCCGCCGCCGCCGCTGTCCCGCACGATCTCTCGCACCACGATCTCACCGCCACCGCGCCGGCCCCGGCTTCGCCCACGACTCCGCACGCGCGAGCCCTCCGGGGTCACTGACCTGTCCGAGGTTCGCCCTTGTACTTCCGCCGCTGCTTTCTCCGCCTTCCCTGCAGCAGCCCTTGCTGCCGCAGGCTCGCTCGCCGCCGGTGGTGGTGTTCCGACCATGGCTCTGATACCAATTGACGTTGCCAAACTCAACTCACACGATCTCACCCTCTAGAATTCAGTCGATAGAACACAACGAAAATACAGAGAGTGTTTTGTGCTGCGTTAAGCCTGCAGCTTTCCTGTTGCTCGTTGTTATTTATCTGATCACAGTGGATCCACGAAAATAGCTAACAGCTATACTGACGCTGACCGAGCCTACTTGTCGTGCCATCCCACGACGTCCTGATCAAACGCGACGACTACGTGCCGCACAAGACAAGACGCAGTAATCCATGCCATCCCATGGTGCGTTTAGTGTGGCCTAATCTACTTGTCCAAAAGTAAACTAGAATCCTATGTCTGATGGTGAACAGGCTCACGACAGACTGCTTATTTCTGAAAACTGTAAATGTTGCTAACTGACGAAATTCAGACTACTGCTGAAAACAGTGTAAAAAATTTCAGTAAACAGAGCTGTCGTGGTTGAGATCAGAGAAGCAGGGTTTAGCACAACAGAAAATACAGCCGCTGTCGTGCATGTGGGCAACAACCATTGGTCGAAACTGTGGGAGCATCTAGTCCCGAGATCCAAATTGCATTTCCAATTACTCCTTCTGTTTATAAATATAAGACATTTTAGCTTTGTAAACTCACAAAGCTAAAATGTCTTATATTTCTGAACGGAGGGACTATACGTTAAGTGCTCTCTCCGTTTTATAATATAAGAAGTTTTAGTTTTGTGAAAAGAATCTTTTAGTTCGTAAGTCCGGAGTGAATATACACACTAAAAGAGGTCTAGATATATTTTTTTATAAAGCTAAAACATCTTATATTTTAAAACGGAGGAAGTATATATATACGGCTGGTTTCCCATATGCTCGGCAGAGGACTACCAAAAGACAATCTTATCATTGCACATTGCCCTGAGGAGTAGATATAACCACCGTTATCATATAAGGTTGCCTTTATATAATAGACATTACCTAAGAAAGTAAAACTTCTCTTTCTTTATTCTCTCACTTCCATCTAAATTGGCAACTCTAAGGGAATGGTGACATCCCCTGTACATGTGCGGTGACTCTCCTCAATACGAAGACATCTACTCCCTCCGTTTTATAATATAATTTTTTTTAGTTTTTGTGAAACAAATATATCTAGACATTTTTTAGTGTGTAAGTTCACTTCGAACGTACACACCAAAAGATGTCTAGATACGTTTCTTTCATAAAAGCTAAAACATCTTATATTTTAAAACGAAGGGGGTATTTTGTTTTTTCCAAAAGAAGTACTCCCTCCGTCCTAAAAATATGTCGCAAGTTTGTCTAAATTTGGATGTATCTTTATACTAAATAATATCTACATACATCCGAATTTAAACAAATCTTCGATATTTCAGGATGGAGGGAGTATTTATTTATCTCATGCATATATTTATTTTCTCCGGTTCATCCCTTCATCACAAAAGATGTGACAATTCATTTTTTATGAGCCTTTGACATCTGAGACGTGAATCCATACATGTAAAGTTTTAAACTTTTTTGTATACAAATATGTGGTTATGGCTCCCGAAAATCAACTTGAAGCCCGTCCACCATGGTGGACTTTTTTGAATTTTTCAAAAAGCATCAAATATTTTATAAAAATATATTTTTAGTCAACAATACCAAATACAAGTGCATCAAAAAAGACAAATATGACAAATTTTGAAAAACGAAGGCCCATTTCAAAATTGCAATGTTCACGTCCAGATCTACACTTTTTTTATTTTTTTCGAGACCAGAATACAAAGTTTTTTCACATGCTATTTTTTATGCGTGTATTATAAATCATTATCTACATCGCGATATTTTTTAGATTTTTTTTGAATCTTTAAATTTGAATTTTTCAAAAAAAATATAAAGTCCACCACGGTGGGCGGGCACCAAAACAATGCTCTCGTTATGGCGCTAGTAAGTAACAAAAGACGTATTATGAAAATCTAATGAATCCGATTCATATTTTCTTCATAACCGATTTATACAAATGGAGTTATGAGGACACCAACCAAACTAACCCGCAATTCCCTATTCGCTCGATTAATAGTTGTCCCCTCTCTAGCATAGTTATGCAACTCTATGCCATATGGTAATTTTGTTCATGGTTATACATAGTAGTATGACCTACCGGTTCATATGGTACTCGCAAAAAAAAAACTCGCACTAAGATTTTTGTTGCATATACAATGGGCTTCATTTCTTGTACATAAAACACAACCGCTAACAACACAATAAACAACATGCCTTCTAGTAATCACAACCAAGTCCTGTTGTTTCCTAAAAAAACATGCCTTCTAGTTATTGATGCTTATTTGCGTACTCCTCCCATAGCTGATAGAATTAATTGTCTACATATCATAAGATGGTAAAAGAAAATTATTCATTTGCTATGATTTTTATAGGGTCTCCACAATGTATTGATCCATTGCATTAGATTAACATTGGTGTAGAATTTGTTTTGTAGAACTTGTGTGTGCATTGACGATAACGTTTGTGCATTATTTTTTTCTTGGAAGCGTTGATTTCAGAGAACTTGTTTTGTAGTCCGGGTGTTGTCTTGGTGGTGGTTAGAGTGATGCTGTTGTGAGTGATTAATTACCGTGGCATCATTTTTTTTGGTTGTGTGCATCCTGGATGTCTTCAGACATCTTGTTGGTGCAAAGTTTGGATGTTATCTTTGCGATATTAATATATATTTTTATCGAAAAAAGTTTAACATTGGTGTGTATGATGAAGGCTAGCTAACATGTTCAAATAAAATGTAAATGAAGGATAAATGATATCGACTAGAGGAGGGGGTGGGGGAGGGGATGTGAATATGCAAGTGTAACTTTTAACTTTTTTGTCGATTTTATGGAAGTGGAAAAACATAAACTCTCTAAAATTTCTATGTGATATAAACGAATGTGAACATCTTAGGAGGGAAGATAATAATACTCAGAGTCTTGAGAGAACATATATACTCCTTTTATTCCATAATACTAAGATGTTTTAGCTTTTGTGAAGCCGAATCTACACACTAAAAGAACTAAAAGATGTATAGATACATTCGTTTCACAAGAGTAAAACACGGAGGGAGTAGTCAGGATCGTCGTGCCCTAGGTACCCGCCTGTACCAGGAACTCTTCGTCACGGGGATCCGCCTCAAGTTTGGTCGGAAGTCTGCTAGAAATGTCATCTACTCAATACTCATGATGTACCGTATAGCTAGGTTACCTATGGTTATGAACATGTAGCTACGTGGAGATGGTATTTGCATTAGCTAGGACGGGTGGCCCTATGATGCTCATGCATGATATCTTTACTCGGAGGATCTTCCTTCGGCCTGAGCTAAACCTTTTTCACTCTGCCCTTGGAATGGCATCCAGAAACACAGGCGCGCATACATTTGCATTTGCGAAGGGAGGCCAGGACAATCAAACACAAAAAACGAAAGAAACAAAAGCAACCAAAAGGAGATACTTCTAGTAAGAAACAAGAGTAGGCTGAAATGTAAAGATTTATTATTTGCCCTGATACAACATATGTACTCCCTCCGTCTCAAAATAGATGTCACGGGTTTGTTAAAATTTGGATGAATTCATATACTCCCTTAAATCCAAATTAATTGATTCGGATTTTCTAGATTCGGATGTATTTAGCGAGCTCCATCAATCTGCTGTTCATCGATAGACAAAGCTCTCTCTTTTTCATCTCGTGCCAGATGTAAGATGAGTCCAAGGTTTACGCATCCTATTTTAAAACATGTCTTGATACAACCGAATCTAGACAAACCGAAGTCAATTAATTTGGATCGAAAGGAGTACTATACTAATAGTGTCTAGATTCATCCAAATGTTGATAAATATGCGACATCTATTTTAAGACGGAGGGAGTAGTACAATCAAGCTGCAACACCAGGCAGCAAGAGGACCAGAGAAGACGATGCATCTGCATGCATCACCCGGCCCTACGAACAAACACAAGGCAAGGGAGCAACAAAACCCTCCTCCCTGCCAGAACTGAACTGAAGGAACATCGAACTGGCTAGAGCCAGCCAAGAAGTGGTTGGGGGAACTCCATGCAAGACGGCCTAGGGCCTCTCCTCCTCTTCCTACAGCATGAGCACGAGGATGAAGAATATCTCCTGAGGCATCATCATCATCTTGCCCTCTTGGAATGATGCTTCTCTCCAAAGATACTTATACTGGTAAGTATCGATCTCCATGTCCCTTCTAGAGGCCGCCCCAGCCTCACTAATTTGACCTGCTTTGAAGATTGTCATCTGAGTACGTATTCAACTTTGAATGGGATGATAGGGACCGGGTACACTGAACCTGGACGCCTTCTTGTAGCTAGCTTTTCCCTCTGTTGTAGTTTGGCATTCAGATTTTGGGAATATGAGTCAGCGATTCTGTGGTGGCACTGGCAGAGAGCATGCTGCCATCAGTGCCTTTATGCTGCCTGCCCATACAGTCACGCATAATTAGACAAATAGCCCATTGGATTAGTCTGATTTTCTAACGAAATTACTCCCTCTAATTCAAATTAGTTGACTCAAATTTATCAAGATATAGATGTATCTAATTCCAAATCATAGAATCTAGACAAATCCAAATCAACTATATACTTCTAATGGAGCGTTTTCTAACTAATAATAATTACTAGCAAACATGTGTCCCATGTGTCCCTCTGCATGCACTGATCTCTAGCTTGAACTGATGCTCGAGGTAAGGAATTTTCATGCTGGGGCAGTGGGTACACACCTTTACTCCATGAGGTTTTGCACGATGCGGAGCTTCAAATCTAGGGCCCCAAAAGGCCACATCTCACGAGATTCCCTTGGCTCTAGCAGGCAGCTAATTAACCTAGGCTGCATCACGGCTAGGTGCATTGCTAGGTTCATCGATCCGGCGCCAAAGGCATGTATGCATATTGCACACCACACGAGCCACCAAACTTGCTTGCCGCTGCATCTTCCAGTCTCTCGTCTATACTTATAAATAGCAGCCTCATATATGCTCATCGACAAGGTACAAGATAGATTAAACAAGTCAAAGTGTGGTCCACGGGGATGAACAAGAGTCCTAGGTTAGTTTGGTTGGTTGTCACCCGGAGTTCTCCTCATTGCACTTCGGTAGCTAGCTAGCTTATGCCTCATTGTTGCATTGACACTTTTTTAAGTATGTGCATCGGGCTAGAGTCGGGGATACTGAAGTGTTTGGGGGAACTCTGGGTTGGAACCAGTTGTTTCGGATATCCATATACATGATGACGGATACATGAGAACTACTCCCTCCGATCCAAATTATAGGCAAATCCAAGTCAATTAATTTGGGTCGGAGGGAGTAATTGGTTTTGGTCTCGTCAGGAGTTTCCACCAACCACCTTAGGGAGCATTTTAATTATATGGCTATTCTGAAGTGCATGAGGAGTTCTCTGTGTCACCACACATTTGTAGATATTGGCCACAAGTCATAAGAGATATGTACCAATGAAAAACGACGTTTGGTGTTACCGAGAGTTCCCTTAAAGCACTTTACGAAGCACCTTTAGAGGTACTTGTTAGACAGTTATGACATAACTGTCTAACAGTACTATGTGAAGTGTTTGGGAGAACTCTTGGTGGAACCAAGCATTTAGCAGATATTGCATGACATGAACCACAAGAGATTGATGTGTTGATGGCAAACCAAGTTTGGTATTACCAAGAGTTCCCTTTAAGCACTTCACGAAGCACCTATCCCGGGGGCTTATGTGAAGTGTTTGGGGGAACTCTTGGTGTAACCAAACATTAGGAGATATTGCAGAACATGAACCATAAGAGATCGATGTGTTGATGGTAAATCAAGTTTGGTATTACCAAGAGTTCCCTTTAAGCACTTTACTAAGCAACATTTCATGGGCTTATGTGAAGTGTTTGGGGTAACTCTTGGTGCAACCAAGCATTCACAAGGTATTGGCCACAAACCACAAGAGTTTTACTAATGGTGAATCATGCTTGGAATTACCATGAGTTCCCTGCAAGCACTTCACAAGACGCTGTTTCAAATGCCACCGTGAAGTGTTTGGCGGAACTCTTGGTTCCACCAAGCTTTACTCAATCACATGAAGAGATGATCATTACAAAACCATGTTTTGTATTACCAAAAGTTCCCTACAATCACTTCAAAAGGTAAGACTTCAAACAACATTGTGTAGTGTTTGGGTAGTTTTGGTGACATTGGAATTTACTCAATGTCATTCAAGACCTTGGAAAAAGATTGATACAAAGCATGTTTGATTGCACCATGAGTTTCCTGCAAGAACTTCATAAGGAATTATTTCAAACACCATGATTAAGTGTTTGGGGGTACTTTGGGTACCACCAATATTTACTCAATGATGGTCAAGAACCTCAAGAGATGGTCAGATACAAAAAAAAACATATTTAGTGTTACCATGGTTTCCCTACAAGCACTTCACATGTCTTTTTTTTCAAACGCCATTGTGAAGTGTTTGGGGAACTCTTGCTGCCACCAAGATCTAATCAAGTGTTGGTCAAGAACCTGAAGAGATAATGAACAAACCATGTTTCATTTTATTAAGGTTCACATCAAGAATTGCACGAGACACCATATTTATACCTAGTGTGAATTATTTTGGGAAATTCCTGGTATCACCATACAATTGGCAAATGTTGGTCGAGCGGATTTAGTGAGATGTTCCAATGACAGACCACACTTGGTATCATCATACGTTTCTTTCAACCACTTCACATTGCAATATCAAAATGTTGCTCTTGATGAGTTTACGGTGCAATATGCAGTTTTGGGGTGTGTGCGGGTGGGTGGGGGTGGGGGGAGGGGTTGTGTAACTCAAGGTGGCATCCTATCTTTGAATTGTCCATGGAATATCGGTACATGCCTCTTTGGTTAAATGCACTGAGTGAATGGCTATGCTTCTATTTGTTTGATTGGTGCATATTTTCTTCTTTGTCACTCACATGTTTCAGGCCAAATCAAGGAGAGGCCACAAACCTGGATGGTGTGCTCATGGGTTGTCAGTACCAAGGAAGAAAAGGCTATTATCCATACCAAGCAAGCACGATTCCTCGCTAGCATATGCTTGGGTTCATAATTCTACATTTAGAATGTTTTGGTTGGAGGTTTTGAGGTTTTTCTAGTAACCAGATAATAGCCCAATGGCATAGTCGTCGTGGTATATCCCCCGTGACCAAGATGTGAATCTTGTTACGGCTAAATTTTTGGTATGTCAGTGTGTGGACTTTACCTTAGAATGTATAATAGAAGGTGCTTATGGTTCACTTTGACCATCAAACAGTGGAAGATCTGGACCGTCAAATCATCCTCAAACACGTCCACCAAGCATTAGGAGTATCAGTACCATCCAATTGCGCAGGGGAACTATGGAAAGAAATACTCAAACATTGAGAGTATCAGCACCATCCAATCGCCATTGGGAGTTGATGGCCTAAAATATATCGAGCTCGTTGGGAAACCCCAAAAGAAAGGTATGATGAGCACGGCAGCAAGTTTTTCCTTAGTTATGAAACCAAGGTTATCGAACCAGTAGGAGCAAGGAAACACCTCCAAGGTGTTGCTAGCTGGCCTTTGGCAGGGCACACTACCGGTGCTAGCAGCAACGTGGAAACCTGCACAACACAACCACAGAACTTTGCCCCAACTTACAGTGAGGTTGTCAATCTCACCGGTTTTGCTAAAAACAACGGATTAAACGTATTGTGTGGAAGAAAGTAAAAGCTTGCATAAAGTAAACAGAAAGCAGTAAACAGTTATATATTGATGATAAAAGAAAGGACCGGGGTCCATAGTTCACTAGTGGTGGTTCTCCTTAAGATAGATGACATGTTGGGTGAATAAATTACAGCGGGGCAATTGACAAACATCAAGAAAGCATACAAGCATATACTACTCATCTTAACTCCTTTGACATTTGATTAGGCATTACAACATTATACATAGACTGTAATTCAATTGCATCTATGACTAATAATCCACCTTCAGGTTATCATCCGAACCCCCTCCAGTATTAAGTTGCAAGCATCAGATAATTGCATTACGCATTGCGTGTAAAGTAAACAATATGATTGTTCTATGAACAAAGGATTGTTGTTTTCTCCCTAGTAGCAACAGCACATCTAGTACCTTAGAGATTTTTGTCACTTCCCCAGATTACTAGAGGCATTAACCCACTATCGAGCATAAATACTAACTCTTGGAGTTGCTAGCATCTAGTTGGCCAAGATAGCTACTAACAACGGAAAGCATGCAAGATCACAAATAACAAAGACATGATAGAATCAATAATCAATCTGAAATAGCATCTCAATATCCATCGGATTCCCGCAAACACAACATGTGGTATTATAAATAGATGATCTTGATCATGAACGGAGCTCACAAGATCTAGACATGGTAGCACAAAGGAGAAGAACCAACCATCTAGCTACTATATGGATCCGTAGTCCAAGGATGAACTACTCACGCATCACACCAAAGGCTTGCATGGTGATGAAGAAGGCCTCCAGGGTGAATTCTCCCCTCCGGCAGGGTGCCGGGAAGAGCTTCAGATCCCACCCGATCTAGGGATGGAGATGACGACGGCTATAGACTCTTTCGTGTAATTTTGATCGGGTACTTAAGGTTTTTGTATCGGAGGCGATATATAAGCGAAAGGGGAGGCCGAGGGGGTGCCCTAGGCGGCCAGACCACCTCTGGCGGGCCTGGCTGCAGCCTGGCCAGGTGTGGTGTGGCGGCCGCCCCTCTCGTCTCGTATTCTGGCTCCGTGTCCCCCTCGGTGAACTGACTTTAGCTTTTGTTCCGTCCAATTTCGAGAATACTCATTTTCTGACTTTCCTGGAACCAAAAACAGGAGAAAATAGACAGCTGGCACTGTGACATCTTGTTAATAGATTAGTCCAAGAAAATGTATAAAAAATACTCCAAAGTATAAACAAAACATAAGAAAGTAGATAAAACCAAGCATGAAATATCAAAAATTATGGATACGTTAACAACGTATCAGAAGTAGTTAGCATTGGAAATAAAATATTTCATATTGAAATGTAAACAATTGGAAAATAATTGAATCTCGTAACTAATCCCTTGTGACATATCAATTATAAATCATATTGTACTTGTCAAAATCGTTCTAATTATCATTACCCGATTTATTGGTTGCCAAATGTTTTTTCTTCAGGTTAACGTGATTGTTGGTGATGATATATCCTCCTTTCGCCTCGCACGATCGTGAAAAAATCGGTTTGAAAAATCTAGCGTAAGTCCTCTCCCGCACAATCGTTATAAAAACCATGGTGTGCCTCATCATGATGGCCGAACACACATAGGGCGGCGCCGAGTCGTTGACTCTCCACACTATCTTGACAAGCAAAGAAAAACAACCCAAGGATGAAAAAATAACCTTGTCACTATCATCTGCATGTCGCAGGTTGGTTGTGTTCCCTCTATGGTCATGGTTTTCCTCGGCGCCGCTCTTGCGGCTAGAAAGGACTTATTCTTTACATTGATTGTCTCAGTTGTCATTGACATTTGCAGAGGATCGACCAGGTCAACAACAGAGCCGAGATCACGTCCCATCACACATATCGACGTCATTGACGGAGAATTGGTAAGTGCTTAAAATCGTTGGAAGGATCCTGCCATCGGATGCTTTGATCTATATCATCCAATGTAAGGATTTATTAGACGTGCTCCTAACAAGTTTATAATCCACTATTGTAATATTCCTCCTGTGATCTAACGATTTAGACATTTGTTCATGCCATAGTTATAGACTAGTAATAGCATGTGTTTTGTTTGTAAGTTTAATATTTTGACGATCTGAATTGCTACCCGTGTCTTCTACCGTGTGGAGGCCAAGTACTATATTAGTCGTCGCTATGTGGTCCAATATTCAATTTATAATTTTTATTACTTTTAAAACTCTTTGTGTTGTTGATGATGATTATTAATAATCACTGGAATTTCATAATAAAAAGAAGAAGATAGCCTTCTTGTATGACATTGCTTGTGCATCAGTAAATTGTTGACACAAGATAGGGCTAGATGCTATTCAAAAAAAAGATAGGACTAGATGAGGACCATGTATCATAATATTTGTACCAAGTGGAGCAACACACGTGTATTTAGCTAATTTATATAAAAATTAACTTCTCCAACGCAATCAGTTTTCTTTGGTCTTTAGAAGATTTGTTATGTAGTACTAGCCATTGCTACTTAAATGCACAAATACCTCCTAACACATGGGTGTCTAGCTAACCACTCATGTTTGCCTACTAAAAACGACTTAGACTAGTCATAGTGAGAGTAATTTGAGTGATAATATACATACCAACTACGCAAAAGTGATGATGTGGTAAGTAATTAATGAGAAGAAAGATGAATGGAGTTCCTATGTTATCATAACATCACACTTATCAATATAAGATGAGTATAAAATAATAAATGAGAGTTTCTATGTCATTAAATCTATATTACTATGCACTTATGACTACCCTTATTCTGCTAGCACATTTCTCTAAGAGTAACTCCAACTGACGCTTGAAAATTTGACGCTGTAAAATTGTTATGCATAAAATTGTTATGCAGCACGCGCGATCCAGTTTTGCAGCGCGAAACGGGTAACGCCTCCACCGGATGCGCTAAATATAGCACGCGCAAAACATTCGTCCGCCGGATGTGTTGGAGCTTTGCCGCGCACGCTGGAGATTTGCCGCGCGCGCTCGCCAAAGCAGTATATTTGGTGCGCCGGACTCAGCGTGCTAGATAATTTTTTGTGCGCGCGCTAGTTTACAGCGGTTGCTGGAGCCCTAATTTTAGCCCCCGCGCTAAATTAGCGGTTATTTTAGCGAGCGGCCTGTTTCCGACGTATGTTGAAGTTGCTCTAAGCGTATTTGCATCATGTAATGCCCGCTAATTGCACGATTCGTCTTTGTCTTAAATACTCTTCGGTTTCATGTACAAGGCCACTTTCAGAATCTGGTTTTCTACAAATATAAGGCCACTATCTCTTCATGAGAAAAATTGATTTGGTTTCTCCCTCGTACAATGATAGACCCCTCTGTAGGGATATAAACGGATAGGATAATTTTCGCACCGAAACCGGCTCTGAAACCGTTTTAAGGTATCCATATCCGATTTTATAGAATCCGGCAGATAAGGATATTCGATTTGTGATGCCCCGGATATGGTATGAAAAATAGCATGCAGATATGAATTATCCGAAAATTAATTAGAATTATCCGAGTGTTTCAAACCGGATAATCTGATTTTAGAGTCAAAAGTCAAGGGCAATATCGCAAAGCTACTACTTATTTATTTACCGAGTTCATTTGGCGAATATGTCTAACTCTGTCTTTTAACACCATATCTCTATTATCTTATCTACTTGATTCATGCAAGGCCAAACTATTAATTCTCCCTCAAAAATTTGCTAGAAATATAATTGTCTACCTATGACTATGAGAATATTTATCCGACTACTTTCATTTTCGACAGTCTGCTCCGTTTCCGATTCGAATCCGCACTCCAGTAAATCCGCATTCGAATTCGCAACCGATCATTATCCGCTCCAATCTAAATCCGAGAAATGAATATGGAAAAGAATATGGTACGATCAAAATCCGATCCGATCGATCCGTTTACACCCCTACCCCTCTGACATCTCCAACTGGTTTAGATCTTTGATCTTTCCCCAAGTTCGGACTTCAATTAAGGTCAAAAAAAAAAGTTTAGAATTCAAGTTGAGAAGCCCGTTCGATGCCTCCAGCGTAGAGTCGGTGCGGTTTTTGACATGCCAGCCTGGTCGCCTTCACAGGCTCCATATTCCGGGCTACCTCTCGCGGCGGGAGGTGGCCCAAGTAGCGGGTTTAGTTGGCCCACCCACACAAGCGGCCAAGGGCAGGCTGGTCAGTTGTTCAGATCCCTCAGTCTTCTTCCTGCCAAGTGCCGAGTCCCTCATCCCGTGCTTCTGCTCCCTTTCAGAACCTTCCGGCGACGATTTTCCAAGGCGGCTGGGGGTAGAGCACGCCAATCCATAGCGGTGCCGCGCACCTGCTCCCTACTAGCGTCCCCCCACCCTCTCTCCCCCCGATGAGACGGCTACGGGGGCTGCTCTCCCAGGCCGCGGCGGCCGGGCGGGCGGCGGCGAGGACCAGCAGCAGCCACGTCAGAGGATCCAACGGGTTCGCGAGCGGTACCAGCGGCGTCGGGGACCGGTCTCCGGTGCCCCGGGAGTGGCTGCGGAAGCTGTGGGCTGAGGAGCTGAAAAAGCAGAAGGAGGCCCCTGCGGGGGGATGGGGGAAACGCGCCGAGGTCGCCAAGGCCGAAGGTGGCGGCGAAGACCCGCTCGGCTATCTCGCTAACGCCGCGCGCGCGCTCGTGAATTCCGGGTCGGCCGCGGCGGGAGTTGGGAGGGTGAAGGCTGGGGGAGCGGCCGGCGACGAGGTGGTGCAGTATGACTTTCGGGACCTCGGGTACCTAGAGGCAAGCGGATTCTCTAATCGTTGCGTTTTGTTTATGTGTAGAACCATTCGAATTTATTATAGTAGATTCTATCTTAGACCCTGCAAGTAATGGATCACAGACAGCGCATGATGTCGTATTCTCTACCTACAAAACTGATGAATTTGCTTGGAATTAGTATTGGATTCGTCTTGTAGGATAGCTGTATAGGGCTGAGTAGTGGGATGTTGATGAATATGTCTGGGGTAATATAGCAGGCTACTGGCCAATCTGTTAGAAGTTGTTCACTACTGCCTGCATTCTACTTGATGGTTGATGTTTTATCCAATTCTAGCAGTTTCAGCGTGCTCAAACTTTGATGCATTTATTTATAGCTGCTTGAATAACCGAGATAACTTTTATATGCGTTTTATAGGCTAAACTGAAGCCTCTCCTCTCAAGAGCCAACCTCCTTATTGCCAGGGATGTGGAGTGGGCAAATCTCATGTTTTCTTTCGAGCAGGTGATGTAACTCAACTTTGAAGCCACTATGTACAAATTTAAGCTGGCTGCTCTGGGATGCTTCTCCAGCCATTTCCAGAATGAAATAGTAGCTTGTGCTAACTATGATAATTTGGCTGAGCTAGATGGTTTTCACTTACTATTATCATTTGAAATGCAGGAGAGCAGATTTATCATAATGGATCCACTCTTTCCTCAATCTGTAAGTGTATCTCCTTTCAGATTGTAGCTGGTTCCATCATTGCATTGTTTTCATTGTCTGCTTCATTCTCCTGGTCTTATGCATTGACTTGTTTTTTTCTTCCAATGCCAGCCTGTAGGATATATTCGAGAGAAAAGCAATGTCATCTTTAGGCAGGTATGTCTATGTGGTTGGTTGATCATAATTAAATTAGTATTAGTTATTCTGATACTTTGGAGTAATTTAGTGAAATTGATTCACCTGACCAGAGTTTTCGTTATCCTCCCTGTGTATCGGTTGGTAGTATGTCACTTCTCGTCATGATTTTTTGGTTGGACAGATAACTGAAGTGTTTCAGTATAGCATGCTTTTTTCTTTCCATTGTATGATACCTTGGTTGCTTTCTGCTGGCCAAGGTTTTTTTAGCATTGGCTCTTATATTTTTCTTTTTGCAAAGATTAATGCTACATATTTGTAGTTAGAATTGGCCATGATATTTTATGTACTGTGAACCTGGCACTAATTCTTCTGCGACATGAAAATAGGGTCAAATGTAGCTTTAGGGACTGGGAAAATGGTGACATGGGTAAATCAGATGGGTTGGATAGAGGTGTTAGTGGTGAGTGTTGACTGTCACGGTCAACTGGTTGCTTTCCCATTTCTAGTCGTACACTATGGAATGTTATTATACTAAGTAGTTCTTGGTATGCTTGGAAGGACTGTATTATGTGCTGGGTGTCTGTTTCAACTTATTGGAAACAGTACGTTACCTGAGGAAAAATTGAGTAGTTAATAGTTATCATGCAGAATTTGATATGTATAATGTGTCCTCTCATATGGTAATCGAGGTACCGCATAAAAATTAGAGAATCTTATCTAGCTCATAATGTACCGCTGACAGCGTAGAAGTTTCTGTTCTGTATGTTCATGGTATCTCTCAAGGTCTGTTCTATGCCAAGTTTGTGGATTGAAACTAGTCTATTTATCTTACATTGTTTCTAAGTTTTGTTGTCTTTATTGTGCCATGACTTTCAGATATGATGCTAAAAGTTAATTATTTATTTATTTTTATAACTGCAAGTCTAGGAAATGTCTCCATGTTATTATCTTTTGGAAAGAAAGTATCTTATTGTAGTTGGTGTTTATTTTTCATTTTTATCTGGTGTTTCTAATGCTTGTTTCTCTTGATGCTGGCTACTACCTCATAAGTTATAACAGTTCCTTTTTGCTGATATTTCAGTTACTTAGGTCGAGACGGCCATTTGTTGCAGAATTTACTGATGCGATGGGTAATGAGATATTTACGGTAAGATTTCAACAAGCGATGTATTTCATTGTAAATACATTTCATACATTGTTAGAAAAAATTCTGCAAAAATCTATATTGATGCTATGGATATTGGGCTCAGGTCCGCCGGCCATTTTGGCTCATCAACAGCTCCATTTATGCCGAAGTGGATGGCAAGGTACACAAATATTTTGACTTGATTGTTCGAACTCATTCAGATGTGAGTATTATCTTCATGTGAATGCACAATACTGCTGATAAAGATTCATGTTTTTTCTTTCATCAGGAGGTAGGTGTAGTCCACAGGCGCTGGCATCTTTGGCGTAGAATTTATGACCTGTACTTGGGGTAACATGGCCTTCTGATCTCCCATCCCTTGTTTCTTTGACCAAGTCAAATAGCTCGGTTCTGTATGTAGTTGTTGGTCTTGGTATACTACCTCACAGGTTGAGTTCAACCTTTTTGCTCTTCAGGAACAAGCAATTTGCTGTGGTAGAGAATCCTGGATTTTGGAACTGGACCTTTACCCTGATTGATGAGGATGAAAAAGTGTTAGCCCAGATTGATCGTAATTGGAGGGGAATTGGTTTTGAGGTAATGTCCTTTTGAGTAGAGAATTATCAAATGATGTGCATTTCTTACATTTAGAGGAACTTCATGTTGGAATTTGTTCCATAGATATCTCAAACAGTACATAACCAGTAACATGATCTAACAATTTACACATGGATCACTAACAACTGTTGTAAACTGCTGTAGTGCTATACTGCTATTGCTTCTGCACAAGGAAAATATTTTGCACACTAAGTTATGCACGACATATATTGCATAATTATATGATTCTGCTACGATAAGTCTGTTTTGGCTTGGGACTGTTTGATATAATTATAGCATGACCGTACACCTCATATCTTTTCAGAGTGTGTTTTGTGTTTGTAGAGAGGATGCAGTTGTAAGGACCAACAGTAATGACTGATTAATATATCTTTGCTTCTTCATTGCAGCTCTTCACGGATGCTGGCCAGTATGCAATTCGATTTGGTGATTCTGGACAAAGCCGTAAATTTGGTCTCCCTTCAGATGTAGTAAGTGTTCCCAGTTGACAGACGTAAAAAACATCTGCCTTAACATATCTGTTCCCCTGTCGTGAAACTTATGTTCATATGGACCCATTTCAGTTTATGTACTTACCCATTTTTTGCTCGCTACACTCTTTTTTAAAGAACCCCTCGCTGATTTCAAACTCACATTTCAATGATGCTTCCAGATTGAAGAACTAGACGTTGTTCGCCAGCTGACTATACCTGAAAGAGCGGTAGCTCTTGCTCTGGCGGTCTCTCTGGACAGTGATTACTTCTCCAGGAGAGGGGGCTGGTATGCATACCTTGTTTCAGTTTTCGTATTGGCTTGGGTTATTACCTACCGCTGATCTGAAACTAACTGAAGTGTTTGCTTCTTTCAGGGGTCTTCCTTTTCTTATCGCCACAGAGTAGATTTGCATATGATTTGCCAGCTTCGGTTCACAGTGAAACTTAAACTGCCAGTTGTTTCACCATTGTTGTGTGAAAGCCTGGTGGCCTTCACTGTTGTCACGCCATTGAGATCATTGCAGGAGCATAACGCGTTTTTTTGGTTCTGTGACTGTACTTGGTTGCTCGCTGACTCCACTTGTGCTTCATATGAAATTTTAGAGCACGCATGAGGGTGACCTGAGAAGTTCTGCAATTTGCATTGCATCCAACTCACTGCCTTTCTGTGACTGGGTTGACTGCTCGAGGGGCACTGAATGATCGGAATCCTTCTGCCTGCTTGTTTCAGCAGTTTTTTCGTACTGTATATTTTCTTCAGTGGATGCAAAGCGAATCAGTATCTGCTAGTATTAGTGCGATTAAAACTTGAAAGTTGGCGTTTTACGCTTTACTGCAGAGATGTGCTTACAAGTTGCTTGCTACTGAACCTGTACCGCTGGAACTGTTAAACCACGCTACACCGCTGGGTGTTGTCAGGAACCTACCCCGCTGCTTCTAGTTCATGATCAACATCTACTTGATTACGAGTTTCAATGAAAACACTAAAAACGGTAATTTCATCTGAAAATGGAATTGGACTGCTTTTTAAAGCGAGAACACGAGTTACGGAGAAGGAAATGCATTGTCTCCCTAAAACGATTAGACATGTAAAAAATGGTCGAAGCACCGAGGGCTTTAAGCCAGATGGACCACGGATCGCGTGGGCTTCTAGAGCGATCCGACGGTTCTGTGGGAAGAGGTCGAAAGGTCGTGGGCCTTACAAGTCGTGACAAAGTCCCGTTCCCATTTTCCATCGGTTTCGCTTTCCCGCCCTATGCTCCTAGCGCCTTTTCGCTTCCCGCTTCGAAGCGACCGCCTCTTTTTCTTTTTCCCTTTGGTCTTCTGTTTTTCTCCTCTCTTTTCCTTTCTCCCACGCTAATTGTGCATTTAATACCAAGACCAAATTGAACCGGAGAAGTCCAACTGCAGTAACTCCAGCACCACCGCTTTCACCTGGGAATTATTGCTCCCTAGCTCTACACTTGGCCTCCGCTTAAAAATAATAATCCCTCCGGTTTTTTTTTAAAATCAATACCATATATATTCGTAGTAGCAAATAGTACATGGTAGACATACATAAGATGTCTCTAGCGATTACAAATAAAGTCTAAAAGAAAAAAAAATCTTTGAGGACTTCAAACTCTTTCTTCTTTCAAGACACCCGTACTTTTCTGAAGGCAATCGATAGAAACCAAACCACAACCTGAATATATCAATGAGGGTCTCCCATAATTTCAATTTGAGCCGCAGTGACAAGACTACGTGCACGCGCGTAGTCATTAGAGTAGTTAATCAACATCGGCAAGAGTAACAACACTACTATTCCAGTCAAAAGTAACCGAACAACCTTATCGACGTCGCTGGCGAACCAAGAGTACGAACCACCATTATCGAGGACGTAGCAGCCGGGACAAATATTAGGAGGACAAACCTCCTCGCGGCAACCATGAGAAAAAAACCAAGATCGATCTAGCGAAGTAAGATCTTAAGGCTCGTACCTAAAGAATTGTAATCTTCGAACACTACCATTGACACTGGGAAGTAGATCTCTTCGTCGAATAAAAATCTGAAGATCACTTATTGGAGACGATGACATCTCCATTGACGTAGAGGCCAAGAGGAAGACGGTTAGTAGAACCATAACCTAATTTAATGATAACACTTTTATTGAAAACTTCCCCCATAGATCGGGTGCCCCACCCCTCCCAACACCGGCGAGGCTGGCCAGAGGAGGGGGAACCACAATCGGGGCACCTGAGTTTGCCGGTATAAATGTCGTTGGCATAGTCATTTAGTATATCCCCTATAGTAGTTTCAGAGTTCATCCGATCTAGCTCAATGTATTTCGATATTGCTCTCTTTGGTTGCAATACGAGTCTCGAAAGAATCTTGAAGTGCTCCAAAAAAACTTCCACCGACTAAGACTTTAGTCGAATCGTCGATACTTTATGCTTGTTACATATTTCAAGGGACTTTAAGTCAATGACCATTTCCAATTAAATCTATTAAACAAATATGTTGCACCATAAAGATGTTCCTTCAAGTGTGAGATGTTGCCTCGGAACTTACCAAACGGTAGGAGCGCAATCATGGCGCTACTTCCCACGCTTGGAGATCGAGGAATTTGCAAAGTAAAATTACCCTCAGTGAAGTTACCGTGTAGCTTATTGGACACTCGTCAGGAATCCAACGGTCATGATATTGAGTTCATATTACCATCTAGTCGCATGTATCTCTTCGCAGAGGCTAAAAATAGCGTGAGAACATAGTGAAAACCTCATTCTCACCTCTCGCCTCTCACTTCATCTTCTTCATCCACCCACCGCCCGAGAGTCCCCTTCTTCTCTAGAGATCCACCACAACCAACATCATCGGCAACCGCCACGCTATGGCCTCCTCCTCACCATCCATGGAGGAGATACTCTACCACTCCCCTCTAGCCCAAATAGATCCAAGCGAGGCAGAGTCTCAAATCCGTGAGACTGAAAGTGGGGCGGGGACACATAACAATCCCACATCGGAAAGCAAGACAGAGCCCCGAGACGAAGACAATGTCGAGGAAGGAGCCGAAGCTGAAGCTGAGGACACCACCACCAAGAAACTTTCCAAGGGGTGGTGGCTTCCCTACAAGCTTACCGACAAGGACCTGAACAATATGAATGTGGAATGCCTCGTCTATATGAAAACAGAGAGCACATGGTGGGTGGTCATAGGACAACCAAAGCCGACCCTCAAGACGGGGAGCGGGTGATCACCAAATCTCATATTGAGCGCGGCTTTTCCTTCCTGCCTTCGGAGTTCTTCCTGTAGGTATTCCATCACTATGGAGTGCAACTCCATAATCTTCTGCCTAACAACATCACGATGATGTTAGGTTTCGTTACTTTTTGTGAGGGATACCTTGGTATAAAACCAAGATTAGATCTCTTCAAATTCTTCTTTGGGATCAAGAGGCAAAACGTCAGGCCACATCTAAGTTGAAGGACGAATCAAGCGCCCGACGGGCAGCACTCTCCTCCATCGGTGGATCCTCCTCGAAGGGCAAGGGCACTATGGCCGCCAAAAGACGCTCTCGACTCGACCACCTTGACGACAAAGATCGACAAGAGGCCACCAAGGCGCTCGACTTCTTGTTCATGTCGATAGACTCTCGGGGTCACATGATCCCCAAAACGTCGCAAGCTGTGGTGATCACATCTACTACATACATGTTAACTAACTAGCCTCTTGCTGGAGATTCACGATATGATGTACACCAATCCACCATCTCTAGGATCAGATTGGTACCAAGGACCCAACGCCGGAGCAGAAGAAAAAGGCAACATTCATGAGGAACCGCTCTCCATCATCCAGCGATGTCGCAGCCCACGATGAAGCAGCCGCAACTACGATGCCCATGACGAAATCACGCAGCGCAAGGTGGAGAAGATGCTACGCCAAGCACACCTACTCATCTGAGTTGGAGGACGAAGAAATAGAGCTCTACGACGCTAGCTACTTCAATAGAGCCATACGGCAAACTCGGATGTCGAAAGGCTTCAAGCTTCCTTCGGATAACCTGAAGTTTGATGGCCTCCAGGAGCCAAAGATTTGGCTGGATGACCACATTTTCTTAGTCAAGTTGCATGGCGGGTGTAAGAACACATCCATGCAGTGCCTCCAGCTATAGCTGAAGGGCACCACCCGAGCCTGGCTCAATAATCTTCCTCGCGGTTCAATTTGCAGCTGGGAGGAGCTAGTGTATAGCTTCGTCCGCAACTTCAAGGGTACCTACAATCGGCCCGCATCAATCGAAGAGTTCAGTGCTTGCTGCCAAAAGCCCAGCAAATCCCTCCCCTCCTACATCCAGTGGTGGTCTATCATCAAGAACTCAGCGGAGGACATCTCCGAGGAGCGTGCAATCGATGCGTTCAATGGTGGTGTACGCCGTCGCGAGCTCAGGGAGGAGTTGGGCCGCACCAAGATCAAAACCATCGACGACTTGATGGATATCGTGAACCGGTTGGTGGACGGCGAATACTCGATCAACAACAATCGCGCTTGTTCTGACGAAGAGGATGAACTCGGTCGCAGGCGTGATCGCCGAGCGGATACCGTAGCAACAGCTACCGCGACAGTGGAAAACAACACAAGTGTGGCAACACCGCACCCGCGACAATGCACATAGCGCATTGGAGAGGCTGTCAGGACCTTGCAATGTCCACTTCTACGTCGACAAACATGACGGCAAGAGGAAATCCTGTCACCTCCTCAAAGACTGCCGCGAGTTCCAGAAACTCCGAGAAGCATACACCTACCTGCATCACGACGCGACGAACCAAGGGTACGGAACCGCACCTGGCCCAATAGCATACGGGGCACAACCACCACCGAGAGGACCCCGTAGCCTATGGCTATGCCAGTGCTGAACAGTGGAGCAGAGCAATACCTGCGTGCACTGGGAAACATGGGTATGA
Organism: Avena insularis; assembly: GCA_023614405.1. Lineage (NCBI taxonomy): Eukaryota > Viridiplantae > Streptophyta > Magnoliopsida > Poales > Poaceae > Avena > Avena insularis. The sequence goes on from CM042686.1 coordinate 569,854,834, forward strand.
TCCAGAAAGGGCGCCCCTCCAACAGGGCCCAGAAGAGATGATCCCTCACCAAATCAACTTGGCAGTAACTACTCTACTTGCAACCCCTGAGTACCTTAGTGGGTCTGAGTCCTACGTCACCTTCGATAGTACTGATCACCCGTGTCAGGTCCCTCGCCCTGGCTATTCTGCTCTTGTGCTCGAGGCACATATCGGTGACTTCGAGATGAGCAAAGTCTTCATGGACAGCGGCAGCAGCATCAACCTAATGTTCACCAGTACCCTCCACGCCATGTGAATCCCCATCTCGAGCCTAAAAGCATCTAAGACGACCTTCCACGACATCGTACTAGGGAAGGGAATCTACCCCCTGGGGAAAATCTGGTTGGACGTGATCTTTGGCACACCCAAAAAGTTCTGACGTGAGCGCCTTGAGTTCGAGGTGGTTGACTAGCCATCTCAGTACCACACCATCCTCGGGCGCGTTGAATTCGCAAGGTTCCTGGTGGTGCCCCACTATGCATACCTCCTGATGAAGATGCCAAGACCAAGCGGTATCATCACCATCCACGAGAGCTTCATCAAATCTGACAACTGCGACAGGGAATTCAAAAAGGTGGTAACTGACTGAGACACCAAACCATCACATGTCCACATAATTGACACCAAAATGAAACCATCACACATTCACATAGATCAAACTAGCACGTTCACACAATTAACGCTAAATGACCGTGACACCAAACCATCGGGTTCATAGGATAGTCAAAAGTAGACATCAAACCATCAGGTTTACTGTTATTCCCCTTGATCACCTTGTGAAACCGTGGACATACAAAATAGTCAGTAAACATAAAAAATGTACAGAACAAGCATTTAGAAAGTAATCAACATATTGCGTTCTTATGCATCATACTTGAATCTCCTTCAGAAAATAGTGTGATCTCCATACTCTTCAAAGCTTTAGTCCTTCCAACTTTTGAAGCATCATCCATACGAGACATGTCAGCTAAGAGCAACATTTGATAAACATCCAACATTTTTGTATTGTTGGTGATCTTGGCAGTTTCAAGCTGTTGGTTTGACATAAACACTTGGGTCTCCATCACCTTTTGGTGCCCTTCCATAGACTGATTGTTAACCTCAATAAATTTTTATATTTTTTCTCCTAACTCCTATGAGACTTACCTTGCCTTCCCTTTACTAGTGCGCTCAGCTTTAGCCTTATCACGACCATCTATTGTTTGTTGCTCACTCTCCAAGTTCATCACATTTGGTGGACTCTTCCCCTTCTTTTGCTGTCATTCTATTGTAACATGCCAGCCATTTCCCATCATCCTTGAATTTTACCCACATAGTAAAATGTTGGAATGGATGGCCATTGTTGGCTTCATACTTATTCAAGGCCATTGTCTCCAGGTTTACAATGCCGACACCACTATGATACACACCAGTCACATCAGTCCACGCACCATGGAAAGCACCAAGCCTTTTATTTACGCTTTGCCACTCTTGCTTCAGCTGATTGTAATCTCTCTTTTGGTTGATGTGTGTGGTACTGTTGTCTAGAGTAGCAATGTCATCCCAGAACTTATCACCCTTATTACCATTCCCATTGATGGGATCAGTTGAACACTCCAACCAAGCATTTGCCTATATTGTGAACATTTAATTTAGTTGAGCCTAACAAGCTACAAGATTTTAGATGGATATAAAAAAGATTTGGGAAAGAATCATTACCAATCTGACATGTTCTCGGGTGTGTAGGGATTGTGCGGTCCTTCCATTTGGCTCATCATCAACAACAACAATGAGCTTCTTCCTTTTCCTTTTGGAAGAAGTTAAATTCACTTTCGCAGCTTTAGGGTGCGGTGGTGGTGGTGGTGGTGTTGAAAAGGAATCATGTAGTGAAGTACCAACAAAGTCCAAATTCTCCATCCTTTGGTTTCTTGTTCATGATGGTGCATTGGTGGAGAATATAATTTTGTGGCCCGGAAGTTGAGGCGCCAAGGCAAAGCAGTGCCCCCAAGTTGCTTGTAATCAGCCGCGTTGCCCACAGTTGATGTGGCAAATACTCAGGGGGTCTTTTTTGGCACGAATTCAACTTAACGTTTGAATACAAATTATCAGGCTAACGCCCGTCAAGTTGGCCCCCCTGTCAGTTTTCGCCGTTATGTCGCTGCTGTCGTGGATGCCATGTAGGCTTGCAGCGTTGGCTTCCTCGGAGCGACGATCTGTGGTCGCGGCCATGGTGTAAAGCTGGGACGCCATTTCGTTCGGTGGTGAGATCCGGGACATGGACGAACCTTCTCGGTCTCACTGTCCTCCCCATCCCGAATCGGAGCGCACCCTCACCATGGTCGCACCCATGGCATGGCGCGGGGACGAGAATTCATTCTCAGGTGAGATCTGTCACCATGCCTACCATGCTCGGTCATGTTGTCCTCCTCCAGAATCCGAGCTCTCCGTCATCGTGGTCGCACCCACACCAGCCACGGTGCCTTCCTCTCTGAACCCCAAGGCCACACCCACTCTATTCGGGACAACGCCAACAAGGTGAAATTCCATCCAGTTTTCTTCTTGTGATTATGGTAGAAGAACATGTAAAATATGTTGTTTACTAGATTTTCATTTGAAATTAGTAGCTCCGTGATGAAGAAACAGAGAGAACCTAAATGGAATGACGATGAAGACCATGGTCCGTACTTTGCATTGCATCAATAAGGGCTCATTCACAAAGCATGTTATCAAAAGAGTTGAGGTCATCAGCCATTGCCAAAAATACGGGAAGAAATCCATCAGCGGTGTCATAGTGGGCCTTGGTAAAGGTCAGTGATACATTGCAAACGTATCTATAATTTTTGATGTTCTATGCTTGGTTTTATCTACTTTCTTATATTTTGTCCACACTTTGGAGTACTTTCTATACACTTTCTTGGACTAACCTATTAACAAGATGCCATAGTGTCAGCTGCTGCTGTTTTTTTTGTTCCAGGAAAGTCAGAAAATGAATATTCTCGGAATTGGACGGGACAAAAGCCAAAGACAATTTTTCACTGAGGGGGACATGGAGCCAGAATAGGAGATGGAGAGGGGACATGGGCCGGCCACACCACCTGGCCACGTGGCCAGGCCTGGCCCGTGCCAGGGGTGGTCTGGCCACCTAGGGCACCCCCTCGGCCTCCCCTTTCGCCTGTAAGATGCCTCCGATATAGAAACCCTAAGTACCCGATCAAAATTCCACGAAAGAGTATGTAGCCGCCGTCATCTCCATCCCTAGATCGGGAGGGATCTAAAGCTCTTCACGGCACCCTACCAGAGGGGAGAATTCACCCTAGAGGCCTTCTTCATCACCATGCAAGCCTCCGGTGTAATGCGTGAGTAGTTCATCCTTGGACTACGGGTCCATGTAGTAGCTAGATGGCTTGTTCTTCTCCTTTGTGCTATCATGTTTAGATCTTGTGAGCTCCGTTCATGATCAAGATCATCTATTTGTAATCCTACATGTTCTGTTTGCGGGGATCCGATGTATATTGAGATGCTATTTCAGATTGATTATTGATTCTTGTTGGATCCGTAGCATAGAAAACAAAAAAATTCCTACGATGGAACTATACGCCAAGATCTATCTACTAGATACAGAGCAACGGGTGGACATACATCCATGGAGAACTTACCCTTGAAGACAACGAGTTTTGTTAACGAGTAGGAACTCGTGGTTGATGTAGTCGTACACTTTCCAATCTCAAGATCGTGTGGAAGTCCGAGCGCCGCAAATCAGCAGCGCATCCGTCCTTGCACACATGTTCAAGCTACCGGACAACCTCCACCTCCTCGCTCCAGCGAATCAGTAGAAGCAGCAACTCCTTCCAGATGCAAGGCCACCGGGAACATGTATCTCGCTAATCCGAGACCATGGGGGGATATCTAGAGGGGGAGAGAGATCCTTCACGAGGAGGTGTGCTTTGTGAGGGAGGAGAGGGGGCTCCTCCCCTTCCATGGCCGGCGGCCAAAGGGGGGTGCCCCCACCTCTTCCTCATTCATGTGGTGAAGCTCCACTCACATAAATTCGAACTCCACCCAAAGTTCCACTCACATGCATTAAATTTCCACCAAATTTAATTCCACTCTCAATTAATAAAACTCTTTCATTTATTTTATTCAGAATTTTGTTAATTACTTTAATTAACAAACATTCACATAAAACCCCTTACAACATTTCAATATCACATGCAGAACCACTTTCTGCAATTTCACTCGAAACAATTCCGGTTTCTAACAATTCCTGCACTTTGCAAACCTTTTGTCTAAAACATATGTGCTCCTAAATGGTGTCCGGCAACCCTTAAGTGTGTCACCCTACGGTTCGCGAATAATGCAGACATGATTGAGACTCCTCTCAGATCAATAATCAAAAGCGGGACCTGGAGATCCATACTGACTCCTGCACATTCAACGATGACTTCTGTGATCGTGAGAACCTTTAACGCTAGTAATTTAATCCCTTTGTCTCATGATATAATACATGTCCGAGATTCGATCATCGGTATATAAATACCTAGTTTGATCTCGTTACCGACATGCACTCTTTTCTTGTTCCCATGATATAACATTCTAGTGATCACATCACTTGCTTGCAAGCTATCTTAATGTGATATCACCGAGAGGGCCCAGAGTATATTTATCCGTCATCGGGATTGACAAATTCCAATCTTGATCCATGAGCCTCAACATAACTCCTTCATAGCATTGAACCCACCTTTATAGTCACCCTGTTACGGTGTGACGTTTGATGTTATCAAGATACTCTTCTGGTGTTAGCAATTAACATGATCTCATGGTCTAAGGACTAAGACTACTTCGTATGATGTTATAGCAATATAAACATAATGACTTGATCGTCATGCTATACTTCAGATGAATGTTCATCACATCATTTCACAAATGTTGTGACCTTGTTATTAACAACATCCAATGTCCATGATCAGGAAACCTTGATCATCTTGTTAATCAACAAGCTAGTCTATAAGAGAGGCATAACTAGGAACCCTTTTTGTTTATTAAACACGCCCCTCAGTCTCCCTCTTCGCCTATAAGTTGCCTTCTGATCTAAAAACTTAGGGGGTTCGACATTTTTCTAGAAGTTCCGCTCCGCCGCCACCATTCCATTTAAACAGCACCGTAAACTCCGTTCGCACCGCACGGACGGGAATTGAGGAGATCATCGCCATCATCATCACCATCGCTTCTCCATCGACCATCCATGTTTCCCCCATCTATGAGTGAGTAATCCCCCGCTGTAGGCTATGGGGATGGTAGGGATTGGATGAGATCGTTCATGTAATGGCATCAGATTGTTAGGGCATGGTGCCTAGTATCTTCTATTAGTGCTTTATGACTTTGTTGCGACTTGTTATGCTTAATGCTTGTCACTAGGGCCTGAGTGCCATGATTTTAGATCTGAACATGTTATTGATTCATTATGATAGTATTGTTTATGGTCTTACCTACAAGTTGTATACACACGTTGTTGTCCAGAACCAATGGCCCCAAAGTGACAGAAATCAGGATAACCGGAGGGAATGGCTTTGATGTGAGGATCATATGTGTTCACGGGGTGTTAATGCTTTGCTCCGGTGCTCTATTAAAAGGAGCACCTTAATTTCCAGTAGTTCCCTTGAGGCCCCGCTGCAAACGGGCTGGCAGGATAAAAGATGTTGTGCAAGTTGTCATTGCGAGCACGTATGACTATATATGGAACACATGCCTAGGATTATCTAGTACTTAGATCCTTTATCTTATTTATCTACAATTGCCCTATGTTCTGATTGCCATGTGAATTGTCTTGTCCATGCAATGCCCGTCCATCCATCCCTATGCCTACCGCACTCGAATCCTGTTGTTTACCGCTATTGTTACTACTGTCTTTACTTTACTATTGCTGCTACTTTACTATTCCTACTGCAAAATTGTTGCTACTAATAAACTGTTGTGAGCAAGATTGTTTCCAGGTGCAGCTGAATTGACAACTCGGTTGTTAAGGCTTATAAATATTCTTTGGCTCCCCTTGTGTCAAATCAATAAATTGGGTTTCACTTCCCTCGAAAATACTGCGATACACCCCCTATACTTGTGGGTCATCAAGACTATTTTCTGGCGCCGTTGCCAGGGAGCATAGCTTTATTTATTAAGTTCACTTGGATTATGTATTGTTCGTTGCTATCCATCCATCATGGGTAAGTCTCGTGATGGCAAGGTTCCTATTTTACCATCAACTACAAGAAGAGGTACTGTTCTGAACACCTCTGTTGCTCTTGATTCACCATCTGTTATGAGTAAGCTCGTTACACCACCACATACACATGCTACACACACTGCTACTACTGCTAAATCTGAAACTTCTGATGCTTATGATGCTGCTTCTACTGTGCTTGATAAGAGTGGTTCATTAGGTCCTTTCCTAGATGCTACGATTGCTAGAACTATAGCTGGAAATACTAAAACTCCTAATGAAGACACTACTACACCTGTTAGGTCACCTGAGTCTAGTGAGAGTTATGATATTGAAGACGGTTATGTTGAGATGACCGATGAATTTATTAAAGAATGTAAAAACACCCATGATAGGAGCACTGCTAAGAGTCTCCTTGAGAGGCGTACTATTAGACCCAAATTATCTCCTATTGCTAAGTTTGTTGCTTCTCCCATAAACATTAAAGATAAAGATTATGATTTCTCTCTCGATCTATCTTACATAGATATTGTTGATAAAGAACCTTTTTGTGGGACTAAGAATGAAAGTGCGGTAGCACATATGAATGAGCTTTCTACCATGAGTGGCTTGTTTTCTGATGATATTAAGATGCGTACTTACTTTGTTGCTAAGATTTTTCCCTTTTCACTGAAAGGAGAAGCTAAAACTTGGTTTAGTAATTTACCTCCTGGATCTATTGATAGCCCTGATTGCTTGATTAGTACTTTCCTACAGAAATAGTTTCCTCCTAGTGCTAGACATGCTATTTTGCAGGAACTTTTTGATTTTAAACAGGGAGAAAAAGAGATATTGCCTGAATCATGGGCAAGGTTTTGTGCTTTGATTCATGCATAGGCTGGAAGTCCATTACCTAAGAATGAGCTTCTTGATATATTTTATAATGGACTAACCGAAGAATCTAGGACATACCTAGATAGTTGTGCTGATTGTGTTTTCAGGAATAGGACTCCCAAGGAAGCTAAGGAATTAATAGCTAAAATAAGCAAGAACTATGAGGATTGGACTCCTCCTGAACCAGCTATACCTGAAGTAATTATACCAGAACCAACTATTCCAGTGCCTATTCCAACATCAAAGAAGAGGGGAGTTATTGAATTAAATGATGAAGTGATGAAGGAAGCTAAGAAATGTCTTAAGGAGAAGGGAATTAAAGCTGCAGATGTCAAAAAATTACCTCCTATAGAAGAATTATGTAAGCCTATCCCCTACTCATCCACTATTGAGGTACACTCTCTCCAACACTTTGATGAAGGTGATATCCCTTACTCTAAACCTCCTGATCAATGCTTAGAAGAATTCAATATCTTTATTGTTAAGCAAGATAATTTTAATAAAAGGGTGCAAAATCATCTAATGGAAAACACTAGAGCAATTGTTGAGTTGAAAGACATTGTGGAAAGAACCTCTAATGATGTTAAAATGATTGTTAAACACTTTCAAATGGTTCAGACTCAAATAGATCAACTCATTAAAGTGCAAAAGACTTGCTAGTTAATGCTGCTAAAGAAAAACATGCTTATGAAATTAGAACTAGAAGTGGTGCTGCTACCCAAGATCCTCTATATCCTGAGGGGCATCCCAAAAGAATTGAGCAGGATTCTCAACAACCTGAAAATAGTGGCTCTACTCATAAGAAAAGGAAAAAGAAACATAAAACTGTTGTAGAACCCTCTGAACCTGCTATAGATCCTAATAGTATATCTATCTCTGATGCTGAAACTGAAAGTGGTAATGAAGAAAATGAAGCTCCAAATGAAGAAAAAGTTGAAGAAGAACCTGAAAAGCACACTAAGAATACTAAATACACTAAAGAAGATTTTGTTGCTAAGAAACATGGTAGTGAGAGAGAGAGAGAGCCTTGGGTCCAAAAACCTATGCCTTTCCCTGATAAGAAACACAAGTCAAAGGAAGATGAACACTATAATAAGTTTTGTGAGTAGGTGAAACCTTTATTCCTGCAAATTCCTTTGACTGATGCTATTAAATTGCCTCCTTACTCAAAGTATAGGAAGGATATTGTCTCGAATAAAAGGAAGATCCCTAATGAAGAAATTTCTACTTTGCTTGCTAATTATTCCTTTAATGGTAAGGTTCCAAAGAAACTTGGAGACCCAGGGATTCCAACTATCCCTTGCTCTATTAAGAATAGTTATATTAGAACTTCTTTGTGTGATTTGGGAGCTGGAGTTAGTGTTATGCCTTTCTCTCTCTATAAGAGGCTTCAACTAGAAAAATTAATACCAACTGATATATCTTTGCAAATGGCTGATAAATCTACCACTATTCGTGTTGGTATATGTGAGGATGTACCTGTTCAAGTGGCTCATAATTGCTTGATATTAACTGATTTTGTTGTGCTTGAAATGCTTGAAGATGATAATATGTCTATTATTCTTGGGAGGCCTTTTCTTAATACTGCAGGAGCTGTTATTAATTGTAATCAAGGAAAGGTGACCTTTAATGTTAATGACAAGGAACATAGTGTCTATTTCCCCAAGAAGATTGGTAGGACTTATGGTTTGAATTCAATTGAACATGTTGAGGGCATTCAAGTTGGAGAAATATATTGTCCCATACCAAGAGAAAAATTTGAAACTATTATGATTGGGATCATTGATATCAAGGTTGAGGTAACATAATCATTAGTGGAAAACAAAGTTTTGTCTCATATGAAATTGTTTTGGTAACAAGACCTGATCAACCTTGTTAACAAAAGGATTTCATTGAACAAAACAATGTTTTCACCGTGATTATCTCCGTTTAATTTTATTCTATCCATTTTAGTTTTTGCTTTCGTTTAGTTTTCTTTGTTGTTAGTTGCTTGCATGTTAGAGTGTCTTAGAACTTCTGTAGTTCTAGCTTTGTTTTGTCCTTGCATCATTCCAAAAAAAATCTGTCTGTCAGAAAATCATTCTTCTATACCTGAAAAATGCCCAAAAATAAAGTGTCTCAAAAAATTCCAAAAAATTCATATTAAATTTTTATGTGAAAAAAGGGGCAGAGGAGTGCCTGGAGGGTACCAGGGGGCCAACCAGGCAGGCTCACCACCTGGTGGCGCGGCCTGCCCTAGGTGGCGCCATGCCATGGTGTGGGCCACCCCTGGCCCTCCACTAACTCTCTCACCTGCCACTTTCTTCTCTCTCTCGAGTAAGCTTCAGTTCATGCTCAAAATCGCATTCTTGCTGTGCTTACTCTCGGTTTTTTTCGATCTCCTTGCTCAGCCCTTCTTTGTTGCTGAAATTTGGAGCATTTGTTCTCCGATATGTGACTCCTCCCCTTGACCAAGTAGATTTGTGTTTAGTGGATTATATCTTGAGTATTTTTCTGCTGTAGGTGACAGGTTATGAGAGCTTGTAAGCTTGTTTGATGCCTAGAGATATAGTTTTGATGCATGTTTAGGCCTCTTACAAGTCCCTACGAGTAGTACCCTTCATTATATTCACTTTGCAATCACTTGTTTAATAGGTGTTTAAATTTCAGAATAGAAGATGAATGAGCATCAACTAAACCAATATGAACTATGGGTGCCTGAGGTTATGAAGGTCCACCGGGAGGAGGAAGTTTTTCCTTCCATTTATCCATGCTCTGAGTTCATGAGAGCTGCAGGAATTCTCCAAGATTTCCACACTTTGGTTTCTAATGCAGGGTTGGAGCACTTTTTGGAAGATGAACCTTGTCAATTTGTGAAGCTAACCATGTCTGTGGTGTAGGACTTTCAATTTAGTTATTCTTTGCCTAACCCCATGGTCCACTACAAAATTTACAATATTGTTGTCGACCTTTCTCTCGATGACTTATGTGCAACTATTAAGGTACCTCAGTGGGGATCATGTGGAAGGATTAAAGAGCGACCTGCACCACTCGTGGATTTATACGCAGAAATTTGCCAAGGGAGCAGCTTCTCAAAGGAGAGTGGAAAAATCTGTAACATTCATCTCCCCTCCATTTGCTCCTTTGCCTACTTTATTGCCAAGTGTGTTCTTGCTAGGAAAACTGTCAATAAGTTATCTTCATATGATCTAGCATTTATCTCTGCTGCTCTTAAATGAGATAGGTCTTACAACTTGGGTGCTTTGATAGCTTTCTGTCTTGCCGCTAACCGCGAGAAAGGTGGAATTTGTGGAGGGCTCATTGCTTCTCGTTTACTAGCATTGCATGGTTTAGTGCCTCATCATCTAGACCTACAGTTTCCCATAGAAAGGCTTGATCTTAATTCCATGATATAGCATAAATTCGTTTCCTCGTGGGCTAGTTTGAGTGAGTTGTCTTATGAAATAACCTTTCTCAAAGCTGGTTGGAGAAAGAGCAAGTCCGAGCGTGTTGTTATTTTGCCTGCACCTGTTTTGTTTAACCTTGATAACAGGTTAGGATGGTCCCTCACTGAGGAGGAGCTTGACACATACTTGGGAGAGCTCTCCCAACAGGAGCAGGATACTAGAAGGGAGGTCACGGATGATTCGGTCCAGCCCTTGAATGAGGGGGAGTCTTCATATCAGCAGTCTGCTTATGATTGGGGAGCTTCTTCTTCTTCCCACGGGGCCAACTACGACCATTCTTATCAAAATCCGCCTGCTTGGAACCCATAGAAAGGCTTGATCTTAATTCCATGATACAGCATAAATTCGTTTCCTCGTGGGCTAGTTTGAGTGAGTTGTCTTATGAAATAACCTTTCTCAAAGCTGGTTGGAGAAAGAGCAAGTCCGAGCGTGTTGTTCTTTTGCCTGCACCTGTTTTGTTTAACCTTGATAACAGGGTAGGATGGTCCCTCACTGAGGAGGAGCTTGACACGTACCTGGGAGAGCTCTCCCAACTGGAGCAGGATACTAGAAGGGAGGTCATGGATGATTCGGTCCAGCCCTCGAATGAGGGGGAGTCTTCATGTCAGCAGCCTATCTATGATTGGGGAGCTTCTTCTTCCTCCCAAGGGCCCAACTACGACCATTCTTATCATGATCCTCCTGCTTGGAACCCTTACCCGTATTTGGATTGATACCCACTAAGGCCAAAAGCCTAAGCTTGGGGGGAGGTACGCCGACATCGCACTCATATCCTTATCATGTTGCGTCGGTACTTTGTATATTCAAGTTTCGTTCTCTTTTTAGTTTTCGTTCTTTCTTTGCTTTTGCTTTCTAAAACACAAAAAGACCAAAATTATTTCTGTTCTTTCTCTTTGGTTTGCTTCTTTTTATTTTTGCCTTGGTTTGTTTTTCCCTTTTTGCTTCGTTTGAACTATTCGAAAAACCCAAAAAGATTTTGCTTTGCTTGTTTTTCCTTTTTGGTTCTTGCTTTACAAAAAATCAAAACACCAAAAATATTTGTTGTTCTTTTTTGGCTTTGTGAGTTTGTTGCAGGGTTCAGCAGTCCTCAGTGGAGTTTGGTTTTCATGTTATTATTCAAACCACACAAGTGAAGGGCAATAATGAGGATTAATGACAACTCGAGGTGTGGTAAGAGGCTGGTAACGAACTCTATTTGTTTTCATTTTTGTACATATACTCATCATTGTGGACATTCTTAGTCTATTCATGTAGGGTGTATGTTATTTGTGGATGCTTAATAGTTCTTGCTTTCTTATAATTATCTCCAGCTCGCTAATAGTTTGTAGCGTGTCTTATGAATGTTTGCTTGCATTGATCTATTCATAAATTGGTATGACATTGTGGTATCCTCCTCTAAATGTTTCACTTGAATTGACTTGGCACATGCTCACGCATGCACATGACTGTAATAATCAGTTGAGCCTCGATGAATTATTTTGCCTCAGAGGTCTTGTATCACTTTCATGCCATGATTAGTCCTGTTTTGTTTCAAGCATGATTATGACAGTTATTGCTCTCTCGTTTGTCGCTCCCTCTCTATTGCTAGCCTTCACTTGTGCTGAATATAACCATTACTCGTGTTTCCAACTCCCTAAAATCAAATATTGCCAAAGTGTCCACCATACCTACCTATTAGCATCATTTGCTATCTCCGTGCATATCCAATATGCCTTGTTTTCTTCCGAATAAAATGTTTGCTTGTTATGAGAAAGTTAGTTAGTAAAGCTCTCACGAACTTGATGGCACACTTTATTTTCATGCACTTAATAAACCTGAACCATTGCCTCCTTCTTTGTTGCGTATATGCTTACGCTTTATAAGTTGAAGTTATGAGAACCATGTATCATGGGGAACTCTTTCAGCATTGCACTGGTACTTAGTACCTCGTTGATATCATGTTCTTTTGCTCATGGATCCCGGCGGTGTGAAATAAAAGTGGAACTTGTAAGATCATGTAGTTTGTATATGTTTTAGGGAAACGCCTGGGCCGCTAGCCTAAGCGATGCCTAATCATGGTGGAAACTTGCAGCATAACCATAATGAGCATTCTATGAAGCATCCTCAATAAAAATCTATGCACATAGTAAATAAAAAGATCACTGAGATGCTCATTGTCTGCTTGCCTTGTCATTTTGATTATGGGATAGCTCATGTGTCATGTGCAAGGAGTACCCCGTTGGCGGTTCTCTATGATACGTATATACTTACAATGACAAGAGCTTACTCGTGACTGAAGTTGAGTAGCATGAGGATCGGTCTTCGTAAGTAAGGGGCTTGAGACTTCAATTTATAACTTGTCAAGCATATCCTCTTAGTTGTGTCACTTTAACCTTAACCATTTAAAGATGCTTATGATAGGGGCAATGAGAGCTCAAAGCTAACGAGTACCATACTTTCAGCATTTGGAAGCCTTTCAAACTTTTCAAAACCTTTTTCATTTCCTTGTTGAGTCTCCACACATTCTTTGAGCACCTTCTTGAGAGCATAGTTGTCATTCTTAGTATAATGTGCTTGTCTCAAAACTTGAACTAATTGTGTTATGACTTTGATGCTTGTATCTTTGACATCTTTACTTCTAGTCTTCACTTGAACTTTAGAGGTGCCTTGGCATTCACAATCAAAGGCAAGCGAGATACCACTCTATCATACCTTGTTATGAGCATTGCAATGTTGCTTATGTTTATGTTTCATGCTACTTATTATTTTTGAGTTGGAATCTCTTCATAGCTTGCAATGACTATTAAGTAGACTTAGTAGCATACTCTTTATTATGAATTGCCTAAGTAGTTGATCACATCCTGAGAATATATACATCATATGAAGCAAATGTGTTCGTGAAAGTTCTTTTATCGCACTCAGTTTTCAATTGAATTGCTTGAGGACAAGCAATAAGCTAAGCTTAGGGGGAGTTGATACGTCCAAAACGTATCTACTTTCCTGAACACTTTTGCTATTGTTTCTCCTCTAAACTTGTGTGATTTGGATGCAACTAACACGGACTGACGCTGTTTTCAGCAGAATTGCCTTGGTGTCTACTTTTTGTGCAGAAAATCAACTATCAGGAAAAATCCCAGAAAATATGTCAAAAAGCCTATTTCACTAGAAGACTCCCGGAGCTAGAATACGAGACGGACGGAGCTGGGCCCAGGCCACACCACCTGGCCGCGTGGGCAAGCCCAGGCCACGCCAAGGGGTGGTCTGGCTGCCCCAAACACCCCCTCGATCTCCCTCTTCGCCTATAAGTTGCCTTCTGACCTAAAAACTCAGGAGGGGTCGACATTTTTCTAGAAGGAGTTCTGCTCCGCCGCCACCACCAGATTCCACGAAATAGCACCAGAAACTCCGTTCTGGCACCCTGCCGGGACGGGGAATTGGAGGAGATCATCGCCATCATCATCACCATCGCTTCTCCATTGACCATCCATGTTTCCCCCATCTATGAGTGAGTAATCCCCCGTTGTAGGCTATGGGGATGGTAGGGATTGGATGAGATCGTTCATGTAATGGCATCAGATTGTTAGGGCATGGTGCCTAGTATCTTCTATTAGTGCTTTATGACTTTGTTGCGACTTGTTATGCTTAATGCTTGTCACTAGGGCCCGAGTGCCATGATTTCAGATCTGAACATGTTATTGATTCATTATGATAGTATTGTTTATGGTCTTACCTACAAGTTGTATACACACGTTGTTGTCCGGAACCAATGGCCCCGAAGTGACAGAAATCGGGATAACCGGAGGGAATGGCTTTGATGTGAGGATCACATGTGTTCACGGAGTGTTAATGCTTTGCTCTGGTGCTCTATTAAAAGGAGCACCTTAATTGCTAGTAGTTCCCTTGAAGCCCCGCTGCAAACGGGCTGGCAGGACAAAAGATGTTGTGCAAGTTGTCATTGCGAGCACGTATGACTATATATGGAACACATGCCTAGGATTATCTAGTACTTGGATGCTTTATCTTATTTATCTGCAATTGCCCTATGTTCTGATTGCCATGTGAATTGTCTTGTCCATGCAACTCCCGTCCATCCATCCCTATGCCTACCACACTCGAATCCTGCCATTTTACCGCTATTGTTACTACTGTATTTACTTTACTATTGCTGCTACTTTACTATTCCTACTGCAAAACTGTTGCTACTGATAAACTGCTATGAGCAAGATAGTTTCCAGGTGCAGCTGAATTGACAACTCAGTTGTTAAGGCTTATAAATATTCTTTGGCTCCCCTTGTGTCGAATCAATAAATTGGGTTTCGCTTCCCTCGAAAATACTGTGATACACCCCCTATACTTGTGGGTCATCAGCCAGCTAGAAACACCTTGGAGGTGTTTCCTTGCTCCTACTGGTTCGATAACCTTGGTTTCATAACTGAGGGAAACTTACTGTTGTGCTCATCATACCTTCCTCTTGGGGTTCCCCAACAAGCTCGTTATTACACGAATCAACAAGTACTTTTCTGGCGCTGTTGCCGGGGAGTCAAGGACTTCTTCACAAGGGGAGTCCCTCATAACCAATCTCTTTACTTTGTTGTTTTTGTTTTTCTTAGTTTATTTTTTATTTTTTTTGCTTGTTTCTTTATCAAAAATACAAAAAAATTAGTTCCTACTATAGTTGTTATTTTCGTTGGTCTGTTTTTGTCTTGCTTTATCATGCTTTCTATAAATGGTTGGTTTCTTTGAAACTGAATCTAATTGGCAAGGTGGGTTCACGGAAGAACAAAAATATTATTATAAGGAACACCGCTTGTCACAAAAAGGGAAACACTTATGGGAACAAATTGATAAATTGGATACCATTGCTAGAAACATGTGCTCTACTTATAATGTTACATATTGCTTTGATAAATCTTGTTGCTGTAAGAGGTATAAACACCTCCCTTTTGAATGTGAGTATAATGATAATGTTACCATATCTTCTTAAGTTAAGGGAAATTATGACTTTTATGATGTGGAACAAACTGAAGAATTTATTGCTTGGAAGGGTGCATTCGAACTAGCTTATTTGCTTGAAAATACTGATGATGCACCTTATAAGTATGAGGTTTATGATATACTTAAATTTTGCTTTGATAATTACAAGGAAGAAAATGGCTATATTCTTGAATATCTTAATAGATGCTCTCAACCAGCGGAAGAAACTAATGCCTTCCAGGAGCCTATGGAAGAAGAAATTACTAAAACTAGAAGCTCATTGGATGAAAAAGAGGAGGACAGTGATGATCAAGAGGAGGAAGAATGGACCAACCCAATCCTACCTTCTAATGAGAGTAACTCTTTATCCCTTACAATATTTGATTGTCCCCCATGATTACTAAAGAAGGTTGAATGTTATGTTCCTGAGAATTCTTTTGAAAATGTTTATAATAAAGCTCTAGTGTTTGTAGATCATGAAAAGCATGCTCTATGGGATAGTTATATTGTTGAGTTTATTCATGAGGCTACTGAAAATTATTATGAGAGAGGAAAATATGATTGTAAAAGTTTTCATGGTACTGAAACACCTCTCTATTTGTTGAAAGTTTTGAAGTAACTCTCATTTTATCTTCCTATGCCTGTCATTTTGTTCTTTGTGAATTTATTTGCGTATAAGATTCCTATGCATAGGAAGTGGGTTACACTTAAATGTGTTTTGAATTTGCTTCTTGATGCTCTCTTTTACTTCAATTCATATTTCTTATGTGAGCATCATCGAAATTATCATGCCTAACTTAAAGGCGTTAAAGAAAAGTACTTATTGGGAGATAACCCAAAAGTTTTAGATGAGTCTTGGAAGCAGTAATAACCGCGTCTTATCCTTTTTATTTGCTTTTTGTGCCAAGAGTAACCTCTAATGAGAGAGAAGTAATTATTGGAAAAGTTGCTGTCCCGAAACAGATTTTGTGCTTCACCGTAAAAATTCGTGTAAAATCTCTGTGCGTCCTTTTGAGGCATGAATTTTTGTGCTTCTGCCCCATGTTGTTATCTAATTTTCTTTAGTTCAACACTTTTTGATTTGAGCAACAGAAGGTCTTCGAAAAAATTTATCTTTACCTGCTGGTCTGTTTTGACAGATTTCTGCCATTTTCTGCATTTGCTTCTTGTTGGTTCCTTTTTGAGTTCTTTTGGGGAATTGAGATTTTCGAGGGAAGTGCTACAGTAGCTTGTGTTTTAATGGAAGTTTTATTGGTGTTGAAACTTGCGGTGACCCAGCATACCACTGCATGATGTAGTACACTATAGTCGTTGACATAACACCAATGAAACATCGTTCACTAGTATTACATCCCTCAGAGTGGTACAAGAGAAACACAGCAGGTCCAAGACATGAATATAGATTACAACTCGACTCTTTACAAAAGATCCAGAGAACACTCTAGGTTAAAGAGAGAGAGAAACTTCTTACAAAGAAAAACCAGAAGTAATAACTCAGAACTATCTAGTAACTAGAACTAGTATATAAAATATTTGGCTTGCCATTGCTGCTATTGCAATGCTCTACAGAAGTAGGTTTTATGGCTAGAGAATCTACTTCTATCTACTTAAGAACTTAGTCTTTGCTTTGGCTGACATCTATGTGGACTCCATTGACTCTGTTGAAGAACTTGAGTTGTCGATGATGGTTTCTTGAGCATAAATTGATGTTGACGTCGTCTTCAACGGCTTA
The DNA here is from genome assembly GCA_023614405.1 of Avena insularis. Classification (NCBI taxonomy): domain Eukaryota; kingdom Viridiplantae; phylum Streptophyta; class Magnoliopsida; order Poales; family Poaceae; genus Avena; species Avena insularis. Next base: position 569,872,049 of record CM042686.1, read on the forward strand.
AAACCTAGCAAGGGTTAAGAAGGTACGGTTGAGTACGAGCGTACTCAGCAAGTTCACTAAAAAGGAGTGTATGATGCACTAACTCTACAGACACAAACCATAGGTTGTAAGCAATGCAGGTTTTCATAAACATTTCTTCAAAGGTTGCTTTTATTCTGAAAACTATGTCCGATAGCCTTCACAGGTTGACCAGAACCTTCGTGGAGTTCCTTTCCTGCCACGTTCGTAGTTCCTTCCCGGAATAGGGAGTAACATGTCACAATTCTTACACTCTGCAGAGGTGCGTCGCTTTTCGCATAAAGAGACCTTAGCCTTGTTGCACAACCAAGCCGCGAGCTTGTCCACACTTCCTTGGTATGGGGACCAGTCTAAGATCCAAGCCAATACTACCCTCTCCGTGACCCCGCATGAGACACGATCCGCCGAGACAACTACCACGGTTACTCTTTGGGTAGCCTCTCGGAGACTCCGTACGCAGCTCTGTTTGGCGGTCACCATCAGCTATGGTGAACTCAGACCCAGACAGAGATGCATAGATAATCTAGACACCAAGATCAAGGGGAACTAAGGGGTCCCACCCATGTGCTAGATTCTCTAGAACTCCACGAGAAATCAACAGCCTCACGATGAGGTCATCCGTCGATGCGAAAGGGAGAAGATACAACTCACTTTCTCGTCCCATTCTTATGGTTAACGCGTAATATACGACGCTAGAATCACTGGCGACATTGGTTGTTAAGTCCTAGATGATACGTTACTGTACAATGGCATTCCCATTGCCAGTTATGATAGATTAGATGATCACTCTAGATCAGTAACCGATATTTCCAGTTAATTGTGAAAATAGTGTTTTTGACCTTTTTAAAATGCAAGTGATGACAAAGTTGAGTTACAAGCATAGAAAATAATCAAAGAACATGAGCAAGTTGTGAACTTGACTTTTGTGATTGCAAGATTATGCACTCACGGTCTTCGAGATAATAGAAGATCCAAATTCTGTAAACAACATCATTGGTCCTGTAAGGACTAATGTTTAAAGAAGCAAGATGCAACGATACATAAGTAATGTAATGCAATTTGATAAATGTGAATCCCCGGAATAGTCGTAACTGATCTAGGGTTTGGAGTTTGTGATGAGTTCTTTGGAATATGTTTTACTTTTATATCAGCTTCACACTTGTGCTTCTTATTAAGGCGTGTGAGAGTGTGTGAAACAATATGTAAATACAACAAGTAATATGCAATACTAAAGCATTCAATTGGAGCATGGTATCTGAAATATTTCTTAAACAAGATTAAGAATCAATTGGAGCTTTTTAAAGAAGCGTTCAAGGATTACTTTTAATGTCTCTTAAAAGAATAACTCTTATGAAAATATTACTTTACAAAGTAATAAGTATTTAAACTTAAAGCTAACACTTTAAAGTTTTCTTATTAGCTAAGATTATTAAAGAGGAAAACATTACTACATTAAACAATCATAGCATAAGTGGTGGAAATTTGCATGTATTGAATAAGGCATCACATTGTCGATGGTTTACTTCTTACATTCCACAAAATTAGAATTTAAATGTTATTACTTGAATGAGGTGGTATTTTATTAAAGTTATAAGTGAATAGACTTACTTTATTATTAATGCTTGCCTTTTATAAGCAATATACTACTTTGATGATTTCATAATGGACAGAATTAGAATACACTTAATTTTAATTCATCAAACATTAATTGAACTTGTTATTACATTTTTAAACCTTAAAGAAATAATGCTAAAGACAATAGTAAGAATTTATATATTTTTAAGGAATTAAAATAAAAGAAAAGTGTTTAAACTAGTTTTGTTAAACCTTTACCTTTTATTTTACTACAAAAGTGATAATTGATATTTTTAGTGTGTATATTTCATTTTTGTGATTATTTTGGTATATTATAAGTATTTTTGTGATTTTTAAATAATAAGATAAGACTTTTATAAGTGTAATCACTTTATAAATATTTAATAAATAATAATTATTATCTAAGTGATACCAAAAATCTATGAAACAATTTTGTAAATGTAGATTTTATTTTTCTAAGAATTTTGGTATATTATTTATATTTTCTCATTTACAAATATTAAAATATGACTTTTCAAAGTATTATTTCTTATAAAATCTTTATTAAATAATAATTATTTCAAATAGTTAACACAATAATGTTTGATAATATAATTAAATTATAGTTTTTATTTTTCTGAGCATTTTGATATATTATATACATTTTTCTGAATTATAAAACAAAATATATTCAATTTCTAAGATTTAATCATTTTCCTAAATTAAAAATAAATATTAACTGAGTTTATGAGGTAAGGCTGATGTCAGCATGTGGTAGGGACTTTTCTCACCGGGCTATTCCTAGCCCCAGTCACTAACTAGTGGGCCACTGGCCACGTCACACTCCAGATGTTTATCACTTATAGGAAAATAACAATAATAGATATATTAAAAATAATAATTATGACATCTGCGTGATGTCACGCTGACGTCAACAGAGAACGATCCTCAGATCAAGCATCGGTCTATCGATCGGGGTTTTGCAGCAACACGATGACGGTTTGTTTAGGTGTGGACGGCCACGGCGAGTCGACTGACAGTTGCACAGTCGGGTTTTGGTCACCTGAGCACAACACACAATGGCGGCGAGCGGCGACGCTTTTGGATGACCATGGCGGAAAAGAATCAGAGCGAGAGAGAACGAGCGGAGAGGTGCCTGAGCACCGTTGGCTCACCGGGATGCCGATGGTGTGGTCGGTGAAGCGTGGGAAGGTCAGTTGGCGGAGAATCGACGACGGCAACGATGGCAGACGGCGGAGCTTGAAGCTTGATTCCACGCTACTCGTGGAGCGCCTGCTTGCGTGTCTTGTCAGAGACGAACAAGGACACGCCGGTGTTTCAATGGTGGCCTCGGCGAAGCGAGGGACAGTCGGAAACAACCGGAACGATGACGAGCAGTGGCTAGGGTTTCGGTGGAGAAGGTGATTTGCTCCACAAGGCGAGAGAGGGAATGAGATTGGTATGAGGATGTAGAGGACGACGTGACGGTCTTATCTTCTCCCTCCAACGACGGCAGCGAGCATCACAATGTGGCGGAGGATCGACGGTAGCCGCACGGACACGCAGCTGCTTCCAGCAGGCGAGGAAGACGACGAAGTGCTGTTTTACAGAAAACCCCCTGGTGCTTTTTCAAACTCAACCCGCAATCCATCCATTGCCCCACCTGTCAGCGAGAGAGAGAGAGAGAGAAAAGTTGGGCTGCTGTTGCAGGCCGGTGTGGGCTGCTTGTGGGCGTTAGATAGAGGGAAAACAACTTGGGCTATGGCTAGAAATACTCCTATTTCGTTTTTTTATTTCTTATTTTGTTTTGTATTTCTATATCTATTTAAAGTTTGAATTTCATTTGTAATTCTTTGTGAATATGTACTGAACATTTTGTAAATGCTTGGGTGCTTGAACTTCTGTAAAATATGTTACAAACTTATTTTTGTAGACTATTAAGTCTTGCTTAATTATAAGATTTATTATTCTTATGGTGATTTAAACTTAATGGTTCTAAACACTTGGAGATTTCCCTAAATAAGTTCTACTTGAATAGTAGTGTTTAGAATTAGCATAGAACCATCTTGGTTAATTCTTTAAGTATTAATAACAATCTTTAATGAATATGTTCACTTTCTAGTGGTTATCATGAGCTTGGAGGAATTTAATAAATTCACATCCTATTTTGAATATGGATGAAGGTTAAAGTCTAAGAGACATTCCCTTCATGTTTTGTGACCAGGAATCATATCTCACTTAGAATGAGCTATTGAGATTGCTTCCTAAGGTGATCTTGATAGTTTATGAAACTTGGTTTCTATAAAGGTTTATGATAATAAAGCAAACAAGGCTTTCATCCATAACACTCATCTGGTTCTCTAATCATCTCTTGGAAGCTTTAATTGTCCAAGAGGTATTATTTAATGGCTATCTAGAAATAAGAAATGGTTCCTCCACCAACTTCATTCTAGGATTTTGGACAAAAAGGTAGACATGGTTCTATCATGGCTTGATGTACTATTGGTTAAAGGTTCCTAAAGAATCCTTACCTTAATACCTCACTAAGGTTATCCTTAGCTAAGGAATTCCTTTCCTAAATATACTCTATATATCTCTCTTATCTTATTCAAAAAGATCACATCTTCCTGAATAAGACAATCATCTGACTCCACCATATCCATCGTCATATGATGACATGGTCATGCCACTCCAACACTACTCCATTATTAATCCTAGTATATAACTCCTCTTAATTAACTACCATTGATGCACCTATGAATGTAGCTACTTCTAACTCCATCTATTAACTTCCTTAACTCCATCTTGCAACTTCTTCCAAGGCTTGCAAGATTATAGTTCTCTCTATATATCACATGTGATAACAATCCTGTAGAATAGGTATGGTACTACTCCCATAATACAAGTTTGTTCTTGTATTAGCTTAATTAAACAACTATGCCTCCGGCTTCCCCCCTTCCAAATTGGACAGGACTTCCCCCTGCCCCCAAGCATGGGGGTTCCAAGACAGATCCCATAATACAAGTTTGTTCTTGTATTAGCTTGATTAAACAACTATGCCTCCGGCTACTCCATACAACTCATATTATATACTCCATCAAACTCTAGCTTGACTTCTCATGATCAAGCTAGATGATTCGGTTTCCTAGGGCTTGCCTAATTTAGTATACTCATAACCCTACTTCAACACCTGAGCATCCATCCTCAATTGACTTGAGAATGATGATCACCAACCCTTGATCATGCTTAGCTTAAGCTTCTAATTGTTTGATCAAGGTCTATACTCAACTAAGTAGTAGGCTTGTACTAGTCTCTCTATAAAGCTTATCTTGTTAAGAAAGCTTACTCTAAGTTTATAACCACTTGTTGACGAGGTTTAATCTCATCAATGCCCATTGTTATGGACTTGGGTTTTGGAGAAGATGGGGATGCTGGAGATCGTGGCACGGTTAACAGACAAGCAACCAGGGGACACGAGATTTACCAGTTCAGCCCCGGAGGAAAACCCTACTCACGCTTATACGCCCTTTTATTACTGGCGGAACCGAAGGTTCTGAGGTCTGTGATTCGATCTGGCGTGGAGGTGTGTATGTCGTAATCGCAGGGTGTAATCGTTCTCCTCCCTCGTTGGACCCTCCTAGCCTTTATATATGGGGAGGCTAGGTCTCAGGTACCGATACGAGTAGGTTACAAGTTGTATTTGAACTCTAGTCTTGCTCTCCAAGGATCCGAAGGCGTCATGGGCCTTGGCCACCCGAAAATCTTCATGGGCGGTATATGCATTGTGGGCCTTCCTTGGGCTGGACCAGGTATGTTGAAGTTATGTACCCGTCGGGTATAACCATGTCAGTAGCCCCCGAGTGATCAGTTGAATCGTAGATTCGGCTGAGGACTCTTCAGTCTTTCTGGTGCAGCTCTGTCTTTCAAGAGGATGTGTAGGGATTGTTGATGCGTGTGCCTGACTCACCCGACAGATCAGGGTCAGTTAATCATCTTAGGACAAAACAACACGATCTTCTTCAGGTGCGAGTCCCTCGACTCGAACCCGGAACATATGCTGGCGTAATTCGACTCAGGCCGCGGAGGACTTATAGGAGTGGAATTCCAGTGTTTTTAAATGATGTACCCAACACGTCCGTCGGGATTTTTCATCGTACCTGCTGGTACGGATTCATACTAGCAGAGCGCAGTCAGGTGCGTTGCCAGGCCATCAGATGATATCTGTAGGTCTTATCTTTGCGTCACAGACGCAGCATCCGAATGTTTATCACCGCGGAGGTGTTTCGGGTGGCCAAGGAGGATGTTACTCACTTAGCATTAATTGGGGCAGAGTTGCCGAAAAGTTTTTGCATGCGGATCCGGAAGATCGCAGTCGAAGAATTCATAGGGTCGCGACCGGTGCTCCCTATGGGAGTAACCCAGTGTACATTTGAGTCGTAGACTCGAGCGGAGACTTTTAGTGCAAGCATTGCTCAGCTGTTTAGTCCGTAGGACACGAAAATTTTTGGATGCTTGAATCCTTCCTCCCTATGGGAGTAGCCCCCGAGTCCGTAGTAGGGTCGTGGACTCGACGTAGGACTCGAAGCTCTTGTGTGTGAACGGCCATCGCTCCAGTTTGGAGTAGCCCCCGAGTGTCTGGCGGAGTCGTAGACTCGGGCAGAGACTCGAGTCTTGTATCATGCAACTGTCATGGGCGTACCGCTGACCCGGAAGTACATCGGGTGCGCGACCAGCGCTCCTGATAGGAGTAGCCCCCGAGTATTTAGTCGAATCGTAGATTCGAGTGAGTACTCTTAGTTTTGTAGCCGAAGTTGGTGCTAGTATAGCTTTTGATGACGTCAGTGCTGAAGATCGATGACCTCAAGCGTCTGCTGCGCCAGAGATGACTTGACTGGACGAAGCGTGGGTCCCACTTCCTGACTTTGAATTGACCGGTCACGCGCGGCATGGAGATGATTACGACATGTCCTCGATTTCCGCGCGTAGTGGACGTCGTGGGAATGACGGTTCGTTTTGGTGCTAACACGTGTACGGCCAGATCTGCCGTTGGCGTTAGGTCTTCTCGATGGACGGCCAGCGTGCGTCATCTTTGCTGTTATAATCCGTGGTGAAATCGTGGTTTGTTTTCACCGCACCAGTTCTTGCGTTTTACTGCCTCCTTGCGCTCGAGCGATTCTTGCTGCGTGCTGAAAGTTCCTTTTGCATTTCCTTTGTCTTCGTCGTTGGCAACGCCACCATCGCCGTAGCGCCATGGGGAAGCCAAAGAAGTCTTCGCCTGCAGTGGGGACCAGCGCCGCCAGAGGCAAGAAGGGCGCCGCCGCTGCTCGTGTCACCCATGGTGGCTGGCGGCGATCAGAGATCTTGAGGAAGTGATCTCGCAAGCTGCGGCGAGCCTGATCCCGCAGGATACGACGGTCGTGAGGCTCCCCGGCAATGAGGTAATCCCCCGTCCCCCATCTGGGTATCGGGTTATGTTTGTCGCCTTCGTTTTGCGTGGGTTTGCGTATCCAGTCCATGACTTCCTTCGTGGACTGCTCTTTTTCTATGGGGTTCAACTCCATCATCTGTCTCCCAACTCCCTTCTCCACATTGCGTGTTTTATCACGCTTTGCGAGTGTTGGCTTGGCATTGAGCCGCACTTTGGCCTCTTCCAGAAGCTGTATTCCGTGAGGAAGCGATGCGGTTCGGATGGTGTGTATCCCATTGGGGGTTTCATCATCTCTCTTAGTCCCAATGTCCAATTCTTTTCCTTCTCCATGTCCGAATCTGTCCAGTACTGGCGGAGGAAATGGTTTTACATCCGTGACTCCGTGCTGCCTGGGCAAGATTTTGGTCTCGTTCCTTTTGACCCCTCCCAGTTGATTGTGAAGAAAAGATCCTGGAAAAACCAAATCTTGGATGGTGAGGTGGCGGAGATAGAGGCCCTTTATCGTCGGGTGGAGGAGCTCCAATTGATTCCTGAGAAGGAGGTGAACGGTGTCGACGTCATCCGGACTTTTCTTGAGCGCCGGGTGCAGCCTCTCCAGGCAAGAGCGCACCCGATGTTCGTGTACTCTGGGCGCCGTGATCCGACGAGGGTTTCGAGTGAGAAAATCTCCGAGGTGGAACTTGACAAGGCTCTTCGCGTGCTGTTGAAGTTCAAGGCCGACGAGAAAATCCCGGGGAAGTCGTTGACTCCGCCCTTTTCGTCGACGTTGGCCGTACCGAAGGTGTAGATTTGCGCACGTAGTGCTTCCCTTTTATTTTTGTCAGTTGTGTACTTGTGTCCTTTGTTTGCTAACAAAGTTTCTTCTCATCTTGTAGAGCTTCAAAGTGCCAGGCATGGCACCACCATTGCCCGAAAGGTATCCGAATGCCCCGGATAATGAAGTGGTGGATTCCGTGTCCGAGCTTCCGTCGGCGTGATCTCCGGTGGAGGATGCCGACGATTCGGGTGAGGATCATTCGCTCGAACGATCACTGAGCTCTAGCGAGTCGTCAGATGCCTCGACTCCTTCGACTCCCAGGAATCCTCGGGATCTTGAGCGTCATGATGATGTTCAGGGGGGTTCTTCCTCTCCCATTCCTGCCATTCCTGTGCGAGCTGTTGCTCCGCACCCGCCAGCAAAGCGGAAGAAGGAAGAGAAGAAGGAGGAGAAGAAGGAGGAGAAGAAGGCCTGGAGGGCTTCTCCTATCTTCGACCTGAGCGCGTTGGGCTCGTAAGTGTTCTTATTGCCACTATTGTCTTTTGTTCACTTGTTATTTTGGCGCCTGTGTTGATTGATTCGTATGCAGGCAATCCTCCGACGGTTCTAGTGATGGAGCGCGCGAGATGATGGGGGAGTCGAACATTGCGTCGCCTTCTCCGCAGGCGATGGCGACTTCGGGTGGCGCCGCTCCGGATCCTCTTGTGCAGGAGAGGCTGGTGGTTGCGCCTCAGAATTTCGCAGGCCGGCCTGCGGATTCGCCTTCGGAGCACGTAAGTTTTTCTGCTTCATGTCACGGGGAGAGCCCCCGGGCGTCTTCGTGTGCTGATGTTGTGTTTGCTTCTTTGTTTTGGGCGTAGCCCCCAAGTCTCCGCTCTTCTATTGCCTTTTCCTGCAGCCTTGTGTCCAGAGGCCAAGCGGCTGGTGGAGGAGCCTTGTGTTGGAGGCTAAGCTGCGGTACCAAGGTATTCGTCTGTCTTATAGTACTTGGATTATTTATCCTGGTCTTGTTTGTTGACACTTGCTTGTTGTAAATGTAGAGGAGCATAACGACTCTCTCCGTGAGGTTGATGCTCTGAAGAAGAGCCTTGTGTGAGCCGAAGGCCGAAGGCGAAGAGCGCTTTGAAGGCAGCGAAAAGCGTCTGCAGAAGCGAAGCCTTGGTCGTGAGAGGCGGCGAGAAGCTCATGGCTGCTGCCAAGGCTATTTCGGGTGAGTGTTTGCTTTTGCACTTGCTCCTTTTTTCTGGGTCTTCTTCTATGTTAACTTTCTTCATGTATTCGTCTTTTGTCTCGGATGCGCGAACGCCGAGTTCGATTGTGATGCTCTGGAGCAGGAGTGTTCTGGATGATGCCCTTTGTGGCGGTCGAGGACGCTGCAACACCGTCGTCAACTCCTTGCCAAGGCGAAGGAGGTCCTTGGTCGCTTCTACCGGGAGCTCTTCGAAGGCGCATCCCTTAAAGGCGTGGGTGCCTGGCGAGGCTCTGTCGGCCAAGCGCTGCGTACAAGCGCATAAGCGAAGAAGGGCATCGGCGCGTCTGTCGGTGGCGATGGCCATGGCGGTGGGCGGACTGGATCCCAGTTACTTCTCGGATGCCGACGACCGTAGATGGATCCGAGGTAGCCTTCGCCACCTACTCCGCTCGCTGCAGACGATATGGGCCCAAGCTCATTGACTTGTTGTCTGAGTACGCGCTGCGGCAGCAGGGCGAGGCCAAAGCTAGGCAGTCTGGCTCTGAGGCGACTCGGTGTACTACGCCTTAGGCATAGGAGATGTAGGGTAGTATGTAGTTTACTTTTGCTGTAAATATCTTTTGTAGCACCATCCTTGTGCCACGCAGTGGCGTTAATTTAATGAATTCCTTCGAGTTGAGCTTTATCCTCGGCTGAATGTCTGTGTGCCTTCTTTTTTCTGCTGCTATAGGTTCCTTCGGGTGCTGTCCCGGTTGACACTTCGTCCGAAAGGCCTTTGCGAACATCATTGGATGATTCCTCACAGCTCGCGTTTCTTCGAGATCGCGTGCGCAGCTTGGAGAGAGATTTGCTTGGGTTGCGCGGTCGCGCTGATGTTTGGAAGTCCAAAGCAGATCGTAGTGCAGCCAGAGAGGAGTACTTGATGGCGGAGCTGGCTCGGCTGTCCGAGCAGCTGCAGTGTAAGTTGATCCTTCTGTCGGGCTGTAGCTTAGTTCTTCGGGTGATCCTGCTGGCCTTACTCTTGTTTTGTGTGGTTGTCGCAGGTGCCAATCTTGCTTCGAGGGAAGAAAAAGAGCGTATTGCTGTTCGAGTCAATTGCTTGACTCAACAGGACATGGAGGCCGGCGGCTTCTTCTGGATGGATCGTGATCGTGCCATAGTTCTGGCGACGGTGCAGGATCGTGTCTATCAGATTTCGCGGGTGCTCCGCAGTGCGGTTATCGCTCCTCGGTCTTTGCCGTCATGTTTCCGTTGGATGGCGTGCCGACGACCCTTGCAGGTCTTCTGGCGAAGTTTCGGAATACCAGTAATGTCAAGGAGCTGGTTCGGCAGCAGCTCGTTGCAGGGGTGAAGGTTGCCTTGTCTCTTGTGAGGTGCATCATACGATGTAGATTTGGCTCTTTGTGGCGGTAGGCCACCTCCTCGACCAGATGGTGGCGAGTGGAATATGCGTCCACATTACGCGGCTGTAAGGCGGTATGCCGAACAGATTGTAGATTTGTTTGAGTAGCGTGCTCAGGTTATTCTTCAGAATAGGTAGGACCTGAAAATGAACAGAGAGATGTAAAATTTGTATATTGCGGCTGGGCGTGTATGTGCCCTTTGTTGTAAAGGTTCGCTTGTTTGCGAGCACGAAGTGCTTTGATTAAGTACGTGCCCTTTTCGTTTGCCTGACGTGGTCAGCTACTCAGGTGTGCACGGTTTGACCTCAGTCGATGAAATCGTGAGGTGGGGGGATCCCCCGAGTGCTGTGATGTAGTACGTGCCCTTTTCGTTAGCCTGACGTGGTCAGCTACTCAGGTGTACACATTTTGTCCTCAGTCGATGAAATCGTGAGGTGGGGGAGCCCCCGAGTGCGTATGTAGCATGTAATAAAGTTGCAGAGAAATAGTCAACCGAAAGTTGGGGGCGAGACACTTAGCTTTATTTGTAGCGTAATGGAGGAGGTACATGTTTCGGCTGAGTAGCCTTGGCTGTAAGCCTTATTGAGAGTGAAAAAGGGGGTACATTTCTATGGGTAGAATCGTCGCAGGTGCGAGATGTTCCATGGGTTGGAGTATGCGACTCCAGACTCCACGTGCTTGAGGCGATAGGCGCCACCTGGTATGACTTCGGTGATGGCATAGGGTCCTTCCCATGGCGACTCGAGTTTATTCGGTCGCTTTTGCTTGAGTCGCAAGACGAGGTCTCCTTCGACGAAGGACCTTGGGCAACCCGTGGCGATGATAGTTGCGAAGATTTTCTTTGGTACACCGCGGAAATAGCTGCTGCTATATCCGTGCTTCGTCGAGTGTGTCGACGGCATCTTGAGTGCGCCGTGGATTCGGCTTATTTATGTGACGACTTCATGAGAACTGGTGGCGTGCCGGCTGGTAGCACGGCCTCAGCTCCGTGCACCATGAAGAACGGTGTGTAGCCGGCGGAGCTGTTTGGCGTAGTCCGTAAGCTCCATAAGACGGACGGTAGCTCTTTCGTCCAGTTTCCAGCTTTGTGCTCGAGTGAGCTCATGAGGCGCTTCTTGATGCCAACGTCGATTAGGCCGTTGGCCTTTTCCACTTGCCCGTTTGTTTGCGGGTGTGCCACTGAGGCATAGGTGATATTGATCCCGAGGCCTTCGCATAAGTCCTGGAATTCTTCGGAGATGAAGTTCGATCCGTTGTCGGTGATGATGCTGTGTGGTACGCCAAATCGTGAACAATGGATTGAAGAATTTGACGGCGGTTTTGCCCTTACGGTTGGTGGCGGCATGCCTTGATCCACTTGGTGAATTTGTCGACTGCGACCAGGAGGAAGACGTGTCCTCCCTTCGAGGATTTTGGCAGTTTGCCGATCATGTCGAGGCCCCATTGAGCAAAAGGCCAAGCTATGGGTATGGGTCGAAGTTCGGACCCAGGTGCGTGCGGTTTGTCAGCGAACCGTTGGCACCCGTTGCATCTTCGGACGATGTCCTTTGCGTCGCTCATGGCCGTTGGCCAATAGAATCCTGCTCGTAGAGCTTTGGCGACAAGGGAGCGGCTGCCTGCGTGGTGGCCGCAGATGCCCTCATGGATATCTTGGAGTATGGTCTTGCCATCGTTGATGGTGACGCACCGTTGTAGGGCGCTGTAATGCTGCGTTTGTACAGCTCGCCGTTGATGATGGTGAAGGCTTTTGACCAAGCGAGATATGCGCGGGCATCTGTCGGTGTCTGGCAATTCTCCGTTTATCGAGGCGGAGGTATGGGCGTGTCCAAGTTTCTTACTGCCATGACCTGCATCAGGTTGACCATGGCGACTTCGGTATCCAACTTTTGGGTCCTTCGTGACCTTGGTAGCGTAGCCCCAGTGTTCTGCTTCTTCGGGTGATCCCAGAATTTCCGCTTGATGGATGGTACGCAGATCTGTTCGAGAACACACGGTGGTACTTTTGCACAAGTGGAGCCGATGTTGGCGAGTCTATCGGCCTCCTCGTTGCTCTCTCTTCCAACGTGCCGAAGTTCGCAGCCGTCGAATTCTCCTTCGAGTGCGTTGTATAGTGCGCGGTACGCAACCATGTTTTCGGTGTGTGCGTCGCACTCATTCATCGTCTGTTGGACGACAAGGTTGGAGTCACCGTAGATGACCAGGCGCGTTGTGCCGCATATTTTTGCCATCTTCATGCCATGGATGAGGGCTTCGTATTCGGCCTCGTTGTTGGAGGCTCTGAATTTCATCCGAAGGACGTACTTCATCTTGTCACCTTGCGGGGAGGTCGATTATGACTCCTCCCTGCTCGGCGTTTGGAGCCGTCAAAATGCATTGTCCAGACTGCGACATATGCAGGGTGTCGGGCAGCTGCAGCTCCATCCGATGCACCAGAAGTCGAAAGGACTTGAGATTTGATTGCGTGTCGCTTCGTAGATGATGTCCGGTGGTGATAGTTCGATGCCCCACGGGCCAGCGTCTGTGGCCTCTGGTTTGTTCGGGATCTTTGTTTAGGGGTGCCTCGTTGGCGACCATCACGATGCTCCGGAAGTAGTGGCTCGATCGTCGAGCCGTCATGAATCGCCGTGGCTGACCAGTAGTGCGGGTACCGCTGTTTTGTTGGAGTGAGAACCTCGCTGAGGTAGTAAATTAGGCGTTGTACCCGTGGGTAATGCCTTCTTGGTCGTTCGACCACGAGTCTTTATGCTAACCACGGTATGTGGCTGCTATGTACAAGCAATAGGGGCTCGCGCTCTTTTGGCGTGACCAAAATGGCGAGGTGGAAGGAGCAGCTGAGGTTTTTGAATCGTCGTTGGCTTCGGTGTCCACTCGAACTTATGCGCTGCGCGCAAATGGTAAATGGTAGGGCCTTCTCACCCATGCGGTGATGAACACCTTAGTGCCGCTACTCGCCTGCGAGCTCTTGAACGCCCTTAAGGGTTTTTCGCTTCTCCATTGTCATGATAGCTTTGATTTTCTTTGGGTTTGCTTGATCCCTCGTTGAGAGATGAAGTACCCGAGCAGCGGTGACCGAGGAGGCGCTTTTCTGGATTGAGCTTGATCCTGTGGCGATCAAGGTTGTCGAACGTCTCGCGGAGATCGTCGATAAGTGTTCTTGCCTCCTTGGTTTTTATGACTATGTAAATCGACATAGACTTGGACGTTCGACCGATCTGGTCCTTGAGGCAGCTGCATGCATCGCTGATGCGTGGCACCGCGTTCTTTAGCCGAAGGCATTGTGTTGTAGCGTATACTCGAGCGGTGTGATGAATGCCGTTTTCTCTTGATCTTCGACCTTGAGTCGAATCTGGTTATAGCTTTGAGTAGGCGTCGAGGAAGGAGAGTTTCTCACAACTGCGGTCGAATCGATGATCTGGTCGATCCGAGGAGAGGAAATGGTCCTTAGGGCGGTGTTTGTTCGATGGCGTGAAGTCTCGCATCCGCAGGATGTCGTGTCCTTCTTCGGACCATCCGTGTTTGCCAGCCACTCGCTTTCCTTGATTTTCGGATGAAGTCTGTGAGTAATCTGTTGATCTCTTTGCCGATAGCTTGGCTCGTGGCTCAACGGTCTTCGGATGGGTATTTGGTAGCTTGGTGTGCAGGAAGACATTGAGTGCGTGCTCGGCGAATTCCCTGGGAACTCCTGGCATGTCCGCAGGATACCAGGCGAAGATTTCCCAGCGCTCACGGAGGAATTGACGAGCGCGCCTTCCTATGCGGGGCTTAGGTCGTTGGCGATCAGCACCGTTTTGGAGGCATCCGTTGGATGGACCTGCGCCTTCTTGGTGTTGATGGTGGAGTCGAAAGACATGTCAGGTGCATTCTGCTTGGTGACTGGGGGTAGCCCATTATGCATTGCCGTGGAGCTTGTGAGCTCGTCTTGCATGCTGAAAAGGGGGAGATTTTATTGAAATCTCATCGCAGTCCGATCGGGTGAAGCTCCGTGGGATGATGGCGTATGGTCCTGGCATCTTGAGTAGTAGGTATGTGGTGTGGGACGGCCGGGAACCTTGTGAATGCTACGTGTCGGGATGGCGTGATATTGCGACGGCCCGATCCACCGCCAATTCTAGGCGCTCGTGCCGAAAGTTGTCCGGTGTCCCGAAGATGACGTCGAGCCCTATTTTGCCCAGGGGGAAGATGCCCTTCCCTGGGACAATGCCGTGGAACGTTGTGTCTGATTGTTCCAGGCTGCATTGCGGGATCCGCATGGCTACTAGAGTGCCTGCGAACATTAGGTTGATGCCGCTGCCGCCGTCCATGAACACGCGACTCATCTCGAAGCCTCCGATCTGCGCCTCCAGCACCAGGGCAGCATGACCTGGGCGAGGGATCTGGCAAGGGTGATCCGCGCGAGTGAATGTGATGCAGGACTCCGATCCGCTGAGGTACTCAGGGATTGCAGGCGGAGTTGTCACGGCCATGTTGATTTGTCGGGTGATTTTCTTCTGCACCCTGTTTGTGGGACGTCCCTTCTGTATCATATTGAGGGCTCCTTTTGGTGGGGGGTATGCGACCCCGGCGTTGTTTTGCGTTGGTGCAACTGGTTGATGTGGGCCTCCAATAGGCGGCGGTGGAGGATCTCTGTGTGCTATTTCGCCTGGCGCGAGTGCGTTTCCGAACGCAGGAATTGGAGCTTGTTGCCTCATCTGTACCATGCTTTCGCTGAGTTTCTGGAACTCGCGGCAGTCCTTGAGCATGTGGCTAGCTTTCTTTTTGCCATCTTGTTTGTCGATGTAGAAGTGGATGGCGCATGGACCCGAAAGTTTGTCGAGTGCTGAAGGTCCGTTGTCGTGGTCGCGGCGTTGCCACGACTGTGTTGGTCGTCCGTCGTCGCGGAAGTTTCCGCTGCGGTATCCTCCGCTGTTGCGGCTGATGTCGTTACGGATGTCGGCGTAGCCGGCTGCGACTATATCGGGTCCGTCGCGGTCCTCGTAGACGCGTGGTCTCCTCTTGCTGCGGCGTTCGCTTCTTCGGCTGTAGTCGTCTTCTTCATCTGATTGCGCCCGCTGGATGCAATCTTCGCCATCTGCCCAACTGTTGGCCATTTCCATGAGCTGGTCGAGTGTCTTGGGCTTTACGCGTCCAAGTTTCTCCTTGAAGTCTGGGCGTTTGACGCCGTCCCTGAAGGCGTCGATGGCCCGCTCTTCGAAGATGTGTGCTGTGGAGTTCTTGGTTGTAGACCAGCGTAGTATGTACGAGCGAATAGATTCACCCGTTCTCTGAGTGCAGGCTCGCAGCTCTTCGATTGAGGCGGGCCTTTTGCTGGTGCCTTTGAAATTTTGGATGAAGCTATAAGCGAGCTCCTCCCAGCTTCGGATGGATCACGATGATAGGTCGCTGGCAGGCGGACCAGCCACGCCCGCTTGCATTAAGGCATTGCATGGCGGTTTCTTTGTTGCCTCCGTGAAGTTTAACGGATGATAGATGGTCACCGAGCCAGGACTTTGGATCTTTGCGTGCGTTGAATTTGAAGTATCCGAAGGAAGCTTGAAATTGCGTGGCATCTGTGTTCGCCGGACGGATCTGCTGAAGCATCGAGCTCGAGTTCTCCCGTCTTCATCCATCTCAGATTGGACGAGCATGCGCGTTTGCGGCGTGCTTTGTCGATCTTCTTGTGTGTAAGCTTGTCTCGGCGTCGTAGTCGTGTTTATGGCGGTCGAGCTCTTCTTCCTTCGAGGAAGATCGTGTTCTTCTTCGTCTTGGATGAGGGGTGGGGCTCGATCGCGCTGGCCGGAGCTTTCTTCTTCGGCTCCGTGGAGGCGTCTTCATGGAGCGCAGCTCCGATTAGTCCTAGTCCGGTGAGTGCGGACCTATGCATGGCCCTTTTGGGTCCCCCTCCGGAGGTGGGTGAGCCGCGATGGCTGCCATGATCGCAGCTTGTGGCGTCTTGAGTGATGTTGCCGTCGGCGTCCATATCCATGAGCGATGTGTGGAGGGTTGGTCACGTCACGCGCTCCTTGGTCCATGTTTTCCACCGAGAGTGGTGCTTGTTTCCCTGGTTTCCGTTCGTGCTAGAACCGGGTCCCATGGCGGAGAGCGCGGCTAAATCGCGCCTTCAGGCTGCTTTCTTGCGTTTGTCGGCGTCTGCATCTTGACTTGCTTCTTGTGCTCCTCGATGAGGAGGTAGTGGTATGCCATCAGCAGATCACGTGGGGAGTCCAGAGGTAGGACTACTTCGCCTGCGACGGCGCGGCGTGCTTCGGCCCATCCTTCTTTGCTAAGTTGGATGAGGTGGCCTCTGTTTTCGCCGTTTCCACCGTTTTCGCCGTTTCTGTCCTGTGGATTGGGGTTGGGCGGCGGGTTAGGCGTTTCTTCGTCGGTTTGGATGATTGCGGCACACAGATAGCGCCTGCAGATTGGTTGGCTGCTGCCGCATCTTTCGGACCCGGAACCGTAGGTCCCTTCATCCGAAGGTGGATCGCACAGATCGGAGTTGCAGCTGCTGCCGCTGTAGAACTCATCTGTTGATGGTGACGTGCGTAGCACGGGGTGTGGAGCCCACGAAGCGGGCCTGATGGACGGCACGGGCATCCGCTCAGGGAGGCGGAGGGTGCCAGTTTGTCCCACCTGGAAGCAGAAGCTCCCGAACAGAATTTCGAGTCCGTCGCCTACGGGCTCAAAATCCTTCAGGGTATTCGACGAGTGGGCGGTGAAGTCGAAAGTGCCGAAGAGGAGGTGATTCTCCGTTGCCGTGGAGTTGTAGATCGATCGGGTCGGGACCGTCACGACCGCACAATCAGCAGCCCCAGTTCCCACAGACGGCGCCAATTGACGAGGTTTAATCTCGTCAATGCCCATTGTTATGGACTTGGGTTTTGGAGAAGATGGGGATGCTGGAGATCGTGGCACGGTTAACAGACAAGCAACCAGGGGACACGAGATTTACCCAGGTTCAGGCCCCCGGAGGGAAAACCCTACTCTTGCTTGTCTGCCCTTTTATTACGGCGGAACCGAAGGTTACAGGGTGCGCAGATTCGATCTGGCGTGGAGGTGTGTATGTCGTAATCGCAGGGTGTAATCGTTCTCCTCCCTCGTTGGACCCTCCTAGCCTTTATATATGGGGAGGCTAGGTCTCAGGTACCGATACGAGTAGGTTACAAGTTGTATTTGAACTCTAGTCTTGCTCTCCAAGGATCCGAAGGCGTCATGGGCCTTGGCCACCCGAAAATCTTCATGGGCCAGCGTATGTCTGTTGTGGGCCTTCCTTGGGCTGGACCAGGTATGCTGAAGTTATGTACACATCGGGTATAACCATGTCACTTGTATTAACAAGATTATCATTGGATATTCTAATACGACTAGCTTCCTTGTATCTCCATAATTACTATCTAAACTCTTGGGTTTGATTACTTCTTCTAGTTAACTCGCGAGTGAGTTAACTCCTCCAACATCTAATGGTTTGATCTCCACTAAGGATCACATTCCATTGATGATGGTACACTCAACCATATATAGTTCCTCCTTCTTATTAAATTACTCAAGGCCTTTGGAAGGTCAATATAACAGGTGAAAGCTAAGAGTCAATATGTGCTAGGTCAATAATTGATCACACACATTGATGATCAATAGGCACTAGGACTTGGTTAAATAGGATTGTCATCTCTTAACATGACACTAAGGGTGTGTGATGGATGGTCTTGGTTTGACTTCCCTTCCTACTCTATTTGTAATAAGAGTTAGTGTTTAGAAACTACCATGATTCTCATGGTAGGAATAACTATGGCAAGCAAGTATATCAAGGTTTAGTTATGGGTTTCTTTACTTAAGTTATATACTTAACTTGATATTCAGGGTTTGTTGTAGATAATACCTTGATATCACTTTTAGAAAATTAAGTATTCATCCTTGAGTGGTGATATGGAATACCATGTGATGATCTCTAGAAGATCAAGTACTCCTTATTAAGTAGGGTGGTATGCCTTAGTTTTATTACATTTGATCTACCCTTAGATCAAATTATAATACCCAAAGATAAGGTTTTCGCAAAGGTCATATTGAAACTTATCGCAGTCAACTTGATGATCTACTTCAGTTCCACCAAGTTAAGAGAAGCTTCAATCACTTTGACAAGTTTTATTTAAAAGCGCGAAAATTATCCGGACTTTCTATGCATGAATGCAATGCACACACCAGTGTTCAACTTATTTCTAAGCTCTAATGTTGGGGTGTTACAAAACTGAACCCAAAGACTTATTATCTTGAGTGCATTAATGTTGCTAATAAAGATTGTGTGAAGTTTTGTATGAAGGAAAAATTTCAGGTGTATGGAGAGAATGATGTAATGAGATGAAGAATGGACTAAAGCTCAAGCTTGGGGATGCCACCCCGTTTCACCCCAAGAAATATTCAAGAGGTATAAGCGTCAAAGCTTGGGGATGCCTAAGGCATCCTCTTCTTCATCAATAAAAACCCCAGGTCTCTTCCAAACACTTCATTTTTATTGTTTCATGCACAATTGTGTTGTTCTTAGAGCGTCTTCTTTTTTGTTTTTTGTTTTTGGTTTTTGTTTGCTTGGTTTTCTTAGTTTTCTTTAATAAATTGGTTGGACCTCCTCTTTCATGCATTGGTTTTCAAATATTTTGGTTTGGATTGGAAAAGAGTAGGAAAAGTTCATGCTTAAGTGGTAAAGGAGCTTGTTTTTTACTGTGGCCTATGCTTTGTCATGCCATGCTTGATATTGTTTTGGCTTTATGCTTAGTGATCTTTGTTGTAGCATGACATGTTATAAACAATTGAGATTGCTTAATGTGCCTTGGAAGAATCATGCATTGTTTTAGCATATTAAAGCATAATATTGTGGTATTCTCCTTTGATGCTTTATTTGGGTTGACTTGGCGTATGCTCACACCATGCTATGACTATCCCAAGTCACCATAGCCTTTATGATCCTTTAGTTTTCGACTTGTAGTATCACTTTATGCTTTGATTAATGATGTTTTGTCGCTCTGCATGATTATGGCCATTATTGCTCTCTTAGTTGGTCGCTCCCAGTCTTTTGCTAGCCTCCATAACCAAGTGTAGCATCTCAATTGTCTAACAATTGCAATGCTACTAGCCTAGTCTATATATATGCTACTTCCTACATATAATTGTTGCATCATAATTATATCATGCTCATGTCATCATGCCTCATTGCATTTGAGCATCATATAAAACCCTTCTCATTTGGTTTTTGTCTCATGTGCATTTATCTTGTATTTGGTTCTTGATACTTGTATTCAAATGCCCAAATTGAGTTGGGGGCATCATCTCTTATTTCCTTTCCATTCTATCTTGTTGGTATCATGTTGTCCTTTTGACCCTCTCTCTAATTCTACCACATGCGTATGTGTCCATGTGGATCCTTTAAGAATCTTGATACCTTTTTGTTCTCTACTTCATCTACTTGTGCCCATGTTTTTATTTTTCTTCCTCTATCTGTATAGCCCTACCTATTCTATCTATTCTTCTTGTGTTGTTCTTCTCTCTAGTCTACTCTCATCCAATCTTGTGAACTTCTTTTCTTGCATCTTTGGGTTCACTCTTTTCGCCTACCTCTATCCTAATTCTACATCTGGTATCTTTTAACCATCTATCTAGATTGATTGATATTTGGATCTTTGTTATAAGCCTATTCTTTTCCCCTTCTTCTAAACCCTAGTCTTTTATTCCTCTCATGCCACTTGCATGATCGTTTTACCACTTGCATGCATTGCCTAAATCTGTCTAATCTCTGAGAATCCACATTTTCTTTTCTTTCGTATAATCTGTCCATGTTGTTTGATCTTGCTCTGGTTCCAATCATCCTCTATTTTCAAATCCTGGGTAAACATGAGGCTTCTTTGTTTAATTCTGCAAGTACCAGAAGTATTCAGTTCACAACATATAGTAGAGTCTCAATCTTCAGTTGGGACAGCAGATGCAGCGACAGTTTCAGAGTCACAGAGGAGGCAGCGATTCAAGCAGAGCAACAACAAGGGCAACCTGCAGCCTAGGCCAGCGCGTCAGCCCCAGCCTCACCGCTTCGTCAAGAGAAGCAACACCGTCTCTGTTCCTCTTCCTTCATCGCCCCTCATCTCTCTACAAGCAAACGGAAGGCAGCAGGTGGCCGTCTGCCGACGTCGCACATGCCTTCTGCGTGCCTCCCTGGTCCCCTCGAGCACGAGTTCCTCCGCCTTATCTTCTCCTCCCCTCGTGAACCCTAGCCCCCTCTCTGTTTTCCCCTTCCTCCTCTTTCCCATCGAGCCATGGCCGCCGCTGTGCGCCGCTCCCCGTCTCCACTCTAGTAGCTGCCGGGGTCTTGGAGTACCGGAGGAGCCTCACCGCGCTCGTCCGCGTTAAGCTGCGCAGGCGATTGGAGTGGAAGCCGCCGCCTAATTTCTTCCCCAACCTGATCCCGGTGGCGCCGCTGTCTTCCTCGTCTCCGAAATCCCAAGACCACCGAGGCCACAACCGGCTTCGAGGCAACTCCCCCGCCGTCTCACCCATTAATCTATCCTCCATAGCCTCGTCCCCGTCCACTTTTAAGCGCACCCACCATGGCCGCCTCCATGTACGAGCGTGTCCCCCCTCCTGGTGCCCAGGTCGTTGTTGCTAGTTGTGTGGCTGCACCTAGCGTTATATGCACTGTGTCACCTCTCAGGTGTGGTCTCCATCGCCGCTGCAGCTCACTGCCTCCATTTTTGTCTGCCTGGGCGTGCACACGAGTCAGGTCCACTGCGCCAGTCGCCTCTCAGCATGCGGCCGCGCGCGCATGTCCTTCCAGTTCAGCTAGTTTGTTTTGCATCTGGGTTTGATTCATTTGTCAGCATGTTTGCCATCTAAAACGTCAACGTTGTCCTCCACAATCGATGATCTATTTTTGTTGTACAGGCACGCACACGCACATGTTTCCGGGCCGAGCCATTTAGCTGTTTTCTTGGCGATTCAGCTGCCAGTGAGCTTGCTTGTTTAGCTAGCTAGATAAGCACGATAGTTTAACTATCTTAATCTAATTGCTTTTGTCACCGCGTGAGCTAGCTTCAGTTCATCAGTGCGCATCGCGACGGTTTTCTCCTCCGCTCCTGTAAATTCTGGCTTTATACGTCATCCCCAGGACTAGATATTCACGTGTTGTTGTACCCAGTGCATCCAGATTCCAGATCTTCCCATCATCAAACCTCAGCCGAATCCATGCAGCGTTTTGCTCGCAATCTTCATCCAAGTGCTCTGCATCTCACTGTCTCGGTCGACAGTTTTTAGTTCGTATTCAGCCACGCTCATGTAACCAGTCAATTCAGCTAGCTTGTTTTAAATCGAACCTTTGTTTCAGCTACCTGTCTACTAGTTTAAGCTAGCCATTTCGTGCGCCGGAGCTTTTGTTTCAGCTGCTAGGCAGCTGCTTAATTAACTAGCCGACTACTAGTTGGCTATCTGAATCATTCTGTCGCCGCCGTCTGTCTCCAGTTTTAAGTCCAAAAACGTGCGATGTTTGACTTAACTAAAATGTGATCAATTCAAATCAGTTTTAGAACTAATAACATATGTTAAGCCGGCAAAACATGAGAAACCTATTTATGCCTCTGTTTAGCATTTTGATAAACTAAAATTGACTAAGTAACAAATGGTTTATACAATTAGTCCCTTTTACAAAATCCATATCTCCTAATATATAAATCCAAACTCTGCAAAAGGATATATCCTTTTTGCTTAGAAAATCCATGGGATATGATTCTGGCATCTACATACATGCATCCTTCGTACATCGTCCATTTACAAATGTTTATGCAAGCGAGCAGACCTAAACATGAGTCCATTTATCTTTCTTTTTGCATATAAATCACGATGGGCCATTTAATGTAGCTATGACTAACTAACTCACATATTATGTATCTTTCTAATCATAATTCCAATTGTGGCATATAATATATATCCAAAATAACTTTTGAGCAATTTAATTTCCGAAATTATTTAAATGGCAATAAATGTCTTTATCTTAGTAAATCTATAATTCCAAATTTGACAAATAATATGTCTAAATCGATCAGCGCGACGAGCCCGTTCTAACTATGCATTCCATGTTCCGAATTGCAACATGCATCATATAAATATAAAGTATACAGCAACTTATATGGGAGCAAAACATGGCTAAAACTCAATAAAATGCTTTATTCTTATCCCCACACCTCACCCATGCCATGCTATGCTATGCCATGTAAATTGTGCATCATTCATCATGGCATGCTTGTTTGCTTGTCGCATTTGATTCATATGTTTGTGCACTATATTTATGTTGGCCTTTGTTTGTTTGGTTCTTCTTTCGAATAGACGCAGAGCAGGGAAATTACCAGGAATCCCAGGAGTACTACCCAGATCCATCTCTCGCTTCAACTGAGCTGCCAGGCAAGCACTACCACATGCTTGCATACATATAATACCTATTGCCTCTATCTTATTCTTGCATCATTGAGTCGCGATTGCATGAAATTGAATCCCAAGTACTGCATAGCCTTTACTTTTAAACCCCACCGAAGCTTGTTCCTCCACCCCATGAGCCATTACTACAGGAGTTGTTTGAGCCATGCGAGTCATAGAACAACATGTGTAGGGTATGTGAGTGTCAGATGGATAACGAGGTACCTAAACAACTTAACGTGAGTAGTAATGGGATAACTAATGAAAGTGGCACCGGTGAGCAATATCTGCTATTTGGTTTTTTATGCTCACTTGTGTTCCGTAGGACCCCGAGTACTTGATTCCTGTTCCTTGACTATTCGCACTATCCACATCCGGGAGGCCTTATGGACCCCCCCTGAGCTAGAGCTTGATTCATTTCTATTTCTTGGGGCCACAAAGTAGTTTGGGGCTTTGTTACTATCCTGTACTTATGCCATGCTTTACTGTTTTATTTAAGATTGTGCGTGGAGCACCTGTACTGTTTTGGATGCGGAATGTTTTCCGGTATCGACAAGCCCAGTCACATTTTCGGGTTCCCAGTCGTTTACAGCCATTGACGCAAACCTTGGGTCCGTCTCGCCAACTTCGCGTGTAGCTTAATGGGGTGGCCCCCTGAAATGTTTCTGAATCCTGTGATCGCTTTGTCGTGAATGCCTCGTTGGGTTTTGAGTTGGTTTTTCCGAGGTTGATCGAGTGTGTGTTGCTATTTGTGCACCCCTGCAGGGTAAATCTTTCTGAAAGTCGTGTCCGCGGTTATGGACGACTTGGAGCACAGTTTCTCGATCATAGACAAGTATAACTAAAGTACCGCTTTTAATTTGACTAAGTACTGGACTAGTAAATAGTGCAATACTCATGGAATGGTTAATAAAACTGCCAACGGATGGGTTGTTCGTCCGCTTTCTCGTTGGTAAGCGAGAAGGAGGATGGATCTATTAATTATACTGTTATAACCGTTGTTACCAATTAACGGACATCCTTCTATCTTTGGTTAGGCGGATGGTTAGCGAGTATCTATAGACTTGTTAGTTATTATCTTTTGCTGCAATTGCGTCACCCAGGTATATGTCCCCTTTAGAGGCATAAAGACTTGCTGAGTACCCCTAGGGTCTCACACGATAAATTGTTTGATTCAGATTAACAGGTGTATTCGCAAGATGGATACTGGGTGGAGGAGATGGATGATGTTGGCAATGATCACTCGGTGTAGAGATTCCAAAAACGGGGATTCGTGAGATCTGTGGGCGGGATGTGTTTATTTATGTGGTATCTTATGCCGATTTGCTTCTTATCCGTACTCGGATCTTGTTTTCCGCTTCCGCCTGATACTCTGATGTTTGATGTATGAGGAGATATCCTAAACTATTATCTCTATCTAGGATATTTGGATCTTGCCGTACGGCGTTGCAATATTTCTATTTCTTTTAGATGGAATGGCTCTGAGAACTGTTGTATGTGGCTTGCATACATACTCACGTGTGTATGTAGTTGATCCCTTCGCCTGCCGATTACGCCGCTCGTTCTTGTCCCGATGTTTTGGAAGTGGTTAGGACGGCCGAAAGGTCTACCTGTGAGTGGCCCTGGGCCCCACCGTACTATTTTAACCACACTCGCTCGTCCAGGCATGCAACTAAGAGCGTAATTCAGCGAGGTAGTTACACCAAGTATGAGTTCCACTCATGCATCCAACTCCTAAAACCAAGTTATTCCAAATAGTCCACCATACCTACCTATTAGCATTTGCTATTTCAAGTATATTCATGTTTTTATCTACCTTCTGAATTAAACTTGTTATGAGAAAACTAGTGATTAAAGATCTCACGAACTTGATGGGACACTTTACTTTTCTTGCCCTTAATAAACTTGAACCATTGTGTCGTCTATGTTGTATATGCTTGCACTTATATGTTGGGGATTAGCAGAACCATGTTGTCATGGGGAACGCTTTCAACATTGCACTTGTACTTTGTACCTAGTTGATATCATGCTCTTTTGTCTATGGATGTCGTCGGTGTGAAATGAAAGGAGAGCTTGTAAGTCCATGGAGTTATGTATGTGTGTTAGAGAAATGCATGGGTCGCCAGTCTAATCCATGTTGTCATGGTGGAAACCTGCAGCATAACCATAATGAGCTGTCTATGAAGCATTCTTCTTAAAAAAGAGAGTCGGGTATTGAGAAAAAAGAGAAAAAGAAAAAAAGAGATATGAGAAAAGTGGAAAGAGAGAAAAAAGCACCATTTTCCCATGGTAAATAAGAAGATTGCCGAGATGCTCGTTGTCTGCTTGCCTTGTCATTTTGATATGGGGATTCTTCCGTATCATCGGGCAAGGGGTACCCCGTTGGTGGTTCTCTATGATACACATGTACTTACTATGACAAGAACTTCCCGGTAACTAAACTTGAGTAGCATGAGGAGCGGCCCTCGTATTCAAGGGACATGAGATTTCCAACTTATACTTTGTCAAGCATATACTCCATAGTTCACTTTAACCTTAATTACTTCAAGATGATTATGATGGCAATGAGAGCTGAAAGCTAATAAGTACGATAATTTTCGGAAGCTCTTTATGAAACTTGAATCCCTACTTCCTTCTATGAAGGCCTTTCTTTTACTTTTATGTTGAGTCTCCACCTTCTATCTTTATGCACCTATTTTGAGAGCATAGTGGCTATTCTTAGTTCTATGTGCATTGTCCCAAGACTTGTTGATTGATGCATAATTTTGATATTGCTTGTTCTTAAACCATTTGTATCTAGTCACTCTTATGAACTTTGAAGGTGTCCTATGCATTGATGTTTGCTACTCTATGAGGGACAAGCTGAATGCCACTATGCCATGTTTTCTTTATGTGAAACAAACAAACGTCTTGCAAAGCATTGTTATTCATGAATCTTTTGTTTGTGCCTTTTCATGTTGCAACATAGTTGCTATGTCTTATTGTTAGAATTTTATCTTTCATGCTATGTAGAAGTACTATGATCCCAGCTATCAATGTTTTACAAATACTTTGATCAAGTTTATGATGGTGCATGTCACCTCAAAAATTATTCTTCCTTTTTATCACTTACCTACTCGAGGATGAGCAGGAGTTAAGCTCGGGGATGTTGATACGTTGCAAACGTATCTATAATTTTTGATGTTCCATGCTTGGTTTTATCTACTTTCTTATGTTTTGTCCACACTTTGGTGTACTTTCTATACACTTTCTTGGACTAACCTATTAACAAGATGCCACAGTACCAGTTGCTGCTATTTTTTATTCCAGGAAAGTCAGAAAATGAATATTCTCGGAATTGGACGGGACAAAAGCCAAAGTCAGTTTTTCACCGAGGGGCACACGGAGCCAGAATACGAGACGGAGAGGGGCCATGGGACGGCCACACCACCTGGCCGCGAGGCCAGGCCTGGCCCGTGCATGGGGGTGGTCTGGCCACCTAGGGCACCCCCTCGGCCTCCCCTTTCGCCTATAAGATGCCTCCGATACAGAAACCCTAAGTACCCGAAAAAAATCCATGAAAGAGTCTGTAGCCGCCGTCATCTCCATCCCTAGATCGGGAGGTATCTGAAGCTGTTCCCGGCACCCTGCCGGAGGGGAGAATTCACCCTGGAGGCCTTCTTCATCACCATGCAAGCCTCTGGTGTAATGTGTGAGTAGTTCATCCTTGGACTACAGGTCCATGTAGTAGCTAGATGGCTGGTTCTTCTCCTTTGTGCTATCATGTTTAGATCTTGTGAGCTTCGTTCATGATCAAGATCATCTATTTGTAATCCTACATGTTCTATTTGCGGGGATTCGATGGATATTGAGATGCTATTTCAGATTGATTATTGATTCTATCATATCTTTGTTATTTTTGTGTTTTCTTTTTCATTTTCTTTTTTCTATTTCGTTTCTTTTTTTTAAATTGTGTTTCGTTATAACTTCAAACATGTTTCCATACACATATTCTACGCTACTACATACATAGTACACGTTGATGCATATATAATTAATATTTGATCTCTTGCGAGCCGTCATCGCAATCAAAACTCGTTGACGCTTTGTTTTTTTTATCTCCATTCTTTTACCGGACTCATTCAGAAACTGTGAGCCATCTTCGGCTCCATTGATTCACTAACACAGAAGATTAAATAGTACTAATGAAACAATAAGTAAAGTTATTACCGCTCGAATAATCTGGTTAATGCAACAATAATATCAGATCCCTGAAGAAACAATAAGTAAATTAATACATCTCGAATAAGACATCACTAATACATATATATCTCGATCAAACGGGACGTTGATTCCCGGGTCTTGAGACGTGGGCGGTTAACACCCAAAGAGAAGGAAGCATCACAGGAGCGTAACTCGGGTGATATCTCTGAAGAAACTGCCAGGTATTGAAGACCCTGACCTCCAACGCAGCCATATAGCGACGGGCATGCTCGCCCCCCTGACACGATTTTGTACCACCTCCTCGGGGGCTGGTGATACATTGCAAATGTATCTATAATTTTTGATGTTTCGTGGTTGGTTTTATCCACTTTCTTGTGTTTTGTCCACACTTTGGAGTATTTTTCATATGATTTCTTGGAATAACCTATTAACAAGAGCCACAGTGCCAGCTGCCTATTTTCTGCCATTTTTGGTTCCAGGAAAGTTAGAAAATGAATATTCTCGGAATTGGACGGGACAAATGCCAAAGTGCCTATTTTTCCGGAAGTCATCAAATGCCAGAATACGAGACGGAGAAGGACTGGGGGCCGGCCACACCATCTGGCCACGTGGCCAGGCTTGGCCCGTGCCAGGGGGTGGTCTGGCCGACCCCAGCACCCCCTCGGCCTCTCCTTCCGCCTATAAGATACCCTCGGGACAGAAACCCTAAGTACCCGATCAAAAATCCGAAAAGAGTCTGTAGCCGCCGTCATCTCCATCCCTAGATTGGGAGGGATCTGAAGCTCTTCCCGGCACCCTGCCGGAGAGGGGATTTCACCCTGGAGGCCTTCTTCATCATCATGCAAGCCTCCGGTGTGATGCGTGAGTAGTTCATCGTTGGACTACGGATCCATGTAGTAGCTAAATGGCTGGTTCTCCTCCTTTGTGCTTTCATGTTTAGATCTTTTGAGCTCCGTTCATGATCAAGATCATCTATTTGTAATTCTGCATGTTGTGTTTGCGGGGATCCGATGGATATTAAGATGCTATTTCAGATTGATTATTGATTCTATCATGTCTTTGTTATTTGTGATCTTGCATGCTTTTCGTTGTTAGTAGCTATCTTGGCCAAGTAGATGCTAGCAACTCCAGGAGTTAGTATTTATGCTCGATAGTGGGTTCATGCCTCTACTAACTGGGAAGTGATGTAAATCTCTAAGGTACTAGATGTTATGTTGCTACTAGGGAGAAAACAACAATCCTTTGTTCATAGAACAATCGTATTGTTTACTTTACACGCAATGCGTAATGCAATTATCTGTTGCTTGCAACTTAATGCTGGAGGGGGATCGGATGATAACCTGAAGGTGGATTATTAGTCATAGATGCAGTTGGATTACGGTCTATGTATAATGTTGTAATGCCCAATCAAATCTCAAAGGAGTCAAGATGATTAGTATATGCATGTATGCTTTCTCGATGTTTGTCAATTGCCCTGTTGTAATTTGTTCACCCAACATGTCATCTATCTTAAGGAGAGCCACCACTAGTAAACTATGGACTCCGGTCCTTTCTTTTACCATCAATCTACAACTATTTACTGCTTTCTGTTTACTTTCTGCAAACTATTACTTTCTTCCACACAATACGTTTAATCATTTGTTTTCAGCAAAACCGGTGAGATTGACAACCTCACTGTAAGTTGGGGGCAAAGTTTTGTGGTTGTGTTGTGCAGGTTTCCACATTGCTGCTAGCATCGGTAGTGCGCCCTGCCAAAGGCCAGCTAGCAAAACCTTGGAGGTGTTTCCTTGCTCCTACTGGTTTGATAACCTTGGTTTCATAACTGAGGGAAACTTACTACTGTGCTCATCATACCTTCCTCTTGGGGTTCCCTAACAAGCTCGTTATTACACGAGTCAGCAGTCAGCACCATTCTTCCTCCTGCCCGTACAAATGATCCCTTCCAACTGATAATATTCTCAGGGGCTCGGCAAAAGATCTCGGAGAACTTGGTAGCAGAGTCCACCGCTTTGATGGTGATGTCCAAAGACTTGGCTATCTCCTTCACGTGGGTGACAACAGGGCTGATGAAGTTCTCGACAAGGCTCATTCGGCTCTTGTGATCCGGCGTGTCTGCTCCTATGTTGGTTAAACCCAGGGGCTACAACTCACAGGAAGACAAAGATAGCTATGAGTTCATAAGCATACAAATTACATGATTTACTGAATGCAAAATATAGAGAAAGTGTTACCAAGCATGCTCTTCTCTACCTGTTGGCAAGAACACGCCAAGAAGTCATGCTCCTTCTGAAGTTTTTGAAAGCTTCAAGGCTTCAAGAATTCTGTGCTTCGGCATCATCGTTTTTCTCCTTGAGAATTTCAATCTCCTTGTTGAGCTTCTCAATGGCAGTGTCGGAGGATTCCTGCATGGACTTGAGGGCTTCCTCATGCATGTTGATGGTGTTTGCTAGGACCTCCTTCAGAATCTTGTTCTCAGTGTCAAGCTCCTTGATATGTTTGCATTGCTCCACAATGTCCTTGGCTTTGGCGATGTCATCTGCAAGTCGGAAAAATAAAACAATCAATCATACTCGGAAGGAAAACAACTTTGAGAATATAATGATGAAGTGTCAGAAAGATGACGGACTTTTATTCCGGATGATTTTTTCCTTTAGGAAGGAAACCTTACCCTTCTCCTCCAACAGATCCTTTTTCATCTTGATGAATCTATTAGAAGCAAAAGCTCTTCGAGCGCGTTCATTCTACAAAATATATACAGTTTAGTTTCTCTGGAGCATCCAGTCGGAAAATCTATACTTTTTCAACTACGTGCTCGGGGGATACAGTGTGACAGTTTGACCTATACGGCTACTCTTAGAGTGTCTAGTCGAAATTTCTTAATTCAAGCTAGAAACTCGGAGGCTACATCTCGAAGTAAAACTAGGTTACTCTAAGAGAACTCAGACCAAAAACTCATGGTTTTCCGCCTAAGCGCTCGAGGGATACAGTGGAATATATCTTAAATAAAGTACAAAGTTTCAAAGGCTAATTGTGGCAATGATCTTAAGGTTGTTGGCAGCTCCGATAACGGTCTCTTGAAAAAATCTTACATTATGTACCAAGAGATCGGCCTGCCGAAACAGATCTTCGGCATCCAAAGTCGAAGGAGCTGTGGTGGATGGTGCTCTAGCCAATGGCACTGAGGAGGCCCTTGCTACCCTTTGATATGATGATGTGAGAGTTTGTTTGGGAGCCTGCTGC
This sequence comes from Avena insularis, assembly GCA_023614405.1. Taxonomy (NCBI): domain Eukaryota; kingdom Viridiplantae; phylum Streptophyta; class Magnoliopsida; order Poales; family Poaceae; genus Avena; species Avena insularis. The sequence goes on from CM042686.1 coordinate 569,902,279, forward strand.
CATGCTGGTTGCCGGATTTCTCGCCGCCATAACTGGCAACTCCTCGACACTTGGTTCAACATCCTTAGTTGTGGGTTCAGCTGATTTAAAATGGAAGCACTCCCTTGAGTCCCATGAGTGCCAAGAGGGGTTACTCCAATATCTACCGAGATTGAAGCACCTTGACTAGGATTGATATTTGTCTCCATGTCGGAGACTTCAGGAGCAACAGTAGTGGAGGATCCTCTCAGGACAGCAGGTGGATCAATGGCAGGAGTGGATGGAGCAGCTTGGGATGTTTCAGGATGAAATCCCCAATGTCCCTGGAACTGTGTTTCAGCGTGACGTTCCTCTTTGTGAGATGTACGAATCAAAAGTATAAGCACTGGAATGAGTTAAAACAATAAGAAAGTCAGAGTTAAGAACTGCTTACACAACAACTGGTGCCTTGGTTAAAGGGATGTTGACGCTTCTTGTTTTCTCTGCCTCTAGAGAGGCGGTATATTTCTTGGAGGCTCCGGCCTCCGTTTTCTTCTTCTTCCCCTCGGCAGCAACTTCAGGGGTGGAGCCCTTGCGCTTCCTCATTGCTGGAGTAGTAGGATGATCCTTGGAGGCCTCGTCATCCGACAAGACCATCACGTCCTTGAGCTTGGAGTCATAGACTTTCTGAGCCATATCTAGCTCGTCCAGACCCATAAGCTGACATAAGGTTTTTTGTTTGAAGTTTAATCGATGGAACCAAGTCAAAGAAACTCTAGAGAATAAATGACATGTGAAGAGGATTACCTCTGGACATTTGCTATTTTCGAACATGTCAAAGCTGATGGTGAGGCCATGCTTCTTATCCTTCACCTTGACGATGGCCTTCATGCGGATCTCGATAGAGTCACTAGAGAAGTTATCCTGAGAAATCTGGAGTGGATCCTTCCTGTCTTCGGTGTACTTGTGCATCAGGTCGGCATGGTGTTGCAGAGGCTAGATCCGTCTTGTAAACCAGCACATGGCCAAGTCCAAACCGGACAAACCTGTCTCAACGAGCCATTCAATCCTCCTTATGATGCGCGAGGCTTTGGTGTCAGAGGGAAGAATGGCTTTGGTCCTCCAGGTGGGGAACTCAGCAGTAGCGCTGAAAGGACTTTTATTGTTCTAATCTGTTTTGGTGTTCGTTAACAACATAAGGTACATTTTACTGTGTGTTAATGTCTACAAGTCAATCTATTGAAAAAGGAAAAAGTCAGATTGTTGTGGGAAATTCCATGACCAAATCTATGCTTTCCTGAAGATTCCAGACCGGAGTCTCCGGTGTGCAAACACCGGAGTCTCCGGTGTGGTCTAGAGTTTAACAAGGAGTTCCCGATGTGAGTGCTGGACTTGGCCCAGGGTCAATATGTGTGGTGGTCTGGAGACGGACCGGATATCAGTCAGAGTCTCCGGTGTGACTTCTCCGACCGGAGTTTCCGGTGTGGACACACCGGAGTCTCCTGTGTCTCTGGTCCAAAGTTTCGGCCAGAGTCTCCGGAGTGGACGTCAAGCCCCTGCTCAAGTCAGTCAGATGCTCGGTCCGGAGATGGACCGGAGGTGGGCCGGAGTTTCCGGTCTAGGCCGGAGTCTCTGGTGTGAATTGTCTCCAACAGTCAGAAAACGGTTCACAAGTGTGTGGCCTATAAATAGGGGACCTCATCCCCTTCCTCCAGCTGCTTGTTCCAGAAAAAGAAGACCACACTATTTGAGCTAATCAAACTCCAAGATCTCTTCATCCAACCAACCAAAGTCGTTGATCTTTGGGGAATCGGAGGAGGAGGCATCGATCTATAGCTTCACCAAGATAGATCTTCATTTCCCCCTCATTCACTTGATGGCCCCTTGCTCTAGGGTTTCATTGGAAACCCTAAGCCTTGTTTTGGTTGATTTGATTCTTACAAGTTTGTCTTTGATTGTGTGACAGCTTGCTTGGATTCGGGAGCCCCCAATTAAGTTGTGGGTGTGTGCCTCGAACTTGTTGTAAGGGTGTCGGCTACCACCTTGAAGGTTGCTGATATAGTGGAAGTGTGAATCGATCCCCTTGGGGTGAGGTTCACCGGAGAACAAGGGAGGTCTCTCGTGGCATTGGTGGTTTGATACCACCCCCTCTCCAAACACAGACGTACTTCCCCTCAAAAGGAAGGAACTGCGGGAAATAATCCATGTGTCCCCGTGTGCTTCACTTCGGTTACTTCTATCCTTTACCACACCTTAATTTATCTAGTTCTTGCTTAACTAGGTGTGATAGTGTGACATATAGGTAAATTCACAATAGTTGCATATCTAGAGAATTTACCTTTGTGTCAAACCCTAATATGAAAAAGGAGTAAAATTTGAAGTAGCGCCTATTCACCCCCCTCTAGGTGACCATACGATCCTTTCAATTGGTATTAGAGCCTCGACTCTTTATTCGGGCTTAACCGCCTAAGAGAAAATGGTCAATCCTGAGGATGGCGGAGAGGGTGAGGCTAGTACCTCGGTGACCATGGTAGATCTCAAGAAATTGGAAACAAGCTTGAGCTCTACTTTCGGAAACGAAATACAACAGTTGCGTCAACTAGTTGAGCAACTTGTTAAAGAAAAGTCAGCCTCACCACCTCCCTCTCCTGAGGAAACACCTCCTAACCCTAAGGACAAGGCTCTAGCTATGCCTACAGGTGTGAAAGTGGGGGATGAACATAATTCCACTATCTCTTCCACCAAAAGGGTGATGGGAAGGAAGGGCACCATGTGGTTCCCGGATGGTACTCTCCTGACCCACCTATCCCTCATCCCCATACAAATAATAGAGATGACCCACCTAAGTTAGCCGCACATACCATTTCTCAATGGCAAGTGCTAGTGAAATCTCATGTGCGCGGCTCTTACATTGACCTATGAAACATCATTGAAGATGGACTCAAAATTGAGGATCCAACCAACTTGACAAGAAGAGAAGTGGTCAATATCCAACTCAATGCCATAGCTTTGCACATGATTCAACTTGGATTGGGACCAAAGGACTTCCCTCACATTGAGCACTACAATACCACCAAGGAAGCTTGGGATGCTCTCATTGACTTATTTGTCGGAAATGAGAGCATGAGAATAAATAGATATGATGCCTTGATACGTTGCTAACGTATCCATAATTTTTTATGTTCCATGCTTGGTTTTATCTACTTTCTTATGTTTTGTCCACACTTTGGAGTACTTTTCATATGATTTCTTGGACTAACCTATTAACAAGAGCCACAGTGCCAGTTGCCTGTTTTCTGCTGTTTTTGGTTTCAGGAAGTCGGAAAATGAATATTCTCGGAATTGGACGGGACAAAATCCAAAGTCAATATTTCACCGGGGGGAACACGGAGCCAGAAGACGAGACAGAGAGGGGCTAGGGGCCAGCCACACCATAGGGTGGCACGGGTCCCCCTTGGCCGCGCCACCAGGTGGTGTGATCCCCTCCGGCCTCCACCGACCTTGCCTCTTCGCCTATAATATGCCTCCCGATGCAAAAACCCTAAATCGTCAATCAGAAATCCACGAAAAGTTCCGCAGCGCCGCCGCCACCGAAGGGGAGATTCGGGGGATAGAAAGTCTCTGTTCCGGCACCCTGCCGGGACGGGGAAGTGCCCCCAGAGCCATCTCCATCGATCTCCACCACCATCTCCATCACCATTGCTGATTCCATGATGAGGAGGGAGTAGTTCTCTCTCGACGCTAAGGGTTCTACCAGTAGCTACGTGTTCATCTCTATCTCTATGCATGATCATATTGTGATCATGATCTTTGTAATCAAGTAGATCTACCTTGCTACTCGAGTGCTTTAATAGATCTCTGCTCTCCCCATGTGTGTGAAAGTGACAGCGTGCACACCATGGTGGCACTTAGGCTAGAGTTTACAAATACTTGTTATGAGTTATATTTGGAGTTGGATGTCTTTATGAAATTGTGGTGTTTGTTGGAACCATCTAGTGCTCAAGGTGACAGTGTGGGGTTTTCTAGATGGGAAAGGCTTACTTTGAGGTGTGTTGTTATAGCCCTACCATGGATTAGAGTGTCCAACCGGAGAGTAGTTTAGAGTAGTATCATGAAGAGAAGATATTTATATGAGAGTGTTCACTAGTGAAAGTATGATCCCTAGGCCTTGTTTCTAAACACTGAAACACTGTTTGCTATAAGATCTATTACATGTTTGCTTGCTTCTATCTTTATTTCAGTTTGCCTTTAGTCTCTTCCACGCCATCAAGCTATTTTTTGTCACCGTTGTCTTTTATCCATACCACTTGTATTTCATTATCTCTTCGCCGAACTAGTGCACCTATACACCTGACAAGTGTATTGGGTGTGTTGGGGACACAAGAGACTTCTTGTATCTAGATTGCAGGGTTGCTTGAGAGGGAATACCTTTGACCACTTCCTCCCTGAGTTCGATAAACCTTGGGTGATCCACTTAAGGGAAAACTTGCTGCTGTTCTACAAACCTCTGCACTTGGAGGCCCAACAACTGTCTACAAAAATAGAAGTGCGTAGACATCCAGCTATTTTCTGGCGCCGTTGCCGGGGAGGTAAGGTAAAAGGTACTCACATCCTCCGATGTGAGTGCTCGAAGTTATTTCCTTTAGATTCTGCAATTTTGTCTTTTTATTTCTTGTTTTCACTAGTTAGGCTTAATGGAAAACAACAAAAAAATTAGAGAGCTTTATAGTATTTATCTTGAGTTAGGACATGAAGTGTTTGAAGAGAAAATTAAAAAACCTATGGAACTTATTTGCATGCTAATAGCAATGTTGTTAGTATGAATTCTCTGGACACCATTATTGCTAATGCTATGGAAAAGTCTAAGCTTGGGGAAGCTAGTTTTTATGAAAATGATCTTTTTAGTTCCCCAGCTTTGAAAGATAGCTATTTTATTACTTATGATGATTACAATGATGAATATGATATTTTCAGTCCACCTACTATTGAGGAGGAAATTAATTATGATTACAATATGCCTCCTATATTTGATAATTATGGTGATGAAAATAATAATGATAGCTATTTTGTTGAATTTGCTCCCACTATAATCAATAAGAATGACTATGTTTATGTGGGGAGTATTAATTCTTTTATGCATATGGCTCATAATAAGAATGTTTCTTGTGATAGTTATATTGTTACTTTTATTCATGATGCTACTGAAAGTTATTATGAGAGAGGGAAACATGGTTTTATGTGTCTCAACAATATTAAGTTTCCCCTCTTTATGTTGAAAGTCTTGAAGTTGCACTTGTTTTGCTTTTCTATGCTTGTTGCTTTGTGCTTTAATGATTTGTTTCTTTACACGATTCCTATGCATAGGAAGTGGGTTAGACTTAAATGTGTTTTGAATTTGCTTCTTGATGCTCTCTTTTACTTTAATTCATATTTCTTATGTGAGCATCTTCTCAAACTATCATGCGTAACTTAAAGGCGTTAAAGAAAAGTACTTATTGGAAGATAACTCAAAAGTGTTAGATGAGTCTTGCAAGTTATTACTTCAGTAATAACCGCTCCTTATCCTTTTTATTTGCTTTTTGTGCCAAGAGTAACCTCTAATGAGAGAAAAGTAATGATTGGGAAAGTTGTTGTCCCGAAACAGATTTCTGCGCTTCACCATAAAAATTCGTGTAAAATCTCTGAATGTCTTTTTGAGGAGTGAATTTTTGTGCTTCTGCCCCAGGTTGTTATATAACTTTTGTTAGTTCAACACTTTTTGATTTGAGTAACAGAAGGTCTTCGAAAAAATTCGTCTTTACCCGCTGGTCTGTTTTGACAGATTTCTGCCATTATTGGCATTTGCTTCTTGTTGGTTCCTTTTTGAGTTCTTTTGGAGAATTGAGCTTTTTGATGGAAGTGCTACAGTAGCTAGTGTTTTAATGGAAGTTTTACTGGTGTTGGAACTGAACCTAAAGACCTATTATCTTGAGTGCACTAATGTTGCTAATAAAGATTGTGGGAAGTTTTGTATGAAGGAAAATTTTCAGGTGTATGGAAGAAATGAGTAATGAGATGAAGGATGGACTAAAGCTCAAGCTTGGGGATGCCACACGTGTCACCCCAAGAAATATCCAATAAGTACAAGCGTCAAAGCTTGGGGATGCCCAAGGCATCCCCTTCTTCATCAATAAAAATCTCAGGTTTCTTCCAAACGCTTCATTTTTATTGTTTCATGCACAGTTGTGTTGTTCTTGGAGCGTCTTCTTTTTCGTTTTCATTTTGGTTTTTTGTTTGCTTGGTTTTCTTAGTTTGCTGAATAAATTGGTTGGACCCCTCTTTCATGCATTGGTTTTCAAATAGTTTGGTTTGGTTTGGTTTGGAAAAGAGTAGGAAAGTTCATGCTTAAGTGGTAAAGAGAGCTTGTTTTTGACTGTGGCCTATGCTTTGTCATGCCATGCTTGATATTGTTTTGGCTTTATGCTTAGTATTCTTTGTTGTAGCATGACTTGTTATAAACAGTTGAGATTGCTTAATGTGCCTTTAAAGAACCATGCGTTGTTTTAGCATATTAAAGCACAATATTGTGGTATTCTCCTTTGATGCTTTATTTGGGTTGACTTGGCGCATGCTCACACCATGTTATGACTATCTCAAGTCACCATAGCCTTTATGATCATTTAGTTTTCAACTTGTAGTATCACTTTATGCTTTGATCAATGATGTTTTGTCGCTCTGCATGATTATGGCCATTATTGCTCTCTTAGTTTGTCGCTCCCAGTATTTTGCTAGCCTCCACAACCAAGTATGAGTTCCACTCATGCATCCAACTCCTTAAACCAAGTTATTCCAAAGAGTCCACCATACCTACCTACTAGCATATGCTATTCCAAGTATATTCATGTTTTTGTTTACCTTCAAAATTAAACTTGTTATGAGAAAACTAGTGATTAAAGCGCTCACGAACTTGATGGCACACTTTACTTTTCTTGCCCTTAATAAACTTGAACCATTGTGTCGTCTATGTTGTATATGCTTGCACTTATTTGTTAGGGATTAGCAGAACCATGATGTCATGGGGAACGCTTTCAACATTGCACTTGTACTTTGTACCTAGTTGATATCATGCTCTTTTGTCTATGGATGTCGTCGGTGTGAAATGAAAGGGGAGCTTGTAAGTCCATGGAGTTATGTATATGTGTTAGAGAAATGCCTGGGCCGCTCGTCTAATCCATGCTGACATGGTGGAAACCTGCAGCGTAACCATAATGAGCTGTCTATGAAGCATTCTTCTTATAAAAAAGAGTCCTATATTGAGAAAAAAGAGAAAAAGAAAAAAAAGATTATGAAAAGAGGAAAGAGATAAAAAAGCACCATATTCCCATGGTTAATAAGAAGATTGTTGAGATGCTCGTTGTCTGCTTGCCTTGTCATTTTGATATGGGGATTCTTCCGTATAATCGGGCAAGGGGTACCCCGTTGGTGTTTCTCTATGATACACATGTACTTACAATGACAAGAACTTACCGGTGACTAAACTTGAGTAGCATGAGGAGCGGCCCTCGGATACAAGGGACATGAGATTTCTAACTTATACTTCGTCAAGCATGTACACCATAGTTTGTTCACTTTAACCTTAATCACTTCAAGATGCTTATGATAGGGGCAATGAGAGCTGAAAGCTATAAGTACCATAATTTTTGGAAGCTCTTTATGATACTTGAATCCCTACTTCCTTATATGAAGACCTTTCTTCCACCATTATATTGAGTCTCCACCTTCTACCTTTATGCACCTACTTTGAGAGCATAGTGGCCATTCTTAGTTCTATATGCATTGTCCCAAGATTTGTTGATTGATGCATACCTTGATATTGCTTGTTTTAAACTATTTGTATCTAGTCACTCTTCTGAACTTTGAAGGTGTGCTATGCATTTATATTTGCTACTCTATGAGGGACAAGCTGAATGCTATTATGCTATGTTTTCTTTATGTGAAACAAACAAACGTCTTGCAAAGCATTGTTATTCATGAATGTTTTGTTTGTGCCTTTTCATGTTGCAACATAGTTTCTTTGTGTTATTGCTAGAACGTTATCTTTCATGCTATGTTGAAGTACTATGATCCCAGCTATCAATGTTTTACAAATACTTTGATCAAGTTTATGATGGTGCATGTCACCTCAAAAATTATTCTTTCCTTTTATCACTTACCTACTCGAGGATGAGCAGGAGTTAAGCTTGGGGATGTTGATACGTTGCTAACGTATCCATAATTTTTGATGCTCCATGCTTGGTTTTATCTACTTTCTTATGTTTTGTCCACACTTTGGAGTACTTTTCATATGATTTCTTGGACTAACCTATTAACAAGAGCCACAGTGCCAGTTGCCTGTTTTCTGCTGTTTTTGGTTCCAGGAAGTCAGAAAATGAATATTCTCGGAATTGGACGGGACAAAAGCCAAAGTCAATATTTCACCGGGGGGAACACGGAGCCAAAAGACGAGACGGAGAGGGGCCAGGGGCCAGCCACACCATAGGGTGGCGCGGGTCCCCCTTGGTCGCGCCACCAGGTGGTGTGGGCCCCTCCAGCCTCCACCGACCTTGCCTCTTCGCCTATAACATGCCTCCCGATGCAAAAACCCTAAATCGTCAATCAGAAATCCACGAGAAGTTTGGCAGTGCCGCCGCCACCGAAGGGGAGATTCGAGGGACAGAAAGTCTCTGTTCCGGCACCCTGCCGGGACAGAGAAGTGCCCCCGGAGCCATCTCCATCGATTTCCACCACCATCTCCATCACCATTGCTGATTCCCATGATGAGGAGGGAGTGGTTCTCTCTCGAGGCTAAGGGTTCTATTGGTAGCTATGTGTTCATCTCTCTCTATGCATGATCAAATTGTGATCATGAGCTTTGTAATCAAGTAGATCTACCTTGCTACTCAAGTGCTTTAATAGATCTCTGCTCTCCCCATGTGTGTGAAAGTGACAGCGTGCATACCATGGTGGCACTTAGGCTAGAGTTTACAAATACTTGTTATGAGTTATATTTGGAGTTGGATGTCTTTATGTAATTGTGGTGTTTGTTGGAACCATCTAGTGCTCAAGGTGACAGTGTGAGGTTTTCTAGATGGGAAAGGCTTACTTTGAGGTGTGTTGTTATAGCCCTACCATGGATCAGAGTGTCCAACCGGAGAGTAGTTTAGAGTAGTATCATGAAGAGAAGATATTTATATGAGAGTGTTCACTAGTGAAAGTATGATCCCTAGGCCTTGTTTCTAAACACTGAAACACTGTTTGCTATAAGATCTATTACATGTTTGCTTGCTTCTATCTTTATTTCAGTTTGCCTTTAGTCTCTTCCATGCCATCAAGCTATTTTCTGTCACCGTTGTCTTTTATCCATACCGCTTGTATTTCATTATCTCTTCCCCGAACTAGTGCACCTATACACCTGACAAGTGTATTGGGTGTGTTGGGGACACAAGAGACTTCTTGTATCTAGATTGCAGGGTTGCTTGAGAGGGAATACCTTTGACCACTTCCTCCCTGAGTTCGATAAACCTTGGGTGATCCACTTAAGGGAAAACTTGTTGCTGTTCTACAAACCTCTACACTTGGAGGCCCAACAACTGTCTACAAGAATAGAAGTGCGTAGACATCATGCCTTAAGCAATAAAGCAGAAGGTTTCTTCATGAAGGATGGTGAGGATCATGAAGACATGTATCGAAGACTCAAATCCATAGCCACTGCCTTCAAAAACGTTGGTGCCTCTCAAATTGATGATGCTTGGATCAAGAGGAAGTATGTGAGTGCGCTCATGCCTTTCGAGCCCACTGACCTTAAGAGTCTCCAAGGAAGACACAACTACCATCTCATGACCTCCAATGAAGTTATGCAAGAGATGGCCACCTTCAAGGTTGCTGCCAAGAATGCCAAAGATGCCCGTGCTCGTGCTATTGGAATGAGTTGTGGTGTCAACCTTGCCTTTAAAGACAAGGTTGTGGAGTATGATGAAGAAGAAGGAAGTGATGATGCACTCTATATGAGCCACCCCGAAGACGTCAAGGTTGCTCATGGTGAATACATGGCCTTCTATGCAAGAAACTTTTAGAAAGACCCCGCCAAGGCCAAGATGGAAATGCAACGAAGAAGCAACCCTAGTGGTAGAAAAGAAAATTATTCAAGACTGAGAACTTGCTTCAACTGTGGTGACCGCTATCACTTTGTTGCCGGATGTCCTTATGAGAAGAGAGAAGACAATGATGGTGCACTCATATTAAAGAAAAATCCAAAGGCCCCTTTTCAAGAAGCCTTTTTATAAGAAGAATACCACCAACAAGAAGTCCAGTGACATTGCATTGATAACACATGAAGAGTTATCTTCCGATGATGAGGAGGAGGAAGAAGAAGAAACAATGAATGGTGTGGCAACAATTGCCACTACCTCTACACCCACCTTCTCCCTCTTCGGTTCCCCAAATGAGAACACCTCCAACAAGAACGTCACTTGCCTTATGGCAAGAGCATTGGAGGTATCACCATCTCTTCTCTCCACCTCTAGTGTCAATGATGATTTGAATGATGATATAACTCTTGAGGTGAAGGAAGAATTAGTTGCTTTCAATGCTTACATGTCTAACTTGCAAGGGGAGTATAATAAGCATTTTGTAAACCTCTTGAACCAACTTGCTCACACACAAGAGCTCCTAGATGAGAGATCTAAGCTTGGGAGAGAGCATCTACTTGAGATGGATGCTCTAACTAATGCTCTTGAAGAAGAACAAGAGACCAGGGTGTCTCTTGAAGAAAAACTTGAAGGCCTTGATGAGGCAAATGATCGAATTATTGCTCAACTCATTAAGGAACGTGATCATGCCATTGCTAAATCCAAAAGGCTAAAAAGAACAAGATTGAGTTTGGTGTTGTTCATGACAAACTTGCCGAGGATCATGAGAAGCTTTACAAGGCTCACAAAGCCTTGGAAAGTGATCTCATGACTCTCACAAAGTCAAGTGAACAACTTCAAACTCAATTAACTAATGTTGCTTCACCTAGCATTTCCATTCCCTCTAGTAGTACAAATATCCTTGAAGAAAATGCTAGGTTGAAGGGGGAGCTTGCAAAGGCAACCTTCCCAAAAGGTAACATGTCTCTTGGTGACCTTTTAAGTAAACAAAGGCCAAATAATGAGAAAAGAGGTCTTGGCTATATTTCCAAAGCCAAGAAGAAAAAGAACAACAACAAGAAGAAGACCAAGCCCACTCAACCAAAAGATAAGACCATTATGGGTAGTGATGCCCAAAGTGGCAAAACTATGTCACATGGTGACTTTGCGGGAAGTGCTAACCCTCACTATGTTTTAATGCGTAATTCTTTTGGTGATGTATATGCACAATATGTTGGTCCATTTGATGGTTATATTGCTTGTTATATTTGGGTTCCAAAGACCTTTGTCACTAACAAGAGAGGGCACATTGAAAAATGGGTACCTAAAAACTAGCTTGATCTCTTGTAGAACTATTCTTCCGGAGGGTCAAAGTGGGTGCTTGATAGTGGTTGCACAAGTCATATGACCGGAAGCAAGACAATAATGACGGAGATAAGGTAAAGTCAAGATCATATAACCATCGCATATGCCAATAAATCAAAATCTCAGGTAATGGGTCTTGGCAAAGTTGTGGTTGCACACAATGTTTCTCTAGTGGATGTCATGCTTGTTGAGATCCTTATAATCTACTTTTTATCTGTGCCCTAGACAAGATGGGTTTCGCCGTCTTTATTGATAATGATATTGTGGTCCTCTTGTGGAGCAAGACTCTAAAGGTCGCTTTCGTTGGGTATGTCGAAAATGATTTGTATGTGGTGGACTTTTCGGGGAAAACCACTACAAATGCGATGTGCTTATTCGGAAAGTCTGATGTGGGTTGGTTATGGCATCGCCGACTAGTCCATGTCAATATGAGGACTTTGCAAAGCCTTCACAAGGGTGGCCACATTGTGGGACTAAAGGACAATGTTTGTTTTGCCAAAGATCGTGTTTGCAGGGCTTGTGTTGAAGGAAAAATGCATGATGCTCCCCACAAGCCAAATAATATCATAAAGTCAAAAATGATCTTGCAGCTCCTTCATGTGGATCTCTTTGGTCCTCCATCTCATGCTAGCCTTGGTGGGAAGAAATATTGCTCGGTGATTGTTGATGAATACTCAAGATATTCATGGGTCTATTTCTTCAAGTTGAAGTGTGAGGCTCAACAATATTTCATTGACTTTGTCAATATGGTTCAATGCCAATACAATTTGTCCGTGCTAACAATAAGAAGTGGCAATGGCACCGAGTTCAAGAACTACACTGTAAATGACTTTCTTAGTGATGAGGGGATAAAACATCAATATTATGTTGCATATACCCCTCAAAAAAATGGTGTAGCTAAGAGGAAGAACAGGACTTTATTGGATATGGCAAGGTCCATGTTGGCAGAGTTTAAGTCTCCATACAATTTTTAGGCAGAGGCTATCTCCACCGCATGCCATGCATCAAACCGCCTCTACCTCCGCAAAGAATTGATCAAGATGCCATATGAAATACTTACCGGTAACAAGCCCAACGTTTCATACTTCTGGGTGTTTGGTTGTAAGTGTTTGTATCTCATCAAAGGTGTTCGTTTGTCCAAATTTGATTCCAAAGCTTTAGAGGGTATTTTTTGTTAATTATGGTCTCGATTCCCACACTTATAGAATCTATGATAAACTCTCCAGAATTGTCATAGAATCTTGTAGTGTGGTTTTCGAAGAATATGATGGCCCCCAAGCGGGGCATGTTGATGTTTGTGATGTAGATGATGAAACACCTCAAGATGCCATAAGAAGAATGGGTGCGGGATTCATCTGCCCTATTGAGGAACCCCTTGTGGCGGATCGATAAGAACTATGCTCAGAGCCCTCGTCTTCACAACTTCAACAAGCTCCATTGTTGAGGGCAATTATTACCCAAGCCAAAGACAAGGTGAGATCCCTCTCGATGATGAACATGTTGAATGCACTAGGTTGAATTGTCCACTCTCTCCACTGACGGGACTATCCAACCTAGTGCAGTCAGTTGCTCAAGGCAGATTTATTCAGGCAGTTACAAGATCATCTCAAAGGCTCTCTAGTAACTTGCCTGATCAAGACCAAGATCAACCGCTACCTCATGTTGATGAAGCTGAACCCATTGTTGATCAAGGTCAATTTGATGGTCAAGGCAAGGACTAGAATGATGAAGAGACTCCTGCAAGGAACAACAAGGAGATTGAAACTCGTCGCAAAGCTAGAGTGGACAGAATGTTAGAAAGAAGAGAACATAGTCTAGAGAATGTTCTTGGTGATCTAAGGAGTGGAATGTCCACTCGAGCTCAATTGAAGCACTTTGGTGAGCATCAAGCTCACGTATCCATGGTGGAACCAAAGAAAGTTTGGGAAGCTCTTGAGGATTCAGATTGTCTAGAAGCAATGCACAAAGAGCTCAACAACTTCGAGAGAAACAAAGTATGGAAGTTAGTAGAAAAGCCCAAAGAGTGCCGCAATGTTATTGGCACTAGATGGATATTCAAGAACAAGCAAGATGAACATGACATTGTTGTGAGGAACAAAGCAAGATTGGTTGCACAAGGGTTTTCTCAAATTGAAGGCATTGACTATGGAGAGACTTATGCACCCGTGGCTCACCTTGAGTCCATCTGTATCCTTCTTGCATATGCTGCACATCATAACTTTAAATTACAACAAATGGATGTGGAAAGTGCCTTTCTAAATGGCCACTGCATGAGTTGGTTTATGTTAAGCAACCCCCGGGTTTCGAGGATCCCAACTTCCCAAACCACGTCTACAAACTTGATAAGGCACTCTATGGACTTAAACAAGCTCCACGTACTTGGTATGAGCACCTTAGAGAGTTGTTGTTAGACCGTGGATTTGAGGTTGGAAAAAATGATCCCACTCTTTTTACTAATAAGGTTAATGGGGAGCTTTTCGTTTGCCAAATATATGTTGATGATATTACCTTTGGCTCATCTAACAAAGCTTTTAATGATGAATTCTCGAAGCTTATGACTGACAGGTTCATGATGTCCATGATGGGGGAGTTAAGGGTATTTCTTGGCTTTGAGATCAAGCAAATAAGAGGAGGTACCCTTTTTCAATCAAGCCAAATATACCCAAGACATGCTCAAGATATTCAACATGAAGGAACTAAATGGAGCTCCAACTCCCATGGCAACCAAGACACATCTTGAACTTAACCCAAATGGTAAATATGTTGATCAAAAGGTATACCCGTCCATGATTGGTTCTTTGCTTTACCTATGTGCATCTAGACCTGATATTGTGTTAAGTGTAGGAGTGTGTGCAAGATATCAAGCGGCTCTTAAAGAAATCCACTTGATGGCAGTAAAAAGAATCTTTCGATATTTGGTTCATACCCCAAACTATGGTATATGGTACCTAGGGGATCTACATTCTCTCTTTGTGGATACACTGATTTGGATTGGGCTGGTGATAAGGACGATAGAAAACCAACCTCCGAGGCTTGCCAATTCCTGGGTAGGTCCTTGGTGTGTTGGTCTTATAAAAAGAAAAATTGTATCTCTCTTTCCACCACCGAAGCTGAATATGTGGCTGCTGCTAGTGCTTGCATTCAATTGTTATGGATGAGGCAAACTTTAAAGGAATATGGTGTCCGTTTTGACAAAGTGCCTCTTTTATGTGATAATGAAAGTGCTATCAAAATTGCCTATAATCTAGTGAATCATACAAGAACAAAGCATATTGAGATCCGTCATCATTTCATTAGAGATCATGTTGCCCAAGGAGATATTGAGCTTTCTTATGTGTCAACCAAAGACCAACTTGCAGATATTTTCACGAAGCCACTTGATGAAGCAAGATTTTTTTATTTGAGGAATGAACTAAATATCATAGATTCAAGAAGTTTAACTTGATCATCTTGCATACTCACCTATTACTTGATCATTATGTGGTTTAGGTGCAGGCATGGACATAGGGGGAGTGCAGTCCTAATTCACTGGGCTATCCCTCACCCCATAATGCCAAAATTAAGAAAATCAATTCTCTTAATATCATTTTTGTTATGTGAGCCTCATTGATGAGTATAGGTTATGAACCCAAGGATAATTCTTCACGGTCTCATGCCTCACACTCTTACATGGTGGCCTCGGCCACCGCCCTCTTCACTATGAAGGATTGGTTCTTGGTTCGCGTTTTTGAGTGTTGAAGTTTCACATGGCCTTTTCTATTGAAGTTCATTGCCTTTTGTGTTCTTCATAGTTTGAAATCTTAACCTAAGCCTGTCTCCACTACCTGAAAACATTCTATCCACCATATATGTCCCAAAACTTGAAACTGGCTATTTTGGTCGAAGAGGATCGGAGTCTCCGGTGTGGACTAGAGTCTCCGGTCTAGGGCGATTTCGGGTTGTGACTTAAGGGGCCCGGGGTGAAAGAGTCACGCAGACTCTATCTTCCACCCCGACCCCCACCTTCACAACCACCTCCTCCTCCTCCTCCAAAACTGCTGCCCGGAGGCCATTTTGCCGTCAGGATCCGTCGTGCCGCTAGCCAACTCCACCCTCTCCACCCCTGGGACCTTCCCCACTGGTGGAACCTCCCCAATGGACAAATCTAGTACCGTTTTCTCTCACCATGAACCTAGGGTTCATCCCCTTCGTTTGTTTTGAGTTGTTGTACTAGTTTGTCCATTGGAACAACTTGCCTGCGTGCCTGCATCACTTTAGTCTCATATCTTTGCCTGATCTGCTGGAATCAATCTCACCTGTAGTCTCTATGTGCAACTCGAAATCTCTAGACTAGAGATTCCAGTTGGTCAGTTCAGAGACTCTGGTCTAGGCCAGAGACTCCGGTCTGTCTGACCAGAAACTCCGGTCCAGACCGGAGATTCCGGTGTTGCACTCCGGAGACTCCGGTGTAGATTGCCTCCAGCACATCTGGCATAGCTGTGAGGGTCTTGTGCCTATCTCCTGGACATATGTGCTTGCTCCCATGCTATCCCCCTCACTCTCTATTCACAGGAGGCTCTGGTTCTTGTTGTGGTCGCACCAAGGCCAAGTCTAGAAGGGTGGATCCTCGGTTTGATGAAGAGGCTGGGTAGTATGTGATCCTGCCATCCAACCGCAGGCAGCCACTCAGAGATGATGATTATATGAGAAAGAATCAAGAACAGTTAGAGGAGGAAAACCGTGCCAAAAGGGCAAAGTATGACAATTTGCAATCTCTTACTCACATGTCCAAGAAGGAGTTCCGTGACCTTCGCAAGACTAATTTATATGAGCTGCCAAGGACTTGTGAGGATCCTTGTTATTGGAGGAGGGAACATAAAGTATTCATGACCGATGTCTATAGCAAGCTCACCAAGTCCCCAGTTTGTCCTCATAGGCATATGGAGCTTGAGTACATGCGTGCCAACAGTTACTTTGCAGATGTTGTGTGGATCACTGAGAAGCTTGGGCTGCATGGGCTCAGGGAGCTCCGAGAAGATTACAGCATTCCCCTTGTCCAACAATTCTATGCCACTGTGGTGTTTGGGACTGATCAGGCAAGGACCATGACCTGGATGACTGGCGATGTCCGCTGCACTGCTACCTTCTTCGACCTTGCCAGGGTCATCAATGAGACCTTCTAGGGTGTGGATGTTCCTATTGGGCACCGTATGCATGATGCTGCTCTTGGAGAGAGCAAGACCAAGTTGGCTCCTCTCTATGGCAAGGGTGCAGTCGTCGGTGAGGCCAAGGGCCTCAAACCTCTCTACAACTTGCTTTTGAGGATATTCCGCCATAATATCTCTCCTAGTGCTGGCAATGATGATGCCATTATATGTGGGCTTGTCAACCTACTTCACCATGCTCACAAGATATATCTTGCTAGACCTGATGCTGAAGGCTTTGCTATTGATGTGATGGATTACATTTTTTAGGAGATGTACCATGCTATTCTCTACAGGAAATCTCCTCCATATGCTCCTTTAGTGATGAGGCTTATCAACACTCAAACCCATGGTTCACCACTTACCCTTCCTCCCAATCTTACGGAGCATGCTTTGGTGTCCCTTCAGAAGAAAGGGAAGATGGTTACTAGGCAACCGTTTGAGAGTCAGGATGAGGAGATCTCTAAGGATGAGCGTGCTCCCACCCCTCCTAGGGGCTCTAGGAGGAAGAATGCCTCCAATGTACCAATGCCTCCTGTCACACGTGAGTTTGTTAAGGAGAAAGTCAAGAAGACCCTTTGCTGCATGAATGTAGACATTCGTAAGGGACAACATGATGCCTACAAGAGCAACCGCAGGATTGAGAAACTTCTCAAGGAAATCAAGGCTAAAGGTGAGGAAGAAGAGGAAGGAGAGTCAGAATATAATGATGAACATGGAGCGAACCATCTGCAGAGTCTGATCACACACTTTACTTTGGGGCTTGGAATGCCATGAATGCAAGCTTGGTTGACTGGCAGACTTTCTCCAAGGTTACTTCTGGTTTTGCACCTTAGGGCACCTCCCATTCTCGCCCTCATGGCAAAGGGCCACAGACTTCTGTTGCTGATGATGATTATGATGAGGATGAGGATGAGGATGATGACAACTACGATGACTCCAAGTGATCTTCTTTGGGACGATAGCTGGGACCCTTTTCCCTTTTTTGGTGTTTCGATGCCAAAGGGGGAGAAGTTGTCCATTAGGAGCATTAGGATTTGCATGGGTTGGGTTGTTATCTTTATGCTTGAACATTTGCTTTCATTTGGTTCTTGTGAGACTTATTTGGCTTATGTGAACTATCTATATGTGTGGACATGTCTATGCCCGTTCCTTACTGTAATATTTATCCATTACCTGACATGCATGTATTACTTGTTTATCTTGCTGCACATCGTTAGGGGGAGCATAACTATGTCTTATAAAAAATCCCATGCAAAACCTCGTGTTGTCATCGGACACCAAAAAGGGGGAGACTGACAGGACATTTATTGTTCTAATCAGTTTTGGTGTTCGTTAACAACATAAGGTACATTTTACTATGTGTTAATGTCTACATGTCAATCTATTAAAAACAGAAAAAGTCAGATTGTTGTGGGAAATTCCATGACCAAATTTATGCTTTCCTGAAGATTCAGACCGGAGTCTCCGATGTGCAAACACCGGAGTCTCCGGTATAGTCCGGAGTTTCCCCAGGAGTTCCCGGTGTGAGTGCTGGACTTGGCCCAGGGTCAATCTGTGTGGTGGTCCGGAGATGGACCGGATATCAGCCAAAGTCTCCGGTGTGACTTCTCTGACCGGAGTTTCCGGTATGGACACACCGGAGTCTCCGATGTCTCTGGTCTGGAGTTTCGGCCAGAGTCTCCGGAGTGGACGTCAAGCCCCTGCCCAAGTTAGTCAGATGCTCGGTCCGGAGATGGACTGGAGGTGGGCTGGAGTTTGCAGTCTAGGCCGGAGTCTTTGGTGTGAATTGTCTCCAACGGTCAGAAAATGGTTCACAAGTTTGTGGCCTATAAATAGGGGACCACATCCCATTCCTCCAGCTGCTCATTCTAGAAAAAGAAGGCCACACCACTTGAGCCACCAAAACTCTAAGATCTCTTCATCCAACCACCCAAAGCCATTGATCTTTGGGGAATCGGAGGAAGAGGCATCGATCTACAACTTCACTAAGAGAGATCTTCATTCCCCTTATTCGCTTGAGGGCCCCTTGCTCTAGGGTTTCATTGGAAACCATAAGCCTTGTTTTTGTTGATTTGATTCTTACAAGCTTGTCTTTGATTATGTGACAGCTTGCTTGGATTCGGGAGCCCCTAATTAAGTTGTGGGTGTGTGTGCCTCAAACTTGTTGTAAGGGTGTCGGCTACCACCTTGAAGGTTGCCGATATAGTGGAAGCGTGAATCAATTCCCTTGGGGGTGAGGTTCACCAAAGAACAAGGGAGGCCTCTCGTGGCGTTGGTGGTTTGATACCATCCCCTATCCAAACGCAGACGCACTTCCCTTCAAAAGGAAGGAACCACGGGAAATAATCCTTGTGTTCCCGTGCGCTTCACTTCGGTTACTTTTATCCTTTATCGCACCTTACTTTATCTAGTTCTTGCTTAACTAGGTGTGCTAGTGTGACATATAGGTAAATTCACCATAGTTGCATACCTAGAGAATTACCTTTGTGTTAAACCCTAATCTGAAAAAGGAGTAAAATTTGAAGCAATACCTATTCACCCTCCTCTAGGTGACCATACGATCCTTTCAAGCGTTGTTGATGAAGTCGAGATATGAACGTTCACAGTCCTTCAGAGGAACGCCTGGGCCGTAAAAGTAGGTCTCCTACCAGTTCTTGATGGACTTGTGGCCGACAATGTCGGGGAACCTCCGATTCAGACGAATCTTAAAACTAATGGTCCCGCAGTTAGAAAGTTCATCCTTGCTAACACCCGACTCCCTCTTGATGGTGAAGAAGTAAACCAAGATGTCTAACCTAGTCTTCACTCCGACATATCCCTCGAACAAAGCTACATAGTTGCTAAGGACGAGGATCCTATTCGGGGAGAGGTGGTGGGGAAGAACTCGGAAGTAATCCAGTACCTCGAGGAAGAAGTCGGATACTGGAAGGGAGACGCCGCTTACCGGTTGGGATTTTGAGGTACACCTTTTCCCCGACATGGGGAGAAGGAGTGACCTCGCCGGCCGGTGCTAGCCGTTAGTTGAGTCCCTCCATCGACTGGAGGTAACCCTCGGCGACGAGGTCCTTGAGCTTTGCGGGAGTAAGCTTTCACCCCCTCCACACACCGCGGTGAGAATCTGCATCCTCTTCCTCCTCTGGAATGTCGTGCGCCACTACCTTTTGGTCACGTAAATCCATGTGAAAACCTAACTAGCCCATACAACCTATACTTCCGAAACAGTGTATTCAATTTCAATGTGGAAGACCGAGAAATTCCTAGCGCCCATACACCAATAGAGCTCCAAGGATGGGGAATACGAAGAAAATCCAGCTAGCCCATACAACCCATACATGGTGAATTTCTATATAATTATAGAAACACATGAATTTTGTAAGATGTTTGTTTGGATGATGAATACGAAGAACACAAAAATTTCACAGGATCTAGAAGAGAGAGTAGACAAAGATAAAATGTAAGTGTATTGGACTTATTAAAAGAATTAAAATGAGATTTGATCCCTAAGGAATGGAGGAAATAACAATATATTCCATACTCCCTGCGATTTCTATGTTTAGGTTGTAAATACCTTTTAGAATTTTTGCCAAAACACAAGGCGTAAATGCGGTAAAAACGTAACCTTCCAAATCCACCCCTCGCTCGTCCTGGAATTACAAAGGTGTTGCACGTGGCCGTGCCTCCTGATTGGCTGCGCACGGCTGGAGTTAGCTGTCGATTGGCTGGGGCGTGGCTAAGCGATGCATGCAACGAATCAGAAGAGAGTAATAACCGTCAACAACTATTTATGAGGGGCATGACTAGAAAAGTTACTCCATGGAAGGGGGTATGTTTGGTGACCTCAATCCTATGATCGAAGAGATTCCGTCGAAAAAATTTCTATAAATATAAATCCTCCATATCCTGTGAGTTGGAATCCTCCAAAATCCCTATAAATTTCTCCAATCCAAAAAAGGCCGTGAGAGAGTAGGTTATACCCAATGTTCAAATACAACATTTTCAGATAAGCACGGTGGCGAGAAAAAAGACCCCTATTTTTACCATCAACATAATTACTGCGCTCCCCCAACGCTCCGTAAAACCGGAGCCACTCCTCCACGCCCCGTGATCAATGTGCAGTCCATTCAATCATTCACGCACGGCACCGGTCTCTTTACCTTCCCCGTAAAAAAGGGCCCAACTCCCAACCCCAAAAGCCCTCTAGCATCTTCTCCGCAGAAGCAAAAGATTTCTGCGCAGTAGTATTCCCTTTCACATCGATCACTCTCGCTGCTCTCCCACACAGCACAGCCGCAGCAGCAGCCGCCGCCGCCGCCTTGAATCGAAGCGACTCCTCCTCCACCAGACGAAGAGCCCCCCTCCCCCCTCTTCCTCCTCTTCCTCCTCGCGAATGCCGCTTCCTTGCTCCGGTGTTCGCGCGTGAGCGGCTAGGGCGCGGGACGAGGCGGCGATAGCCCCGGCGCGCGACATGGGTGACGAGAAGGATTTGGGTGACATAGTGCTCTCCTGGTCAATCCAGCAGATCGCCGCCGACGACCTCTACAGGGGGAAGGTGCGTGACCGATCCCTAGGCCTGCGCCGCCAGTTCCGGAATGGTGGTTCTCTGCCGGCGCGGTCGCGGTTGCCTTTTTTTTTTTCGAATCTGTGCGTGCATACCTGCGTACGGACTACGAACCGCCGAATTGTGTACGTGCGCATAGGTTTCTACACGTGCTTATATTTGGTAGTTGATTAGTCGATTGTAGCCGGAGTTGGTCATCTGGATGTACGTGTCAGTCAAGTGCAGTTGGCATGGCTGGGGGAGATTTGATGATTTGCCCCGTTTTATTTTGCAATTTGATCATTTGCCCCACCCTGTGTCACTGACATGTGGTGGTCAATGTGGCAAATGATCAAATTTCAGAGTAAAGTGGGGCAAATGATCAATGTGGCTGGACAATCTGGCCCCGTAACCTTCGCAGACAGTGCAGACTGCAGGCACACGGCATTTCTGTAGATACCGTGCTGCTGTTGCTCGTTGGTGCCATTTGGGACAGATTCATAGATGCTAGTACTACGTATGATATTCACATTACCTATGGTGGTGTCAGCCCAGTGCTGCACAAAATTAAGAAGTGGTATTTTTTGTGCTATTCTCATTTGCGAAGCATCGCGGTGAGCCTGTCTCATTCTGAAAATATTGTAGATAACACGGTAATACATGCGGCATGACAGGTTTACTAGTTAGACAGGTATATGGTGTGATGTTGTGTATGTTGGTGACAGAAATCATAAGTTATTCTGTGTAACAACTTATCTCTTTGGTTGATCACGTACGGTAACGTCCATGGTGACCTGAGCTTTATGCCCTGTATCTATTCTTGCTTGATAATGCAGTAGACGAAACTGACCACATAGCTGTGTTGCTAGCATTAGCTTTTTTTATAAGAAGGTCCCAGAACTAGCTGCATGCTGTTTGTGTGCTCAAGCAATTATAAAGGAATATCTTGCTAGCTATAATCTACTTTCATTTATAACCTTTTTATGTAGGTTGAGACTATTCCTTGCAATTTCAAGTCCCTTGATCACTATCTTGAATTGTATCGTGTGCCCCTGATTGAAGAAACAAGGTCAGATCTATGCTCATGCCTTGAACTCATCAACCAAGCACCCTCGTCCAAAATACTCTCCATGGAGGTAGCAGGAAAATCAGGATTATACTACATGGATGTGGACTTTTGGGACAATGGGGCTGGTTTTTCTGCTGAAGCATATACGGCAAGAAATGGCGATATCTTTATTTTGTCTAGCTCGAAACCTGGAACTGTGGAGGACTTGGACCGCTATGGTGTCACATATTGCCCCGCCATGGTTACTGAGGTTTCTTTGGATGATGAATACCAGAAGGGTTTCAGAGTTAAAGTTGCGAAGGATATTGGTTCAGAAGAAGACTTAAGTAAACTCAGACATGCAATATTTCTCAATAATATCATGACAAACAAAAGGATATGGCAAGCACTTTCCCTTGACACGGAAATGGACAACAATTTCACAGTAATCAAGTCGCTTTTAGCCCCCACAAATTTGGTAATATAACCTTGATAGCTGCATTTTAGTTTAAATTGCTCTTTTCATTAACATTATAAATTGGTGTCTAACTTTTTGAGCCCTCTTTGTTGGGTCTGTTACAGGGTGAGGATGTATGTGGCATCTGTGTTAAACACGATGAGGGCTGTCTTCCTTCCTTGACAGAGCAATTACTATCGAAACTTAATCAATCTCAAGTGGATGCTGTTGAGTCTGTGATCTCAGCTGTACGGTGTAGGCATAGGAACCTCATGAAGCTTATATGGGGTCCACCAGGTACTGGGAAGACCAAGACCGTTAGTGCTTTATTATGGGCTTTGGCGTGTGTGAAATGCAGAACTCTTACTTGTGCTCCCACTAATGTTGCTGTTGTCGGAGTTTGCACCTGTTTCCTTCAAATCTTGAAGGATTTCAGCGAGCACATTGAAGAAAACGGTCTACCCTTTTCTCTTGGAGATGTCTTGCTGTTTGGGAACAAGTATAACATGGACATCACCGAGGATCTCCAGGAAGTTTTCTTGGATTTTCGTGTGGATGAACTTGTCGAGTGTTTTTCATCATTGTCTGGATGGAAGTACAGGATAGCTTCAATGGTATCCTTTTTTGATGACTGTGCTTCACTGTACGATATGCTTCTTGATGACGATGATGAAAAAAGTGATCCTGTGTGCTTTCTGGACTTCGTAAAGAAGCAGTTTGATGTGACGGCTGTAGCTCTTGAGAAATGCATAGTGAATTTGTGTGTTCACCTTCCTCGAAGTAAATTTTCTCATGATAGTGTCACAAATATATCTACATTGTTTAATATGCTGGAAAAATATGGCACCCTTCTGTGCGACGTCAACTTGACAGATGAGGGCTTGAAAAGGGGCCTTGGTTGTCTGTCAACTGACAACTCTGTTTGTCCACAGTCTTCTATTGAGAAGGAACTGGATGAAGCAAGGTCTGTATGCCTTAAATTGCTTAAAGATCTGCAGCACTCGCTCAATTTACCCACTGGAGTAGACAATAACTGGGTCCAGCGCTACTGCATGCGTAATGCTACACTTCTTTTCTGTACTACCTCTAGCTCTTATCGCTTGCATCACATGGAGATTGCACCCCTCGACGTCTTAATTGTTGACGAGGCTGCTCAAGTGCGGGAGTGTGAGTTGGTGATCCCACTACGTCTACATTGGTTGAAGCATGTTGTTTTGGTAGGAGATGACTGTCAGCTGAGTGCAATGGTTAAAAGTCAAGTAAGCTTCACCAAACCCTCTTTATACGTGTCATACTTTCATTACCATAGTTATAGGTGCATTTTTCTACGACATCGTAGAAAGAGGGTTTGGTGAAGCTTACTTGACTTTTAACCATTGCACTCAGCTGACAGTCATCTCCTACCACTTCTAATAGCAAAATGCCACAACAATTTTTCAGTTATTTGTGCATTTGTCTACAACATTAGTAACTATCCACATGCAACACAATATTGAAATATATGGCCCGCCCATCTCCATCAGTTCAGACTTTTGGGTGAACTGCCTGATGTGTGCAATTCAATATGGTTTCAAATGCACTTCCATATGCATGTCTTGTCTAACATATCTTTTTTAAATACAATTTTACCATACAACTGCACAATTTTTTTCCGGAGTTGATGAAGAAAACAATAAAAGTAGCAAACATTAAAATTATCCAAATGTGAAAATGTCAGCACATGATGATTTTCTTGAAGTCCCCGATGGAAAACACAACCCATTCAACAGTTCAGATGGTTAAAAAGGAAGTAAATACAAGAATAGAGCATACAACAGTCCAATACAAGAATAAGAATCATACTAGAGCACGATGTTCGTTTGGCACCGGGGATTATTTGTTTTACAGGGAACTAAACGTCTTGAGTTCTCAATGTTTGAGCAATTGTGGTTTGATGATTGCGATTTGTTGGATCTACCGAACTGGTGCATTTTTCATATTAGTGGAGATGAAGTTCTGATACTGAAGTGCCACAGCAAATTTTGCATGAAAATTGTAAAGGCATTATCTTTTATTTGTGTTTCGTTGTTATTGATCTATTCATGATAATCTTAGTTACCATTCATTTTTTTATTTTCAGGTATGCAAAGAAGCTGGATTTGGTACAAGCCTTTTTGGGAGATTGGTCATGCTCAAATTTGAAAAACATCTGCTGAATATACAGTATCGCATGAATCCTTGTATCAGCTTGTTTCCAAATGCTCAGTTTTATGAGAGGAAGATCTTAGATGGCTCAAATGTGCTGTCTCCTAGCTATAATAAGGATTACACATGCCTCCCATTTGGCAGCTACACTTTTATAAATGTCACGGATGGAAGGGAAGACAAAGAAGGCGCAGGAAACAGTCGGAGAAACATGGTTGAGGTTGCTGTTGTTCTTCATCTGATCCAAACCATTTTTAGATGTATGTCTAAGCTGAACCCTATCCTTTCTTGCAACCCTAGTACCCTGCCTTGACATCCTTTATATTTATTAATTTGTTTCTATACGAAGGTACTTGTCTGATATAACATGGCATCTTTAGAAGCTTATAGGGTCGTCCTTTCTTGTTTTACATGTTGTAACCTCCACTGATAGGAAGCTATATGAAGCTACTTGGCTGATATAGCATGACATCTTTCGAAGCTTATTGGGTCTTCGTTTCTTGTTTTGCATGTTGCATAACCTTCACTGATAGAAAAGTGTTCTCTGCAGTAGTTCATGTTCAACAAACAGCTTCTTACTTGTATCTTGTGAAGTGTTACCTCCATCGATCTGGGTTTATGAAATTCAATTCTCTACGTATGTCTGCCAGCTAGTCCTTTGTCATCTACTATCCTGTTTAGTAGATAACGTTACATTTTTAATTAGAAAATTGAGAACATTTAAGTAGATGCATGAAAGATAGCAGATCTTGCTCTATTAGAGTTGTTCGTCACTACATGAAGATAGCAGATCTTGCTCTATTATGTCAATTGCAAGCTGGTACAGAATCAACTTTGCGTTCTTAGTTTTTTCTCTCGCTATCCTTGTGCAAAAATCGACCCCAAAAGATCAGTAAATTACCAGTTTAGTCTATTCTGCAGGTTGGAGAAGTACAGGCCAAAGGCTCAGCGTCGGTGTGGTCTCTCCATATAGTTCTCAAGTTGATACAATTAAAGGTAGACTTGGCAAAAAATACGACACATGTGATGGCTTTCATGTGCGCGTCAAGAGCATTGATGGTTTCCAAGGAGAAGAAGATGACATAATAATACTATCAACGGTTAGATCCAACGGCAGAGGATTTGTTGGATTTCTTGATGATAAGCAAAGAACAAATGTTGCTCTTACCAGAGCAAAGTGAGCATTGATTTTTTTTTTCTGCGAGCTTTTGTTATATTACTGTTCAAAGCATGCCATACTGATATTATAAATCATCTGATGGATACTTTATTTGATGCAGGCACTGTCTTTGGATTGTTGGGAATTCTCATACTCTGTACAAAAGTGGGACTGTCTGGACAGACCTTGTTGCTGATGCTCAAAGACGTAAATGTGTTTTCAATGCAACGGATGACGCGACCATATGTAAGTTGGTTTTGCAAGTAAAGCAAGAACTCGATCAACTTGACGATCTTCTTAATGCTGATTCAGCTGTTTTCAGCAATACCAGGTGGAAGGTAAGTAACATAGTGATCTTTAATCATTTTGACTTTGACCATCATGTGCTCCCTTCAATTGTGCCTTTATTTTCCTCCTGTTCTTTTTGCTAGTGGTTAGTTCTGTAGCAATTTCCCCCGTTGGTTGGGTTCGCACCACCTTAGGTGGCTATGTAGCTTTGTGCCATTTTTGTGGACCTTCTAATAAAAAATGCACATGTTTGGATGCTTGATCCAGATTTTTTTAGTTGGTTCGGTTATGTGCATTTAGTCTACTGGAATGCATCCTAAGTGCACACACGTGTGAGATGAGACTCATGCTTATTGGCAGGCAGTGCTCAGTTATTATTTAATATACAACTCCTTTAGCATGTGATTTTTTTCGTGTTTATAAACAAATATGTCTCCATTTTCTGAAACTGTTATTGTGGTTCTCTTGTCTCTGTTATGCTGTTTGTAATTGGATAAGTTTGTTACGATTTAAAGGGACATGTGCTACTTTGCACACGCTATGTCAATATATGGTTCTTTTTATAGCATACAAACCATCTTGCAAATCTCCTAATCTTTAATAAAACATACCTGTTCTTGTTATTCTTTTGAATTCGTTCTTTCTCAGGCTCTATTCTCTGTGTTGGTAAACTCAACAGGTCATTGTTAGTGATGAGTTTAGGAAGTCCTTCACCAAACTAAAATCATCACAGCTCAGGAGGGAAATACTCCAAAAGCTTATCAAACTTGGCGGTGGTTGGAGGACAACAGTTAGGAACTTAGATATACCTGGTGTTTCCAATCTTGCAAAAGTATACAGGATCAGGGACCTTTATCTAATTTGGAGTACTGACGTGGAGAAAAGTGAAAGCAGGTATTTTCAGATGATAAGAATTTGGGACCTACTGTCACAACAACATGTTGAAAGAACCGTACACCGTCTCGGGTACCTTTTTTCCATGTACACAGATGATTACCTGGATCACTGCAGAAGAGTGCAGACACTCGGGTATGTGTTGTTCATTGTTACTGGTTATTCACAGGTTCCTTGGATCCTTTCACCTTTCATGCTCGAAAATGAACTGTTTGTAAATACACATGATTACTAGTGGGCTGCTTGTAGATATTCTTCTTATTTTTGCCTCCTTTTTTGTTGGTTAACAGAAAGCTGGAGGTTCCTATGGTTTGGGATGTTGATCGTGAAATTATTCGCTATAAGAAGGATAGCAAAGTTGATGCTCAGGAAGAGCATGATCTCGTGGATACATCATATGCTATGGAAAATTCAAAAGTTAGTGAGAGCTTCTTGTTGATGAAATTCTACTCATTATCTTCTGGAGTCGCACAGCATTTGCTGACAGCTTCTGATGGTTCTGAAATTGATATCCCCTTTGAACTGACTGATGAAGAGAAGGAGATAATCCAGTTCCCGCTCACTAGCTTTATACTTGGGAGGTCAGGCACCGGAAAAACCACTGTATTGACAATGAAACTGATTCAAAAAGAGCAGCAGTCATTGATTGCCTCCCAAGGTCTACATTTGGATGAAGATGATCTTTCTGGGTTGGATGAAAAAAGTATTATGCCACTGAATGATGTAAAAGAAAGTACTATGAAACAAGTATTTATCACTGTAAGCCCAAAGTTGTGTTCAGCCATAAAGCATCACATTTCCGGCCTTAAAAGGTATGTTGAACTAGAGCCAAGTTTAGAAGTTTACACACGTTTACCATTTTCGAAATTATTATTTTTACATATATTTAAAATGAACAGGAATATGTGCGCAAGCTGGTTAAAGTTTTTTTTCCACTGTACTCCATTCTACTGTATTTAAACTTCTTTTTGTTTGCGAGGGTGCTTTATGTTTAACTTCAAACTTCTCAGATTCCTTTGGCATTCCCTTTCAAAGGGTTAACGGTTTTATCCATCTGAAGAACATTTTCTCCCTAATATATTCCCTCCGTCCTAAAAAGGATGTCACAAGTTTATCAAAATTTGAATATATCTATATACCAAATAGTGTCTAGATTCATCCAAGTTTAGATAAATTTGGACATCCTTTTTAGGACGGAGGGAGTACTTTATAATTGCAAATAACATCATCTAATGAGGACTAGCCCTTGTGGCTTTGTAATGAAGGATACACTTCGTAGGCGAGTCCTTAAACGTGGGTGGGCTTGCTCTCTCTTGACTAGCTCCGAGCGAGTTTTATGTATTTGAAATTTACACTCTTCAAATGATATTTACTTTTGTTATTTAATGATGAGTTATATCAACCATTTTCATCATATTAGTTATAATTTATTTCGACCCTTTGTAGGTTCGGCTCTGGTGATGTCTCTGATCAGCTTAGCATTCTTCACATGCACGACATCATTGATGACCAGGAAGAGTTCACAGAAATACCTGACACTTTTAGCAATCTACCTCAT
The DNA here is from genome assembly GCA_023614405.1 of Avena insularis. Lineage (NCBI taxonomy): Eukaryota > Viridiplantae > Streptophyta > Magnoliopsida > Poales > Poaceae > Avena > Avena insularis. The sequence goes on from CM042686.1 coordinate 569,931,058, forward strand.
GAGCACTATCCTCTTACTATAACATATCGGAAGTTCTTGATGATGCTTGATGGAACATGTCGGACATCATTTTTTGATGTGTTCTATGGTGAACTGAACTCTAGCACCGAGAGAGGACACTCAAAATCTCGTGCACTGCAAACATTTATTGAATCGAAGGAAGTCACCTATGAGAAATTTGCTGCTTCCTATTGGCCTCGGTTTAATGCAGACCTGACGAAGAGTGTTGATGCATCCATTGTCTTTACTGAAATAATTTCTCATATAAAGGGTAGATATCAAGCAAGCAGGCCTTATACCAGCAAGCTTGGAAGACAGGATTATGTGATGCTCTCAGATAAAAGATTTTCATCTCTGAACAGTGAGAAGAGAGATAAGATTTACAGTATTTTCGTTGCTTATGAGAGTATGAAATCAACTGCAAGAGAGTTTGATTTGTCAGATTTGGTCAATAGTCTTCACATCAGTTTTGTATCTGAGGGCTACAATGGAGATCTGGTGGATTTTGTGTACATAGATGAGGTGCAGGATCTAACAATGACACAAATAGCACTTCTTAAGTATGTCTGCAGGAACTTCAAGGAAGGCTTCCTTTTTGCTGGTGACACTGCACAGACTATAGCAAGGGGTATTGATTTCAGGTTTGAAGATATCCGTTCACTTTTCTATACTGCATTTCTCTCAGAAACTGAAGTTCCTAATCAAGGACATGGGAAACAAGTCCAACTCTCCGATATGTTCCAACTTACTCAAAATTTCCGCACGCATTGTGGCATCCTTCATATGGCACAAAGTATCATGAGCCTTTTGTACTTCTTTTTCCTGTCAAGTGTTGACAAGCTTAATCCAGAGACTGGACTTGTATATGGAGAAGCTCCCGTGCTGCTGGAGTCTGGTAATGATGAAAATGCAATCATGACTATATTTGGAGAAATCAAAAGTAAGAAGGGTAACATGCATGGTTTTGGTGCTGAGCAAGTCATATTAGTTCGTGATGATGCTACCAAAAAACAAATTGTTGACCTTGTTGGTAAACAGGCTCTCATTTTGACTATTGTTGAATGTAAGGGCCTCGAGTTCCAGGTATGAGCATATAAATTCACTTCATCTGTGTTCATTTGCAAAAAAAAAAAATTAATTAAAATGTTCATGTTTTAGGATTTTGAGTATTCTTGCTTACTTTAAAGACATCGTGTAGGATGTGCTGTTGTACAACTTTTTCGGCTTGTCGCCTTTAAGAAACAAATGGAGAGTCCTTTATGGCTACATGGAAGATAAACATATTATAGAACAATCTGAGGAGTTCTCTCATCCAGGTTTCGATAGAAGCAAGCATCATCTTCTCTGCTCAGAGCTGAAGCAACTCTATGTTGCAATCACACGCACTAGGCAAAGGCTGTGGATATGTGAAAATACTGATGATTACTGTCGACCAATGTTTGACTATTGGAAGAAGTTATGTCTTGTAGAGGTTCGTTTACTTGATTCTTCTATCATTCAAGCAATGAGGACAGGAAGTAGTACTGATGATTGGAGGCTACGGGGAACCAAGGTTAGTTATATTTAATTGGGAGTCAATATGTTTTTGGACCTTCTATTTTCATGAATTTTTTGCGCCTTTTTTGTCTAACAATTGGTCTGTGCACATAAATTCTTTTTAGATGGATGCAAGCCTAGTTACAACTTTACTGTACTTCTCTCCGGAGTTGTTATTCCATCTCAGAAATGTTTTTTTCTTGTAGTTGTTCAATGAGGGGCAATTCGAAATGGCTACAATGTGTTTTGAAAAAGCTGGTGATGCATACAGAGAGAAGTGGGCAAGAGCTGCTGGACTTGTAGCGACTGCTGACCGTGCTATGGCCACAAATTTGGAGAAGGGCAATGCTTCATTTCAAACAGCATCAGAAATCTACGAGTCCATAGGGATGCATGAGAAAGCTGCTGCCTGCTATATCAAATTACGTGACTTCAAAAGAGCAGGTCTGCTGACTCTCCATACTTCTGAGATTTATCAATTCCACAACGTTTTACAAAAACTTGGTCAGGAAGAGTTACCATATACGTATCTTAAATTTGTTAAATATCTAGGAAGAGTTACCGTAAACTCCGCGCAGCTCTGTCTGACTAAACATTTGTTTTCCCTGCTTTGTCATAGGTATGGTCTACATGCAAAAATGTGGTGCTTCCAGGCTTGAGGATGCTGGTGACTGTTTTGCCAGGGCCGAGTGCTGGTCAGAGGCAGCTGAAGTGTACTTCAGAGCTGAACGTTACACCGAGTGTTTCTCGATATGCTCGAAAGAAAAGCAACTATTCAATCTTGGTTTGCAGTTCCTGCAACTGTTGGAGGAGGAACATTTGCTTGAGAATTCAAACTTGGAGGTTTCTGCAATTAGAAAGACGTATCTTGAAAATTGTGCTCAGCATTATTTTGAGCGGGGTGATATAAAGCATATGATGCCTTTTGTTAAGGCTTTCAGTTCTATGGATCATGTACGAGCATTCTTAAACTCTAGGAATCTCGTCGATGAACTGTTAAGTTTAGAGATGGAAAAGGGCAATTTCCTTGAAGCTGCAGGAATAGCAAAGCATAAAGGAGATGTCTTACTGGAGGTAGAAATGCTCGAGAAGGCAGGTTCATTTGAGAATGCAACACAGCTTCTCCTCCATATCGTTGTAGATTCCTTGTGGTCTTCAAATAGTAGAGGCTGGCCTCTGAAAAAATATTCAGAGAAGGAACGGTTGCTTGCAAAAGCCAAAGAAATGGCGACAAATGTTTCTGAGTGCTTCTGCTTCTTTGCTAGCCTGGAAGCTGATGCACTGTCAGATGTTCCCAAGTCCCTTGCCAGATTAAACTGTGTATTGTTTGACGGCAGAAAATGTGGAAACTTGTTCGTTGAATTTGTTGCTTCCCGTTTGATTCTTGATGTTTATCTTCAGTCTCGAGCCTCTGAATACAGTTTGGAATCACGGCCAGGATTTGAAGATGGAAGTAGCTGTAATGATATGGTGGCTTGTAACCAGATATCACCCCTTTCTCTAGCGTATGCCTGGAATCACTGGAAGTCAATCATAGTCAACTTACTATCTCACCTTCGACACACTGATGCTCCAGAACTGAACGATTATGAAGTTATGTATGAAGATCTTTGTGCTAAGTACTTTGGGTTGAGGAAGGATGGTGAAGATGATGGATATGTTGTGCTTAACATGAACTCAAGTTGGCTCTCTAACGCAGGCAGAAATTCTTTGCAGCAAGATGGCAACAAATGTTGTCTGGATGTCAAACACTTCCGTTTGTGTGCTCAGTCTTTCTTGATGAATGAGCTGTCTTCTGTTGGTCTGAATGTACTTAAGAAGTTGGAGTCCATTGTTCAAATTCCTCCAAAGTCGGCATCTTCTTATACCCTTGTGAGAACTATCCTCATTATAAATGAGATAGCCAAGTTCTTGGAAGTACCAGAATTCAGCCTGCAGAAAAGTACCGTGAAGTTAAGAAGCTTCTCTGCTCTCTGTGTGGGTCGCTTCTTTGATTTAGCTTTTCTTCTCTGGAGAGATGGAACAACGAGGAGCCTCTTGCCTGCTATACTCGACTCACCAGCTGCATATGGTCTGCTTGCTGATTCCCTTAGTGCAAATCTTCGCCCAAAATATAAAATTTTGACTTATGGGCATCTTGGGAAAACGACCATGCTACTGCTCCATGTAGGGCGATTGGATGATGCATTACTTTCAAGGCTACTACAGTTCCTGGACAATGATTCTGGGTGGACAGATTTTTTTAGATCTTTGAATAGATTTCTTGACAGTGGTCTTGATAGATCCTCATTGATCCTGAACTTTAAGGTTGCTCTGGACTTTACCTTCTATGGTGTGAGGTGGAGGGACGAACTGGACTACATATCCCCAATGTGCTATGTGGGTCTTATGGAGTGCCTTGGTTTCTTGGCTTCGTCATACCTTCTACAGAAAGGTCGTATATACTGCACGGAGTCTCTGTTGGTCAATATGCTGGAGTGCCGTACCAGCAAGCTTTACCTTGACACCTGTTTGTTATCTAACTCAAGCTCTGATTCGGATCTTGATGATATGGCATTCCTATCTGGGCGTTTCATATTTCAGACAATTATGGATATCTTGACAGACAAGAATATGCTGTGGGAGTGGGCACGGAAGACTTCAACTCCTAGTAGTTCACCCAGTGCAGTCCTCCTGAGACTAGTGGTCACACTTTATTCACTGATCCTAACTCATGATTTGGGGTGTTGCTATGAGGTCACAAGTACTCTTCTGAAGTGTGGAGTCTTTAAGGATCTACCTAAGGAGTTCTCTCAGAAGATTGTACCTACTTTGCAATTGAGGTATCACACGCTGAACAACTTCATAAAGGCGCTTGCTGATGCACTTGCCGCAATCGGAGATCCTATGGTAATTATGGGTTCTTCACAGAAAGGCCCGGCAATCTGTCGAAGCATAGTTCATATGATTAGCACAGAGGATTTGTGTAATGTTCCAAAGGTAATGGCTCTTCTTTGTCCTGAAGAGCCAAGTCCTGTAAAGCAGAAGACTCCACTTCCACTGCCAGAAAAATCTGATGGTAACAAAGTTGGCAATGCTACTGGAGACATTCCTAAGGTGGTTCAAGATAATAAGATGGAGAGTAGAAGTGAAATAGATTCAAGTGATCGGAGTAGATACTTCTGGGTAAATAAGCTTGAGGCTTTTCACGCCAGCCACCGAGTCCGGGTGAGTCTCATACATTCTAATGCTTGTTTGGTTATCTTCCTGTTTGTCCCAGTGCTCTGCCGTCACCAAATGGTTCTAAAAGCTTATCTTTGCAGAAAGATGGAACCGCCATCATTCAGTTGATGAGAGATGCCGTTTTATGGCTGGAGCAAAGAGGCCCTCCAGAAAAGATTAGTGCGCAATTAGCGGAAGAGGTCAGGCACGTCTGCAGTGAGTTGGAAGAACGTTCTGGAAAGTAAGCTAATGTTAATTTCCAAAGAATCTTGAGTTTTAATGGCTTTATAAATCCATTATTGCAATCTGTTGACAAGTACCAGTTTAATGTTAATTTCCATGTGAAAATGATTTGTGATCACAGGTTGGAGAAGGGAGCTTTTCTGACTGTAGAGGATCTATACTCTGTGTGGCAAGATGGTGAGAGCAAAGTGCAGACTATCTTCGACTATCTATGTTCCGAAATGGCATCCATGGTAGAAGGCGGTGGCAGAAGGAATGAAGCCACAGCCGTTGTCCAGTCACAGACTGACGGAGCAGACGATCAGACTGGATGTTCAAACAACGAGCCTGGCGAACCAGTCACGGAAGAAGCAGACGACGCTGCCACCTCGGCCTCAACAAAGGCGGCGCCCAAGCAGAAGAACAACAAGAAGAAATCCAAGAAATCTAAGGGCCGCGGCAGGAAGTGAGCTGCTGTGGCTGTAAGCTGTAGCCCGTGGTCGCCTTCATTGGAGGAAACTAACTGATAGCGCAGGCTGGTTTTGCTCGTACCTCTAACTTCATGCTCATGTCGTTGCCTTAACGCTTCTACCTGATCGTACTCGCAAGATTTTATTTTAAATAGCCTGGTACCCTTCTGTTGCTGTGCATTTGGTTTCTTGGAAGGATCGATTTACAATGGGAAAGCATTTTGACCGTTGTGAAGTATGGGAAAGCATGGATAGAACAAGTTGGGGATTAAGTAGGTCGATTATGGCAAACATAGATGCGTTAGAGCCCCCAAAAAAAAAAACTTGTTTGCTTATTTAATAAGGAAATCGCTAGAGCTTATCTAAAAAATGAAACCGGGAACACGGTATTACGGTAGGCGAAATGTATTTTCTCCTTAAAAAATAGAGATGAAAATTGATTCTCAAGAAAGAAACTGGAATAGGTTCTTTAATGAAAAAAAAAGAGGAACATGTTTTTTTTAGCAGAAAAAGAGTAGCAGGTGAGGATAGCAAGACGTAGGGAGATTGGCTGTAAGCGAGATGGACCTCGGACCGCGTGGGCTTCTCGAGAGGCCCTGTACCCAAAAGCAAAAAGTTCGAAGGCCGAAGGGCTGTGGGCTTTACACGTCCCGACAAACTCCTGCTGTCCTTTTCTCCTCGCTTTTCGCGTTCCCGCCAAAACACCTCTCGCTTCCCGCTTCCAACGAGCGCGTTCCTTTTTCAGTTTTTTTATCCGCCCTTTTCCTTTCCCTCACGGTAAATCACAGTCATATAGAAAACGAATACTAGTTACTTCATAATTTCATCTTGTAAGATGTAGATTGTGTTATACAAAATCGATAATGATTAAACCTCGACATATGTTCAAAAGTACCACTCCCTCCGTCTCTAAATAGATGTCGAAGATTTGTCTAAAGTATAATAATACTATGTCAACACTCAAATTTGGACCATCAAACTACACCCTAATTTTTTGAGTGGCCGCAGCACTTTTTGATGCAGCATAGTTTATTTTTTCTCGCCAATATTGGCCTACTCTTTTGGCAACAAAAACCTCAATTAAATTTTGGGCTAGCTAAATCGGTAAGAAATCTGTGAAAAAAACACCTTTTGCATGCGAACATATTTTTTGTGAAGTTGAATTTTATTCTTACTAAACGTCCATTTTTTGACATGAAAGTTAATGGTTGATCAATATCCACTGTATATTCCCCGAAAATGCCTTGTCCCTTGTTTGTTTGTGGTTGAAGATTCATTGACCGTTTCTGCGGTTCAAATTATCATAGCCAACCTAATTTCTGGAATAGGGGTACTGGTATGAGGGCTTGTTTGTGTAATCTTGCTCGCAACTGAAGGAAATATGCCAGAGAGGCAATAATACAGTGGTTATTATCTTATTTCAAATATATAATAGATGTTTATTTTTCATGTTATAATTATGTTAATTGAAAACGTTGATACATGCGTGTCTAATAAACAAATAAAGAGTTTCTAGTTAAGCCTCTTATATAAACTAGCTTGTTGATTAACAAGATGATCAAAGTTTTCTGATCATGTACCTTGGATGTTGTTAATAACGAGGTTACAGCATTGGTAGAATAATGTGATGGACATTCAGCCAAAATATAACAATACGATCAAAGTCATTATGTTTACATTACTATAACATCATATGAAGTAGCCTAATCCTTAGACCATGAGATCATGTTAATTGCCAAAATCGGAAGAGTACTTTGATAACATCAAACGCCATACCGTAACAGAGTGACTATAAAGGTGGTTTGGGTACTCTGAAAGTGTTATCTTGAGGCATGGATCAAGAGTAGGATTTGTCCATCCCGATATCCGAGAGATATACCCAGGGCCGTCTCGGTGATATCACATTAACACAGCTTGCAAGCAAATGATAAAATCACAAAAAATGTTATATCACGGGAACGAGAAAAAAATACCTGTCAATAATAAGATCAAACTAGGTATGGGGATGCTGATGATCAAATCTCGGACATGTAATATATCGTGAGACAAAAGGATTTAGTTACAACGTTAGTGGATCTCACAATCACAAGAAGTCATCATTGAATATGTGGGAGTTAGAACGGATCTCCACGTCCCGTTGTTGATTATTGATCGGAGAGGGGGTCTCGATCATGTCTGCATCATTCGCGAACCATAGGGTGACACACTTAAGGTACACGGACACCAAATGGAGAAGATATAATACCAGAGAAAGATTATGACAGCGCAGATATTATTTCGATAAGCACCGAAATTGTTTCGGGCCAAATTGCTAAAAATAGTTTCAGATGTGATATCAAAGTATTGTAAGGGGTTTTATGCAGATGTTTGTTAATTAAAGTAATTAACAAAATTCTGAATAAAATAAATAAAATAGTTTTATTAAATGAGAGTTGGCATTAATTTTGGTGAAAAATTAATGTATGTGAGTGGAATTGTGAGTGGAGTTGAATTTATGTGAGTGGAGCATCCACCCACATGAATGAGGGAAAGGTGGGGCAGACACCTTGGCCTCCGGCCATGGCATGGGGCTGCCCCTTCCCTATAAAAGGAGCACTCCTCTCCTCTCACTCTCATGCCTCCTCGTGAAGGATCTCTCTCCCCCTTAAGCAAATTTCCCATGGCTTTGGATTAGGGAAGTACATGTTCTCGGTTTTTCTCTAGAAAGGATCTACTGTTTTCGCTACTTTGCTAGAGCGAGGACTCGGAGGTTGTCGGAGTGCTGGACGTGTGTGCGAGTGGATGCGCTGCTGCTGTGCGGCGCTGGTCTTCATCATGATCTTAAGATCGGTAAGAGTACAACTCCATCATCCACAAGAATAAATCTTGTAACGCTTTTCAGTCTTCGAGGGTAAGTTCTTTATGGATGTATATACACCCGTTGCTTGTATATAGATAGATGGATCTTGGTGCTTACTTATTCATATCGTAGGAATTTTTTGTTTTCTTTGTTGCGGACTCAATAGTGGTATCAGAGTTGGATCTATGCGTAGTTACTTTGTGTGGGTAGAACACATAAGTATGATGATCGTGTTATTGCATCCTTTATTTTGGATATTAGCGGCATAGTTGGATGAAGCGGCCCAGACTAACTTTACATATCCTCACACATGAGACATGTTCCACACTTGACATGCAACTAGTTTTGCATAAGTGGTTTGCGGGTGTCTGTCTCTCCTACTATAGTTGATATGTGATTTACAATGGGTTGCTAATAATTTTGATTATCATAATTGTGGTTCTATGTTTATAGGTGAGAACATTCTATCTCTGAAATCCCTAAGCCATGTAAAAATATGCAAAAGATAAATTAGAAGCGTCTAGTTTTGTTGTTGCTGGGCAAGTGTTATGATATGGTAATGTTATAATTTTAAATATAGTTTGATACTCTTGGAAAAATTTAACAAACCAAAGCGTAAGCACCTAGACCTTGGCGTTACAAAAATGGAATGACGGAGATCATACCATGATGCATAAGATAGTGATCAAGTGCAAGGACTATATCATATCATTTTTGCATATAATGTTTTGTTTGCATCTTGTTTTGCTTGTATGGCGCTTAGTAGCATTATAAGATGATACCTTATTTAAATATCAAGATAAAAATGTGTTCTTCCTTTTGTATGCATTGTTATTAAAGTTCGTTTTTTTGAGACATCACGTGATGATCGAATGTGATAGACTCTACGTTTGCATACAACGGGTGTACGATAGTTTTACACGCGGGTACTAAGGTTCTTACTTGGCGAGTCTAGCATGTACACTGATGGAGTCATATAGTTGATATGATGACCATATAGATGCTCGCCTTTGTAGCTGCACCAATTGATGCGATGATCGGTCTTGGTGTAGTGAATTTGGTTCATGTAATCACCAAAAAGACACGAGTGGTGTTGTTTTTGAGTGGGAGTCCATTTGTAATTTGGATTAGTTGCACTCAATCTATCATAAACTTAGTCTAAATAAACTTTACAAATTTTGTTGTAGATGGTACCACCTGCTTTTAATTTCAATGTGTTCATGATGAAAGAGAAACTTGCAACGAATGGTAGCAACTTTACCAACCGGCCCCTAAACCTGAGAGTTCTCCTCACAAGTGCACAAAAGAAATATGTGCTAGAAGCATCGCTAGCCCCTGCCACCTGATGATGCTCCTGACGATGTAAAGAATGTTTACTTAAGTCGTCAGGAGGACCATAACATGGTTCATTGTGGCATAATGTATGGGCTAGAGCCAGAACTCCGAAAGCGTTTCGAGAATGGCAATGCTTTTGATACCATGGGTGAATTGAAAATGTTGTTCGATACCCATGCTGTTGTGGAGAGTTATGAAGCTTGAAAAGTTCTTTAGCTTCATGATGGAGGAGAACAACTGCATTAGTGAGAATGTACTCAAAATGTATAGGTACGCAGATAAGCTGTGACTTTGGGAATAACGATTCTCATTTATCTAGGCATACATCGTGTTCTCCAATCTTTGCCACCAAGCTATAAGAGCTTCATGATGAACTATAATATACAGGGCATGAAGACGTATCTTCCCAAGCTTTTGTCAGTGCTTAAGACTGCCGAAGTGGAGATAAGGAAAGAATATCAAGTGTTGATGATCAATAAGACCATCGGTTTCAAGAAGGACAAGAAGGGTAAATAGAAGGGTAACTTCAAGAAGGGCGCCAAAGTTGTTGCTTCATTTGAGAAGAATACTCAGGCTAGCCCTAAGTCTGATACCGAGTGCTACTATTGTAAGGGGACTGGCCATTGGAAGCGCAACTGCTCCAAATATCTAGCAAATAAGAAGTCTAGCAAGATGAACAAAGATATATTTGATATACATGTTATTGATGCGTACTTCACTAGTACTCGTGGTTGCACCTGGGTATTTGATAGTGGTTCGGTTGCTAATATATGTAACACGAAACATGGGTTATAGAACAGACGACCACTAGCAAGGGATGAGGTCACGATGTGTGTCGGCAATGGATCAAGAGTTGATGTGATCCCCGTCAGAACACTGCCTCTCCATTTACCGCAATTTAATGTAAACATGTAGTACTTGGGATTGCAATTTAATTCGGAACACGACACAATGATGCAAGAATAAAGATAGATACATAGGTGCTATCGATGTAAATGCAAGCATGGCGACATGCTTGCCTGGAATCTCATAAGTGGGATAACTGGGTTCCGGGTAATACTTTGGTGCCTCTTGGTAACCTCCTTGGTCAGCGTCTATACGGAATAGAAACCAAACACTCAAAGGGCCATAGTAAATAAAGTGCAAAAATATATGAAGCATATGCAACAAGCAAAGCATGGTATGCCATGATGAAATGATGCACAATTGCATGGTATAACATAACATGGCATGGATGAGGTGTAATAAACAAGAATAGATCATTTTCACCATTTACTAGTCATGTTTTGCTTGCATAAATAGTTCTGAATATTTAGTTTTTATATCATGCATGCTTCAATTGATATCATGCAATGCATAGTTGGAAAGGGCTCGTCGCGTTAATCGACTTAGACATATTATTCGTTGAATTCCGATTTACGTAATTAAAGTTTATGAATTTATTAAGAAAAATCCATTAAATGTATTAAAACAATTTTGAAATCTTAATTGCCCAGAAAATATTTTGGAGGTCATATTTTTAATCCTTGCATTTTTCTGATCTCAAAATATATATCATTTTCCATATTTGAAATTATGAAAAAAAGGTGCCATTTAATAATTATTGAAGCATTTATTAATATCCCTAAAACATTTTTTTCAATATGTGACAAAAATAATAGAGCTTATATTCATGTTCAGAATTTGAAAACAAGCAGGTTTTATATTGTAAGTTTATTCAAATTCTTTACAGATCTTATTTAAAATATGGTCAAAGTTCACATAAGTTTGAATTTCCAAAAACAAGTTTAAGTTTGAATGTGAATTCAAGCTGACCAAGGTTTGACCAGCTAACCAGGGTGCAGGGGATGGTATACGGTTTTTGAAGCAAACCAGGGGCTGCGGGTTGCTTCTTGGTTTAGGTAGATAAGTTTAGGGTTTAGGAGTGCTAGGGTTTTATTTAAAAGGAGAGAGAGCGAAGGCTCCCTAGGGTTTAGGAGTAGATACGGAAAGAAGGGTTTTAGAAATAGAGGGAGATCAAGGCAAGTTTAGGCATTAAAGAAAGGGATTTTTATGTGTGTATGCATACACATGGTATGTTTAGATGTTGAACCAGAATATGAAAAGAAAGGAGTAACAAAGAAATAAGGGGGTGCAGAGATTCAAGGAAGAAAAATGTAACAGAAAACTCCACAAACCAAAAGACAAGAGAAAAGGAATATGAAGAGGTTTTGTGGCATGGGCTATGCATGATCATGCATGTTTCCAAGACAAGGTGTATATGTTATATGTGAGAAGGAATCCACCATTACACATGGGCTTGATTGTGAAACCCAAGTAGTAAAAGTGAGAGCCCACATATAATGACATGGTTGAATGAAGAAGAAAAGTGACAATGTACAAGAGTCAACATGGTAGTAGATGGAATGGAAATAAGAGATACGCCCTCAACTCAAGTTAGGAATTATAACAAGAATTAAAATAGCAAACATTAGATATCAAGAAGCAAATACATTTAATATGAGACAAATACAAAAGGCAAGAGTAAAGGATAAGAACCAAATACAAGATTGAATATGATGCTCAAATGCAATGTGGCATGATGACATGAGCATGGTATTATTTAGTGCAACAATTAACAAGTAGACAAGTAGCATATATAGATTAAACATGTAGCATTGCAAGGGTTAGACACTTGGGATGCGCCACAACTCTTGTGTCTCAATTCTATGCCACCATGCACTTTGGCGATGGTAATTCAAGGAAGATGACTTATATGACACAGGGTGATATGAAGGAAGCTACTTTGGCGAAGTTTGTGCCTATTTTTGGTTATGAGGACCATGGTCTGAACACTCCCTATGGTTTTCGCTGTGACACCATTAGTCGACCCATGAAGAAGCATTTTTTTTGGATCTCTCTATATTCCAGGCAAGGGTGTCGCTGGCAAGATCAAGCATCTATTGCCTACATATGACATTTTGTATTGCATATTTCGTGAGACCGTTGCTCCTAGGGTGGGCAACTTTGACGAGATTCATGGCTTCCTTGTCGACCTTGTGTTTCACGCTCATGCCAACCGTGAAAATGGTGTCCCAATGGATGTGATGGACTTCATTTGGAATGATAAGGCCATTGCCGCGTTCACTAGGAGAGTGCCTCTGTTTTCTCAGTATGTTATGGCCCTCATCATGTACAAGAGCTCCTTTATTGTCAATGATCTCCCCAACCGCAAGCTCGTGGTCCACAAATGCAAGCAACTGTTGATCAAGAAGCATGCTGCTCTTATTAACACCGATGGCCAAGAGATTGATGAGTAAAGGAATGTAGTTGAGGAGTACCCTGAGGAAGAAGAAAGTGGGCATGGTGGACATGAATTTGTGGTTTCTCCTCGCAAGGAGGCACCCCCTCATGGGCCAAGAGGCTCGAAGCCAAAATCAAAAAGAAGTTTCGCTTCCAAGCTGACAACCAAAAGCGCATGTATGAAGCCTATGTCTATGCGAAGAAGGCTTGCGCTCGTCAAAGGGAGTTCATGGAAGCTCAAGGTTTAACCGTTTCCAAAGGCTCTGAGAACAACATCACCCCCGAGGATCAATGGATTTCCAAGATAGCAACTGGGGTGAGGATGATGCCACTTCCTCCTACCAGGCCCCGCGGTTCCATGTTGATGAGGAGGAGTGATCTTTGGGGTGTTAGTGTTGCTCTTGTCCCTTTTTGGCATGCCAAATGGGGAGAAGTTGTAATTTAGGTTGTGTGGGATTTGCATGGGAAGTCACAAAAGCTCGCTCTTCATTTGATATTTATTTTCTTGTGAACTTTATTTGCATCGTATTATTTGTGAACATTATGTGATACCTATTGTTCTCTATGTCAGTGAAGACTATGTGGTTATGTATCATGTGGATTTATCTTGTGTGGTGAAGTACTCTCTAATTGTTGCCCATTTATAATTCTTCACCACATGTGTTTGTGTAAAGGTATGTGTATCAATTAATGTCTTTAATTCTTGGCACCTATCGTTGGTTTGTAAAATTGAGGGGGAGTGTTGATCCTAGTGTGTGCTTGTTGCATTCCAAAAGCAAACCTAAGTATGCACACATCTAGGGGGAGCCTGTCTCTATTTTACAAATTTGCTTGCTATATTATACTCCCTTCGTTCCTTAATATAAGGTGTATAGTTTTTTATAAAAAAAATCCATAATATAAGGTGTATAGAGAATTTTGTGATTTGTTCCTCTTATTTAGGAGGCAATTAATCCGATCAGGAGAGAGAGGATACCCAGATTTTGTATGTTCCCTCTATATCACGTCAATCACTTGGGTTATTCACGTCCTAAAGCAACGAAATTTGTACTCCCAGCTGATGACCCACAAGTATAGGGGGTGTATCGCAGTATTTTCGAGTGAAGTGAAACCCAATTTATTGATTCGACACAAGGGGTGCCAAAGAATATTTATAAGCCTTAAAAACTGAGTTGTCAATTCAGATGTACCTAGAAATAGTCTTGCTCACAACAGTTTATCAGTAGCAACAGTTTTGTAGTAGCAATAGCAAAGTAATTGCAGTAGTAAAAGTAAAGACAGTAGTAACAATTGCAGTAAACAGTAGGATTAAAACGCGGTAGGCATAGGGATGGATGGACAAGCGTCGCATGTACAAGACAATTCATATAGCAATTAGAACATAGGGCATTTGCAGATAAATAAGATAAAGCATCTAAGTACTAAATAATCATAGGCATGTGTTCCATATATAGTCATACGTGCTCGCAATGAGAACTTGCACAACATCTTTTGTCCTGCCAGCCCGTTTGCAGCAGGGCCTCAAGGGAACTACTGGCAATTAAGGTGCTCCTTTTAATAGAGCACCGGAGCAAAACATTAACACTCCATGAACACATGTGATCCTCACATCGAAGCCATTTCCTCTGGTTATCCCGATTTCTATCACTTCGGAGCCTTTGGTTCCGGACAACAACGTGTGTATACAACTTGCAGGTAAGACCATAAACAATACTATCATAATGAATCAATAACATGTTCAGATCTAAAATCATGGCACTCGGGCCCTAGTGATAAGCATTAAGCATAACAAGTCGCAACAAAGTCAAAAAGCACAAATAGAAGATACTAGGCACCATGCCCTAACAATCCGATGCCATTACATGAACGATCTCATGCAATCCCTACCATCCCCATAGCCTACAGCGGGGGATTACTCACTCATAGATGGGGGAACCATGGATGGTCGATGGAGAAGCGATGGTGATGATGATGGTGATGATCTCCTCCAATTCCCTGTCCCGGCAGGGTGCCAGAACGGAGTTTCTGGTTCCGAATCGCGGAATCTGGTGGTGGCGGCGGAGCGGAACTCTTTTTGGAAAAATGTTGAACCCTAGGGTTTTTAGCTCAGGAGGCAACTTATAGGCAAAGAGGGAGGCCGAGGGGGTGCCTGGGGCGGCCAAACCACCCCCTAGCGCGGCCAGGCCTAGCCTACGCGGCCAGGTGGTGTAGCCGGGTCCCAACCCCTCTTCGTCTCGTATTCTGGCTCCTGGTGTCCCTCTGTGAAAAACTGACTTTGGCTTTTGTCCCGTCCAATTCCGAGAATATTCATTTTCTGACTTTCCTGGAACCAAAAACAGCAGAAAACAGGCAGCTGACACTGTGGCTCTTGTTAATAGGTTAGTCCAAGAAATCATATGAAAAGTACTCCAAAGTGTGGACAAAACATAAGAAAGTAGATAAAACCAAGCATGAAACATCAAAAATTATGGATACGTTTGCAACGTATCAACATCCCCAAGCTTAACTCCTGCTCGTCCTCAAGTAGGTAAGTGATAAAAAGAAAGAATAATTTTTGAGGTGACATGCATCATCATAAACTTGATCAAAGTATTCATAAAACATTCATAGCTGGGATCATAGTACGTCAACATAACATGAAAGATAAAGTTCTAACAATAAGACAAAGCAACTATGTTACAACATGAAAATGCATAAACAAAAGATTCATAAATAACAATGCTTTGCAAGACGTTTGTTTGTTTCACATAAAGAAAACATAGCATAGTGGCATTCATCTTGTCCCTCATAGAGTAGCAAACATAAATGCATAGGACACCTTCGAAGTTTATAAGAGTGAATAGATACAGATAGTTTAAAACAAGCAATATCAAAGCTATGCATCAATCAACAAGTCTTGGGACAATGCACATAGAACTAAGAATGGCCACTATGCTCTCAAAGTAGGTGCATAAAGGTAGAAGGTGGAGACTCAACATAAAAGTAAAAGAAAGGCCTTCAAAGAAGGAAGTAGAGACTCAAGTTTCATAAAGAGCTTCCAAAAATTATGGTACTTATTAGCTTTCAGCTCTCATTGCCCCTATCATAAGCATCTTGAAGTGGTTAAGGTTAAAGTGAACAAACTATAAAGTATATGCTTGACAAAGTATAAGTTGGAAAACTCATGTCCCTTGAATACGAGGGTCGCTCCTCATGCTACTCAAGTTTAGTTACCGGTAAGTTCTTGTCATTGTAAGTACATATGTATCATAGAGAACCGCCAACGAGGTACCCCTTGCCCGATGATACGGAAGAATCCCCATATCAAAATGACAAGGCAAGCAGACAACGAGCATCTCAGCAATCTTTTTATTTACCATGGGAAAATGGTGCTTTTTTCTCTCTTTCCTCTTTTCTCATATCTTTTTTTCTCTTTTTCTCCACATCTGACTCTTTTTTCATAAGAAGAATGCTTCATAGACAGCTCATTATGGTTACGCTGCAGGTTTCCACTATGACGGCATGGATTAGACCAGCGGCCCAGGCGTTTCTCTAACACACATACATAACTCCATGGACTTACAAGCTCCCCTTTCATTTCACACCGACGACATCCATAGACAAAAGAGCATGATATCAACTAGGTACAAAGTATAAGTGCAATGTTGAAAGCGTTCCCCATGACAGCATAGTTCTGCTAATCCCCAACATATAAGTGCAAGCATATACAACATAGACGACACAATGGTTCAAGTTTATTAAGGGCAAGAAAAGTAAAGTGTGCCATCAAGTTCGTGAGAGCTTTAATCACTAGTTTTCTCATAACAAGTTTAATTCGGAAGGTAGATAAAAACATGAGTATACTTGGAATAACATATGCTAATAGGTAGGTATGGTGGACTCTTTGGAATAACTTGGTTTTAGGAGTTGGATGCATGAGTAGAACTCATACTTGGTTACAGAGGCTAGCAAAAGTCTGGGAGCGACAAACTAAGAGAGAAATAATGGCCATAATCATGCAGAGCGACAAAACATCATTAATCAAAGCATAAAGTGATACTACAAGTTGAAAACTAAAGGATCATAAAGGCTATGGTGACTTGGGATAGTCATAATATGGTGTGAGCATGTGCCAAGTCAACCCAAATAAAGCATCAAAGGAGAATACCACAATACTATGCTTTAATATGCTAAAACAACGCATGATTCTTCAAAGGCACATTAAGCAATCTCAATTGTTTATAACAAGTCATGCTACAACAAATAATACTAAGCATAAATCTAAAACAATATCAAGCATGGCATGACAAAGCATAGGCCACAGTAAAAAACAAGCTCCTTTTACCACTTAAGCATGAACTTTCCTACTCTTTTCCAATCCAAACCAAACTATTTGAAAACCAATGCATGAAAGAGGGGGTCCAACCAATTTATTCAGCAAACTAAGAAAACCAAGCAAACGGAAAACCAAAACGAAAATGAAAAAGAAGACGCTCCAAGAACAACACAACTGTGCATGAAACAATAAAAATAAAGTGTTTGGAAGAAACCTGGGATTTTTATTGATGAAGAAGAGGATGCCTTGGGCATCCCCAAGCTTTGACGCTTGTACCTCTTGAATATTTCTTGGGGTGACTGATACGTCCATTTTGCATCACTATTCTATGTCTTAATTCACTATTATTCATTGATATATTTCGTATTGAGAGGTGATACTTATGTAATTTCATCTATTTTTGCATGGTTTGTTACTTTTGGAGCATGGACCGCTGCAGTCAGGATTCTGATGGAAAAGGTGCTGTTTGGAGGCAAAATTCGCGAAGATCAGAAAATCCGGGAAAATATACGGAAAATCCTATTTTTCCAGAAGACTAAGGATGCCAGAAGATGGAGTGGAGGTGGGCCACAGGGGGCTCACACCACCCCATGGCGCGGGCAGGCCTAGGCCGCGCCTGGGAGTGGTGTGGCCGCCCTGGCCCACTCTAGCCTCTCCCCTCTGGCGTATATCATTCCCACAAAACCCTAAGACCCGAGGAGCGACCATAGAAAGATTCCGCCGCCTCTGCGGGGCGGAAAACACCGAGAGAGAAAGATCTCTCCGGCAGACAGATTTCTGCCGGGGGAATTCCTTCCCGGAGAGGGGAGATCGTCGCCATCAACACCATCATCAAGCTGGACTTCATCGGGATCATCATCATCATCATCATCACCACCATCATCACCATCATCACCCTCATCACCATCTCCATATTGCTGTAACAATTGTGTTGAATCTTGCATAGTTCATAGGGGAAACTTTCCCGATGTTGATTACTCTTTGTAGTTGATGCTATTGAGTGAACCATTAAATTATTGTTTATGTTCAGATTGTTATACATCATTATTCCATCTCTGATCATGATCCATATGATGTCTTGTGAGTAGTTCGTTTTGTTCTTGAGGACATGGGAGAAGTCTTGTTGTTAGTAGTGGAGTTGTGTTGAGAAAGATTCAATAGATTGTTATTTAAGTTGTGGTGTACTTCTTCTAGTGGTGTCATGTGAACGTCGACTACATGACACTTCACCTATATGGGCCTAGGGGAATGCATTATGTATTTGGCTACTAATCGTAGGGGTTGCCGGAGTGACACAAACCTGAACCCCCGTTAGAAAACCATTGCACAAGGGACGTAAGGGTCTTAGAGTTTAAAGCTGTGGTTAGGTTTCTACCTTAATTACTTTCTTGTACTTATGGATGTTTGCAAGGGGTATAATCACAAGTATGTATTAGTCTTGGATAGGGCGGTACATTAGCACAGGTTCACCCACACAACACTTAGCAAGCTAAAGAAGATTAATCGACTATATGAAGCAAAAGCACTTGACAGTCTTCCCATGTGTCCTCGAGAACGTTTGGTCATCTATAGAAATACAACCGGCTTGTCCTTTGCTGCATAAAGGATTGGACCACTTGCTGCATTTATTCCTACTGTCTTTTATTTACTCGTACTTTGTTTACTTGCTTTATCGAAAACCCCTAAAAATCCGTTTGCTAAGTATTTGCAGAGAATTCCTGATCCATACCACTAGCCAGCACCTTCTGCTCCTCGTTGGGTTTGACACTCTTACTTATCGAAAATACTGCGATACACCCCCTATACTTGTGGGTCATCAGTGACACGGGTGGCATCCCCAAGATTGAGCTTTAGTCCATCCTTCATCTCGTTACTCATTCCTTCCATACACCTGAAATATTTCCTTCATACAAAACTTCACATAATCTTTATTAGCAACATTAGTGCACTCAAGATAATAAGTCTTTGGGTTCAGTTCCAACACAATAAAACTTCCATTAAAACACAAGATACTGTAGCACTTCCCTCGAAAAGCTCAATTCCCCAAAAGAACTCAAAAAGGAACCAACAAGAAGCAAACGCAAATAATGGCAGAAATCTGTCAAAACAGACCAGCAGGTAAAGACGAATTTTTTCGAAGACCTTCTGTTGCTCAAATCGAAAAGTGTTGAACTAACGAAAGTTAGATAACAACCTGGGGCATAAGCACAAAAACTCACGCCTCAAAAGGACGTACAGAGATTTTACACGAATTTTTACGGTGAAGCACAGAAATCTATTTCGGGACAACAACTTTCCCAATCATTACTTCTCTCTCATTAGAGGTTACTCTTGGCACAAAAAGCAAATAAAAAGGATAAAGAGCGGTTATTACAGAGGTAATAACTTCCATGACTCATCTAAAACTTTTAGGTTATCTCCCAATAAGTGCTTTTCTTTAACGCCTTTAAGTTAGGCATGATAGTTTGAGAGGATGCTCACATAAGAAATATGAATTAAAGTAAAAGAGAGCATCAAGAAGCAAATTCAAAACACATTTAAGTCTAACCCACTTCCTATGCATAAGAATCTTGTATGCAAATAAATTCGCAAAGAACAAAGTGACAGGCATAGGGAGATAAAACAAGAGTAACTTTAAAACTTTCAGCACATAGAGAGGTGTTTCAATACCATGAAAACTTCTACAACCATATTTTCCTCTCTCATAATAATTTTTAGTAGACTCATGAATAAACTCAACAATATAATTATCACAATAAGCATGCTTTTCATGTTCTACAAAAACATAATTTTTATCAAGCTCAAAAATAGTGGGATTAAAACCTTCAAACCCACTTTTAACAATTCTATAACAAGATGACTGATCATTCAATATAGGACCATCGTCTAGAGCTTTATCATAAACAATTTCTAAGCAAAACTCTTTAGTACCATGCATCTCGAAGTTAGACACAAATAAAGGATTATCACAGATAACATGAGCATAACATTCATCCTCCTTTGGTAAGCATGGGGGACAATCAAATAATGTAAGGGATAAAGAGTTACTCTCATTACAAGGTATACATGGGTAGCTAATCCATTCTTCCTCCTTTTGTTCATCACTCTCCTCCTCTTTTTCATCTAATGAGCTTTCAGGTTCATCAATTTCTTCTTCCATAAGATCCTGCAAGGCATTAGTCTCTTCCATTTGTGGAAAGCATCTATTAATATATTCAAGAATATAGCCATTTTCTTCCTTGTAATTATCAAAGAAAAATTTAAGTATATCATAAACCTCATATTTATAAGGTGAATCATCAATATTTTCAAGCAAACTAGCAAGTTCAAATGCACCCTTCCAAGCAATTGAAAAGGGAGGTGTGTGTACCTCCTACAGCAACAGGATTTGTTCCACATCATAAAGTCATAATTTGTTCCACATCATAAAAGTCATAATTTTATTTAACATAAGAAGATATGGTAACATCATCATTATACTCACATTGAAAAGGGAGGTGTGTGTACTTCCTACAACAGCAAGATTTATCAAAGCAATAAGTAACATTATAAGTAGAGCACACGTTTATAGCAATGGTA
This sequence comes from Avena insularis, assembly GCA_023614405.1. Classification (NCBI taxonomy): domain Eukaryota; kingdom Viridiplantae; phylum Streptophyta; class Magnoliopsida; order Poales; family Poaceae; genus Avena; species Avena insularis. The sequence goes on from CM042686.1 coordinate 569,951,837, forward strand.
TACAATTTATCAATTTGTCCCCATAAGTGTTTCCCTTTTTGCAACAAGCGATGTTTCTTATAATAATATTTTTGTTCTTCCGTGAATCCACCTTGCCAATAAGATTTAGTTTCAAAGAAACCAACCATTGATAGAAAGCATGATAAAGCAATACAATAACATACCAACGAAAATAACAACTAGAGTAGGAACTTTTTTTTGTATTTTTGATAAAGAAACAAGCAAACAAGACGGAAATAAACTAAGCTTAAACAATAGTGATTCCAAGTGAACTTGATAAATAAAGCTATGCTCCCCGGCAACAGCGCCAGAAAATAGTCTTGATGACACACAAGTATAGGGAGTGTATCATAGTATTTTCGAGAGAAGTGAAACATAATTTATTGATTCGATACAAGGGGAGCCAAAGAATATTTATAAGCCTTAACAACTGAGTTGTCAATTCAGATGTACCTAGAAATAGTCTTGCTCACAACAGTTTATCAGTAGCAACAGTTTTGTAGTAGCAATAGCAAAGTAATTGCAGTAGTAAAAGTAAAGACAGTAGTAACAATTGCAGTAAACAGTAGGATTAAAACGCGGTAGGCATAGGGATGGATGGACAAGCGTCGCATGTACAAGACAATTCATATAGCAATTAGAACATAGGGCATTTGCAGATAAATAAGATAAAGCATCTAAGTACTAAATAATCATAGGCATGTGTTCCATATATAGTCATACGTGCTCGTAATGAGAACTTGCACAACATCTTTTGTCCTGCCAGCCCGTTTGCAGTGGAGCCTCAAGGGAACTACTGGCAATTAAGGTGCTCCTTTTAATAGAGCACCGGAGCAAAGCATTAACACTCCATGAACACATGTGATCCTCACATCGAAGCCATTCCCTCCGGTTATCCCGATTTCTGTCACTTCGAGGCCTTTGGTTCCGGATAACAACGTGTGTATACAACTTGCAGGTAAGACCATAAACAATACTATCATAATGAATCAATAACATGTTAAGATCTGAAATCATGGCACTCGGGCCCTAGTGACAAGCATTAAACATAACAAGTCGCAACAAAGTCAAAAGGCACTAATAGAAGATACTAGGCACCATGCCCTAACAATCCGATGCCATTACATGAACGATCTCATCCAATCCCTACCATCCCCATAGCCTACAGCGGGGTATTACTCACTCATAGATGGGGGAAACATGGATGGTTGATGGATAAGCGATGGTGATGATGATGGCGATGATCTCCTCCAATTCCCCGTCCCGGCAGGGTGCCAAAACAGAGTTTCTGGTTTCGAATCGCGGAATCTGGTGGTGGCGGCGGAGCAGAACTCTTTTTGGAAAAACGTCGAACCCTAGGGTTTTTAGGTCAGGAGGCAACTTATAGGCGAAGAGGGAGGCCGAGCGGTGCACAGGGCCAAACCACCTGGCGGCCAGGCCTAGCCCGCGTGGCCAGGTGGTGTGGCCGGGCCCTAGCCCCTCTCCGTCTCGTATTCTGGCTCCTGGTGTCCCTCGGTGAAAAACTAACTTTGGCTTTTGTCCCGTCCAATTTCGAGAATATTCATTTTCTGACTTTCCTAGAACCAAAAACAGCAGAAAACAGGCAGCTGGCACTGTGGCTCTTGTTAATAGGTTAGTCCAAGAAATTATATGAAGAGTACTCCAAAGTGTGGACAAAACATAAGAAAGTAGATAAAACCATGCATGGAACATCAAAAATTATGAATACGTTTGCAACGTATCAACAACCTACGCGCTAATATTCGTGCAAGAAAACTATGCACCTTATATTAAGGAACGGAGGGAGTAACATCTTTTATGCAAATGTGTATGTGTGTTGTCATCAAACACTAAAAATGGGGAGATTGAAAGAGCATTTACCTCCCTAAGTGGTTTCGATGTTTGATGTTAACACACGTGTCAGACTAATCATTTGCTAAATGCTTAATAGGCTTTCTCTATTGCAAGTCGATTTGTGCCCCTAAAAAGGACAATAGCAAAGATGATGTTTTTCTAGCCTTTTGTATTGTGTCGTAGGAATACCATACTATCAAGAGAGTGTCCGCTTCAGAAAGATTGGGTGGAATCAACTTTGCATATCTTCGGGCCATCCAGCTTTCCCACAGTGGTCGAAAAGGGTCGCTAAATCGCTGCCCAGCTGGCTGCTGCCAGAGCTGTCTATCTCGACTAGTATTACCAGAATTTTTGTCTGGTACTACCGCTTGGCACCGGTAGTACTAGTTGGTGGTACCGATCTCGCCTGTACTCAGCGGCGAGTTGGGGCTCCTCGTATGGAGCATCCGGTATCGCTGCCCTGTACTACCGCAGTTACGTAGTAGTACCGCTCCAACGTCCGACACTACTAGTTATGCGGTAGGACCGCACCGTGTTGCGGTACTACTGGAGTTCACATAGCTTGTTCATCCATACTTTGTTTCCTCGCAGACACGTACGGTTGTATGCATCGGTAGTACTATGATTTTCTGGTACTACCCCTACTAGGTCCGGTAGTATCGGATGTCACAATTTCTCAATAGGCAGATTCCCCTTTGGAGTATAAAAGGGCCCTTCTTTCCTAATGGGAAGGTTGCCTCTTAATCTCTCTCCTCCACTATTCTTGAGCTGAATTTTTCCTAGATCTCCCACCATAGTGCTCCAATCTCCTTGATACTTTGGGATTTGATGGAGGAGCTCTAAATATAGGGTTTCACCAAAGAAAAGTTGATTCCCCTAGTTTTCCCTAGAGGATCTTGTTACTCTTGGTTTCCTTGGAACCCTAGATGGAAGAGGTCAGTCTCGGAGCTCAAGCATTGGTTGTAAAGCTTCAAGATCATGTTGGGAGGCTCAAAGTGTTGTGGAGGTCTACTCAATAAGTTTGTAAAGGTTCCGGTCGCTGCCTTCAAGGCCACCACATAGTGGATCATGTGCTTGCCTTGAGGCGGGTGCGCGAGATAATAGGGTGAGGCCTTTTGTGGCACTGGTGATCTTAGTACCTCCTACCTCTCCATGGGAGACGTACTTCCCCTCAAAATAAAGGAACTTCAGGAAAACATCTTCGTGTACTTGGTTATTTCTATCCTTTACTCACTTTTATTGTTGCTGCATGCTTGCTTGTCATATAGTTTCTCTCACCTAGTTGCATATCTAGAGAACTTACTTTGTGTCGAGCCTTAATTTGAAAAGAAGCTAAAAATTGAGTAGCACCTATTCACCCCTCTAGTCGCTTACACCGATCTTTTAGTGTTTGTGGGTGAAAATCTTTCTATTTCATTCTTTCCAAGCATTCCATAGGATGTAGAGCAGGCGACCACTAATTTTGTATTTCTCCATGGGCGGATGGTCGACGATCAGATTATACCACCAATTTGAGATGGAGGGGAAGTCAATGCTAGGGTTCCCGTCGGCGTCATTTGCCTAGTTCTGGTTGAGGTTGCAAATCACCGTGGTGTAAGGGTAGTCTTTTCAAAGGTGTTTCGACGTCTTAGGGGCAGCACGACATAGGACACAGATTGAGTCGTGGTTCCATCCCCTGATGGCTAAATTGATGTACCTTCTGATCTTCCCTTGTAGTTTATGCTTATTAGTTAGCTGGTGTCATTGACCTTTGGCTTCTTAGGCTGACTATATGTCTTGTTTTTTTCAATCTCATGAAAGTAAATAAAGCGAGAAAGAAGATCTCTCAAGGAGGACTACACAAGCTTGTCTATATTGCATCAAGAGTTTCGAATTTGATTGCATTGCCAACAAAAGATCCTTCCACAACAAATGAAATACCAATTGTCGTTTTTTAAAAACTTTCTTGCCTTACTATTGTAATAGTTACAAAAAGCTCATCCTTCACCATCCTCCCTTTTTGGTTTAATCGAATAATACCGGCCGAGGCCATACTTCTAACTATCTAGGATACACATATGGTTGCTGCTTTTATTTTTCACCATCGATTCTTCTTATTATTTAACTTAAAAAGTCCTTAACCTAGGATAGAACCAATTCCGCTATCACCAATGAATCCATCTCATATATTCCATATTATGCCTTTCTCAAAGTAAAAAAAGCAAAAGATCCCTTTCTAGCCTCCATCAAGGGAGAACCTTTCATATCTGCACACAAAAAGCTTCTGGTTGTTTGATCAACCACTACCCCTAGTATGCCAACATAGCTAAGTTAAAACGCTCAAATTCTCTCATTTTGCTTGACCTTACAATTTGGCCTATGTCGAGGGAATGTAATTACATTCTCATTGGTCTGATTTATATATCACGAGTGGAACTAATTCTTGCCCTACAGATGAAGGCCCGAGTTTATGAGGTGAAGCACTCGGAAAGACCAATCGAGAAGAAAGAACATCCATGGCAACTCTATCTTTAGTAGCAAGAACATTGACTCACTCAGAGCCCAATTAGAGGGGCACCTTCTTCTGCACATCTTTGTTGTTATCTTGTAGGTAAATTTTAGTGCCGTGGTTAAACCAACCAAAAATATAATGCTTGACATAAATACCACGAAGAAGATAATACCATTCCCGACAAAAGAAGAAGATAACACGATTATGGAAAATGGATGTTCTTGATCCTCTGTGGCTAGTCGATGGCTGCAACACTGGCCACCGCGGAGAGAAATGAACAACTATCAAAAGACCAGATCCCGTGGCCCCCGCAGAGAGAAAATATGAAACGTACCAACCATCGAAATACCAGACATATACCATGGTAAATTCTTCCGTAAAGTTTTACTATATATCCAGCGCTTCCGAGAAACCGAAGCCACTCTCCCCGTTCGCATTATTCACCGGAGCAGGTCTTTATGAAGATGATACCCACCGGTCACGCCGGAGATGTCGACGTTGCATCTCGCGAAGGTGAGAACTTCGGGTTAGGGTTGGGCGAGGGAGGTGGGCTGCCGACGATTTAGGGTTGGGAGGAGTGTTCACGGATGGAGGAGAAGAAAAGTTTGCGGTAGGAGGCTTAGAGGGATGCCAGGTTGGCGTCGAACCGACGGAGGTGCGATTTGGGCAGGGTGGTACGATGAGGCGGCAACTGAGGGTTTGGCCGACGACATACGACGGGGGAATGGAGGCCTTGAGTCCTCTCTTGCAAATTATAACACTTTTTTGAGAAAAATTATAATAGTATCTATTAAAACTATTTTATTCCCTCAGTTCACTAATATAAGACATTCTATCCATGTATATGGAGTGCTTTAGCGGGTAGGTTCACTCATTTAGAGTGTATCTAGTCTACTTTAAAATACTCTACTATTTGAAATGTCTTACAATTAGTTTAAAACGGAGTAGTAGCCAACAAGTTGTAGAACGATTTCAGATTCGACATGTTAACTATATACAGGATCCAATGTATTTGGACGACACATGTATTACCGGGTATAGACGATAAAATTCCATTTGCGGGAGAAACGTGGTTGCCATTGCTGATCCTCTACGACCGGTCGCCGGGCCAGCCTCCCTCCGCACGGAAGAAACAAACAAAACTACAAAAGACTGTCCAAAGGAAAAAGAGAGGCTGTCGACGACCAGGCCGAGACCACGCGTCCTGCCCCGTATTTTTACTGTCGAGATTTTACCGTATACCTGTAGCTTCCGCGAAACCGGGGCCACTCCCCCCACCCTTTCACCGGAACGTTCTCTCTGAAAAGGGGCCCGGCTCCCGACGAACCCCCTAGAACCCCAAAAGCCCCTCCCTACCCTCCCGTAGCATCTCTTCTCCCAGACGCAAAAGATTTCTGCGCAGTGCAGCAGGCAGAGGCAGTAATCACATCCCATTCCCCCCTCCTCCAAGTTGATCGCTCTCTGCTTTTCTCCGCACCACCACCACCATAGCCTTGTCTCGGAGCGCCTCCTCCATCTCCACGGGACGGCGGAGACCCCCTTCCTCCTCCTCCTCCTCGCGAATGCCGCCTGCTCCCTCCGGTGCGCGCGCGTGAGCGGCCGCTAGGGCGCGAGGCGGAGAAGGGGAGGGAGACGGCAGGCCGTGCGGCGCGGCATGGCGGAGATGGATTTGGACGACGTGGTGCTGTCCTGGTCGGTCCACGAGATCACTGACGACGACCTCTACAGAGACAAGGTTTGTGCGCGATCGACCCTCCCCCTCTGCTCGGACTGCTACTTCCGATGGTTTCTGCGGGCGCGAGCTTGAGCCCTCTTTTTCGAATCTGCGCTCTGCGCACGCACGCACCCCGAGGCGATGCGTACACATGCGCGCGCGCGTTAGCTAGGTTCCTCCTCGCGCTTAAATCCGGCCACTTTTGCTAGTTACGCGCGTTTACCGCGCAGTTGTTGGCTGCTTCTCTACGTGTAATCGAAGTTGGATCTCCGAGTAACGATGTCCTGCCTGCGTGGTTTGGTCCGTGCGCTAGGGTTTAGAGGGGGTTCCTGTCCACGTGTCGATGTCATGGTGTTCGATTCGCTTGTGCTGGGTGCCTTGTTTTGGTTTTGGGGATCCAGTTGTTGCGCGCTTGTTCGTGTTGCTGACACACGGTAGTCAGGAAATTACATGTTGCTAGCTGTCGGTGCCATATACGCGTGACTGATTTGGGCTAACTAGATGATGCTATGCATGATTTTGTGCTATTACTGATGGAGCTGCCCACTGCTGTTGAGAAGAACCACACACCGAGCTGCCATGCCCATGGCGCACCATCTTTTGGGAAGTGATTTAGTGGGCTGTAGCATGTACCGTTTCAAATCATATACGTGCTGTAAGTTTTAAATGGCCAGCTGTTGGGAGATGCTAAGTGTGCAAGTCATGTGCTAAGTGCCTGTTTTTAGTTCACAATCATTGTGGTGACATTACTGTTGCACACTTGCTGCTGCTGATACAGAGTAGTGAGGAAATTAGATTTTGCTGTTGATTCCCTATGTGACTGATTCGATGCTACTATGTATATGCATGATTTCACATTACTGATGGGTGTGACCGTTGCTGTTTCGAGAGAATGACGCACTAATTTTGCTATGGCCATGATGCACCATCATTTGGGAAGTGTTTTACTGGGCTGTAGCATGTCTCGTTCCACAAAGCTTTAGATAATATGTGCTGTAAATTTTAAATGGTTGTTGGGAGATGCCAAGTTTCTAAGCCATGTGCTGAGTGCCTTGTTTTGAGTTGACAATAAGTGTAGTGAAATAATTTTCTTGCTGTTGATGATACAGGGTAGTCAGGAAATTACATGTGACTGATTCGGCGCTAACTAGAATGTGTATGATTTCATATGACTGATAGAGGTCACCCTTGCTGAATGTCACACTAATTTGCTATGCCCATGATGCACCATCATTTGGGAAGTTCTTTAGTGGCCTGTAGCATCATCTAGCTCGTCTTGTTCCAAAAAACTTTGGATGATAAGTGCTGTAAGTTTTAAATGGCTGTTGGGAGATGCTAGGTGTGTAAGTCATGTATCCTAGAATAGATAAATGTTGGGATGTTGTAAAAATTGGTGGCAGAAGCTAAAAGTTATTTTTCTGTGACAAATTATGTCTATGGTCGAGTATGGTAACCTCCTTGTGATATGAGCTTCTTAGGCCCTGTATTGATACTTGCTTGTTCTTGCAGTAGATGATATTGACCAGATAGTTTTTTGTTGTTGTTGTTGTTGTCATTAATTACATATGCCATATATGTGCTCAAGGAACTGTTGGAGAATCTTCCACTAACTCTAATCATGTTTCATTTATACCCTCTTCTCTTTTGTGTTTAGGTTGAGACTATTCCCTGCAACTTCAGGTCACTTGATCACTATCTCACATCATATCGTCTGCCTCTGATTGAAGAAACAAGGTCAGATCTATGCTCATGCCTTGAACTCATCAGAGAAGCACCCTCGTCGAAAATACTTTCCATGGAGGTAGCAGGAAAATCAGGGTCATACTTTATGGATGTGGACTTTTGGGACAATGAGGCTGGTTTTTCTACTGGGGCTTATGCTGCGAGGAATGGTGACATATTTATTTTGTCTAGCATGAAACCTGAAGCTGCAGAGGACTTAAACCGCCATGGCGTGAAGTATTGCTTGGCAATGGTTACTGAGGTTTCCATGGATGATGAATACCAGAAAGGCTTCAGAGTCAAAGTTGCAAAGGATATTGGTTTTGAAGAAGACTTAAATAAACTCAAACATGCAATATTCCTCAATAATATCACGACAAACATGAGGATATGGAAAGCACTGACCTTGGATACTCACATGAATAACAACTTTACAGTAATCAAGTTGATCTTAGCCCCCACAAATTTGGTAATATGACATGAATACTTGTGTTTTAGTTTTACTTGATATTTTCACCAACCTTATAAATTAGTAAGGTATCTAACTTTTTCAGCTCCTCTTTGTTGGCTCTGTTGCAGGGTGAGGATGTTTGTGGCTTCTGTATCAAACAGGATGGGGGATGTTTGGCCTCTTTCACAGAGCAACTACTGTCGATTGAGCTTAACCAGTCACAATTGGATGCTATTGAATCTGTCATCTCAGCTGTACGATGTAGGCATGTGAACCTCATGAAGCTTTTATGGGGTCCACCAGGTACTGGAAAAACCAAAACGGTGAGCGCTTTGCTGTGGGTTTTGGCATGTTTGAACTGCAGAACTCTTACTTGTGCTCCCACAAATGTTGCTGTTGTTGGAGTTTGCACTCGTTTCCTTCAAAACTTGAAGGATTTCAATGAGCACGCAGACAACCATGGTCTACCTGTTTCTCTTGGAGATATCTTGCTATTTGGAAGCAGGTCTAACATGGACATGACCGAGCATCTGCAGGATGTTTTCTTGGATTTTCGTGTCGATGAACTTGTGGAGTGCTTTTCATCGTTGTCTGGATGGAAGTACAGAATAGCTTCAGTTGTATCCTTTTTTGAAGACTGTGCTTCACGGTATGATCTGCTTCTTGAGGATGATGGCAAAATTGACCTTGTGTGCTTTCTGGACTTTGTAAAGAAGCAATTTGATGCGACAGCAATAGCTCTTAAAAGATGCATACTGACTTTGTGGGTTCACCTTCCTGGAAGGTTCTTTTCCCATGATAGTGTCATAAATATATCTCAATTGCTTAATATGCTGGAAAAATTTGGCGCCCTTCTGGGCGACGTAAACTTGACAGATGAGAGCTTGAAAAGGGGCCTTGGTTGTCTGCCAACTGAAAACTCTGTTTGCCCAGAGTCTTCTATTGAGAAGGAACTGGATGGAGCAAGGTCTACATGCCTTAAGTTGCTTAAAGATCTGCTACACTCGCTTAATTTACCCACTGGAGTAGACAAAAACTGGGTCCAGAGCTACTGCATACGTAATGCAACACTTCTTTTTTGTACTGTCTCTAGCTCTTATCGGTTACATCACATGGAGATTGAACCCCTCGATGTATTAATTGTCGATGAGGCTGCTCAAGTGCGGGAGTGTGAATTGGTGATCCCACTACGTCTGCATTGGTTGAAACATGTTATTTTGGTAGGAGACGACTGTCAGCTGAGTGCAATGGTTAAAAGCAAAGTACGGTTTTTGCCTCACCCTTTTTGTACTGTATAGTTCATTTCTTAGTCATACCTTTACCAACATAATAAACTTGTTATACTGAAATGGCACAGCATTTTTTTCTTGAAAAACTATGCAGGCCATATCTTTCTTTCCGTTGTTATTGATCTGTTCCTTATAACATTAATTCTTACCTTTTTTTCTCTGTAGGTATGCAAAGAAGCTGGGTTTGGGACAAGTCTTTATGGGAGATTGGTTATGCTAAAATTTGAAAAACATTTGCTGAACATACAGTATCGCATGAATCCTTGCATCAGCTTATTTCCAAATGCTCAATTTTATGAGAGGATGATTCTAGATGGTCCCAATGTCCTGTCTCCTACCTATAATAAGGATTACACATGCCTCCCTTTTGGCAGCTACACATTTATAAATGTCACTGATGGAAGGGAAGACAAAGAGGGTACTGGTAACAGCCGGAGAAACATGGTTGAAGTTGCTGTTGTTTTACACCTAATCCATAGCATCTTTAAATGTATGTCTAAGCTGAACTCTATCCTTTCTTTAACCTTACTCCCCTTTCTAGTTATTAATTCTTTTATGAAGCTACTTGGTTAATATAACAATGGATTTTAGAAGCTTACGTAGTTTTTCTTTCTTGTACTCCATAATGTTTAACCTTCATTGGTAGAAGTGTTCACTACAATAATCTATGTTCAATATTCTCTGCATGTGTGTCTCGTGATATGGTAATTCATCTATCTGGCTTTATGAAACTCAATTTTACTTGTTCGGTAGAACATGTTACATTTTTATTTTAAAAAAGGAGAACATCAAGTAGATTACATGAAGATGAAACATTATGCTCTAGTAGGGTTGTTAGCCACTGCATGGACCCACTTCATTAATTATCTTCAGAGTTGAAAAGCAATGATATGCCAATTATTTGGTGATACAGAATTACTTAAGTTTGCTGAAGAAAATTCTGTCAGTAGACTTGTGGCAAATTGACCCTAAAAATCAGTAAACGTACCACTATTTTTTCTGCAGCTTGGAAAAGGACAGGGCAAGGGCTTAGCATCGGTGTGGTCTCTCCATATAATGCTCAAGTTGATGCAATTAAAAGTCGAATTGGCAAAAAATATGATACATGTGATGGCTTTCATGTGAGGGTAAAGTCCATTGATGGTTTCCAAGGAGAAGAGGATGACATAATAATACTATCAACTGTTAGATCCAATGGGAGAGGAGTTGTTGGATTTCTTGCTGATAACCAAAGAACAAATGTTGCTCTTACTAGAGCAAGGTATGCATCAATTTTTTTTTCGCGGGCCCTTGTTTTGTTGCTGTTCAAAGCATGACAGTCTGATGATATAAATCATATAATGGATGTTTTATTTCATGCAGGCACTGTCTTTGGATTGTTGGGAATGCTCATACACTGTATAAAAGTGGGACCGAATGGACAGACCTTGTTGCTGATGCAGAGAGACGGAAATGTGTTTTCAGTGGCACTAATGACGCAACCATCTGTAAGTTGGTTCTGCAAGTAAAACAAGAGCTTGATGAACTTGATGATCTTCTTAATGCTGACTCAGCGGTTTTCAGCAATACCAGATGGAAGGTAACTACCATGGTTTTAACGAGTATGACTTTGACAAACTTTCTTGTTTTCAAATATGCTGCTGCATTAAATTACCCAGAACTCATGCCACAAGTATGTACATGTGTATTATGAGGCACAGGCTTGTTGTCAGGGAGTTAGGTTTACTGAATATACGCTTCCTTTATAGTGTGATGTGTGGGTTCGTGAATAGATGTCTCTTTACTTTTCCTAATCATGTACTCCATCCGTCTCAAAATAAGTAATTTGGATTTGTCTAAATTTGCATGTATCTATATACTAAAACATGTCTAGATATATGCGAATCTATACAAATCCAAGTCACTAATTTTGGAACGGAGGGAGTATCTGGTTTGGTTCTCTTTGCTAGGCTGTTTGCTCTGTAATTTGATTGTGAGAGGTTTGTAATTAACATTTTCAGGGACATCCCCTACTTTTGTATTACACGGTTCCAATTATTATGGTGCTTTTCTAAAGTACTTACCATCTTGTGAACATACTGTTCTCTCATTTTCCTCTACTCTTTTACTCAGTTTCTATTTTTCGCCTTTGTAAATTCAACAGGTCATTCTTAGTGACGAGTTCAGAAAGTCTTTCACAAAACTAAGATCATCACAGCTCAGGAGGGAAGTACTCCAAAAGCTTATCAAACTTGGAGGTGGTTGGAGGTCAACAGTTAAGGACGTTGACATACCTGGTGCTTCTCATCTTGCAAAAGTATACAAGGTCAGGGACCTGTATCTTATTTGGAGTACTGACATGGAGAAAACTGAAAGACGGTATTTTCAGATAATAAGAATTTGGGACCTACTGTCACAACAAAATGTTGCAAGAACTATTCAACGTCTCGAGAATCTGTTCTCCATGTACACGAATGATTACCTAGATCACTGCAGGAGAGTGCAGACACAGGGGTATGAGTTATTTATTGTTAGTGAGCTATACTATGGTTCCTTGGATTTGTTTTTAACTTTGATGCTTGGAGATGAACTGATTGTAAATAGTTATGCCTACAAATGAATTGCCTTAGACATTCTTCTAATTATTTGTGACTGACAGGAAATTGGAAGTTCCTATGGTTTGGGATGTTGAGCATGATATTATTCGCTATAAAAAAGATTACAAAGTTGATGCTCAGGAAGAGCATGATATCGTGGGTAGACCATATGAAAATTCAAAAGTTAGTGAAAGCTTCTTGCTGATGAAATTCTACTCTTTATCATCTGGAGTGGCAAAGCATTTGCTGACAGCTACTGATGGGTCTGAAATAGACATCCCCTTTGAACTGACTGATGAAGAGCACGTGATAATCCGATTTCCTCTCACTAGTTTTATACTTGGAAGGTCGGGCACTGGAAAAACCACTGTATTGACAATGAAACTGATTCAGAAGGAGCAACAGTCATTGATTGCATCCCAAGGTCTAAATTTATCTGGGGCGGATGACAAAAATACTATGCCACTGAAGAATGGAGGAGAAAGTTTTGTGAAACAAGTGTTTATCACTGTAAGCCCAAAATTATGCTCAGCCATAAAAAATCACATCTGCAAGCTTAAACGGTAAGTCTTTTGAATTGGGCCCTTATTTAAAACTATTGCACATGTGTATGATTGGTAAATGATTTTCATGTATTGCTATTTAAAGTGGGCAGAAATATGTGCATGGATTGGCTCAAAAATGTTTTTACTTGACTCTGTTGTACTGTACTTCTAACCTCGGACTCTTTGCACTCTTTGTCATACCATTTCTAAGGGTTTATGTTTTTATCCTTCCGAAGTGCATTTTCTATTTAAGATATACTTTTAGGCCTTGTTTACTTCTCTCGTATTTTTATCCACTAGAGTTTTGGGGATATGCGGGGATTTGGTGTTCACCCAATACTCTCCAATCCCCGCAAATACTCTTCCCCGAAAATACTCTACCATGTAGGAGAGTTTTCAATCTAGACAGAAATAAGAAGGATTTGCGGGGATATACCGGGATTATCCCGGCCAAACCTGGAGTAGTAAACGGACTACGGGGATTTTGCGGGAATTGGAATAATCCCTCTATTCCCTGCAAATACACTAGTGAATACGAGAGAAGTAAACAAGGCCTAAAGGGGAAGACAAACCATGAGCACTACTTCACAGGCCAGGCCTTGAATGAGGCTGTCTGTTTGTGCACTACACTGTCACATGACTAGCCAACCGAGTGATCCTAGCTGCTCTCTTTTTAGATTATAAGTTGCAAGCTGGTTCAGTGATTTCTTCAGAAAATATTTACTTTGCTTATTTTATGATGTATACCAACAATGATACTCATATTAATTCCAATTTGTTTTAACCCTTTATAGATTTGGTGCTGGTGATGTCTCTGATCAGCCTAGCATTCTTCACATGCATGACATCATGGATGACCTTGAAGAGTTCACAGAAATTCCTGACAAATTTTGTAATCTACCTCATGAGCACTATCCTCTTACTGTAACATATCGAAAATTCTTGATGATGCTTGATGGAACATGCCGGACATCATTTTTCGATGCGTTTTATTGTGAGATGAAGTCTAGCATTGAGAGAGGCCATTCAAAATCTCGCGCAGTGCAAACTTTTATTGAATTGAAGGAAGTTACCTATGAGAAATTTGCTACTTTCTACTGGCCTCGTTTTAATGCAGACCTGACCAAGAAATTTGATGCGTCTACTGTCTTTACTGAAATAATTTCTCATATAAAGGGCGTATATCAGGCAAGCAGGCCTTACAGTGGTAAACTGGGAAGAACAGATTATGTGATGCTCTCAGATAAAAGGTTTTCATCTTTGAACAGTGAAAAGAGAGAGAGAATTTACGATATATACCTTGAATATGAGAGTATGAAATGTACTTCAAGGGAGTTTGATTTGTCAGATTTTGTCAATAGTCTTCACAGTAGCCTTGTATCTGAGGGCTACAATGGAGATATGGTGGATTTTGTTTACATAGATGAGGTACAGGATCTCACCATGACACAAATAGCGCTGCTTAAATATGTCTGCAGGAACATCAAGGAAGGCTTCCTTTTTGCCGGTGACACTGCACAGACCATAGCAAGGGGTATTGATTTCAGGTTTGAAGATATCCGTTCACTTTTTTATACTGCATTCCTTGCAGAAAATGAAGTGCTTAAACATGGAAAGAAAATCCATCTCTCTGATATGTTCCAACTGTCTCAAAATTTCCGCACACATTGTGGCATCCTCCGTATGGCACAAAGTATCATGAGCCTCCTGTACTTCTTTTTCCCGTCAAGTGTTGACAAGCTTAATCCAGAGACTGGCCTTGTATATGGAGAAGCTCCTGTGCTGCTGGAGTCTGATAACGATGAAAATGCAATTATGACTATTTTCGGAGAAAGCAAACATAACCATGGTAACCTGCATGGGTTTGGTGCTGAGCAAGTCATATTAGTTCGTGATGATGCTACCAAAAAACAAATTATAGATCTTGTTGGTAAACAAGCTCTTGTTTTGACTATTGTTGAATGTAAGGGTCTTGAGTTTCAGGTATGAGCCTATAATTTCAGTTTCATCTGTGTTCATTTGCAAATTATTTTAGCTGTAAAATGCGCTGTTTCAGAATGTTGAGTATACTTACTTCAGTGATATTGTGTAGGATGTGCTCTTGTACAACTTTTTTGGTTCGTCGCCATTAAGAAACAAATGGAGAGTTTTGTATGGCTACATGGAAGATAAAGATATTATAGCACACTCTGAGGAGATCTCTTATCCTGGTTTCGACAGAAGCAAGCATTTTCTTCTCTGTTCAGAGCTGAAGCAACTCTATGTTGCAATCACACGCACTAGGCAAAGACTGTGGATATGTGAAAATACAGATGATTACTGTCAACCAATGTTTGACTACTGGAAGAAGCTGTGCCTTGTAGAGGTTAGATTACTTGATTCTTCCCTCATTCAGGCAATGCAGTCAGGGAGCAGCAGTGATGATTGGAGGCTACGGGGAACCAAGGTTAATCATTCTTCCTCATTCATGCTATGCATTCGTTTTTTTTCTCTCACTGTTCCATGCACACAAATTCCTTGTTAGGTGGGTCATGGGTCCCTTACTTCCAGTTTTTCTGTACTTTTACCATTGTTATTGCATCTCACAAGTTCTCTTCTTCTTTTGTAGTTATTCAATGAAGGGCAATTCGAGATGGCTACTATGTGCTTCGAAAAGGCTGGTGATGCACATAGAGAGAAATGGGCAAGAGCTGCCGGACTTGTAGCGACTGCTGACCGTGTCATCTCCACAAACTTGGAGTTGGGCAAGGCTTCATTTCAAACAGCATCAGAGATCTATGAGTCTATAGGCATGCATGAGAAAGCTGCTAATTGCTATCTCAAATTAGGTGACTACAAAAGAGCAGGTCTGCCAACTCACCATAATTCCTAGCTGTATCCATACTTTGAGACTTCATCATTCCATAACGTTTATAAAAGACAAGTTCTTAAATAGTTGCCATACGTTTACAAAGGACAAATTGTTCTTAAACAGTTGCCATATGAGTATATGCCATCAAATTTCATTTCAAATTGGTTCAAAATGATGTCCCTAAAAATGTAGGCATGCTAGATTTGTAGCTTTCACACCGTATTTACTGTTTTAGCTCACACTTCACGAAACTCTATCCGACTAAACATTGGTATTCCTTGCATTGCAATAGGTTCGGTCTATATGCAAAAATGTGGTACTTCTAGACTTGAGGATGCCGGTGACTGTTTTGCTATGGCTGAATGCTGGACGGAGGCAGCTGAAATGTATTTCAAAGCTAAATGTTACACCAAGTGTTTCTCCATGTGCTCGAAAGGAAAACGGCTGTTCAATCTGGGCTTGCAGTTTATGCAACAGTTGGAGGAGGAACATTCGCTCGAGAGTTCAAAATCCTTGGAGGTTTCTGCAGTTAGAAAGAAGTATCTTGATAATTGTGCTCAACATTATTTTGAGCGTGGTGACATAAAGCAAATGATGCCTTTTGTTAAAGCTTTCAGCTCTATGGATCATGTACGTGCATTCCTCAACTCTAGGAATCTTGTTGATGAACTGCTGAGTTTGGAAATGGAGGTGGGTAATTTCCTAGAAGCGTCAGGAATTGCACAGCGTAAAGGAGATGTCTTGCTGGAGGTAGACATGCTCGAGAAGGCAGATTTGTTTGAGGATGCAACACGGCTTCTCCTCCTCCATATCATTGTAGATTCCTTGTGGTCTTCAAATGGTAGAGGGTGGCCTCCCAGAAGATATCCAGAGAAGGAACAATTGCTTGCAAATGCCAAAGAGATGGCGAAGAAGGTCTCTGAGTCCTTCTACTGCTTTGTTTGCCTGGAAGCTGATGCACTGTCAGATGTGAATAAGCCTCTTTCCAGTTTAAGTTGCACTTTGCTTGAGGGCAGAAAATGTGCAAACTTGCTAGTTGAACTTATTGCTTCCCGTTCGATTCTTGATGTTCATCTTCAGTCTCGAGCCTCTGCATACAATTTGGAATTAGGACCAGGATCTGAAGATGAAAATAGCTGTAATGATTTGCTGGCTTGCAATCATATATCTCCTCAAACTCTGTTGTATGTCTGGAATCACTGGAAGTCGATCATAATCAAAGTACTATCTCATCTTCGCCACACTGATGGTCCACACTTAAATGATTATGCAGCTATGTGTGGAGATCTTTGTGCCAAATACTTTGGGTTGAGAAAAGATGGTGATGATGACCGATATGTGGTGCTTAACATGAACTCGAGTTGGCTTTCTAATGCTGGCAGAAATTCTTTGCAGCAAGATGGCAACAGATGTCTACTGGATGCCCCTCAGGTTCATTCGTGTGCACAGTATTTCTGGATGAATGAGCTATCTTCTGTTGGTCTGAGTGTACTTAAGAAGTTGGAGTCCATTGTTCAAATTCCTCCAAAGCCGGCATCTTCATATGCCCTGGTGAGAACTATTCTTATAATAAATGAGATAGCAAAGTTTTTGGAAGAAGAGTTTGGTATGGCAAAAAGTTCCATGAAGTTAAGAAGCTTCTTTGTTCTATGTGAGCGTCGCTTCTTTGAGTTGGTTTTTCTTGTGTGGAGAGATGGGACAACGAGGAGCTTATTGCATTTACTGGACTCACCAGCTGCATATGGTTTGATTGCCGATTCTCTTTGTGCAAATCTTCGGCCAACAAATAAAAATTTGACTTATGGACATATCGGGAGAATAACCATGATCCTGCTCCATGCAGCACGATTGGACAATGTGCTACTTCCAAAACTACTACAGTACCTGGACAATAATTCTGAGTGGGCAGATTTTTTTCGATGTTTGAAGAAATTTCTTGATAATGGTGTTGATAGATCCTCGTTGATCTTGAACTTAAAGGTTGCTCTTGATTTTACCTTCAACGTTGTGAAGTGGAAGGATGAACTAGACTACATATCCCCAATGTGCTATGTGGGTCTTATTGAGTGCCTCGGTTTCTTGGCTTCATCATACTTTCTACAGAAGGATTTTATATGCTGCACGAAATCGGTGTTGGTCAATATGCTGGAGTGCCGTAGCAGCAAGGTTTACCTTGACAGCTCCCTACTATCTGATTCGAGCCCAGATTCCGAACTTGATCGTTTGGCATCCTCATCGGGGCGTTCCATATTTCAGTCGATTATGTCCATCTTGACGAACAAGCAGATGCTCCAGGAATGGGTACATAAGACTTCAACGTCTTCTGGTAGTTCTGGTAGTTCGTACAAACCAGTTCTCCTGAGACTAGTTGTGATACTTTACCCACTGATCCTTACATTTTCTCTGGGGAGCTGCTATGAGGTCACAAATAACCTTCTGAGGAATGAAGTCTTTAAGGATTTACCATTGGAGTTCTCTCAGAAGATTGTACATGCTTTGCAAATGAGGTCTCGCACACCGAGCAACTTCACTAAAGTGCTTGCTGATGCACTCGCCGCAATCGGAGATCATATGGTAGTTATCGGTTCACCAAAAGGCCCAGTAATCTGTCGAAACTTAAATGCGTATATGATTAGCAAGACGGACATGTTTGATGTTCCGAAAGTAATGGCTGTTCTGCGTCCTGAAGAACCAAGCTCTGTAAAGCAAGAGACTCCGTTGCCAGAAAAATCTGATGGTAACAATGTTACCTCTGGAAAGATTCCGAAGGCTGTACAAGGCAATGAGATGGAGAGTACAAGTGAAATAGATTTAAGTGATGAGAGTGCTCCCTTCTGGGAGAAGTTTGAAAATTTTCAAGTCAATAAGCAAGGCCAGGTGAGTTTCGAATGTTGTTCTTGTTTTGTTGTCTTCCTGTTTGTCCCAGTGCTTCACAGCTGCCAAGTTATTCTAAAAGCTAATTTGTGCAGAAAGATGCAAGGATTGTTGCTCAGTTCCTTACAAGTGCCCTTCCATGGCTGGAGCGAACAGGCTATCATGCACAATTGTTGCAAGAGGTCAGGCAAATCTGCAGTGCACTCGGAGAACATTCTGCCAGGTAAGCAAATGTTACATTAGCTTCAACTTTAATTTTTTAATGTCAAAGTATAAATGAGGTAGTGCAGTTGATGTACAAATATGAGTGGAAAGTTGTAATAACGCCCCCTTTTTTCTGCATGATATGAACCATCTTGTATAAATAATGTGACTAGGCTATCCCCATGTCTTCTGAAAATTTATCATCTGCGTTTGAAAATGGTTTGTCATCACAGGACGGATAAGAGAGCCTCTATGACTCTTCAGCATATATACTCGTTGTGGCTTAATGGTGAGGAGAAACTGCAAGCGATCATCAGTTTTCTGCGTTCTCAGAAGGCATCCATTAAAGAAGGTGACAGAAGCAATGGTGCTGCAGCGGCTGTCCAGTTGAACGCTGACGGAGGGGACAAACGGGCTGAATGTTCAGACGATGAAGATGACAATGGAGAAGCGGCTGGGGCTGTCTCGACATCGACGAAGACGGTGCAGAAGCAGAAGAGCAAGAAGAAACCCAAAAAGGCTAAGGGCCGTGGCAGGAAGTGAGCTGCTGTGGCTGCAGCCCTGCCCGTTGTGTAGAAACTTGTTATGTAACCCATGACTGTAAACCAACGGCCGGATAGCAAGCTCTGCTTTTACTCTGGCTTATGTAGCTTCCTTTTGAGGTGCACTACGCTGAGCGATTACAATAGGGTAGCCTTTCGTTGATGTGCACTACAAGGAGGGATCAGACCATGTGTTGGTTCTGAGTTTAGTGAACGTTGTAAAGTAGTACTAGTATGTTTAAGAACCAACTGAACTAATTTTGGCTTAACTGGGTCGAGGAGACATGTGTTGCTTAGCATCTGATTAAGACAAGTGGAGGATTTGGTTGTTTCATTTGAATCCGGTTGGAGATAGGCTTGTTTCATTTTTCCAACTTGTCAAATTTCCAGTGAGAACCATATTTTGTGTGAGGTTAGGTAGGGAGCTTGCACACGGGTGTAAGTTATCGATCCTATATACTCCTACCTATGTTCATGCTTCGGTAGTCTGTTCTGCCAGCATCACAGCTGTTCACATCAATGTGATACTTGTGATTACTTCAAAATCTCCACACATACTGCAATTTGTTACTGCCTCCGTTCCACAATGTAAGCCTTTTTAGCAAACTAAAACAACTTGCTAAAAAGGCTTATATTGTGGAACGGAGGGAGTATTCATTAAAACCTAGAGAAAAGAGACAGATCATCGAAACAACATAGCTAAAACTTGAAACGTCATCAAAACAACATTGCTAAAATTGAAATGTGGCTTGAAAACGTAGACACCTTAAATCGACAAAGCGAGTTGGTTAGAATACGAACCAACGTCCGAGCAAATATCAACCTTCAGGACAGCCGTGATATACTAACAGATGTATACCGGTAGAATCATGTGATGATACTAGTATTAGTAGTTCATGACGACACAGTCTTGTAACCATGCACCACAGTTCATAACCCATACATCAGAGATGTTCAAAACGACACCCATGCTAACACTCACTGCTCCAAACTCAAATAACCTTCAGTCAAACTGCCGACATGCTTACAATAGGATCAAAGCCTTAGAACCATGATGGGGTTGCTCCAGGATCCAGCTGATAATCTCTTACCATGTATCGTTCCCTCCATTGACCGCAGCAGGCCTACAGGATAGTAAAAAACACAGCTGAATATGTATCATGCACAAATATTATGTAGCAACGTATAAACATACTCCCTCCGATCCAAATTAATTGACTAGGATTTGTCTAGATTCGGATGTATCAAGCACTATATCTAGATACATCCGAATCTAGACAAATCCGAGTCAATTAATTTGGATTGGAGGGAGTAACTTACTTGCTGAAAAAGCCTGGTCTAGCACTTTGTCTCAACAAAATTTGTTCTCTACTTCTTATCTCCAATTAAACCAAACCCATGAACAAATCTGTCACGCCAAAGCAATTCATTTCTAATTGAATAATTATTATTAACTGTGTAGTGAATGCCAGGATCCAAGACAGATAGAACAGGACAGAACTGCAACTAGGATGGAGGTGTCTCAGGGCACTGTCCACAGCACAATACACGGCGACATAACGGCTTACTCTGGGTTTGCATCTTCGGTTTGGGATGTAAGGACTAGTCACAGAATAAATTGATGGTGAACCTGATACTAACTGAAGCAGATGAAGAAACAAGTACTCGCTAGTTCGAGCTAGACGGTCACATCGTTTCGCTGCTAACACAAAACTGGAGGAGCACCTAATATCTTTTAGCAATGCAATGGTAAAAGTTGAGTCAAATAGAGTGATTTGTCTTTTGACTAATTTGCAATGTGGGATGTGAAGATACATTGATTGTCCTGAATAACTTTCTAAGGGCCTGCTGAACAGTTTATTGTACTAGCCACAGTAATATAGGTACTGCCACATCTCTAGTTCTTTGCTGGCCATGTAAGTGATCTCGGTGCTACCACGTCTCAACTATGAATACCATGAATTGACTACAATTTAACAGCACAGACGATTTCCAAATCTCCCAGTACATTTACATCAGCACTTACCTTTTGAGTTGAAAGTGGCAATATCTTTTGAGTCCAAAGTGGCAAGATATACAGGCATGTTCATGATCCATCTAAGTATACTACTCTGAAATGGTCAAAGGCTAACTATTTTGAAATCACAAGGAACCAGCAGGAACATTGAGGCAATACTAACCGTGCCCATCATAGTGACCGACTGTCAATGCTGATCCAAAGAGAACTCACCGGAGGTAAGGAGCCAAGGGTGCCGGGCACTCCATGGGGATGGCGTCGCTGAGCATGGTGATGGTGTTCTTGAAGGCCGGGGCGGGGCCGAGGACGGCTTCGTAGTCGGCGATGGCGGAGGCAGCAAGGTCGTGGATCTGTCTGAGGGACCGGCGCTCCGCTTCGGAGAGCGAGGCGCCGTGGTAGTCCAGGCGCGCCTTGTGCATGTCCCCGAGGTCGGAGCAGTACTCGTCGAGTCGCAGCTCCGACTGCATCACCGCCGCCATGTCCTCCACCTGTTTCCGCAGCGCCTCGCAGTCGTTGTCCGCTTTGTCTACATGGCGCCCTATCATCTTCACCTTGTAGATCCCTTCCTGGATCTTCGCAGCGGTCAACGCCCTCGCGTCCGCCGGAGTACTCTGCATCACATGAACGTCGAACCCTAGTTGATTTAGTGGCCTCGCGATCAGCGATTGGGACGAGGGGGGAAAGGGGGCGGGCAGACCTTTGTAGCCTTGCCGGTGCTGGACGTAGATGTTGCCATCTTGGGATGTTTTCCCCTCTCTTTCGTCGGAGTTTTCTGATGCGATCGCCGCCGACCTGCGGCTTATCAAGGAGCAGCGAAGATGGACTGCTCGAGACGCGCCGCCAACCTAGATCGAGCTGTTCGATTGTTCTGGCCACAAAACGTTTCGCACTTTCACGGGCACGACAGATACCTACTACGGCGGGCGATCAGGCGGACCCAGAAACTTTAGGAAGCCCGGGATCAGTGGCGGACCTGTAAACTTTCGGAAACCCGGCAGCCAACGATCTTTTCAGATGGGTCGTGCTGTGCGTCCTCCGGAAGATCGGAAACCACCGAACCTCCGAGTCCAGCTTCTGCCATGTGTCCCACTCCACCCGGAACCCCCACCACATACGAAAAGAAAAAAAAGTCCCCCAGGCTCCCGAAAACAAAGCAAGAAAGCCATTAGCCTGTCATCCTCGAAAGCTGGTTCCCGAGCCCTGCCCGTCGCCGGAGATGATTTCGCCGGAGATGACGTCGCTGCAGCTTCCACCGCCGCCGGTCATAGCATCTTCGATGAGCGTTGGTAGCATCTTCGCCAGCCCGTCGTAGCATCGCCGCTGGCCGCTTGTAGCAACTCCGGCAATGGCCGCTCGTAGCAACTTCGGCCGCGGCTCGTAGCACCACGTGTCACCCGTTGTAGCAGTGTCGTTGAACTATGGCCGCCATCCCCTTGTAGCACCCTTGCCGGCCCTTGGTAGCACAGCCGCCGGCCGCTGGTAGCAAAGCCGTTGGCCCTTGGTAGCAACTCTGCCAGTCCTTGGTAGCAAGATCGCTGTCCCTTGGAAGCACGACTGCCTTCTAGCAAGGTCGCCGGCCCTTGGTAGCATGACCGCTAGCCGCTGGTAGCAAAGCCGTCGGCCCTTTGGTAGCAACTCTGCCAGTCCTTGATAGCAAGATCGCCGTCCCTTGGAAGCACGACTGCCGGCCCTTGGTAGCAACTCCGCCGGCCCTTGGTGAGGGCGAGGGAGATGGAGGGACGAGCTGGGGGCAGCGTCATGGTGACCGGGTGACCGGGCGACCCATGGCCATGGAAGTGCAAGCTAGCGTTGGACGGCGGTGGACGAGAGAAACAGAGAGGAGGGGAATAGAAGGTGGAGGAGATAACAGGGAAAGGATAAGACGTGGTGGCCCGCGTGTTGCCCCACGCGGCTGGACACGCGTCGCGCGTACGAGGCGGAGGGCGCAGCGACACGATCCACCGGATGTATAGAAGCGTTTTCCTTTTCAGATGCGATTTTTTCACACAAAATTGATACAAACATCCATAAAACTATAAGCTTTGCGCTGTCGGCAAGCCTGAGCGGCTGCCCGATCTGGAGACACTGAGTCCACCCAGGCCGACGATACGAGCATCTGTGACAGCTGTTCTACAGGATCCCACATCGAGGTTATAGGACAGTTGTTCTTAAAATATAGGAAAAGAAAACGGCCACCGCTTTACCATGTGATGCAATTTGCAGCATGGTTGCTGCAGCAGTGGGTCATTGCAAATTTAAACCATTCGAATTTAAACTTGAGAGACAATGATCTATACAATGATTGTGACAATTCGACCTAAACTTTGACTTACAACAATCTACTCATCCCAATCGAAGTTGTCATGGGAGTTGAATTCATTAAAAAGTCGGAACCCGATGGGACGATGGCAGTGGAGTGTGGCGTGGCAGTGGAGGGGCTAGCTTCATCCTTATTCTTCCTCGCCATGCCCATCTCGTCGATCTGGCCAACCTACTGCAGCATCGGCGCTACGGACGCGCGTCGCAGTTGACGAACTGCATTAGCAACGCGAACTCTGATTCCGTGGAAGTTGAGCTCGTGACATGGGCGACTGAACCTCCACGCCGCAACATCGTACGCGCATGAGGTGAGCTCCGCGGTGTCACAAGTTTCGAACCACCAGTCGATGTCGTCGGCGGTGATGTCGGCGGCGAAGTGGTGGAGGGGCGCATCCTCATGCTAAGGAAGTCAGCGCAACTCTTCGGGTGGCATCATCTTGTGGTGGCGGTGCAGAGCTAGCGGTGGTCGATTCGGCCAGGGGAAGGCCGATTGGGGTGGGAGAAGGCTGGTGACGAGTGATACATTGCAAATGTATCTATAATTTTTGATGTTTCATGCTTTGTTTTATCTATTTTCTTGTGTTTTGTCCACACTTTGGAGTACTTTTCATATGATTTTTTGGACTAACCTATTAACAAGAGCCACAGTGTCAGATGCCTGTTTTCTGTTGTTTTTGGTTTTAGAAAGTCAGAAAATGAATATTCTCGGAATTGGACGGGACAAAAGCCAAAGTTATTATTTTACCGGGGGACACTTGGAGCCAGAATACGAGACGTAGAAGGGCTAGAGGGCGGCCACACCACCTGGCCGCGCGGCCAGGCTTGGCCCGCACCAGGAGGTGGTGTGGCCAGCCCAGGCACCCCCTCGGCCTCTCCTTCCGCCTATATATTGCCTCTGATATGAAAACCCTAAGTACCCGATCAAAAATCCATAAAAGAGTCTATACCCGCTGTCGTCTCCATCTCTAGATCGGGAGGGATCTAAAGCTCTTCCCGGCACCCTGCCGGAGAGGGGAATTCACCCTGGAGGCCTTATTCATCATCATGCAAGCCTCCGGTGTGATGCGTGAGTAGTTCATCCTTGGACTACGGATCCATGTAGTAGCTAGATGGCTGGTTCTCCTCCTTTGTGCTATCATGTTTAGATCTTGTGAGCTCCGTTCATAATCAAGATCATCTATTTGTAATTCGGCATGTTGTGTTTGCGAGGATCCGATGGATATTGAGATGCTATTTTAGATTGATTATTGATTCTATCATGTCTTTGTTATTTGTGATCTTGCATGCTTTCCGTTGTTAGTAGATATCTTGGCTAAGTAGATGCTAGCAACTCCAAGAGTTAGTATTTATGCTCGATAGTGGGTTCATGCCTCTAGTAATCTGGGGAAGTGACAGAAATCTCTAAGGTACTAGATGTGCTGTTGCTACTAGGGAGAAAACAACAATCCTTTGTTCATAGAACAATCATATTGTTTACTTTACACGCAATTCGTAATGCAATAATCTGTTGCTTGCAACTTAATATTGGAGGGGGTTCAGATGATAACCTGAAGGTGGATTATTAGTCATAGATGCAGTTGGATGGCGGTCTATGTATAATATTGTAATGCCCAATCGAATCTCAAAGGAGTCAAGATGGGTAGTATATGCTTGTATGCTTTCTCGATGTTTGTCAATTGCCCCGCTGTAATTTGTTCACCCAGCATGTTATCTATCTTAAGGAGAGCCACCTCTAGTGAACTATGGACCCCGGTCCTTTCTTTTACATTCAATCTACAATCAAATTGTTTACTACTTTGTGCTTACTTTCTGCAAACTATTACTTCCTTCCATTCGATACGTTTAATCCTTTGTTTTCAGCAAAACCGGTGAGATTGACAACCTCATCGCAAGTTGGGGGCAAAGTTCTGTGGTTGTGTTGTGCAGGTCTCCACATTGCTACTAGCACTGGTAGTGCGCCCTGCCAATGCTCAGCTAGCAACACCTTTGGGGTGTTTCCTTGCTCCTAGTGGATTGATAACCTTGGTTTCGTACTGAGGGAAAACTTGTTGCTGTGCTCATCATACCTTCCTCTTGGGGTTCCCTAACGAGCTTGATATATTTTGGGCCATCAAGCTCTTTTTCTAGCGCGGTTGCTGGGGAGTCAAGGACATCTTCACAAGGGGAGTCCCTCATAACTAGTCTCTTTACTTTGTTATTTTTGTTTTGCTTAGTTTACTTTTGTTTTGTTTGCTTGTTTCTTTATCAAAAACACACAAAAAATAGTTCTACAAGTTTGCTTTCTTTATTAAAAACACAAAAAATGACTACTCTTGAAAACACTAAGTTGTGTGACTTCACTAGCACCAACAACAATGATTTTATGAGCACACCTATTGCTACACCTATGCCTGAAGCTACTTTCTTTGAGATAAAACCTGCTTTACTCAATCTTGTTATGAGAGAACAATTTTCGGGTATTGGTAATGAAGATGCCGCTGCCCATCTAAATAACTTTGTTGAACTTTGTGAGATGCAAAAGCATAAGGATATAGATGGTGATATTATTAAGCTTAAATTGTTTCCTTTCTCTTTTAGAGGAAAAGCTAAAGAGTGGTTGAATTCCTTAAGTAAGAATAGTATTGATTCTTGGACTAAGTGCAAAGATGCTTTTATTGGAAAATACTATCCTCCTGCTAAGATTATATCTATGAGAAGTGAAATAATGAAGTTTAAACAATCTGATAATGAACATGTTGCTCAAGCTTGGGAAAGAATGAAAACTTTGGTAAAGAATTGTCCCACTCATGGACTGACTGCTTGGATGATCATCCAAACTTTTTATGCAGGATTGAACTATTCTTCAAGGAACCCAGGCCCTGGCCCTCCTCCGTCTCGTATTCTGGCTCCGTGAGTCTTCCAGTAAAATAGGAACTTTGGCTTTTGTCCCGTCCAATTCCGAGAATATTGATTTTCTGACTTTCCTGGAAACCAAAAACAGCAGAAAACAGGCAACTAGCACTGTGGCACTTGTTAATAGGTTAGTCCAAGAAATCATATGAAAAGTACTCCAAAGTGTGGACAAAACACAAGAAAGTAGATAAAACCAAGCATGGAACATCAAAAATTATAGATACATTAGCAATGTATCAACATCCCCAAGCTTAACTCCTGCTCGTCCTCGAGTAGGTAAGTGATAAAAAGAAAGAATAATTTTTGAGGTGACATGCACCATCATAAACTTGATCAAAGTATTTGTAAAACATTCAAAGTTGTGATCATAGTACTTCAATCATAACATCAAAGACAAAGTTCTAGCAATAAGACAAAGAAACTATGATGCAACATGAAAAGGCACAAACAAAAGATTCATGAATAACAATGCTTTGCAAGACGTTTGTTTGTTTCACATAAAGAAAACAGAGCAGAATGGCATTCAGCTTGTCCCTCATAGAGTAGCAAATATAAATGCATAGGACACCTTCAAAGTTCATAAGAGTGACTAGATACAAATAGTTTAAAATAAGCAATATCAAGTTATGCATCAATCAACTAGTCTTGGGACAATGCACATAGAACTAAGAATGGCCACTATGCTCTCAAAGGAGGTGCATAAAGATAGAAGGTGGAGACTCAATATAATGGTGGAAGAAAGGCCTTCATAGAAGGAAGCAGAGATTCAAGTCTCATAAAGAGCTTCCAAAAATTATGGTACTTATTAGCTTTCAGCTCTCATTGCCCCTATCATAAGCATCTTGAAGGTGATTAAGGTTAAAGTGAACAAACTATGGCGTATATGCTTGACAAAGTATACATTGGAAATCTCATGTCCCTTGTATACGAGGGCCGCTCCTCATGCTACTCAAGTTTAGTCACCGGTAAGTTCTTGTCATCGTAAGTACATGTGTATCATAGAGAACCACCAACGGGGTACCCCTTGCCGGATGATACGGAAGAATCCCCATATCAAAATGACAAGGCAAGCACACAACGAGCATCTCAGCATTCTTCTTATTTACCATGGGAATATGGTGCTTTTTTCTCTCTTTTCTCTTTTCATAGTATCTCTCTTTTTTTTCTTTTTTCTCAATATAGGACTCTTTTTTATAAGAAGAATGCTTCATAGACAGCTCATTATGGTTACGCTGCAGGTTTCCACCATGTTAGCATGGATTAGACCAGCGGCCTAGGCGTTTCTCTAACACATATGCATAACTCCATGGACTTACAAGCTCCCCTTTCATTTCACACCGACGACATCCATATACAAAAGAGCATGATATCAACTAGGTACAAGTACCAAGTGCAATGTTGAAAGCGTTCCCCATGAAAGCATGGTTCTGCTAATTCCCAACAAATAAGTGCAAGCATATACAACATAGACAACACAATGGTTCAAGTTTATTAAGGGCAAGAAAAGTAAAGTGTGCCATCAAGTTCGTGAGAGCTTTAATCACTAGTTTTCTCATAACAAGTTTATTTCGGAAGGTAAACAAAAACATGAATATACTTGGAATAGCATAAGCTAATAGGTAGGTATGGTGGACTCTTTATAATAACTTGGTTTAAGGAGTTGGATGCATGAGTGGAAGTCATACTTGGTTGCGGAGGCTAGCAAAAGACTCGGAGCGACAAACTAAGAGAGCAATAATGGCCATAATCATGCAGAGCGACAAAACATCATTGATCAAAGCATAAAGTGATACTACAAGTTGAAAACTAAAGGATCATAAAGGCTACGGTGACTTGAGATAGTCATAACATGGTGTGAGCATGCGCCAAGTCAACCCAAATAAAGCATCAAAGGAGAATACCACTATACTATGCTTTAATATGCTAAAACAACGCATGATTCATCCAAGGCACATTAAGCAATCTCAATTGTTTATAACAAGTCATGCTACAGCAAAGAATACTAAGCATAAAGCCAAAACAATATCAAGCATGGCATGACAAAGCATAGGCCACAGTCAAAAACGAGCTCTTTTTACCACATAAGCATGAACTTTCCTACTCTTTTCCAAACCAAACCAAACCAATTGCAAACCAATGTATGAAAGAGGGGGTACAACCAATTTATTTAGAAAACTAAGCAAACTAAAAACCAAAATGAAAACCAAAACAAAAACAAAAAGGAAGACGCTCCAAGAACAACACAACTGTGCATGAAACAATAAAAATGAAGCGTTTGGAAGAAACCTGGGATTTTTATTGATGAAGAAGGGGATGTCTTGGATATCCCCAAGCTTTGACGCTTGTACTTCTTGGATATTTCTTGGTGTAACATGCGTGGCATACCCAAGCTTGAGCTTTAGTCCATCCTTCATCTCATTACTCATTCCTTCCATACACCTGAAATTTTTTCCTTCATACAAACCTTCACACAATCTTTATTAGCAACATTAGTGCACTCAAGATAATAAGTCTTTAGGTTCAGTTCCATCACCAATAAAACTTCCATTAAAACAAAAGATACTGTAGCACTTCCCTCAGAAATCTCAATTCCCCAAAAGAACTCAAAAAGGAACCCACAAGAAGCAAATGCAGAAAATGGCAGAAATCTGTCAAAACAGACCAGCAGGTAAAGAAGATTTTTTTAGAAGACCTTGTGTTGCTCAAATCAAAAAGTGTTGAACTAACTAAAGTTAGATAACAACCTGGGGAAGAAGCACAAAAATTTACAGCTCAATCCGACATACATATGTATCTCACGAATTTTTACGGTGAAGCACAAAAATCTGTTTTGGGACAGCAACTTTCCCAATCATTACTTCACTCTCATTAGAGGTTACTTTTGGCACAAAAAGCAAATAAAAAGGATAAGGAGAGGTTATTATAGAGGTAATAACTTCCAAGACTCATCTTAAACTCTTGGGTTATCTCCCAACAAGTACTTTTGTTTAACGCCTTTAAGTTAGGCATGATAGTTTGAGAAGATGCTCACATAAGACATATGAATTGAAGAAAAAGAGAGCATCAAGAAACAAATTTAAAGCACATTTAAGTATAACCCACTTCCTATGCATAGGAATCTTGTAAAGATTCAAGTCATGAAAGCACAAAGCAACAAGCATAGGAAAGCAAAACAGGTGCAACTTCAAAATTTTCAACATAAAGAGGGGAAACTTAATATTATTGAGATACATAAAACCATGTTTCCCTCTCTCATAATAACTTTTAGTAGCATCATGAATAAAAGTAACAATATAACTATCACATAAAACATTCTTATCATGAGCCACATGCTTAAAAGAATTAATACTCTCCACATAAACATAGTCATTCTTATTAATTGTAGTGGGAGCAAATTCAACAAAATAGCTATCATTATTATTCTCATCACCATAATCATCAAATATAGGAGGCATATTGTAATCATAATTAACTTCCTCCTCAATAGTAGGTGGACTGAAAATATCATACTCATCATTGTAATCATCATATACAATAGAATAGTTATCTTCCCAAGTGTGTTCATTTGTAAACATATCATCATTTGAAGGATCATGGATAGCACTAATAGTTAGCAATTATTAATATCATCATTTTCAGAATTGGTACCGAAGAGATTATAAATATCAAAAGTAGTGTGCTTTTCCCAATCATGATCACTACTATAGGTAATAGGCATAGGAACATCATCGAGTTCAGACTCATCAAAAACTATAATAGGAGCTACATGCTTATGGGAAAATACCGTTTCCTCCCTCCTTTTACTCCTCCTTTTCTTCTTTATCTTCTTCTCTTTAGGAGGGAGAGGCTTGAAAGGAAGCTTCTCCATATACCTTGGTTCATTGTTAGAGACAATAGAAGAAACTTTGGAGGATTCCTTCTTTTCATTAATAAGATCAAAACACATATTAGTCCTATCATATTTTGGTAAAATCTCATCTTCTATAATATTTTGTATGTAAGTATTTGTGTGACAATTATCAACACAATAAAGATGAAAACCATGCAGGACACTATTCATATCAAAAGCACCCATATCCACCAAAGAGGTTTTTCTTGATAACTCTTCACACCCCAAAAATAATGTAAGTTCATCATGCTGATTAGGAGTGATCATGTCATCACAATACAAACTTGTAGTACTCATTGGATTAGAAGGGCTATTATTATGGCCTGAGCATTGGAAATTGAAATGACCCACTTCAAAGCAAAGTTCACAAATAAAAGGATAGGGCACAAACTTTTTACCAAGATCATT
This sequence comes from Avena insularis, assembly GCA_023614405.1. Lineage (NCBI taxonomy): Eukaryota > Viridiplantae > Streptophyta > Magnoliopsida > Poales > Poaceae > Avena > Avena insularis. The sequence continues at coordinate 569,982,475 of CM042686.1, forward strand.
TAGAGCCCTATACCACATTCTAGTTTTTTCATTCCTGTGGGTGATACAATATTATTCTTCAACTTGATTACTCTCACAAGGTCTATGTATCCCACAAAAATTAACATGCTTATAAGAAATAGTACTTTCAGAGGTTTGAGCATGTTTATTGCTATCATTAACAACAATTTCATTTTCCATGCAAGTGTCTTTAAAAGGCTCATGATACATGTCCCACTTTTCTTTAGGAGCATTAATATGAGAAGCAAAGGTTTTAAAACAATCAATAAGAATTTGAGTATCAAGACCATATTTAGCACTAAGCTCTTGAAAATCAGCAGTTTCAGCAAAAGACTTAATGCAATCATACTCATAGTTTATACCTGGTTCTTTACCTTTGTTCTTATCCCAATCTTCGGTATTGCTTTGAATTGTTTCAAGAAGATCCCACTTAGCTTTGACCTCCTTACTCGTGAAGGATCCCTCTAAACAAGTATCTAGATAGTCCTTGTAATGTCCTGAAAGCCTTGCATAGAAATTATTAATAACAATATTCCTAGGGAGCTCATGAATGGGACATTTGAGCATTAGTGACTTCAATCTCCCCCATGTTTGGGCAATACTTTCTCCATCATGAGGATGAAAATTATAAATATAATTCCTATATTTATGAATTTCATGAGGAGGATAAAATTTATAGTAAAAGAGAGATTCAAGTTCCTTCCACTCCAAATGATGAGGATCATCCAGTAGCTCATACCACTCCCTTGCTTTGTCCTTAAGTGATAAAGAGAATAACTTCTTCTTGACGTGGTCTGTTGTAATACCTGCACACTTGAACAACCCGCATAATTCGTGTATAAAGAACAAATGATCACCGGGATGGACAATTCCATCTCCAAAATAGTAGTTATCCATAACACGGTCAATAATTCTTGTAGGTATCTTAAAATTATCATTAGAATTACCACATATGGGAGATAAAGTATCATCAGAGCAAATTTTCTTCTTTAAAACTGGGGAAGTAAAAAGATCATTTTCATAAGAACCAACTTCCCCAAGCTTAGACGTTTCCATAGCATTAGTAACAAAGGTGTTCAAAAGATTCATACTAATAACATTGTTATTAGCATGCAAAGAAAGTTCCAAGGGTTTTTTAATTTTCTTTTCAAACACTTCATGTCCTAACTCAAGATAAATATTATAAAGCTCTCTAATTTTTTTGTTGTTTTCCATTAAGCCTAACTAGTGAAAACAAGAAACAAAAAGACAAAATTGCAGAATCTAAAGGAAATAACTTCGAGCACTCACCTTTGGAGGATGTGAGTACCTTTTACCTTACCTCCCAACAGCGGCGCGGAAAATAGGCATTTCTGTGGGAGGTTCTTCTTCTTTAATCCTCCGGTGAATACCTTTTACCTTTCCTCCCGGCAGGCGCTTGAAAATAGCTTGATGTCTACGCACTTCTATTCTTGTAGACAGTTGTTGGGCCTCCAAGTGCAGAGGTTTGTAGAACAGCAGCAAGTTTTCCTTAAGTGGATCACCCAAGGTTTATCGAACTCGGAGGAAGTGGTCAAAGGTATCCCTCTCAAGCAACCCTGCAATCAAGATACAAGAAGTCTCTTGTGTCCCAACACACCCAATACACTTGTCGTGTATAGGTGCACTAGTTCAATGAAGAGATAGTGAAATACAAGTGGTATGGATAATTATAAGTGGTAACGGTGATAGAAGATAGCTTGATGGCGTGGAAAAGACTAAAGTAAAACTGAAATAAAGAAGGAAGCAAGCAAACATGTAATAGATCTAATAGCAAACGGTGTTTCAATGCTAAGAAACAAGGCCTAGGGATCATACTTTCACTAGTGAACACTCTCATATAAATATCTTCTCTTCATGATACTACTCTTAACTACTCTCCGGTTGGACACTCTAATCAACGGTAGGGCTATAACAGCACACCTCAAAGTTCATCTTTCCCATCTAGAAAACCCCACACTATCACCTTGCGTACTAGATGAGTCCAACAAACACCACAATTTCATAAAGACATCCAACTCCAAATATAACTCATAACAAGTATTTGTAATCTCTAGCCTAAGTGCCACCATGGTGAGCACGCTGTCACTTTCACACACATGGGGAGAGCAGAGAACTATTAAGCACTTGAGTAGCAAGGTAGATCTACTAGATTACAAAGCTCATGACCACAACAAGATCATGCATAGATAGAGAGATGAACACATAGCTACCGGTAGAACCCTTAGCCTCGAGAAGAACTACTCCCTCCTCATCATGGGAATCAGCAATGGTGATGGAGATGGCTCCGGGGGCACTTCCCCGTCCTGGCAGGGTGCCGAAACAGAGACTTTCTGTCCCCCGAATCTCCCCTTCGGTGGCGGCGGCGCTGCGGAACTTTTCGTGGATTTCTGATTGATGATCTAGGGTTTTGGTATCGGGAGGCTTCTTATAGGCGAAGAGGCAAGGTCGGTGGAGTGCCAGGGGGCCCACACCACCTGGTGGCGCGGCCAGGGCTAGCCCGCGCCACCACATGGTGTGGCCAGGCCCTGGCCCTCCTCCGTCTCGTATTCTGGCTCCGTGAGTCTTCCAGTAAAATAGGAACTTTGGCTTTTGTCCCGTCCAATTCCGAGAATATTGATTTTCTGACTTTCCTGGAACCAAAAACAGCAGAAAACAGGCAACTGGCACCGTGGCACTTGTTAATAGGTTAGTCCAAGAAATCATATGAAAAGTACTCCAAAGTGTGGACAAAACACAAGAAAGTAGATAAAACCAAGCATGGAACATCAAAAATTATAGATACATTAGCAATGTATCACACCACCAGCCAGATCACTGCCGATGAGGTGGAAGAGGAGGCGGGTATACATTATTTTTGTCCCGTATAACGCCACCATTGATAGGGCATACCCATTTGAGGACAACTGTTAGAGATGCTCTTAGAACTCAACATCGACTTCGACACTATATGGTTCGACACTACATCAACTCCACGAGATACAACATTGACTACAACATAGACTACCTTGATGTTGGCTGATACATTGCAAATGTATCTATAATTTTTGATGTTCCATGCTTGGTTTTATCCACTTTCTTGTGTTTTGTCCACACTTTGGAGTACATTTCATATGATTTCTTGGCCTAACCTGTTAACAAGAGCCATAGTGCCAGCTGCCTGTTTTCTGCCGTTTTTGGTTCCAGGAAAGTCAGAAAATGAATATTCTCGGAATTGGACGGGACAAAAGCCAAAGTGCCTATTTTTCTGGATGTCATCAAGTGCTAGAATACGATACGGAGAAGGGCCAGGGAGCCACCACACCACCTGGCCGCGCGGCCAGGCCTGGCCCACGCCAGGGGGTGGTGTGGCCGATCCCGACACCCCCTCGGCCTCTCCTTCCACCTATATATTGCCCTCGGGACGAAAACCCTAAGGGCCCGATCAAAAAATCCACGAAAGAGTCCGTAGCCGCCGTCATATCCATCCCTAGACCGGGAGGGATCTGAAGCTCTTCTCGACACCCTGCCGGAGAGGGGAATTCACCCTGGAGGCCTTCTTCATCACCATGCAAGCCTCCGGTGTGATGCGTGAGTAGTTCATCCTTGGACTATGGATCCATGTAGTAGCTAGATGGCTGGTTCTCCTCCTTTGTGCTTTCATGTTTAGATCTTGTGAGCTCCATTCATGATCAAGATCATCTATTTGTAATCATACATGTTGTGTTTGCGAGGATCCGATGGATATTGAGATGCTATTTCAGATTGATTATTGATTCTATCATGTCTTTGTTATTTGTGATCTTGCATGCTTTCCGTTGTTAGTAGCTATCTTGGCCAAGTAGATGCTAGCAACTCCAAGAGTTAGTATTTATGCTCGATAGTGGGTTCATGCCTCTAGTAATCTGGGGAAGTGACATAAATCTCTAAGGTACTAGATGTGCTGTTGCTACTAGGGAGAAAACAACAATCCTTTGTTCATAGAACAATCGTATTGTTTACTTTACACACAGTTCGTAAAGCAATAATCTGTTGCTTGCAACTTAATACCGGAGGGGGTTTGGATGATAACCTAAAGGTGGATTATTAGTCATAGATGCAGTTGGATGGCGGTCTATGTATAATGTTGTAATTCCCAATCAAGTCTCAAAGGAGTCAAGATGATTAGTATATGCATGTATTGCTTTCTCGATGTTTGTCAATTGCCCCGCTGTAATTTGTTCACCCAGCATGTTATCTATCTTAAGAGGAGCCACCTCTAGTGAACTATGGATCCCGGTCCTTTTCTTTACATACAATCTATAAACTGTTTATTGCTTTGTGTTTACTTTCTACAAACTATTACTTCTTTCCATTCGATACGTTTAATCCTTTGTTTTCTGCAAAACACGGTGAGATTGACAACCTCATCGCAAGTTGGGGACAAAGTTCTGTGGTTGTGTTGTGCAGGTCTCCACATTGCTACTAGCACCGGTAGTGCGCCTTGCCAAAGCTCAGCTAGTAACACCTTTGAGGTGTTTCCTTGCTCCTACTGGTTCGATTAAACCTTGGTTTCATAACTGAGGGGAACTTGCTGCTGTGCTCATCATACCTTCCTCTTGGGGTTCCTAACGAGCTCTACATCAACACCGCCATCAAGCATTTTTCTGGGCGTCGTGCATTGAGCCATCAAGCGATTTTCTGGCGCCGTTGCCAGGGAGTCAAGGACATCTTCACAAGGGGAGTCCCTCATAACCAATCTCTTTACTTTGTTGTTTTTGTTTTGCTTAGTTTTCTTTTTGCTTTGGTTGCTTGTTTTGTTCTTCAAATACATAAAAAAATTAGATTTACTAGTTTGCTTTCTTATTTGAAAACCCCCAAAAAATGACTACTCTTGAAAACACTAAGTTGTGTGACTTCACTAGCACCAACAACAATGATTTTATGAGCACACCTATTGCTCCACCTGTGGCTGAAAATACTTTCTTTGAGATAAAACCTGCTTTGCTCAATCTTGTTATGAGAGAACAATTTTCTGGTATTGGTAATGAAGATGCTGCTTCCCATCAAAATAATTTTGTTGAACTTTGTGAGATGCAAAAACATAGGGATATAGATGGTAATATTATTAAGCTGAAATTGTTTCCTTTCTCTTTGAGAGGAAAAGCTAAAGAATGGTTGAATTCCTTAACTAGGAATAGTATTGATTCTTGGACTAAGTGCAAAGATGCTTTTATTGGAAAATACTATCCTCCTGCTAAGATTATATCCATGAGAAGTGAAATAATGAAGTTTAAACAACTTGATAATGAGCATGTTGCTCAAGCTTGGGAAAGAATGAAATCTTTGGTAAAGAATTGTCCCACTCATGGACCGACTGCTTGGATGATCATCCAAATTTTTTATGCAGGATTGAACTATTCTTCAAGGAACCTATTAGATTCTGCTGCTGGAGGTACCTTTATGACCATCACTTTGGGTGCTGCAACAAAACTTTTGGACAATATGATGGTTAATTATTCTGAATGGCATACTGAGAGAGCTCCACAAGGTAAGAAGGTAAATTCTGTTGAGGAAACCTCCTCCTTGAGTGATAAGATTGATATTATTATGTCTATGCTTGTTAATGGGAAAGCCCATATTGATCCAAATAATGTTCCTTTAGCCTCTTTGGTTGCTCAAGAAGAGCAAGTTTATGTGAACTTCATAAGAAATAACAACTTTGGCAACAATGCTTATGGTAATAATGCTTATAGGAACAATTTTGGTAACAACAATTATAAGCCATATCCTCCCAACAATGGTAATGCTTATGGAAATTCTTACAACAATAATGAGAGTGCTCCCTCTAAACTTGAAGTTATGCTTAAAGAGTTTATTAGTAAACAAACTGCTTTCAATAAAACTATTGAGGAAAAACTCTCTAATGCTGAAAGAAATATAGCATCTTTAGCTGAAGCTCAATCTACTTTGAGTAAAATGGCTGCTAAACCTGAAACTAATGATAATCCCTTTGCAGCTACTAATGCCATACAAGTAAGAATTGATGAAAATGTTAGACTATTAGCTAAATTACATGCTAAGTGGGAAAGAGAAGATGAAATTGCTAGAAACATTAGTGTTTCTAGTATTACCACCACTAGTGTTGAGACTAGTAATAGTTCTACTGCTTTAGATGATAAATTTGATTTTGATCTTGATGGTTGCAACATCTCTGAAGTTATTAAGTTCCTACAAAAGCTTGCTAAAAGTCATAATGCTAGTGGTATGAACATGGCCTTTACAAAACACATTACTGATGCTCTCATAAAGATTAAAGAAGAAAAGATGAAACATAAAGCTTCTATTCCTATAAAACAAGAGGATGGTTGGGAACCCATCATTAATATGAAAGTGAATGACTTTAATTTCAAAGCTTTATGTGATCTTGATAGTAGTGTTTCTATTATGCCTAGACGGATTTATGATATGCTTGATTTGCCTCCTCTTGAAGATTGTTATTTGAATGTCCCACTTGATGATAATGCTAAAAAGAAACTCATGGGGAGTCTTAATGATGTTCTTATTATGGTTAACAATGCCTATGTCCCCGTTGATTTCTATGTTTTGGATGTTGAATACAATGCTTCTTGTCCTATTACTTTGGGAAGACCTTTTCTTAGAACTGTTGGTGCCATCATTGATATGAAAGAAGGCACTATTAAATATCAACTCCCACTCAAGAAAGGTATAGAACACTTCCCCAAAATGAGAGAAAAGATTTCTTTTGCTTCTCCTATGAAAACAAAATTTGGTCTTAATGCTTCTTCATTTGAGAACACTTGATTCTTTCTTTGCTTCTTATGCCTAACTTAAAGGCGTTAAAGAAAAGTACTTATTGGGAGATAACCCAAAAGTTTTAGATGAGTCTTGGAAGTTATTACCTCTGTAATAACCTCTCCTTATCCTTTTTATTTGCGTTTTGTGCCAAGAGTAACCTCTAATGAGAGAGAAGAAATGATTGGGAAAGTTGCTGTCCCGAAACAGATTTCTGTGCTTCACCGTAAAAATTCGTGAGACAGCTCTGTATGTCGGATTGAGCTGTAATTTTTTGTATTTCTGCCCCAGGTTGTTATCTAACTTCCGTTAGTTCAACACTTTTTGATTTTATCAATAGAAGGTCTTAGAAAAAATTCATCTTTACCTGCTGGTCTGTTTTGATAGATTTCTGCCATTTTCTGCATTCGCTTCTTCTTGGTTCCTTCTTGAGTTCTTTTGGGGAATTGAGCTTTTTGAGGGAAGTGCTATAGTAGCTAGTGTTCTAATGGAAGTTTATTTGGTGTTAGAACTGAACCTTAAGACTTATTTATCTTAAGTGCACTAATGTTGCTAATAAAGATTGTGTGAAGTTTTGTATGAAGGAAAATTTTCAGGTGTATGGAAGGAATGAGTAATGAGATGAAGGATGGGATAATTATCAAGCTTGGGGATGCCACGCGTGTCACCCAAGAAATATCCAAGAAGTACAAGCGTCAAAGCTTGGGGATGCCCAAGGCATCCCCTTCTTCATCAATAAAAATCCCAGATTTCTTCCAAACGCTTCATTTTTATTGTTTCATGTACAGTTGTGTTGTTCTTGGAGCGTCTTCTTTTTCGTTTTGGTTTTGGTTTTTACTTTGATTGGTTTGCTTAGTTTTCTGAATAAATTGGTTGGACCCCCTCTTTCATACATTGGTTTGCAAATAGTTTGGTTTGGTTTGGTTTGGAAAAGAGTAGGAAAGTTCATGCTTATGTGGTAAAAAGAGCTTGTTTTTACTGTGGCCTATGCTTTTTCATACCATACTTGATATTGTTTTGGCTTTATGCTTAGTATTCTTTGCTGTAGCATGACTTGTTATAAACAATTGAGATTGCTTAATGTGCCTTGGATTAATCATGCGTTGTTTTAGCATATTAAAGCATAGTATAGTGGTATTCTCCTTTGATGCTTTATTTGGGTTGACTTGGCACATGCTCACACCATGTTATGACTATCTCAAGTCACCATAGCCTTTATGATCCTTTAGTTTTCAACTTGTAGTATCACTTTATGCTTTGACCAATGATGTTTTGTCGCTCTGCATGATTATGGCCATTATTGCTCTCTTAGTTTGTCGCTCCCAGTCTTTTGCTAGCCCCCACAACAAAGTGTGAGTTCCACTCATGCATCCAACTCCCTAAACCAAGTTATTCCAAAGAGTCCACCATACCTACCTACTAGCTTATGCTATTCCAAGTATATTCATGCTTTTTGTTTACCTTCCAAATTAAACTTGTTATGAGAAAACTAGTGATTAAAGCTCTCACGAATTTGATGGCACACTTTACTTTATTGCCTCTAATAAACTTGAACCATTGGGTCCCTCTTTGTTGCGTATATGCTTGCGCTTTATAAGTTGAAATTAGCAGAACCATGTTTCATGGGGAATGCTTTCAACATTGCACTTATACTCTGTACCCCGTTGATATCATGTTCTTTTGCTTATGGATCCCGGCGGTGTGAAATAAAAGTGGAACTTGTAAGATCGTGGAGTTTGTATGTGTGTTAGAGAAACGCATGGGCCGCTAGCCTAAGCCATGCCTAATCATGGTGGAAACTTGCAGCATCACCATAATGAGCACTCTATGAAGCATCCTCAATAAAAACCTATGCAAATAGCAAATAAAAAGATCACTGAGATGCTCATTGCCTGCTTGCCTTGTCATTTTGATTATGGGAAAGCTCCTGTATCATGTGCAAGGGGTACCCCGTTGGCGGTTCTTAATGATACACATGTACTTACAATGACAAGAGCTTACTCGTGACTGAAGCTGAGTAGCATGAGGATCGGTCTTTGTAAGTAAGGGGCATGAGATTTCGGTTTATAACTTGTCAAGCATATCCTCTTAGTTGTGTCACTTTAACCTTAACCACTTCAAGATGCTTATGATAGGGGCAATGAGAGCTGAAAGCTATAAGTACCATAATTTTTGGAAGCTCTTTATGAGACTTGAATCCCTACTTCCTTTTACAAAAGGCCTTTCTTAGTTCTATGTGCATTGTCCCAAGACTAGTTGATTGATGCATACTTTGATATTGCTTGTTTTAAACTATTGTATGTAGTCACTCTTATGAACTTTGAAGGTGTCCTATGCATTTATATTTGCTACTCTATTGAGGGACAAGCTGAATACTATTATGCTATGTTTTCTTTATGTGAAACAAACAAACGTCTTGCAAAGCATTATTATTCATGAATCTTTTGTTTGTGCCTTTTCATGTTGCATCATAGTTTCTTTGCTTATTGCTAGAACTTTGTCTTTCATGTTATGATTGAAGTACTATGATTCCAGCTTTGAATGTTTTGCATATACTTTGATCAAGTCTTTGATGGTGCATGTCACCTCAAAAATTATTCTTTCTTTTTACCACTTACCTACTCGAGGACGAGCAGGAGTTAAGCTTGGGGATGTTGATACATTGCAAATGTATCTATAATTTTTGATGTTCCATGATTGGTTTTATCCACTTTCTTGTGTTTTGTCCACACTTTGGAATACTTTTCATATGATTTCTCAGACTAACCTATTAACAAGAGCCACAGTGCCAGCTGCCTGTTTTCTGCTGTCTTTGGTTCCAGGAAAGTCAGAAAATAAATATTCTCGAAATTGGACGGGACAAAAGCCAAAGTGCCTATTTTTCCGGATGTCATCAAGTGCCAGAATACAAGACGGAGAAGGGCCAGGGAGCCACCACACCACCTGGCCGCGCGGCCAGGCCTGGCCCGCGCCAGGGGGTGGTGTGGCTGCTCCCGGCACCCCCTCGGCCTCTCCTTCCGCCTATATATTACCCTCGTGACGAAAACCCTAAGGGCCCGATCAAAAAATCCACGAAAGATTCTGTAGCCGCCGTCATCTCCATCCCTAGATCGGGAGGGATCTGAAGCTCTTCCCGGCACCCTGTCGGAGATGGGAATTCACCCTAGAGGCCTTCTTCATCACCATGCAAGCCTCCGGTGTGATGCGTGAGTAGTTCATCCTTGGACTACGGATCCATGTAGTAGCTAGATGGCTGGTTCTCCTCCTTTGTGCTTTCATGTTTAGATCTTGTGAGCTCCGTTCATGATCAAGATCATCTATTTGTAATCATACATGTTGTGTTTGCGGGGATCCGATGGATATTGAGATGCTATTTCAGATTGATTATTGATTCTATCATGTCTTTGTTATTTGTGATCTTGCATGCTTTCCGTTGTTAGTAGCTATCTTGGCTAAGTAGATGCTAGCAAGTCCAAGAGTTAGTATTTATGCTCGATAGTGGGTTCATGCCTCTGGTAATCTGGGGAAGTGACAGAAATCTCTAAGGTACTAGATGTGTTGTTGCTACTAGGGAGAAAACAACAATCCTTTGTTCATAGAACAATCGTATTGTTTACTTTACACGATTAAAAGCAATAATGTTGCTTGCAACTTAATCTTGGAGGGGTTCAGATGATAACCTGAAGGTGGATTATTAGTCATAGATGCAGTTGGATGGCGGTCTATGTATAATGTTGTAATGCCCAATCAAGTCTCAAAGGAGTCAAGATGATTAGTATATGCATGTATTGCTTTCTCGGTGTTTGTCAATTGCCCCGCTGTAATTTGTTCACCCAGCATGTTATCTATCTCTAGTGAACTATGGATCCCAGTCCTTTTCTTTACATACAATCTATAAACTGTTTACTGCTTTATATTTACTTTATGCAAACTATTACTTATTTCCATTCGATACGTTTAATCCTTTGTTTTCCGCAAAACACGGTGAGATTGACAACCTCATCGCAAGTTGGGGACAAAGTTCTGTGGTTGTGTTGTACAGGTCTCCACGTTGCTACTAGAACCGGTAGTGTGCCCTGCCAAAGCTCAGCTAGTAACACCTTTGAGGTGTTTCCTTGCTCCTACTGGTTCGATTAAACCTTGGTTTCATAACTGAGAGAAACTTGCTGCTGTGCTCATCATACCTTCCTCTTGGGGTTCCCAACGAGCTCTACATCAACACCGCCATCAAGCTTTTTTTGGGGGGTCGTGCATTGAGCCATCACTAGCACACTAAGCAACCTACATATCATCCAATCATAATTGTCGAAAGAGGTGTCGAGGTTATTCCAAAAATTAGAGGTCGACGACGACGGTAGAGGGGCCAACCTCGAACCTCAAAACTCTCTTCTTTGTTGCCTCCCTCGCAGCATAGAACTCTACTTCCGCCTGCACGAACTTAGGATGCTCACGCGCATCCTCGCCATGGCCGCCTCATCGGACTTGTTGGCCCAAAGATGCACGCGACCCGATGATTCTTCCTCTCCTGTTCGTAGTTGATTATCCACAGCTCCGACGCAAGGAACTCGGCCTCCACCTGGATCTCCAGCTCGGAGAAGTTGAGTTCTGAACCTCCACCTCAGAGAAGTTGAGCTCCTAATTTCCATGCCGTCGTATCTACGCGCGCGATGTGAGCTCCAGCGACTCGAAGGTGCCGAGCCACCACCGCTGTCCATTGGCCATAATATTGGCGATGTAGCGGCTGCTTGGCCACAGCCAAATGCGAGGAATACAGTCAAGCTCTTTGGGAGGTGGTGTGGCGACATCCTAATGATGGGCGGCGGGATTCGGCTTAATTCGGCCTCGAATCTATGGGGGGACGACGATAGGAGGCTCAGCAGCAGTGGATATGGTGGATTTTTGGTGGGGCGGCGGCGGAAACACGAAGAATAGACGGCAACACGGCTTCTGGAGAGGAGTGCTCGAGGGTTTAGTTTGGTGGTTGGTGTCCCGTGTGCGGCTGGGATTTGTTTTGCGGCTGCCTTGAGGTGATGTATATATACATCACATGAGGCAAAATATAGGACCTCCCTAAAATATATACAACACCTAATAGCTACAGGGCATATATGGGAGACCATATTTTGCCACAATAGATGTAAAAGTTAGTTTTTTACATTACCTTCACTAATATATGCATCATATGTTAGAGATGCTCTGAAGGCTTGGAAATTGATTCAGGTCCTTGTATATATAGAGATGGCCGTTTGGAACCTTTAAGATAGCCTTAATTTTAGTCTATCAAAAAATAAACTAGTTTTATAAAAAAGTGATGATTTGCAAAAAATAGTTCATTTTTCTACTAAAGGGAGTAAAAATTAGTTTATTTTTTACTAAAGAGAGTAAAAATTAGTGCAAAAATACCCACTGACATCCTTATGCATATATATGGTCGGAGGGGGCGTCCCAGGGAGCTTTCGGGAAAACCGTGCCTGATTTTTGGAGCACCTGAGTTATCAGGTTTTAATTTTTTTACTTTCTCTGATTTTAATTAATGTTTTTAGATTTATCTAGATTTAGATTTATTAATATTCTCAGATTTGTCTAGATTCGAATGTATCTAGTCATGTTTTAGTGTTAAATATATAGAACATTAGTTAGAATCAGAGGGAGTGGATAAATATGAGGTTTAAATATCAAAACCCGAATAACTAGAGCCAAATTTTTGGATATACTCCCTCCGTTTCAAAATATAAGATGTTTTAGCTTTGTGAATGAAGTGTATCTAGACTTCTTTTAGTGTCTAGCATCTTATATTTTGAAACGGAGGGAGTACTTGAATATCCACCCTGACATGGACGGGTCTGTAGGAAGAGGGATGGGTTGGGGTTTTCGTTCACGTAGTTGACATTGTGCGGTGGTGTAGTGATTTTGAATGTTCTCGGTTTTCGTTAGACTCAAATTTATCAAGATATGAATACATCTAGTCTAAATACTTAATTAGAGTAAATTGGCAAGCTTGAGAGCTCATTTTTGTACACTGCATTGCCAGTTTTTTTGTAACTGAGAACTTGTAGCTTTCACCAAGTACATTAATCAGTGTGTCTCTTCTTAGTCATTTTTAGCATATGTAACCTTTTTCTGCAATCTTGATTAGTGGCAAAGCTTGGGTCATAGAAAAACGAAAAAACCCGTCAGTTGTGGGTTGCGAGGGGGCGGCGGATATACCTGCACCAAAATGAGTCTTTTCTGCTCCCTTCGTTCAGAAATATAAAATGTTTTAGTTTTATAAATTAAATTTATCTAGACGTCTTTTAGTGTATAGGTTCGTACAGGATCGGACTGAACCTATACACTAAAAAGTGTCTAGATATATCTATTTCATAAAGCTAAAATATCTTTATATTTCTAAACGAAGAGAGTATCAAGTAGTCGTTAAATGTATCATGTGAAAATCCCTTTCTTACATGTAGCAAGTCCAGTGAATTATATATTGATTGCAACTTGGTAGATTTCCGTTCAAAAACGAGTTTGTTATTGAGCCCAGTTTTCAACTCTCACCTTGAAGCGGGATCCAGTATCTCAACAGGATGGGTATCATTCGTATGTGATCTATTTCGATGTGTTACCGCCCACCTGGGCCAGTACACCTCATCCCAGAGCCGGCCTCCTTGACCTGCACTAAGCCCCGCCACCTAATTTCGGTCTTAGATACCTTCTTTATACTATAAGTTGCACTGTCTTGCATTTGAGACTTAGATAGTAGTCATAAGACATATCATCATTATATAAAATTATAATTAGTAAAGCACAATAAATTATAAATTTGATCAACATCTATAAAGTATGGATGTATATTTGGTCCTTCTACTTTGTATCATCATGTAGAAGTCAAAGATTATTAGCTACCTAACACATAAATTTTTTAATAACATGGTCTAGATAAACATGGGAGACGATTCTAGTATGATGGAGAAGTGTATTTTGAGGTTTGTGCATAGCATTCATTATACCGAAGACTATCAATAGAATCTTCTATATGCTAGAATGGAAAAGAAGATCCAACAGCTAGAAATGCTGGATTCGCGAATCTTCATCCAACGGTCAACATTTAAAGTTATTCGTACACTATATAGTGGTAAGAAAAGTGCATGCATAAGTTAGAGTAACCGCAAAGGTTCTAAAATGCTGCATGAGTAACCCAGCTAGGTGAGAACTAAAGATATATATGAACCATGTTTGGAGAATGGAGACACACCATTTGGGAAGGCAAGATGTCAAAATATGAGAACCACCCATACCAAAAAAAAAAAAAAGAGATCACCATAGGCAGGTAAGTCTCAAGCACCGTACCACAATCCAATGTATCTAGATCCGCGGGACCAAACACCACTAACTCTTCCATGTTGGTCGTATCACTAGAAAACAACCACGCCATAACACTTAATCCATTAATTTTATATTTTGTGCGTCGTCGTCACCACCTATGTCTTAGGAGAGAAAATATATACATCATACAAATATTATAAGTGTTCTCTGTTTGTGTTTTCCCCGTGAACCAGCCCCACTTCTGGTGGGAGGCTGCAAGAGAAGAGGTCAACCCTACGGAACGTAGGTACAATATATCTTTTTCAGCAATTAGGGTTTATGATCCCTCCTTTCAATATGGGCTTTTCGTTTCTGGACAGAGCTAAGAGTATGTTGTATAAACTAATATTTATCCTCTTTAGCATAAAAAGGTACTACCTCCAAAATATGATGCATATGAATTTAGTCAAGGGTTAAAGCTTACTATGTTGGACCAAATAAATAGAAAAAATCAACATCAATAGACTGTGAAAATAAATTTTATGGGGGTGGTCTATCGAGATTGATTTGATATTATAGATGTTCATATTTTTTTGTCTTTAAACTTGGTCAGAATTTATGGCCCGTTGATTAATTTTGTATGTTTTAGTATTTTGAAACGGGGTAGTTATTTTTTTTACCGGAGAGTACTTACTTTTAGAACTGCATAAACGTTTCTATTTTTTTTAACTTGCACAAACATTTTGATTAACTAACAGGTCAATGCACACACGAATAAAAAAAGAACCAACGGGCCAATGGATTAAACGAGAACCATGGGAAACATGCAAAGCCCATCGAAAGACACAACTCACACGAGGTCCACTACCCTGTCAAATACGGCCCATCCACCACACGCATCGCAAAATTCCCGATCGTCGCTCTCTCGACAATCGCTTCTTGCAGCAGTTGCCGCACCGCCGCATCCGCAGAGAGCCATCCGATCTACCTCCTCGCCGCACCCCCTCCGACCACCCATGGACACCTCGACCGGATCTGAGGGCCCGCCGTCCGAACCCGAGGCGGTGATCACGGGCCAAGGTTCCCCTCCGCTATACCCACACCTACCAAGAATTAGGTTTCCTTAATTGATTTTGCCTCTCATCTCATCTCTCTAATTTCTCTGTTCGTCTCCTCGCAGGGGAGGAGAGTGCCCCGTGCCAGCCGGCGCCGGAGAAGGATGGAGAGGAGAACGAGAAGACGCTCGCCCGCCCTGCGCCTGACAACGCTGCTGTTGAGAACCTCGCCAATCCAGGTCCAATCCCCCACCCTCGATCCCTTGAATCAGTAATCCTCGAGAACCCCGGTGAAGCGCAGTTTCACTGACCTGCCATCTTTGATTTCTGTTTTGTGCAGTGATGAAGAAGACACGCCGCCCCGTGCCTATGACGGACGAGGAGCGGAAGAAGGTCAGGCACTTGAAGGAGCTGCACACGATACGATTGAAGGAGCTGCAAGAGCTGCAGGAGGAGCGCGATGAACTGCGCAACAACTACGACCAGCTTCTGTTCTGTCGGAGGTGTCTGTTCGCACGCTTAGTCAACCGAATCGTCTTCCACCGCCGTGATGCCGCCTATGTCAGGCATCAGCTTGACATTGGCTTGAAGCTGGGGGATAAATTGCCAGAGGAGCTCAAGAAGGCCAGGCAGCCAATCTCCATGGCTCTTTTCATGTGGAGTGACATGGGCAGGGCCTTGGAGTTAGGCATGGACGACTTCGTTGCCGAGTACCGCAATCCCGAGGAGCACAGGAAGAGGATCCAGAGGGAATGGAATACCCTGGCAGGTATTGCCGAGGAGCCCAGCAACAGGATCCAAAAGTAGGAGTTAAGTTCGACCACTGTAATCGTGTGGATGAGTACTTGTGTAATCCTGATGAGAAGGAAATGTTGCTGTGTGTCGTCAGTCCATGTGGTTTCAAGTTGTGCGACAATGTTGAGGATGGATTTGTTAATGCAGTAAGCGATCTTTTGGTTTGAACATCCTATCATTGTTCTTGTGCTTGTTACTTGCCGTGTACTGATTACAGTGTAGTTTTTGCATAGTAGATTTATTTGATGTCAACTATCATGCAGATACAACCCCAGTCAGAATATGGCACACCGATCATTTCTTTTGCTATGTTTTCCTATCCATGTGGTTCCGCATGAAATCCTATTCCTCTTTTGCAGCTGAGTCGTTCTGATAAAATCTATTGAAGTTTAACTACAGTTCAGAAATGAATTGGCCAACGATGAAAAACATATGAAGCATATAGAAATTAAAAGCATTCACTCAACATCGTCGAGAACACGAAATAGAGAGATGGATGAATGAGGAATCGTGGAGTTTCAGCATGGCTGCTGCTCCAAGAGGCAGTTGCACCTTATTTTTTATATAGAAAAGAAACATAGACGTAGATGTTTTTCTCATTCTCTTTTGTTATCAGTTTAAACAACAGAAATCTGTTGCTTCACACAGCGGCGGGCCCAGGATTACTAGAGTGTGTATTCAAAATTTAAAAGGGCACAAAAAATTGTTTGATAGTCTGAAGCCTAGTTTTTGGCGTGTATACTATGACTATAGAATCATACAGTTCTAACTAAATAATAACGTATCCTTAAAAAAAAAACTATGTAATACAAAGAATTTATGAAACAAGTTGGGGCCAATATCACATATTCATAGAATAATCGAATAGATCACCACAAACTAAAGATTTGAAGCCGGCCCATAAACATGTGTACACTGTATATGAAATCTGGTGTTAAACTGTTTGTACTAACGCCTAGCAATTTTGCATTTCTAGGCAGTAAAATGGGACATAACATGAAATTTATCGACGTATATTAGTTCCAACTGTTTAATATAACAAAAGAAAAAAATCTGAAATATATAAAGGACAAAAAATATTAAAATGAATAGAAAGCTTACAAGTTATAGGGTAACTTTCGGATTATTTTAATCAGATTTAAGAACTAAAGGTGCTCTAAATTATTAGTGTATCTCAACGACTGAACAAAAATATCAGAGAAGACTAGAGCAGCATGTGTATGTGTGGAGTCTGAATTACAACTTACAAACCTAGTTCTCGTAGCTGCTGATTGCCAAATCCAGAGGCGAACGAGGTCCTGGGCGGCTGGGCCCTGGCTTCCCACGATCGAGGACGTCAGCAGGCTGTTGGCTGCGGCTACTGGGCTTGGGGACGTGGAGGCGTGGAGACACGAAGGCCGAAGGAATAAGTGCCGCACTGTCGCAAGAATTTCATGGTCGCCGCCGCAAACTCTATTGTAGGCTTAGGGTGGATCGATCAGCGGTGTTGGCGGGGAATCAGGCGGCTATTAGGAGAAGAGGCAGTTACGAGAACGTACGTATGGTGTGGATATAGCCAACTGGGCCAAAATTAGCTGGGCCACAAAGAGAGAGATGGGCTTCTGTGTCTATTTGATGTGAATACTTTGCCCTGTGTCTTATTTTCGGGTTTTTTCATACATATACCTCTCATGTGTTATATATATGTAGTTTTTAGCCAAAAAATTTGGGTATGCATCTGAATACCTTTGACTTCAAGTGGGCCCGCCCCTGGCTTCACATCTCATCAAGGAACTTAAGATTGGACAAAAGGAGCATTAGTAAGCTTTGGTGTTACTATTCAAGCTTGCGATTTTGCATATATTCCTCTGGCTACCCACCACATAGATACCTCAGATCATGCTTCACCACTGCCACTAGTTTATTTCTCCGGCACCATCGCTGTACCAATGAATGTGCAGTATCAGCTAAATCATATGCACCGATGTTACTATACCTTTTTCAGGCTGTGGAATTTCTCTATTATGATCACTTTCCAATCTCTACAGTATTGAAGTTTATTATTTCGCCAGCACCATCATTGTACGAATGAATGTGCAGTTTATTATTTCGGACAGCATTACGGGCTTCCCATAAATGTCATGCAGTAACCGGTATTTTGTTCTGCTCTAGCTGAAGAAATCCAGTATAGTCCATTGCTGTATATTGATGAAGTTGCGTAGCTGGAGCTGAAGATTAAAGATCTTCTGCACTTCTGACCAAACATCACGACCATATGGACAGAAAAGAATCAGAGTGCTGGACTGGTTCCCTCCTTGCCAAAGAAACAGCAAGAGTAATCAGCGGGACAGAACGCCGTTGTAGAGAACAACTTGATGGGAGACAGTCGTAGAGCACAACCTGATGGGAGACAGTCGTGAGCTGGCCTCCAAGTGTCACTTTCATCTTGTTAGGTCCCTGTGCAACATATTATATGCTGATCTGACAGTGTAACAGCCCTACTTGCATTGAGGCCAAGAAACAAAGTCAGGGTACCCATCAGAACTAAGCGGAACGGAGAGGATCCTGTCAGCAGTATCGGCATTGAAAGCACCCCGCACGACATCAACCTTCCAGGATCTGCGATCGTTTCGTCACATCCCCTCCATTATCCGCAGCAGGCCTACATGACAGTCATCAAGACAACTGAATATATACCATGCAGGAATACTCTAACTATATACATAGAACAAAATTAATCCAATTGTCTATTCAAAAAGGATAATTTATTTTTCTAAGCAAAATTTAGTGGTGTTATCTACAGTATACCTACTGCCCGCCCATTACCTCTGTTCTTTTTCTAGTGTAAGTTATCCTACTCTCCGTTCATGGTCGATTCTTCATGCATCCAATCAAAAGGAACCCATGACCATGAACAAATCTATCACCCCAAGAGGATCCATTTCTATTTAAAATAATTAAGTATCGTAGGAGAACATGTTTTCAGCTTCATGGAGCCATATAGCTCCATGCTGGAGCACAGTTGGATCAAATAAACACTGCTGCCTTTGGATGTGAGCAAAACTATAACTTATATTAACAGGGTTTCAAGCAGGCAGATTATAATTACTATATGATGGGGTACAATTTTTATCTCTGGACTGAACAGTGTATGTGTGTGTGACCACTGACTAGTGATCTCCTGGATGTCTAGCACGGTTTCAGTAATTCTTTTAAGTGGAATCTGTGCAGACCTAAATAGTGCTTAAACTAGCGCAAATGCCAATTCATCGTTAGCAAATAAAGCAATCTGTCAAAAAAACTAGTACTCCCTCCAATCCATAATAAGTGTCAGAGCTTTAGTTCAAATTTGGAGTAACTTACTTATGCTACAGAACAACTCAAACTGAATCGAAGTTTTACAAAATGCATTGAAACAACGAGTACTAAATAGATTATAAACAATTTGCATCTTCTTATGTCCATTCAGTTTCGTCTCTACTGCAGAGTGAGTGGATTGTTTAACCGTACTCTTGTTAGATTTGCGACAATCAAATAATGAAAAACGATAAAGAAAACACAGCAAAGCGAACACAGATTTAACGTGAAAAAATCCCTCCAACAAAGAGAGGAAAAAACCACGGACGCCAGCCAGCGAAACTTCACTACATCGGAGAGTGTTTACACAACGCCAGGGATTTTTACAGATGCAACTACTCCCAGCCGGCAGCTTACAAGAGGTTTATATAGCGGTGATAATCTAGATCATCAACGATCCGTACCGCAAGGGACGACGGGCCTCGCTCCGCTCCATCAAAAGTTAGCCTCCTTAATAGAATTTGAATCATACTTTAACAAAATCCACCTTAAGACAAATTCATTTTTGTAGCATCAACAGTAATCATCTCTCTGAACAAACAAAGCAAATAGCCACTTGGGCTAATCAGTTAAACCAACTAAGTTCGAGCAAACATGAACATGCTTTGTCATCATATCAGCAGGATTATCATGAGTGCATATCTTGCATACCTTTAGTGTACCTTGTGCAACAATGTCACGAACATAATGGTACTTGGTATCAATGTGCTTTGTTCTCTCATGGAACATCTGATCCTTAGTAAGGTAAATAGCACTTTGACTGTCATAGAACAGGTTAATACAAGAATCATCCTGACAAAGCTTAGCATACAAACCTTTCAACTAAACAGACTCTTTGCAAGCTTCAGCAATAGCCATATATTCTGCTTCAGTTGTAGATAGAGCAACAACTGGTTGCAGCGTTGCCTTTCAACTCACAACACATCCACCTATCGTGAACACATAACCTGTGAGGGATCTCCTCTTATCCAAATCGGCAGTAAAATATGAATCCACGTAGCCTGCGAGTCCCTCACCAGTCTTGCCAAACTTCAAGCAAGCATTTGATGTGCCACGGAGGTACCTGAAAATCCATTGAATAACTTTCCAATGTTCTTTACCAGGATTAGCCATGTAACGACTCACCAAACTCATAGCATATGATAAATCAGAGCGAGAACAAACCATGGCATACATCAAGGAACCAACAACACTAGAATATGGAACTCGTGACATGTACTCAATATCTTCATCAAAACTAGGACATTGCAATGCTGCCAATTTAAAGTGAGGAGCAACGGGAGTACTAACAGACTTTGCATTACGCATATTGAAACGTTGGAGAACTTTCTCAATGTAACTTTACTGACTAAGAAATAATAACCTAGATTTTCTGTCCCATTTAATTTCCATACCTAAGATTTTCTTAGGAGCACCAAGATCTTTCATCTCAAATTCATTACTTAGGTGTGCCTTCAAAGTAGTGATTTATTTCATGCTCTTGGCAGTAATTAACATATCATCAACATATAACAACAAGTATATAGGTGATCCATCAACAAACTTAATGTAAACACAGCTATCAAACTAAGACCTCTTAAAACCTTGTGAGATCACAAATGAATCAAACCTTTTGTACCACTATCTTGGAGATTGCTTCAAACCATAAATCGATCTTTTCAATTTGCACACAAAATCCTATTTTCTAGGAACTATGAACCCTTCAGGTTGGTCCATGTAAATCTCATCCTCTAGTTCACCATGCAGAAAAGCAGTCTTTACATCTAGCTGCTCAAGTTCAAGATCATGCATAGCAACAATACCAAAGAAAGCACGAATGGAACTATGCTTCACAACCGGTGAGAAAACATCATTATAGTCAACACCTGGAATCTGGATGAAACCTTTTGCTACTAACCTTGCCTTAAACCTTAGAGGCTCATTAGGAGACAAACCTTCCTACTTCTTGTATATCCACTTACATCGGACGACCTTCTTTTGTTTAGGCAAGCGCATAACTTCCCATGTGCCATTTTTATCAAGCGATTGTATCTCTTCTTGCATAGCAGAAATCCACTTATCGCGGTCAACGGATGCAACATCTTCATTGTATGTAGCAGGTTCAGTATCATGCTCCACCTGTTCAGCACAACTCAAGGCATAATGACCAAGATTACATTCTTCAATTAAACGACGAGGTGGAACTATGTTACGCCTCGGTATATCAGCATCAATAGACTCATGTGGTTGCTGTAAAACAATAGGTGAGTGCTGAACAACATGATCATCAATGTTTTCCTCATGAGTATCATCAACCACAACATTATTATCAATAGTTTTCTGTAGAGGCTCCACCTGCACACTAATACCCTCCTCTCCAATAACAACAGGAGAGGGATATGATGGCAAGCTGTCATGATACATAACAGATTCATTGAAAACAACATTCCTACTCAACAAAATCTTTTTAGTTTCAGAATTCCATAGTTTATATGCTTTAACTCCTGAACCATAACCAAGGAATATGCACTTAACAGCTCTAGGCTCTAACTTTCCATTATCAACGTGAGCATAAGAAGTGCAACCGAAAACTCTCAACTGTGAATAATCAGCAGGCGAACCTGACCATACCTCAATGAGAGTTTTCTTCTCAAGTGGAATAGAAGGTGACCTGTTGATGAGGTAGCATGTTGTGTTGACTGCTTCAGCCCAGAAACGTCTATGCATACCTGCATTGGACAATATACATCGAGCCCTCGACATGATGGTTACGTTCATGCGCTCAGCCACGCCATTCTACTGAGGAGTGTAAGGGATGGTGTGGTGCCTGATCATACCATCATTACTGCAAAACTCCTCAAACTCATTAGAACATAATTCCATACCATTATCAGTACGTAGTACCTTTACCTTCCTTTCAGTTTGCTTTTCAACCATAACTTTCCACTTCTTAAAAGCATCAAAAACATCAGATTTATGTTTCAGGAAAAATGGACACACTTTTCTTGAGTAGTCATCAATGATAGTAAGCATGTAATTTGCACCACCAATAGAAGTCTTACAGGAAGGTCCCCATACATCAACATGCACATAATCTAATATGTCTTTGGTGGTATAAACGGAAGCATTGAATTTAACTCTTTTATGCTTACCAAAAACGTAGTGCTCACATAACTAAAACTTACCCAAGTTACAACCATCAATCAACTCTCTCTTAACCAACTCTGCCATGCCATGTTCGCTCATATGCCCAAGACGCATATGCCACAATTTTTTTTACCACAATCATCAATCAGATTTGTTTTACTAGAATCATTAGAAGTAACAGCAGTAGTAATACCAGGCAAAGTGCTACCTCTAAGAACATATAACTTAGTAGAATTCATATCACCTATCATGTGAATAAGAGAACCTTTTGATACATTTAACAATCTACACCCACCGACGTACTTGTATCCATCAACATCTATGGTACTTAGGGAGATCAAATTTCTGGCCATGCTTGGTATGTGCTTCACCTCAGTCAACGTACGTGTCACGCCATCATATTTACTGATCTTAATAGATTCAACGCCGACAATATGACATGGGTTGTCATTCTCCACATGCATAAAATTTCTAGTCTGCACAGACTCATATGAACTGAACCAGTCTTTGTTACAGAAAATATGAAACAAACATGCAGTCTCAAGTATCCATTCATCATCACAAGAAGCACAAGCAGCAAAAATGGCTAAATATTCACCATCAGAACTATCATAAAAAACAACAACAACCTTACCAGCACCTTCAGACTTATCTTTCGGTTGGTAAGTTTCGTTCCTTTTCTCCTTATTCTGCAGTTTCCAACAATCATCAATAACATGATTAGATTTCTTACAATACCTGCATAACTTATCATTTCCCTTGGACTTCGAACGACCTTTGTTGTCCTTGCTCTTATCTCAGTTGCCATAGTTGTTAAATCTCTACTCGGTCCTACCATAAACCTGTAGAGCTTCAGCCTTGGATGGCGCCCATCTACCTGTACCATAGTTTTCATCTTTTCCCTCTGTTTGACGACCTCTTGTACTTCATCAAGGGTTAGTGTATCACGTCTCAACAATATTATATCATGGAAGTGGGCATAAGAACTAGGTAGCGAGCATAAGAGTAAGAGGCCTAGATCCTCATCATCATATTTTACCTCCATAGATTGCAAGTCAGAAGCGATCTCTCTAAAAATGGATAAGTGACTCATTACCGATCCACCTGCTTGCAGCCTATGCGAGAATAACTTCATCTTCACATGCATCTTACTGGTTAGATCCTTTGACATGTAGATCGATTCTAGTTTCACCCAAAGGTCAGCAGCAGATTTCTCCGCCAACACTTCCTGCAAGACATTATTGGATAGATGAAGTTGAATCAAAGACAAAGCCTTACGCTCCTTCCGCTTCTCTTTGTTGGACCAGCCCTTAGCATCCTTTCCATCGAATCCATCCAGCACTTCATCCGGATATGAATTTTGGGCGAGAATCGCCCGCATCTTCACCTGCCACAAGGAGAATCATGTGGTGTAGTCCAACTGCGGAAGATCGAACTTCAATGACGACATGTCGCAAACCCTAGATTAGAACCTGGGGCTCTGATACCACTTGTTAGCTTTGCGACAATCAAATAACGAAAAACAATAAAGAAAACACAGCAAAGGGGACACATATTTAATGTGGAAAATCCCTCCAACAAAGAGAGGAAAAAACCATAGGCGCCAGCCAGTGAAACTTCACTATATCGAGGAGTATTTACACAACGCCGAGGATTTTCACAGATGCAACTACTCCCAGCCAGCGGCTTACAAGAGGTTTATATAGCGGTGGTAACCTCCATCAGAAGTTAGTCTCCTTAATAGAATTTGGATCATACTTCTTATCATTCATCTGACCATGGTGGCCGCTCTGTCAACAGTGGAAGGTGCGCAATGGGAGCTCACTTGCGGTCAGAAGCGTTGGCCAAAGGTTCGTGGAGCTCGAGGGGGATAGCGTCACTAAACATGGTGATGTTCCTATCATAGGCAGGGACGGGGCGACGAGGGCTTCGTAACGGGCCACGGTGGAGGAGGCCAGGTCATGGATCTGGGTGAGGTATTGCCTCTCTGCCTTGGAGAGTGGGCCAACACGGTACTCTTGGCGCGCCTTGCGCATGTCCTCGAGGTCATTGTAGTAGTCGTTGAGCCGTAGCCCGGATCACATGTCCTCCACCTCTGCCTGCAGCGCCTGGATCTCGCGATCCGCTTAATCCGTGAAGTACTCAATCATCCTGTCAGGCACCACCTAACAAAGAAAAATACTTCTTTAGTAATCTGATGGCCGCCTATGTTCTACTTTGATGGCCAAGATGCAAGGATACCGATTCACCCAGTTACTCTTATTTGTAATAGTAATTTCCGTTGTGACTGCGGTCTAAATTTGCACCGTTCACTGTACTAGCCAGCTGCGCCTGTGCTCGCATCCATCTTATCTCTACTATTGCAAGAGGAAGAGGAAGAAAGTCGCAGCCACACTGAAGGCAGCTCGGTCCATGTCTCAGGCAACAGCTATGCCTCCCCCCACACGTCCGGCCATTGCCACCGCCACCATCACGCATGGCCACCAAGTGTTTGATAGAACACCAAAGAGGTAAAATCTTTTTTCCCTCTCGGCTGTTATTGTGGAGATGCCATGGACTATTTGTTGATGATGTTGTTTGGGTTTGCGCCTTGTAATGCGGTGGATATTGAGGTGGCCAACTTCATGTCACAATTGACTCATCACATAAGGAGAGCCTCAATGACATCGACTTCATGGCCGAGGAGGAGAAGAGGTGGCCAAGGTAGAAGAAGTTGATGATCCTATGGAGGAACCTCAAGAAAACATGAAGAGGTAAAGAGCATAAAACTATTGCATCGAGGAAGACGTTGCCTTGTTCCATGCTTGGATGAATGTGTCGCTTAATACCTTGGTGGGAACAAATAAATCCAAAGACCAGTTTTGTAGTAGGAGAAGAAGTGGAGGTCCAAGATGGTGGCCGAAGCAAGGAAGAGGAAGGGGGAGGACTGGAGGCTTGCACTCGAGGAGCGAAGGTTGGCCAAAGAGAAGGCAGTTGGCAACTTTGTTATCATGTTCATGGACCCAAACACCATGGTTCCATGACGAGCAAGTTTTGGGAGCTAGCCCAAGCATAGCTCTCTCTTGTTGATGGTGGAGGTGGTGAAGATGAGGATGTTGGTAGTGAGGATGGTGGTGAGGATGTTGGTGATGAGGACGCTTGAGTTCATGTAGTATGCATGATAGATGGAGGTGCAAATTTTTGGATGTGCTAGAGTTCATGAGGTAGCCTTTTAGAGATGGTGGAGGTGCAATCCTTTTGGATGAAATTGATCAATGTGGTGATTGTTTGAAAACCTACATGCATATTTAATTTGACTTGTTGAATCCGATGAACTATATGTATGGCTATTTGTGTTTCTTGTGTATGTTTTGTTTGGATTATTACTATGTTTGATAAACTAAGGTGCAATTGTTTACAATGAATATGTCAAAGGCTAGAAGAATTAGGCAAAACAAGTTTTATTCCTCTAAATATAGGGGTTCTGCTAGGAACAGTCACCCTTTAGAGGAGTAAATTTTACTCTAAAGATGGGAGTCACATACTCCTCTAAACTTTAGGGGACCAGCTAGAGATGTCCTAAGATAGTTGTGGCCTTGTGGGTGAAAAAGAAGTGTTCCAATGGTGCCAAGGTTTGTGTAAAACAGCTCATTAGTGCGGAGCCCATAAATTAGTCACGCTGTACCATCAAATATTATGATCCATGAAACATGTTGACTTCTCTATTTTCGTCCATTGTATAGATTGCTAACAACATAAATTAATATAGTTGTAATCTATATTCGTGTGCATGGCCAAATTTGGTGTTGTTCGTTACTGACATGGGTATGATTACTCGGATGCTCATTATTCGCTACCCTACATTGGGTAAAAGGCCTACGGCCCATTAAGATTCCAGATAATGACCAAAGGAAGCAACCGACAGAGACTTTTTATTGTATTAGGAAAGAAACCATGAACCTACATTATGTTGGTATTGTAATCACGCGTGTATGAAACCTATCCGCATACAGCTTTGAGACCCGGCCCATTATATATAGGGCAGGAGAAGCCCAAGCGAGGGTACCGAAATCTAGAGGATAACTTGTAATAGAGTATTTTCCCAATATTCAGACGACTTTGATTCCATTGTTTTCCCTGACATCCGACAAAATCCCCTGATACATTGCAAATGTATCTATAATTTTTGATGTTCCATGCTTGGTTTTATCTACTTTCTTGTGTTTTATCCACACTTTGGAGTACTTTTCATATGATTTCTTGGACTAACCTATTAACAAGAGCCACAGTGCCAACTGCCTGTTTTCTGCTGTTTTTGGTTCTAGGAAAGTCAGAAAATGAATATTCTCGAAATTGGACGAGACAAAAGCCAAAGTCCCTATTTTACCGGAAGACATTTGGAGCCAGAATACGAGACGGAGAAGGGCTGGGTCCCGGTCACACCACCTGGCCACGCGGCCAGGCCTAGCCCGTGCCAGGGGGTGGTCTGGCCGACCCCAACACCCCTTTGGCCTCTCCTTCCGCCTATATATTACCTTCGGGACCAAAACCCTAAGTACCCGATCAAAAATTCACGAAAGAGTCTGTAGCCGCCATCATCTCCATCCCTAGATCGGGAGGGATCTGAAGCTCTTCCGGGCACCCTGCCAGAGAGGGGAATTCACCCTGGAGGCCTTCTTTATCATCATGCAAGCCTCCGGTGTGATGAGTGAGTAGTTCATCCTTGGACTATGGATCCATGTAGTAGCTAGATGGCTAGTTCTCCTCCTTTGTGCTTTCATGTCTAGATCTTGTGAGCTCCGTTCATGATCAAGATCATCTATTTGTAATCCATACATGTTGTGTTTGCGGGGATCCGATGGATATTGAGATGCTATTTCAGATTGATTATTGATTCTATCATGTCTTTGTTATTTGTGATCTTGCATGCTTTCCGTTGTTAGTACCTATCTTGGCCAAGTAGATGCTAGCAACTCCAAGAGTTAGTATTTATGCTCGATAGTGGGTTCATGCCTCTCGTAACTGGGAAGTGATGTAAATCTCTAAGGTACTAGATGTGTTGTTGCTACTAGGGAGAAAACAACAATCCTTTGTTCATAGAACAATCGTATTGTTTACATTACATGCAATTCATAAAGTAATAATCTGTTGCTTGCAACTTAATATTGGAGGGGGTTCGGATGATAACCTGAAGGTGGATTATTAGTCATAGATGCAGTTGGATGGCGGTCTATGTATAATGTTGTAATGCCCAATCAAGTCTCAAAGGAGTCAAGATGATTAGTATATGCTTGCACGCTTTCTCGATGTTTGTCAATTGCCCCGCTGTAATTTGTTCACCTAGCATGTTATCTATCTTAAGGAGAGCCACCTCTAGTGAACTATGGACCCTGGTCCTTTCTTTTACATACAATCTACAAACTGTTTACTGCTTTGTGTTTACTTTCTGCAAACTATTACTTCCTTCCATTCGATACGTTTAATCCTTTGTTTTCAGCAAAATCGGTGAGATTGACAACCTCATCGTAAGTTGGGGACAGAGTTCTGTGGTTATGTTGTGCAGGTCTCCACGTTGCTACTAGCACCGGTAGTGCGCCCTGCCAAGGCTAAGCGATACGTCCATTTTGCATCACTATTCTATGTCTTAATTCACTATTATGCATTGATATATTTCGTATTGAGAGGTGATACTTATGTTATTTCATCTGTTTTTGCATGGTTGATGACTTTTGGAGCATGGACCGCTGCAGTCAGGATTCTTATGGAAAAGGTGTTGTTTGGAGGCAAAATTCACGAAGATCAGAAAATCCGGGAAAATATACAGAAAATTCTATTTTTTCCAGAAGACTCAAGATGCCAGAAGATGGAGTGGAGGTGGGCCACAGGGGGCCCACACCACCCCATGGCGCGGGCAAGCCCAGGCCGCGCCAGGGAGTGGTGTGGCCACCCTGGCCCACTCCAGCCTCTCCCCTCTAGCGTATATCTTCCTCCCGAAACCCTAAGACTCGGGGAGCGACCATAGAAAGATTCCGCCACCTCTGCAGGGCAGAAAACACTGAGAGAGAAAGATCTCTCCGGCAGACATATTTCTGTCGGGGGAATTCCTTCCCAGAGAGGGGAGATCGTCGCCATCAACACCACCATCAAGCTGGACTTCATCGGGATCATCATCATCATCACCACCATCACCACCATCATCACCATCAGCACCCTCATCACCATCTCCATATTGCTGTAACAATTGTGTTGAATCTTGCTATAGTTCATAGGGGAAACTTTCCCAGTGTTGATTACTCTTTGTAGTTGATGCTATTGAGTGAACCATTGAATTATTGTTTATGTTCAGATTGTTATACATCATTATTCCATCTCTGATCATGATCCATATGATATCTTGTGAGTAGTTCGTTTTGTTCTTGAGGACATGGGAGAAGTCTTGTTGTTAGTAGTGGAGTTATGTTGAGAAAGATTCAATAGATTGTTATTTAAGTTGTGGTGTACTTCTTCTAGTGGTGTCATGTGAACGTCGACTACATGACACTTCACCTATATGGGCCTAGGGGAATGCATTGTGTATTTGGCTACTAATCGTAGGGGTTGCCGGAGTGACAGAAATCTGAACCCCCGTTAGGAAACCATTGCACAAGGGACGTAAGGGTCTTAGAGTTTAAAGCTATGGTTAGGTTTTACCTTATTTACTTTCTTGTACTTACAGATGTTTGCAAGGGGGTTTAATCACAAGTATGTATTAAGTCTTGGATAGGACGGTACATTAGCACAGGTTCACCCACACAACACTTAGCAAGCTAGAGAAGATTAATCGACTATATGAAGCGAAAGCACTTGACAGTCTTCCCATGTGTCCTCGAGAACGTTTGGTCATCTATGGAAATACAACCGGCTTGTCCTTTGCTGCATAAAGGATTGGGCCACTTGCTGCATTTATTCTTGCTGTCTTTTATTTACTCGTACTTTGTTTACTTGCTTTATCGAAAACCCCTAAAAATCCGTTTGCTAAGTATTTGCAGAGAATTCCTGATCCATACCACTAGCCAAAGACCTTCGCTCCTCGTTGGGTTCGACACTCTTACTTATTGAAAATACTGCGATACACCCCCTATACTTGTGGGTCATCAAGACTATTTTCTGGCGCCGTTGCCGGGGAGTGAAGCGCTATTGGAGAGTGGAACTGGTAAAGGAATCTTCTAGTGTGAGTATTGTTTACTTCTGCTAGTTGCTTTATTTTCGTTATGGATAATTCGTTGAGTTTCTTATTTGGTAATGCTACTACCACTGCTAAGGTAGTAGATAATCCACCACCTGCTGAGAAAGATGTTTTCAAAATACCTACAAGAATTATTGATCGTGTTATGGATAACTACTATGTTGGGGATGGGACTGTCCATCCCGATGATCATTTACTCTTTATACACGAATTATGCGGGTTATTCAAGTGTGCAGGTATTACTACAGATCAAGTTAAGAAGAAGTTATTCTCATTATCACTGAAAGGAAGAGCTGAGGAATGGTATAAGCTGCTGAAGAATGGTCAAGCTCTGGAATGGGAGGAAATAGTGCCCCTCTTTTATTCAAAGTTTTATCCTCCTAGTGAGATTCATAAAGATCGGAATCAAATATACAACTTTTGGCCTCTTGATGGAGAGAGTACAGCTCAAGCTTGGGGGAGATTGAAGTTACTAATGCTCAAATGTCCCATTCATGAGCTCCCCAACAATATTATTATCAATAACTTTTATGCAAGGCTCCCTCTACATGACAAGGATTTATTAGATGCTTCTTGTGCTGGATCATTCACTTGTGTGGAAGAAGAAGTTAAATGGGACCTTCTAGACCGTATTCAAGACAATGTTGAAGCTTGGGAGAATGACAAAGGTAGAAAGTCAGGTATAAATTATGATTATGAATGCATTGAATCTTTTATGGGAACTGATGACTTTCAAAATATTAAAAATGCTTATGGTCTAGACTCTCAAGCTATTGCTTCTTATTTTAAGGCTTTTGCTTCCTATATTTAAGTGCCTAAAAAGAAGTGGAATAAGTATCATGAACCTTATAAAGATGTTGCTAAGAGCGTTCCTGCAAGAAAACTGAAGTTTATACTGCTAATCATGTTTTACCTGAACCTTATATTGAGAAAATGCCTTTTCCAGTTAAGGTAAAGGAACATTCTATGATAGCTAGTATGGTTAATGAAAGTACTAGTAAAGCTGTTGAACCTGATAAACAAATGGTTGATGAACCTATAATAGCAAATGTGAAAGACTTTATTGCTAAATATGAAAAAGAGGGACACACTATCCTTTGTAAGGATACCTCTAATATTGTTTCACAAAGTAGTGTTATGAGAGCTAGAATTCCTGTGTTTTCTGTTAGAATAAGTGATCATTGCTATGATAGTCCTTGTGATAGCTATATTGTTAAGTTTATGCATGATACTGAAAGCTACTATGAGAGAGGGAAAAGTGTTCTTATGCATCTCAATAATATCAAGTTTTCCCGTTTTATGCTGAAAGTTTTTATGTTGCACTTCTTTTGCCTTCTTATGCAAGTTGCCTTTGGTTTCAATAACTTGTTTGTTTACAAAATCCCCTTGCATAGGAAGTGGGTTAGACTTAAATGTGTGTGTGTTTTTGCTTCTTAATGCTCTCTTTCGCTTCAATTCATATCCCTATGAGAGCTTCTTCAAAATTATCATGCCCATCTTAATGGCTATAAATAAAGAGCTTTATGGGAGACAACCCAATTTGTTTTTGCTTTCAGTTTGTTTTTGTTTCTTTGAGTCTTGGAAGTTATTACTTCGGTAATAACCGCTCCTTACCCGTTTTGTTTGGTTTTTGTGTCAAGATCAACCTCTAATGAGAGAGAAGTAATATTTGGGAAAGTTGCTGTCCCGAAACAGATTTTTTGTGCTTCACCGTAAAAATTCGTGAGAGATCTCTGTATGTCGGATTGAGCTGTAATTTTTTGTGCTTCTGCCCCAGGTTGTTATTTAACTTTCGTTAGTTTTGCACTTTTTGATTTGAGCAATATAAGAGTTTCGAAAAAATTGATCTTTACCTGCTGGTCTGTTTTGACAGATTTTGCCAATCTTGCATTTGCTTCTTTATTCGATTTCCTTTTTGAATTCTTTTTGGGTTTTCAGAAGGAGTTGCTGCAGTAGATTTTGTTTTGATGGTTTTTCAGTTGAAGTTGGACTCAAAAGGTTTTATCACTTCACTTATACTAATGATGCTAATAAGAATTGTGCGAAGTTTTGTGTGGAAGAAATTTCTAGGGAGTGGAGACAATGGTGTAATAAGGAAGAGAAAGGTTTTATGACTCAAGTAATAAGTATATGAAGATGAAGATATCTATGATATTCAAGTGATAACTCTGGAAGGATCTACTAGATACCAAATTCAGAGACCTGCAGAGTCCGTATTCAAATAGGTAACAGTTCTGGTAAGAAAAGTTCCGCGAAAATACAATTCAACTATATGTTTGCAGTTTTCAGTCAATAAGGAAAGCTACGAAGCGAAAAAGGGACAGAACCGGAGCCAGGGTGGCCCACACCACCCCATGGCACGGGTCCACCCCTGGCCGTGCCACCAGGTGGTGAGGCCACTCCAGACTCCGCCTCCGATTCGTTTTCTTCCAGTACCTTCCTTTTGATATGAAACTTCGTAATATATAACCCCCCGGATCCCCCGAGGTTCGTATATCGTGTTTTCGTCGTGTTTTTGTTTAGATCTATTTCTGCCAGGAAGAATCCTAGATTTGGAGCCACAATGTCTTCCTCTAGAACATCCAAGGGAGATTCCTTAGAAGATATCATCAACCCATACATGAGAGAATTGAAGATTCATCCCAAGGAGTTGTTGCTCGAAGGTGGGGAGGTACGGATTAAGGAGGTTCGAGGACCTAAAGGTGAAGGAAGTCTGGAGGACAGGATGGAAGCATTGGAGCAAGAAGTCTTTAGGTACAGGAAGATGGCGGAGCACGAAGTGGACATCATCCACAAGATTTGTTCAGAACTCATCGTCGAGCACCAAAAGGAGACTGCTGAACTCAAAGATGAAGTCCTTTCACTCTGCCAAACAACTAACGAACTGCAAGCACAGTTCTATGACGTTCAAAATCAAAACTGTGAGTATGAGGCTAGATTTAAACGCATAAGTGCTGCTGCAAGTTTCAGGATGTTGGAAACCACGATGTCCTTTGTTGATGGGAAGCCTTTACCCTGGAAGACGGACTAAGATGAGAGTATACCACCACCACCTAAGGAGTAATTCGTCATCAGGTTTGGTATCCCCTTGGTTTGTTCCAAGCTTGGGGGAGTGCCGCGGTATCACATCACTATCTTCTATCTTTTTACCTTATTAGTAGAGTCATATCATGAATAGAGGAGTTATTATGTAGTATGGTTTGCATTATGGAAGTGTCCCCTCTCTCATTAGATTTGTATCCCTTGGTGTGAGTTTCCGTTATGGAATATTAATGAGAAGTTCTATCATTCACTCTTTTGCATAGCTTATATTAGTTTTCAATTCGTGGTTATATGATTGATCTTGTTGTTAGTATTGGTAGCACTTTGGGATCTTTGAGTTAATTTAGTTGGTTTTGGCAAACCTGGCTCGGTCAGTAGCAACACCCTTTTTGAAGAAAAAGATAGAAGTACTCGAGAGAAAAATAATTTCATCATCTTTCTTTCTTGACTTGCTCATAAGTTTAGTATTCTCTAGTTAAGATCTTTTGTGCTTCCAAGGAAGATTGCATGTTTGTCTTTATCACTTGTATGTTTGTTTGTTTCCTTCAACTCTTCTACTTGCTACCCAACCTTGCTAGCCAAAAACATGTACTGAGAGGGAATTCTTCTCGTGCATCCACCTCCTTTAAACCAAAACCTTTGCTATTTGTGTCCACCATACCTACCTAGTAGCATTATTGCTATTCCAAGTAAATTCCTGTTTTGTCTACCTCCCAAATTAAACTTGTTATGAGAAAGTTAGTGATTAAAGCTCTCATGAACTTGATGGCACACTTTATTTTCCGCACTTAATAAACCTGAACCATTGTGAACTCTCCATGAAAGTTATATGCTTGCAAATTATAGGTCAGATTAGCGAACCGTCTTTGTCACGGAACGCTTTCAACACTTGTAAATATATACCCAGTTAATACCTTGCTCTTTTGTTTGCGGATGTCGTCGATTGTGAAATAAAGGGGAGCTTGTAAGTCCATGGAGTTATGTATGTGTGTTAGAGAAACGCACTTTCATTGGTCTAATCCATGCTGACATGGTGGAAACCTGCAGCGTAACCATAATGATATCTATGAAGCATTCTTCTTATAAAAAAAGAGAGAGATAGCTATTAAGAAAAAGAAAAGAAAAAAAGAGATAATATGAAAAGAGGAAAGAGAGAAAAAAGTACCATTTTCCCATGGTAAATAAGAAGATTGCTGAGATACTCATTGTCTGCTTGCCTTGTCATTTTGATATGGGGATTCTTCCGTATCATCGGGCAAGGGGTACCCCGTTGGCGGTTCTTAATGATACGCACATACTTACTATGACAAGAACTTACCGGTAACTAAAGTTGAGTAGCATGAGGAGCGGCCCTCGTACTCAAGGGACTTGGGATTTTCAGTTTATAGTCTGTCAAGCATATAACTCAGATTGGACCTCACTTTAACCTTAATCACCTAAAGATGCCTATGATAGGGGCAATGAGAGCTGAAAGCTAGTAAGTATCATAATTTTTGGGAGCTCTTTATGAGACTTGTAATCCCTACTTCCCTCTTTAAAGGGCCTTTCTTTTACTTTGTAGTTGAGTCAGTAAACCTATTCCCTTCTATCTCAGCAAGTATTTTGAGTTGATGTGTTTCATTCATTCATATGATGATTTATTCAATCATGTTTCTTATGTTCCTTGTTTTGCACATTGCTCTTATCTTGAAGTTTACTACTTTGCAATCTTTCATTGAAAAACCAGCTATTTGTGAACTCCAGCAAATTATCAACTATTCTTCGACTAAGAGCTAAGTTTGCCATTACCAATGATGATTTACTCTATGTATCTTTATTGTGTTTTCTTTACTCATTGCAAGTTGAGTTGTATAATAGTGAGTTGTCTTCTATTATGATCTATGTATTTGATGAATGTGATGCTTCTTGTCCGTGTTCTTTTATCGACTCTTCACTCCATAAACCTGAGGTCATGTTTATTGAGCTCAGTTTCGCTTGGGGACAAGCGAAGTCTAAGCTTGGGGGGAGTTGATACGTCCATTTTGCATCACTATTCTATGTCTTAATTCACTATTATTCATTGATATATTTCATATTGAGAGGTGATACTTATGTTATTTCATCTGTTTTTGCACGGTTGATGACTTTTGGAGCATGGACCGCTGCAGTCAGGATTCTGATGGAAAAGGTGCTGTTTGGAGGCAAAATTCGCGAAGATCAGAAAATCCGGGAAAATATACGGAAAATTCTATTTTTCTAGAAGATTCAAGATGCCAGAAGATGGAGTGGAGGTGGGCCACAGGGGGCCCACACCACCCCATGGCGCGGCAAGCCAGTAGTGCCGGAGAGTGGTGTGCCACCTGGCCCACTCCAGCCTCTCTCCTGGCGATATCTTCCTCCGAAACCCTAAGACTCGGGAGGCGACCACGGAAATATTCCGACCTCTGCAGGTGGAAAACACCGAGAGAAAGATCTCTCCTGCACAGATTTGCAGGGAATTCCTTCCCGGAGAGGGGAGATCGTCGCCATCAACACCACCATCGAGCTAGACTTCATCGGGATCATCATAATCATCACCACCATCATCACCATTAGCACCCTCATCACCATCTCCATATTGCTGTAACAATTGTGTTGAATCTTGCTATAGTTCATAGGGGAAACTTTCCCGGTGTTGATTACTCTTTGTAGTTGATGCTATTGAGTGAACCATTGAATTATTGTTTATGTTCATATTGTTATACATCATTATTCCATCTCTGATCATGATCCATATGATGTCTTGTGAGTAGTTTGTTTTGTTCTTGAGGACATGGGAGAAGTCTTGTTGTTAGTAGTGGAGTTGTGTTGAGAAAGATTCAATAGATTTTTATTTAAGTTGTGGTGTACTTCTTCTAGTGGTGTCATGTGAACGTCGACTACATGACACTTCACCTATATGGGCCTAGGGGAATGCATTGTGTATTTGGCTACTAATCGTAGGGGTTGCCGGAGTGACAGAAACCTGAACCCCCGTTAGGAAACCATTGCACAAGGGACGTAAGGGTCTTAGAGTTTAAAGCTATGGTTAGGTTTTACCTTAATTACTTTCTTGTACTTACGGATGTTTGCAAGGGGGTTTAATCACAAGTATGTATTAAGTCTTGGATAGGACGGTACGTTAGCATAGGTTCACCCACACAACACTTAGCAAGCTAGAGAAGATTAATCGACTATATGAAGCGAAAGCACTTGACAGTCTTCCCATGTGTCCTCGAGAACGTTTGGTCATCTATAGAAATACAACTGGAATGTCCTTTGCTGCATAAAGGATTGGGCCACTTGCTGCATTTATTCCTGCTGTCTTTTATTTACTCGTACTTTGTTTACTTGCTTTATCGAAAACCCCTAAAAATCCGTTTGCTAAGTATTTGCAGAGAATTCCTGATCCATACCACTAGCCAGCACCTTCTGCTCCTCGTTGGGTTCGACACTCTTACTTATCGAAAATACTGCAATACACCCCCTATACTTGTGGGCCATCACTCAGTTAGCAACACCTTTGGGGTGTTTCCTTGCTCCTACTGGTTCGATAACCTTGGTTTTATAACTGAGGGAAACTTACTTCTATGCTCATCATACCTTCCTCTTGGGGTTCCCCAACGAGCTCATCAATCACGAGCCATCAAAGTATTTTTCTAGCGTCGTTGCTGGGGAGTCAAGGACATCTTCACAAGAGGAGTCCCTCATAACCAATCTCTTTACTTTGTTATTTTTGTTTTGCTTAGTTTCCTTTTGTTTTGTTTGCTTGTTTCTTTATCAAAAACACAAAAAATTTAGTTTTACAAGTTTGCTTTCTTTATCAAAAACAAAAAAATTAAGTCTTCTATAGTGGTTACCCATTCCTTAGCACACCATGTTGATCCCTAAATTCACCCTGAAAGACGTTTCAATAGGTAGTGGTTCAATAATTGGAAAAGATAATATTGAAGAATTCGTTAATCATGTTAGTAAACATGAGGATACTAAGGATAGATCCCTTGCAAAACTTGCTCCAAATTATGAGATTGCTCCAGCTTCTTTAGTTCACATGTTGGAAGCTAGGTTTGTTAACCTCAACCCCTTAACGCAATTAATGTTTCTTTAGCTTAAAGAAATTGAGGACCCTGAAAAGAGGGATTTTATTCTAGAAACTTTGTTTAAGGAATTCTATGATGTTGCCAAGGAAGCTAGAAAATTCTTTGAACGTTTCAGTATGCTAGGCTCATGTGTAGATGTTGTTGGTACACGAGAAAAGATGAACAAAACTGAACCTAATGGGGAGGAAACTAAGATACCACTACCCTTTAAACTGGTAGCAATACATGAAGCCATAGAAAAGAATCTTGATTGGATTGTTCCTGAAAACCCTTTTGATGAAAATAGTGAACCTAAGAGCATTGAGAGAGGATCCTCTAGAACTTATTTGGATGATATACCTTGCCTTGTTGAAGATATTTATGGTATTAATCTTAATGCTTTTTCATTTGTGAACACTTGATTTTTTCTTGCTTCTTATGCCTAACTTAAAGGCATTAAAGAAAAGTACTTATTGGGAGATAACCCAAAAGTTTTAGATGAGTCTTGGAAGTTATTACTTCAGTAATAACCGCTCCTTATCCTTTTTATTTACTTTTTGTACCAAGAGTAACCTCTAATGAGAGAGAAGTAATGATTGGGAAAGTTGTTGTCCCGAAACAGATTTATGTGCTTCACCGTAAAAATTCGTGTAAAATCTCTGAACGTCCTTTTGAGGCGTGAATTTTTGTGCTTCTGCCCCAGGTTGTTATATAACTTTCGTTAGTTCAACACTTTTTGATTTGAGCAACAGAAGGTCTTATAAAAAATTCGTCTTTACCTGCTGGTCTGTTTTGACAGATTTCTGCCATTTTCTGCATTTGCTTTTTGTTGGTTCCTTTTTGAGTTCTTTTGGGGAATTGAGGATTTTGCGGGAAGTGATACAGTATCTAGTGTTTTAATGGAAGTTTTATTGGTGTTATAACTGAACCTAAAGACTTATTATCTTGAGTACACTAATGTTGCTAATAAAGATGGTGTGAAGTTTTGTATGAAGGAAAAATTTCAGGTGTATGGAAGGAATGAGTGATGAGATGAAGGATGGACTAAAGCTCAAGCTTGGGGATGCCACACGTGTCACCCCAAGAAATATCCAAGAAGTACAAGCGTCAAATCTTGGGGATGCCCAAGGCATCCCCTTCTTCATCAATAAAAATCTCAGGTTTCTTCCAAACGCTTCATTTTTATTGTTTCATGCACAGTTGTGTTGTTCTTGGAGCGTCTTCTTTTTCGTTTTCGTTTTGGTTTTTCGTTTGCTTGGTTTGCTTAGTTTGCTGAATAAATTGGTTGGACCCCCTCTTTCATACATTGGTTTTCAAATAGTATGGTTTGGTTTGGAAAAGAGTAGGAAAGTTCATGCTTAAGTGGTAAAGAGAGCTTGTTTTTGACTGTGGCCTATGCTTTGTCATGCCATGCTTGATATTGTTTTGGCTTTATGCTTAGTATTCTTTGCTATAACATGACTTGTTATAAACAATTGAGATTGCTTAATGTGCCTTGGAAGAATCATGCGTTGTTTTAGCATATTAAAGCATAGTATAGTGGTATTCTCCTTTGATGTTTTATTTGGGCTGACTTGGCGCATGTTCACACCTGACTATCCCAAGTCACCATAGCCTTTATGATTCTTTAGTTTTCAACTTGTAATATCACTTTATGCTTTGATCAATGATGTTTTGTCGCTCTACATGATTATGGCCATTATTGCTCTCTTAGTTTGTCACTCTCAGTCTTTTGCTAGCCTACACGACCAAGTATGAGTTCCACTCATGCATCCAACTCCCTACACCAAGTTATTCCAAAGAGTCCACCATACCTACCTATTAGCATATGCTATTCCAAGTATATTCATGCTTTTTTTTATCTTCCAAATTAAACTTGTTATGAGAAAACTAGTGATTAAAGCTCTCACAAACTTGATGGCACACTTTACTTTCTGCATTTAATAAACTTGAACCATTGGGTCCTTCTTTGTTGCGTATATGCTTGCGCTTTATAAGTTCAAGTTAGCCGAACCATGTATCATGGGGAACGCTTTCAACATTGCACTTGTACTTTGTACCCCGTTGATATCATGTTCTTTTGCTTATGGATCCCGGCGGTGTGAAATAAAAGTGGAACTTGTAAGATCATGGAGTTTGTATGTGTGTTAGAGAAACGCCTAGGCCGCTAGCCTAAGCCATGCCTAATCATGGTGGAAACTTGCAGCATCACCATAATGAGCACTCTATGAAGCATCCTCAATAAAAACCTATGCAAATAGCAAATAAAAATATCGCTGAGATGCTCATTGTCTGCTTGCCTTGTCATTTTGATTATCGGATAGCTCCTGCATCATGTGCAAGGGGTACCCCGTTGGCGGTTCTTTATGATACATATGTACTTACAATGACAAGAGCTTACTTGTGACTAAAGTTGAGTAGCATGAGGTTCGGTCTTCATAAGTAAGGGGCATGAGATTTCGGTTTATAACTTGTCAAGCATATCCTCTTAGATGTGTCACTTTAACCTTAATCACCTTCAAGATGCTTATGATAGGGGCAATGAGAGCTGAAAGCTAACAGGTACCATAATTTTTGGAAGCTCTTTATGAGACTTGAATCCCTACTTCCTTCTATGAAGGCCTTTCTTCCACCAGTACATTGAGTCCCCACCTTCTACCTTTATGCACCTACTTTGAGAGCATAGTGGCCATTCTTAGTTCTATGTGCATTGTCCCAAGACTAGTTGATTGATGCTTAACTTGGTATTGCTTGTTTTAAACTATTTGTATCTAGTCACTCTTATGAACTTTGAAGGTGTCCTATGCAATTATATTTGCTACTCTATGAGGGACAAGCTGAATACTATTTTGCTATGTTTTCTTTATGTTAAACAGAACGTCTTGCAAAGCATTATTATTCATGAATCTTTTGTTTGTGCCTTTTCATGTTACATCATAGTTTCTTTGTCTTATTGCTAGAACTTTGTCTTTCATGTTATGATTGAAGTACTATGATCCCAGCTTTGAATGTTTTACAAGTACTTTGATCAAGTTTATGATGGTGCATGTCACCTCAAAAATTATTCTTTCTTTTTACCACTTACCTACTCGAGGACGAGCAGGAGTTAAGCTTGGGGATGTTGATACATTGAAAATGTATCTATAATTTTTGATGTTCCATGCTTGGTTTTATCTACTTTCTTGTGTTTTGTCCACACTTTGGAGTACTTTTCATATGATTTCTTGGACTAACCTATTAACAAGAGCCACAGTGCCAGCTTCCTGTTTTCTGATGTTTTTGGTTCCAGGAAAGTCATAAAATGAATATTCTCGGAATTGGACGGGATAAAAGCCAAAGTCGCTATTTTACCGGAAGACATATGGAGCCATAATACGAGACAAAGAAGGGCTAGGGCCCGGCCACACCACCTGGCCGCGTGGCCAGGCCAGGTGGTCCGGCCGACCCCCCTCGGCCTCTCCTTCCGCTATATATTGCCTTCGACCAAAACCCTAAACCGATCAAAATCCACGAAAGAGTCTCAGCCACATCTCCATCCCTAGATCGAGGGATCTGAGCTCTTCCGGCACCTGGGAGAGGGAATTCACCGAGGCCTTCTTCATCATCATGCAAGCCTCCGTGTGATGCGTGAGTAGTTCATCTCTGGACTACGGGTCCATGTAGTAGCTAGATGGTTGGTTCTCCTCCTTTGTGCTTTCATGTCTAGATCTTGTGAGCTTCGTTCATGATCAAGATCATCTATTTGTAATCCATACATGTTGTGTTTGCGGGGATCCAATGGATATTGAGATGCTATTTCACATTGATTATTGATTCTATCATGTCTTTGTTATTTGTGATCTTGCATGCTTTCCATTGTTAGTAGCTATCTTGGCCAAGTAGATGCTAGCAACTCCAAGAGTTAGTGTTTATGCTCGATAGTGGGTTCATGCCTCTGGTAATCTAGGGAAGTGACAGAAATCTCTAAGGTACTAGATGTGATGTTGCTACTAGGGAGAAAACAACAATCCTTTGTTCATAGAACAATCGTATTGTTTACATTACACGCAATTCGTAAAGCAATAATCTGTTGCTTGCAACTTAATACTGGAGGGGGTTCGGATGATAACCTGAAGGTGGATTATTAGTCATAGATGCAGTTGGATGCCGGTCTATGTATAATGTTGTAATGCCCAATCAAGTCTCAAAGGAGTCAAGATGATTAGTATATGCTTGCATGCTTTCTCGATGTTTGTCAATTGCCCCGCTGTAATTTGTTCACCCAGCATGTTATCTATCTTAAGGAGAGCCACCTCTAGTGAACTATGGACCTCGGTCCTTTCTTTTACATACAATCTACAAACTGTTTACTGCTTTGTGTTTACTTTATGCAAACTATTACTTCCTTCCATTCGATACGTTTAATCCTTTGTTTTCAGCAAAACCGGTGAGATTGACAACCTCATCGTAAGTTGGGGACAGAGTTTTGTGATTGTGTTATGCAGGTCTCCACGTTGCTACTAGCACCGGTAGTGCGCCTTGCCAAGGCTCAGCTAGCAACACCTTTGGGGTGTTTCCTTGCTCCTACTGGTTCGATAACCTTGGTTTCATAACTGAGGGAAACTTACTTCTGTGCTCATCATACCTTCCTCTTGGGGTTCCCCAACGAGCTCATCAATCATGAG
Source organism: Avena insularis (assembly GCA_023614405.1). Classification (NCBI taxonomy): domain Eukaryota; kingdom Viridiplantae; phylum Streptophyta; class Magnoliopsida; order Poales; family Poaceae; genus Avena; species Avena insularis. Next base: position 570,023,852 of record CM042686.1, read on the forward strand.
CCATCATCCCCAACATTCTCTTTTCCATGAAACCCCAAGTCCATCACCATGGGCATTGCCGAGGTTACCCCTCGTCAATTGGCGTCGTCTGTGGGAAACTTGAACGCTGGAAACACGGATTCGGCAGAATGCTCTCCACCAAGCATCGACTCGACGAAAGCAGATCCACGCCCGCCCACCCAAAAAGCTATGCCAACAGAAGTACAAGAACCTTCCGTTGGATCCTCGATGGAAGTCGAAGCACAGATCGAAGAAGACAATGAAAGCGGGCAAATCGATACGAATCTGGGGGATCTTGATGGTCTCTATGATAATCTCTCCTTAAGATCAGACCAACCGTTCGCACCACAACATGAAGCAAGCCCAACCACTTCAGAACCTGAAGAAAGTAGCAAAAGCATCGACTTCGGAATTTGGATGGCAGAAATCTATCTAGAGCAAAAACTGAGGGACTTCACTGGTTCATCCGATAGTGTCTCCATCGGTGAAATCGACAATGTTACCAGTCCGTACGCCACTTAGCACCAAGTCTGCGTGATCATCGGAGACGCCACGGCCCAGCAAGACTCCAACGGTAACCCAATTCTTAACCCCGATGATATGCTTTCAAGCCATAATGTAGGAAGTAATGACAACGAAGGAAGTCGAGGAAACGGGGCAGACCCAACAGTCAACCGAGAAAATGAGTAAGAAGAGCAACCATGTGAAGATGAGAGGCGAACCCTTAACCTACCAGCCAGTGCATGGGAAAAGGCAAGAGCAGCAATATCAGGTGCGGTCCCAATGACAACATACGCCACCCACGAAGATCTATTGGCATACCAGTGTCTGCTACACCGCAAAAAGATAGACATCCTCAGGATGCAAAGGCAGCTCGATGAAACAAAAAGGGTAGACGACGAATCTAGCTTACAGCAGGCACAACTAAGCCCTACCCGAGGATCAAGAAGCATAACAGGAGGAGCATCGCCAAGAAGAGGAACGTCTAGATTATGAGGCATACCCGAAGAAGGGAGAAGCGGACTAATTCGAGACCTTGATCTCTCGTTTATGTTGATAGATCAAGATGGAAATATCAAGGCAAAGACAGCCCAGGCAGCTATTGTGCCTGCACAAACATACCTAATCACAACACAACTTGCACCCGACGATCCTCGTGCAGCCCTCCACCGATCTGCCCTAATGAACCTCAGCTTGGTGGGAGAAACTCTTGTGCAAGTAAATAAAGGAACCACGAGGCAACTTGACAGGTCCCCACGCCATCGCAGCAGCCCTCGGCAAGGAGGTCACACCCGACGATCACGGTCGCCACATCGGGTTCACTTTTCAGAACAAGAGCCGTGCAACGACACGAGAAACGACATCACCCAGGGAAGGATCGATCGATCAAGAGAAGAGCGCAACACCCGAGGGTACCATGACGGTGAAAGCAAGGATGAACAAGAATTATGCGGAGCCAGCTGCTTTACCCGACGGGTTTGCAAAACTTCGGTGTCGAAAGATTTTAAGCTACCCCAAGATCGACAAAAATACGATGGCGTCCAAGAACCTGAAGCTTGGCTGACAGATTATCTGGCGACTATTAGATTACAAGGCGGATCCAAAGCCACCGCAATGCAAAGCTTACAGCTCCACCTAACCGGTGTGGCACGCTCCTGGCTGAAGCAACTACCAAAAGATTCCATTAGCAGTTGGAATGATCTTGAAGACAATTCAGTAACTTTGAATCTACATTCAAGCGACCCGCGTCTTTAGAGCAACTGCGTGCCTGCAAGAAAAATCCAGGAGAATCAATACACGCATTCATCCAATGATGGAACATCGCCAAAAATTCAGCTGAGGCAAAATCTGACGAAAGAGCAATTGACGCCTTCAATGATGGTCTCCATCGATAGGAGTTCATTGAAGAACTAGGACGAACAAATCCAAAGACAATTTCACAGTTGATGGAAATAGCCAATCGTTGGGCCAACGGAGAGGATGCAGTACACAACAAAAGGGCTCGTTCACCCGACGATAGGGACTGGCGTAACAACGAACGAAGACGACGAACAAGTGATGGATACCATACACCCAGTCACGTCGTAGCGGTCTTTTCTGGAACGGACAACCGTCGAAATGATGCCTACAATAGCGGATATCGTGGCAGTAGGAACAACATCGGTGAAAGCCAGCTATTGCGACGATACTAGCCGACGAACCGAGACCCACCAATGTCAGCAGGACAAATGTTGGAAGGACCCTGCAATATGCATTACTACATCGACTCAATAGGGAAAAGGCGATCAAATCAACTCCTAAAAGACTGCCAGACATTCCTAAAGATGCAAGAACTATGCAATGCAAAGGCAGCCGAAGCGACAAACAGAAACTACTACCCTACACCTGGCACTTTGGCCATTGGCGCTCCACCACCATCGCAGGGGCCTCCGCCAGCGGGACAGCCGCAAAACACAGTATACTAAGACAACAAATATCCTAGATCAAAGGGAGCAATGTCAATGATCCAGAAGGGGCCACCCTCTAATAGAACACGAAAGTTGATCATTAGGCAAGTAAATTTGGTGGTAACAAAGCCACCTCCTACACCAGAGTATCTCCATTGGTCAGAGCAAGAAATTACTTTCAGCAGAGCTGACCATCCATTACGGGTCCCTCAGTCGGGCCAATCAGCACTAATAGTGGAAGCACAAATCGGCGGGTTCGACATGAGCAAGGTTTTCCTGGATGTAGGAAGCATCATCAATCTGATTTACACCAAAACTTTGCGGGCCATGAACTGGTCCATGACGAACCTAACACCAACAGACACAACCTTCCACGGGATAGTTCTAGGAAAAGCCAAAATTCCATTAGGCAAAATCCACCTCGACGTAGTTTTCGGGTCAAAAAACAACTTCAGACAAGAAAAGCTGGAATTCGAAGTCATGGACTGGCCATCTCAATACCACGCGATCCTGGGACGACCAGCTTTCGCTAGGTTCATGGCAGTACTTCACTATGCATACTTAGTGCTAAAAATGCCAGCCCCAAATGGGGTCATCACAGTCAAAGGAAGCTTCAGCCAATGCAGACAGCTGCAATCGAGAATTCAACAAAATCTCGGAATCTTTTGGGATGGAGGCGGAGCTTGGACAACTAAAAATAGACGGGTGAAGAGTCGGCACATGAAGATCACACCCGCAAGAAGAAAATATTGGAAGAGCAAGCACGCAGCAGCCTCGCAAGAAGCAACGTATGCGACCTCCAATAATGGTCCCGCATAAGAAGACCCACTGATGAAAGCCGAAGTCCCTTCAGAAAATTTCTATTTAGATACACCTTATTTTCAATAAAGGCCAACGGCTAGACGATCGCGCCACCACAATGTACTCTCACCCATTGATATGAATAACTAAAGAATGTATTCCGCAACAAAAAACTTCTATGGCACATCAGTTCGCCAGATTCCCCCAGAAGAGAATACAACATACAATCAAAATATCGTATAAAACATACGACCTTTTTGACAAGTATAAAGTGGTTCTATACAAAGTACAAAGGCGAAGCAAGTAAATAATTAGATAGGAAAATTTACAAAAATTCTTCGTCTGCCTCCAAATTTTTTCGGACAATTCTAATGGTAGGTCTATGAGCAGCGACGTAATGAGGCACCATATCGATAAGACCACCATCGGAAGGAGAAGGTAGCCATGAAGATACATCGTCCAAGTCTAGCGTCGGATGATTGATACATTGCAAATGTATCTATAATTTTTTATGTTCCATGCTTGGTTTTATCTACTTTATTATGTTTTGTCCACACTTTGGAGTACTTTTCATATGATTTCTTGGACTAACCTATTAACAAGATGCCACAGTGCCAGTTGCCATTTCTCTGTTTTTGGTTCCAGGAAGTCAGAAAATGAATATTCTCGGAATTGGACGGGACAAAAGCCAAAGTTACTATTTTCCTGGAAGACTCATGGAGCCAGAAGGAGAGTCGGAGAGGGGCCACAGGGTGGCCACACCCCCCTTGGCATGGGCCAGCCCAGGCCGCGCTAGGGCATGGTGTGGGCCCCCTGGCTGGCCACCGACCTTGCCTCCTTCGCCTATATATTCCTCCCGAGGCAGAAACCCTAGATCGTCAATCAGAAATCCACGAAAAGTTCCACAGCACCGCCGCCATCGAAGGGGAGATTCGCGGGACAAAAAGTCTCTGTTCCGGCACCCTGCTGGGACGGGGAAGTGCCCCCGAAGCCATCTCCATCGATCTCCACCACCATCTCCATCACCATTGCTGATTCCCATGATGAGGAGGGAGTAGTTCTCTCTCGAGGCTAAGGGTTCTACCGCTAGCTATGTGTTCATCTCTCTCTCTCTCTATGCATGATCTTATTGAGATCATGAGCTTGTAATCTATAGATCTACCTTGCTACTCAAGTGCTTTAATAGATCTCTGCTCTCCCCATGTGTGTGAAAGTGACAACGTGCGCACCATGGTGGCACTTAGGCTAGAGATTACAAATACTTGTTATGAGTTATATTTGGAGTTGGATGTCTTTATGAAATTGTGGTGTTTGTTGGACTCATCTAGTACTGAAGGTGACAGTGTGGGGTTATCTAGATGGGAAAGGCTTACTTTGAGGTGTGCTGTTATAGCCCTACCATCGATTAGAGTGTTCAACCGGAGAGTAGTTCAGTATAGTATCATAAAGAATAATATATTTATATGAGAGTGTTCACTAGTGAAAGTATGATCCCTAGGCCTTGTTTCTAAGCATTGAAACACCATTTGCAACTAGATCTGTTACATGTTTGCTTGCTTCCATCTTTATTTCAGTTTTACTTTAGTCTTTTCCACGCCATCAAGTTATTTTCTAGCACCGTTGTCTTTTATCTATACCACTTGTATTTCACTATCTCTTCGCCGAACTAGTGCACCTATACACCTGACAAGTGTATTGGGTGTGTTGAGGACACAGGAGACTTCTTGTATCTTGATTACAGGGTTGCTTGAGAGGGATACCTTTGACCACTTCCTCCCTGAGTTCGATAAACCTTGGGTGATCCACTTAAGGGAAAACTTGCTGCTGTTCTACAAACCTCTACACTTGGAGGCCCAACAACTGTCTACAAGAATAGAAGTGCGTAGACATCAAGCTATTTTCTGGCGCCATTGCTGGGGAGGTAAGGTAAAAGGTATTCACACCGGAGGATTAAAGAAGAAGAACCTCCCACGGCAAACGCCTATTTTCTGGCGCTGTCGGGAGGTATAGTAAAGGTACTCACATCCTCCGGTGTGAGTGCTCGAAGTTATTTCCTTTAGATTCTGCAATTTTGTCTTTTTGTTTCTTGTTTTCACTAGTTAGGCTTAATGGAAAACAACAACAAAATTAGAGAGCTTTATAGTATTTATCTTGAGTTAGGACATGATGTGTTTGAAGAGAAAATTAAAAAACCTATGGAACTTTATTTGCGTGCTAATAGCAATGTTATTAGTATGAATTCTTTGAACACCATTATTGCTAATGATATGGAAAAGTATAAGCTTGGGGAAGCTAGTTTTTATGAAGATGATATTTTTAGTCCCCCAAGCACGGAGGAGCAAATTTACTTTGATGATACTATGCCTCCAATATATGATGATTACAATGATGAGTATGATATTTTCAGTCCACCTACTATTGAGGAGAAAATTAATTATGATTACAATATGCCTCCTATATTTGATGACTATGGTGATGAGAATAATAATGATAGCTATTTTGTTGAATTTGCTCCCACCACAATTAATAAGAATGACTATACTTATGTGGAGAGTAATAATCATTTTACGCATGTGGCTCATGATAAGAATGTTTCTTGTGATAGTTATATTGTTAATTTTATTCATGATGCTACTGAAAGTTATTATGAGAGAGGGAAACATGGTTTTATGTGTCTCAACAATATTAAGGTTCCCCTCTTTATGTTGAAATTTTTGAAGTTGCACTTGTTTTGCCTTACTATGCTTGTTGTTTTCTGCTTCCATGGCTTGTTTCTTTACAAGATTCCTATGCATAGGAAGTGGGTTAGACTTAAATGTGTTTTGAATTTGCTTCTTGATGCTCTCTTTTACTTCAATTCATATGTCTTATGTGAGCATCTTCTCAAACTATCATGCCTAACTTAAAGGCATTAAAGAAAAGTACTTATTGGGAGATAACCCAAAAGTTTTAGATGAGTCTTGGAAGTTATTACCTCAGTAATAACCTCTCCTTATCCTTTTTTATTTGCTTTTTGTGCCAAGAGTAACCTCTAATGAGAGAGAAGTAATGATTGGAAAAGTTGCTGTCCCGAAACAGATTTCTGTGCTTCACCATAAAAATTCGTGTAAAATCTCTGAACATCTTTTTGAGGCCTGAATTTTTGTGCTTCTTCCCCAGGTTGTTATCTAACTTTAGTTAGTTCAACACTTTTTGATTTGAGCAACAGAAGGTCTTCGAAAAAATTCGTCTTTACCTGCTGGTCTGTTTTGACAGATTTCTGCCATTTTCTGCATTTGCTTCTTGTTGGTTCCTTCTTGAGTTCTTTTGGGGAATTGAGCTTTTTGAGGGAAGTGCTACAGTAGCTAGTGTTCTAATGGAAGTTTATTTGGTGTTAGAACTGAACCTTAAGACTTATTTATCTTGAGTGCACTAATGTTGCTAATAAAGATTGTGTGAAGTTTTGTATGAAGGAAAAAATTCAGGTGTATGGAAGTAATGAGTAATGAGATGAAGGATGGACTAAAGCTCAAGCTTGGGGATGCCACGCATGTCACCCCAAGAAATATCCAAGAAGTACAAGCGTCAAAGCTTGGGGATGCCCAAGGCATCCCCTTCTTCATCAATAAAAATTCCAGGTTTCTTTCAAACGCTTCATTTTTATTGTTTCATGCACAGTTGTGTTGTTCTTGGAGCGTCTTCTTTTTTGTTTTCGTTTTGGTTTTTAGTTTACTTGGTTTGCTTAGTTTTCTGAATAAATTGGTTGGACCCCCTCTTTCATACATTGGTTTGCAAATAGTTTGGTTTGGTTTGAAAAAGAGTAGGAAAGTTCATGCTTATGTGGTAAAAAGAGCTTGTTTTTGACTGTGGCCTCTGCTTTGTCATGCCATGCTCGATATTGTTTTGGCTTTACTCTTAGTATTCTTTGCTGTAGCATGACTTGTTATAAACAATTTAGATTGCTTAATGTGCCTTGGATGAATCATGTGTTGTTTTAGCATATTAAAGCATAGTATAGTGGTATTATCCTTTGATGCTTTATTTGGGTTGACTTGGCGCATGCTCACACCATGTTATGACTATCTCAAGTCACCATAGCCTTTATGATCCTTTAGTTTTCAACTTGTAGTATCACTTTATGCTTTGATCAATGATGTTTTGTCGCTCTGCATGATTATGGCCATTATTGCTCTCTTAGTTTGTCGCTCCCAGTCTTTTGCTAGCCTCCACAACAAAGTATGAGTTCCACTCATGCATCCAACTCCCTAAACCAAGTTATTCCAAAGAGTCCACCATACCTACCTATTGGCTTATGCTATTCCAAGTATATTCATGTTTTTGTTTACCTTCCAAATTAAACTTGTTATGAGAAAACTAGTGATTAAAGCTCTCACAAACTTGATGGCACACTTTACTTTTCTTGCCCTTAATAAACTTGAACCATTGTATCGTCTATGTTGTATATGCTTGCACTTATTTGTTGGGGATTAGCAGAACCATGCTGTCATGGGGAACACTTTCAACATTGCACTGGTACTTTGTACCTAGTTGATATCATGCTCTTTTGTCTATGGATGTCGTCGACGTGAAATGAAAGGGGAGCTTGTAAGTCCATGGAGTTATGTATATGTGTTAGAGAAACGCCTGGGCCGCTGGTCTAATCCATGCTGACACGGTGGAAACCTGCAGCGTAACCATAATGAGCTGTCTATGAAGCATTCTTCTTATAAAAAAGAGTCCTATATTGAGAAAAAAAAGAGAAAAAGGAAAAAAAAGAGATTATGAAAAGAGGAAAGAGAGAAAAAAGCACCATATTCCCATGGTAAATAAGAAGATTGTTGAGATGCTCGTTGTCTGCTTGCCTTGTCATTTTGATATGGGGATTCTTCCGTATAATCGGGGAAGGGGTACCCCGTTGGCGGTTCTCTATGATACACATGTACTTACAATGACAAGAACTTACTGGTGACTAAACTTGAGTAGCAAGAGGAGCGACCCTCGTATACAAGGGACATGAGATTTCTGACTTATACTTCGTCAAGCATGTACACCATAGTTTGTTCACTTTAACCTTAATCACTTCAAGATGCTTATGATAGGGGCAATGAGAGCTGAAAGCTATAAGTACCATAATTTTTGGAAGCTCTTTATGAGACTTGAATCCCTACTTCCTTCTATGAAGGCCTTTCTTCCACCATTATATTGAGTATACACCTTCTACCTTTATGCACCTACTTTGAGAGCATAGTGGCCATTCTTAGTTCTATGTGCATTGTCCCAAGACTAGTTGATTGATGCATAACTTGATATTGCTTGTTTTAAACTATTTGTATCCAGTCACTCTTATGAACTTTGAAGGTGCCCTATGCATTTATATTTGCTACTCTATGAGGGACAAGCTAAATGCCATTATGCTATGTTTTCTTTATGTGAAACAAACAAACGCCTTGCAAAGCATTGTTATTCATGAATCTTTTGTTTGTGCCTTTTCATGTTGCATCATAGTTTCTTTGTCTTATTGCTAGAACCTTGTCTTTCATGTTATGATTGAAGTACTATGATCCCAGCTTTGAATGTTTTACAAATACTTTGATCAAGTTTATGATGGTGCATGTCACCTCAAAAATTATTCTTTCTTTTTATCACTTACCTACAAATAGCTGCCTGGACTGAATTATCATTCATCCAAGTAGGTGCTCCAGGACTACAGAACCAAGACTATCCGCTTGAGCTGCGTTCTCGGTAATATGATCAAGACCTAGGTTCCTCCAAATAAATGGTCTAAAACATCCATTGATCCCAAACTGCATATTGGGCAAGCACCAAAGTTCCAATGTGTCGGTGGACTAATATACACTTTAGTGGAATGATACCATGCAAAGCTCACCAAGTGGAAACTTTACCAAGTAAAACATCCTCTGGTCTCCATGCTTCTTTATCTAGCATAGCTAATCGGATAACAAAGCTTCCACCAAGCCATCCAATGCATCTTCTTGGTATTTTCATCGCCAGCCCACCAAAATTGAGAGATAGCATCCATCATATTTTTACAAACTCCCTTAGGTATTTGGAACACAGACATTGCATACACTGTAATTGCTTGAGCCATAGCCTTTAGCAAAATCTCTTTTCCTCCCATAGAAAGAAATTTTCTATTTCCATCTATTTATCCTCTGTATAATCCTTTCAATAAAGTGCTTGAAACAATCACTCTTGCCAGCTCGCACAAGCACCGCTAGCCCAAGATATTTATCTGAGAGGGCCTCCATATCAATGTGCAAAGCTTCACAAATTTCAGCTCTCACCAACACATTTGTATTTGGAGAGAAGACGATGCTCGACTTCGATGAACTCACCACCTGTCCAAAATTAGCTAAGTAGGTATCCAAAACTTCTTGCAAGAAAGTTGCATTGGTCGTATCAGCTTTCATGAGGATAAGGGAACCATCAACCAATAAAATATCTGAGACTGACGGTGCATTTCTACATACCCTTACCCATATACGCCATCAACTTCTTCGTACAATAGGGGACTGGATAAACCCTCCGCACAAAGGAGGAACAAATAAGGAGAAAGTAGATATCCCTGTCAGACACCCCTAGTAGGAGTGAACACATCGGTTTCTTCAGAGTTAAATCTCACTTGATATCTAGCTGAACTCTCACAAAGCCATCACGAGAGAGATCCACTTTTCAAAAAATCCCAATTTTCTCATCATCTTCTCCAAGAAAACCCATTCCACTTGATCATAAGCTTTGCGAATATCAAGCTTGACCACACAAGATCCAGAAGCACCTGACCTCTTATTTTTATCAAGTGAATACATTCATAAGCTACTAGAACATTGTCAGTAATGAGACGGTTCAGAATAAAAGCACTTTGCATACGGAAAATTACCTTTGGAAGAATTATTTTTAATCAAGAAGCAAGCACCTTGAAAATAATTTTATATATGACACTACAAAGATTGATCGGTCTGTATCGAGTAGTTCTTTCAGGATCATCTAGTTTAGGGATAATGGCAAGAATCGTATCATTCCACCCTTCAGGAATCACTCCTGAATTCACATCTTGTAAAACCTCTTGCGTGATTTCCTGTTCACACAAGTCCCAAAACTATTTATAAAAAGCCTCATGAAGGCCATACTGAACATGGCCTTCTTAACCTCATCCGCCGTAAAAGAGGCGAGAAGCTCATCATCATTAGATCATTGACCTTCGGTTTGATTTTTTCTAGCAACGCGGGGTCAACATCCTATACCTCTGAAGTGAAAAGGTTAGCAAAATAATTAAGAACCAGAGGTTTAAGCGGTTCCATACCTTCCACCTAGATATTATCATAATTCAACAATTTTTTGATGTAATTCTTCTTCCTTCAAGCTGAAGCAATTTTGTGAAAAAAACAATGTGTTTCTATCTCCGAATTGTAACCGGTTTGCACAGGATCCTTGGAGCTAGTGAATTTCTTGTTCAAGCGGTGGCTCAACTAGATCCTCCATCTCCTTAGCTAACACATCATTTTTAGAAGACATAGGTCCATTCAAGACATCTTCTAACTTCTTCCGTGCCTTGCACAAACGGCGCTCCAGATAAGTTGGATGGCCGATACCACAACACACATTTTGCACGGAGAGATGAGAAAAGAGGATGAATAGTGATGGACCACGAACATGGCGATTCTAGCGTGCATGCTAAATCACGTGCATGTTTGTGCCGTTTGTTCACTTGCTTATAGGATCCCTGCTTCCAAATTTCATCAAGTTTTATTATGTTTCGAAAAATTATGTCCAATTTATACACCATGAAACTGACTGAAATAGTACATGTAATATAAGATGCACGCTAGAGTCACATTTCTGGATAGACCACCCATCGTTGGGAAGCAAAGGCGGATGTGCGAGGCCGGCTGATCCAAGGGCAGTCGAGCAGACCGATCTGGGGGCCGTCGCCTAGCGTGACCCGTGAGGGCCGGCCACTGGACACGTTCTTACAGAGAACATCACATGGGATCAGCTGAGCGTAGTCAACTCCTCACTCGCTATGCAAGTTCTACTACTAGTACTAGTCTACTACTAGTAGTACTGTGTGTAGCATCTGGCAACCGAGAGGAATCCGGCCACTGTTCAAATAGCAGGAGGAGGTCGTGTGGCGATGGGGTCGTTGGGAAAGAAGGATTCGCCGGCGGCAGGGTACCGGGTGGTGCTGGCCGTGAACGGCGTGAGGCATGAGGCGGCCGGCGCTGACCTCTCGATGTCGCTGCTCGAGTTCATGCGCACGCGGACGCCCGTCAGGGGCCCCAAGCTTGGCTGCGGCGAAGGTGAGCCTCCGTCTTCAACATCAATCGGACCTCCTGCTTACGATCCGTCTCCTTGAGTTGATAGTTTGATGCACTTATGCCATCACACTTTTTCTTTGACGATTTCTAGTCCGTGTGAATATTCTTGATCTTATATTAGAACTCTTTTTCTATAGAATATCATTATGTGCATCTATGGTCTTTCTGAGATCATTTTAGAGCTATATATCATAGATTTTAAACTGATGAGTTCGCATTCTACTACGGTAAAGGTCCAGCATTGACCGTGCCATTTCATCTTCCTGGTTTACACTCTCTCCATTCCCTTCTATAAGATGTTTTGGCAAGCTTTACTATGTTGTGATATACTTACATGTTAACTGGACATAAGAAGACAGATCAAACAAACGCTAAAAAACATGGTTAATGAAATTATTATAATCCAGCGCAGCCTAAGAAAATGCAAGTAGGGAAGTACTTTACACTTATGATTGGATGAAAAATAGAAACATATGACTTTGATAAAAATATTGGCCATTATACTTTCTTCATAGTGGAGCACATGGCGACGACCTAAATATTGGCCACTACTGTACTTTCCTCATAGTGGAGCACATGGTGACACAAAAAATAGCCACTATTATAAACTCATGAAATTAGCCTACACTATCCGAACATTAGCCTCAATATGATACAATTTTTTTGTATCTACTATATATTCTACTCCCTCTGTATCAGAATAGATGTCGAAACTTTGTTTAAATTTGGATGTATCTCGACGGATGGAGTATAAAGTTTGATAATAATCTCCGTCAAGGATATCTTTCTTATAGAGATATAACCAAATAAATAAACCTCCGCAAATTAGAGTCGATCTAGCAGACATCACAATTTTTGATAAAAAGTTCACCGACGAGGTAGTAACATTAATGGATCACAAGCGCACCGGTACTCCTCGTGATGGAGAAAATTAATTTAAAAAATCTGCTTGGTAAAAAATCTCCAAATTCGTATCTTCTTTTGTGGGTACAACGACATCCATACTTGTTGCTATCAATACTTGGGTTGAACTATGTAAAAAAAATACTATTGTTGAATTAATAAATATTTTTGAGATATGTGCAAAAATAACAAATTTGGCCCTCCTGTTGACTTTTGGATTTTTGTTTTCACCTTTCGGTGAACTTTATAAGCTTTTAACACACAAAATGACCCCTGGAGCCCACCTGTCAATGAGGAAGCCTATTCACTCGCTCTGTCTTCCCCTTCTTCCTCCCCAATCTGGCCATTTCTCCCGCCCCTCCTGCCACGCTTCCCGCGGCTTCCTCTTGCAGCTGGGGCGCCCGCTCGTATTCCCCAGTGGGCGGTGGAGACAAACAAATCCTCAGGCTATCACTTGATTGTAGCGTCCGCGAGCGGGGGTTCGTAGGTCGTCGCCAGCGCCAGCTGCATGCGAGGTCCAGCAGGTGGGGGCAGCTGGATGCGCGAGGGACCTGGGTGTCAAGCGTCTCGTAGCGGCAACCTCCATGGTCTCTGATAACTCGCAGGTGTAAGGTGACCAGCCGCAGCCTCTCCTACGGCGCCGCCCGCGCCGCCATGATCACCACCTGCTCGACGGTATGCGTGAGAGCTACATAAGTGCGGTCCATACTCGATCTTGCCTGGACGATGGTCCATAACTAATGCCTGTTGTTCCCCGCCATCCTGTATTGACCGATTCATATGTTGCTGTCAACAAACACGGTCTGGTTAGATAGCATTGCCACTATCTTGTCATATCCTTAAGCTTTCTGCCGACTTTCTCATAATGGATTATGTTCTTTAAAGGGGAAAAATAATAATCCATGAGGGTGATTCCTATGCACTGTATGCGATATGTACTTTGCAGTCCCCCCAAAAAAAACTGTTTGTGCATTGTTATCTAGCATTTTCTTTCTCACTTGAAATAAGAGATCTTGGATACTTATCTGATACTTCCTCTAAATTGTGCCTAACGCCAAGTGCATGAAACACAAACACGTATATCAAATATTATGTCTCCTATTTCGCATGATAACATTGTTTCTGACATACAATTTCATGTTGCTGCAGGTGGATGCGGTGCGTGCGTCGTCTGATATCCAAGTATGATCCGTCCACTGAAGAGGTGAATGAGTTCTCGGCGAGCTCCTGCCTGACTCTCCTTGGCAGCGTTAACCTCTGCGCGGTGACCACCAGTGAGGGCATCGGCAACACCAAAGATGGCTTCCACCCTGTGCAGCAGCGCCTCTCTGGTTTCCACGCCTCGCAGTGCGGTTTCTGCACCCCAGGCATGTGCATGTCCATCTTCTCCGCGCTCGTCAAGACTGATAAGGCGGCTGACCGCCCTGCTCCGCCACAGGGCTTCTCCAAGCTCACCACCTCGGAAGCTGAGAAGGCTATCTCCGGCAACTTGTGCCGGTGTACCGGCTATAGGCCCATTATCGATGCCTGCAAAAGCTTTGCAACCGATGTTGACCTCGAGGACTTGGGACTCAACTCCTTCTGGAAGAAAGGTACAGACCATGCAGATGTTAGCAAGCTGCCTGCCTACACCAGTGGCGCCATCTGCACCTTCCCGGAGTTCCTCAAATCTGAGATCAAGTCTTCTATAAACCAAATGGACAATGTCCCAGTTGAGATATCTGATGATGGCAGCTGGTATCATCCTAGGAGCATAGCCGAACTTCAAGTGCTGTTGGATTCCAACTGGTTTGATGAAAACTCAGTGAAGATTGTGGCTTCAAACACTGGCTCTGGAGTGTACAAGGAGCAAGACCTATTTGACAAGTACATCGACATCAAAGGGATTTCAGAGCTTTCAGTTATCAACACAAGCAGCAAGGGGGCTGAGATCGGAGCAGCTGTGTCCATCTCCAAAGCCATTGATGTTTTCTCGGATGGAAACCTGGTTTTCAGAAAAATCGCTGATCATCTGAACAAGGTGGCTACACCATTTGTTCGGAATACGGCGACCATCGGCGGAAACATAATCATGGCACAAAGGCTGCAGTTCCCGTCAGATATTGCAACTGTTCTTCTGGCTGCAGGTTCAACTGTCACTGTCCAGGTGGCTTCTAAGAGGCTGTGTTTTACATTGGAGGACTTCTTGGAGCAGCCTCCTTGTGATTCTAGGACGCTACTGCTCAGCATATTTGTCCCAGATTGGGGTTCAGATAATGTGATATTTAAGACTTCTAGAGCATCTCCTCGCCCATTCGGCAATGCTGTCTCATATGTCAACTCTGCATTCTTGGCAAGGATATCAGAGGCTCCATCATCAGGAGAGTTTCTCATTGAGGATATACGGCTGGCATTTGGTGCTTATGGAACCAAACACGCTATGAAGGCTAGGAATGTTGAGGACTTCCTGAGGGGAAAATCAGTGAGTCCATCTGTAATGCTTGAAGCTATCAAGTTGCTTAAAGATGCTATTTCACCATCAGTAGGAACCAAACATCCTGAATACAGAGTTAGCTTGGCAGTCAGTTTCCTGTTCAGTTTCCTGTCTTCCCTTGGTAGCAACCTAAATGAAACGGCATGGACTGATGCTGCCAATGGGTCTTCTATGAATGGTTGTGCTGAGTCCTCACTGGACAAGCATGTTAAGGTTGACATCGACAATTTGCCAATTCGCTCAAGGCAAGAACTGATTTCTACAGAGGAATACAAACCAGTTGGCAAGCCAATCAAGAAAGCTGGTGCAGAGCTACAAGCTTCTGGTATATACTCTCATACAATTGTCTTAAGCTAATCTAGCATACAAGTGTTCCATTCAATTATCTTGCACCCTAGTTCTTTGGCTTAGTAGTGATTGACAGTGTTGATCAATCTGTGCAACTTAATGTCTTGACAATTGAACTGTTTAGACTTATGGAACTTGTGAGCAGTGTTTATTGATACTATTTTCTTCTGCACCATTCATAAAAAAAATCATTCAATAGTCCTTTTGTCCATCTTTAGTACATTCGTGCTGAACCATCTGAAAAGCTTTTATCCCTGCATATTTGTCTTTAGAACTTTTTTCTAGCTCTCGCAGTTCTACCTTAAAACATGCACTTGACACTATTTTGCACAGGGGAAGCTGTGTACGGGGCTGCCTCTATGGAGCATTTATCTACAGCACACATCCTCATGCTCATATAAAAGGTATCAAGTTTGGATCATCTTTGGCTTCACATAAGGTGATCACGGTTATTGATGCAAAGGACATTCCGAGTGGTGGAGAAAATATTGGATCCACCCTCGCAGGGCTAGGAGATGAAGCGCTCTTTGCCGATTCATTTTCTGAATTTGCTGGTCAAAATATTGGCATTGTGGTGCTTAACCACTTCAACTTTCTTTCTGATGAAGGTGGTTACATTGATCCAGAATTTCGATTAATCATTGGAGCTTACTGTATCATTTTGTTGCTTTGCTTATGACTCAGATTGCTGAAACACAAAAGTATGCCCATATGGCGGCGAAACAAGCTATTATTGAGTATAGCACCGAAAACCTCGAGCCACCAATTCTGACAATAGAGGACGCCATCCAGCATAACAGCTACTTCCATCCTCCCCCTCCTTTAGCTCCTAAGCCAGTTGGCGACTTCAGCGAAGGAATGCATGAAGCTGATCACAAGATTTTATCAGCAGAGGTACATGGCTTCATTTTGTTGAATAGGGTGTCCATCCTAAGTTTACTGACAATACTCACAACAAATGTATTTGTTTGCACAGGTGAAACTTGAATCCCAGTACTACTTCTACATGGAAACACAAGTCGCGTTAGCTATTCCCGACGAAGATAATTGTATCACCGTCTACTCCTCGGCGCAAATGCCTGAGGCTACACAAAGTGTCATTGCAAGGTGCCTTGGCATACCCTTCCACAATGTCCGTGTCATCACAAGAAGAGTTGGAGGTGGCTTTGGTGGGAAGGCGATGAAAGCAATGCATGTATGTGCCCAAACTATACAACCAAAATTTTACTGATATTTGAAATATTTTAGTTCAAGCAATCTGATCAGGAAATTGTCAGTGCATATCAGGTTGCAAGTGCATGTGCAGTTGCAGCATTCAAGCTGCGGTGCCCTATTCGGATGTACCTTGACCGCAAGACGGACATGATAATGGCTGGAGGGCGGCACCCAATGAATGTGAAGTACTCAGTCGGGTTCAAGTCGGACGGCAGGGTCACGGCCTTGCACCTTGATCTCGGCATCAATTCCGGAATATCGCCGGATTACAGTCCAATTATGCCAATGGCTGTTATAGGGTCTATGAAGAAGTACAACTGGGGTGCCCTTGCGTTTGACATAAAGGTTTGCAAGACGAACGTTTCATCCAAATCCGCGATGCGTGCTCCTGGTGAAGTGCAGGGCTCCTTCATTGCAGAAGCCATCATCGAGCATGTTGCATCAGTGCTCTCAGCCGACACCAACACCGTTAGAAGGAAGAACCTCCATGACTTCGAGAGCCTTAAGGTGTTTTTCGGGGGCAGTGCGGGTGAGCCCTCGACCTATAGCCTTGTCACCATCTTCGACAAGCTGGCCTTATCACCCGACTACCAGCACAGGGCTGTGATGGTTGAGCATTTCAACAGCGGCAATCGGTGGAAGAAGCGTGGCATTTCTTGCGTACCAATCACGTATGCAGTGTCTCCCCGGCCAACTCCAGGTAGGGTGTCCATCTTGAATGATGGTTCCATCGCCGTCGAGGTCGGCGGAGTCGAGATTGGCCAAGGGCTGTGGACCAAAGTGAAGCAGATGACCGCGTTCGCGCTGGGGCAGCTATGCCCCGATGGTGGCGAAGGCCTCCTCGAGAAGGTTCGGGTCATCCAAGCCGACTCTCTGAGCATGATACAGGGAGGCTGGACCGCCGGGAGCACCACCTCTGAAACTAGCTGCGAGGCGGTTCGACAGTCATGTGCTGCACTTGTTGAGAGGCTTAAGCCTATCAAAGAGGACCTGGAGGCTAAGTCTGGCATGGTGGCATGGAGCTCTTTGATTGATCAGGTGAGATAGATCTTTTGAAATCTAATTCTTTCAGTAACCTGGCTAGAATTTCCTCTGAGTTAATTTATCAGATTACTTGGTCATTAATGGCACATGCTCCTTGTTTGCAGGCAGCAATGGCGAGTGTGAACTTGTCGGCGCAAGCCTACTGGACCCCTGACCCAACTTCTGCAAGCTACTTGAACTATGGAGCAGCTGTTAGTGAGGTACCATTATCCAAATTGCAGCAGTTATACTGCAAATACATTGCGTTTTACCTGCCATGAAACAGGAGATAGCAGCTTCTCTTGTGCTACACGCTGATGCATGTCTCATTTCGATCTGCATATGAACATTGCAGGTGGAAGTTGATGTCCTGACAGGAGCAACCACGATCCTCAGGAGTGATCTGGTTTATGACTGCGGGCAAAGCCTGAATCCTGCGGTAGACTTGGGCCAGGTTAGCTCCGAGGCAACTGCCTGTTCAATACACATCATTGTCTGGATGAAATATGGCTGCTCTGAATTCCGTTCTTTGTTTTACTCAGGTCGAAGGTGCATTCGTGCAAGGGATAGGATTTTTCACAAACGAGGAGTACACAACGAACTCCGACGGCCTTGTCGTCAACGACGGCACATGGACGTACAAGATCCCAACAGTGGACACCATCCCGAAGCAGTTCAACGTCGAGCTCTTCAACAGCTATCGCAACCAGAAACATGTTCTCTCCTCGAAAGGTGAAAATTGTGACCTGTCTGTCTAGCATGGCTCCATTTCATCCGAACTCTGCAACTCTGAGCTTGCCTGCTGCAACTGCAACCTTGACATTGTGTGCTCAAATCTTTGCTTGCAGCCTCCGGTGAGCAACCCTTGCTCCTCGCATCCTCGGTGCACTGTGCAATGAGGGAAGCCATCAGGGCAGCCAGGAAGGAGTTCTCGGTTTGCACGGGACCCGCAAACTCCGCTGTGACGTTTCAGATGGATGTGCCTGCAACGATGGTCGCAGTCAAGGAGCTCTGTGGCCTCGATGTTGTCGAGAAACATCTCGAGAGCCTCTTGGCCGCAAAGGCGTGAAGAACCCACAGAATCAGAAACCGAGCCTAGCTTCGTTCATTTCATTAGGAGGCTTGGAGCAGATTACTTGGAAGGATTGGTAGAAATGTGAAAACGCATTACTTCATAAGCTGCCAACCTATTTAATGATCACGTTGGGTCAGGTATATTAGACTTGGGAAATTATGAATTGTTTTTAGTTAACCTTATCATAAGTGGCTTCAGAGTTCAGAAGCTAGAGAATTGGTACTTGCTCTCAATTTACAGCCAAACTTGGATAATCTCACTCTTGGCCTCGTATAATGCATGCAAGTAGCATCATTCATAAGCACTACATAGTGGTGAACAAAGTAGATTCTGATATACTCTTTCGTTGTGTATTAATTTTTCTATGTTGGGCAAGTATTATTATTTAGTAAAACCATTTCATGGTGGTTAAATTTCTCGATGAAGCATGTGGTGGCATTAGGTTTGCAAAAAGAAGTCTTTCTTTGAGGTGCCACTGTATCTATGTTTCAGTTACCTGTGAAGAACCAAGAAACCTGAAAATGCCATACATAGCGGTACTCCAGGGGAGTCCGCTGCCATGTCTTGGCCAGCAGGTGGTTGCGGATTTTGGCAGACACCGGGGCAGTGTCAAGCCTACTGCTGAACGCTGCTTGGCGTTCCACTGAATCTGTTGGACGCTGTTTTGGCTTGGGCATGCAGACATTCCGAAGCGCCATTGACATGTCGAAGCTGCAACTTCGTGTGACATGCCTTAACACGTTGGCGGTGCAGACGTCAGGTGGCTTTTGCAAGCATCGGCAAAACGGATAAATTCATATATTTGTCACAGCTGCTCTTGCACACAGATGTACTTGAAAATAAGCAAGCCATAATTTAGAAAATACAAACCTTCATCTTGTACTAGTAGTACTCCCTCCGTTTCAAAATATAAGATGTTTTACTTTATGAAGAGAGTGTATCTAGACTCATTTTAGTATGTAGATTCACTTTAAATCTAGATAAACCTACACACTAAAAATGGACTAGATACACTTCTTTTATAAAGATAAAACATCTTATATTTTGAAACGGAGGGAGTAGTAGATTAGATTGGAAGGGACAAATCTACTCTACCGGTCGTAATATAAGATCGACTAGGACTTGACCTCGATTGTTCTTGGGATCACGACCGGTGGCAGCTTCTGGACGGTGACGGTGAGCACGCCGTCCCGGCACACCGCGGACACACTGCCCAGGTCCGCATCGCACGGGAGACCGAAGCAACGATGCAGCTTGCCCACGGGGCGATCCTTCCGAAGGTAGGAGCAGCCGGTCTCCTCGCCGTCGCCGCGCTCAGCGATGACGTCTAGCCAGCGGTCGGGCACCGGTAGGGCCCTATGCACCAGCTTCACCGTGAGATCGCTGGCGCGGACGCCCGGCACGTCCACGACGTAGCGGTAGGCGCCTGGCAGCTCCTTGATGTCCACGTCGACCCTGCCGTTGTAGCACCTGCTAGTCGAAAAGGCGCGGTGGTGCGCCGGGAAGAGTGGGCGCCGCGTCGGCGGGGGAGTCCGTGCGGTGTTCGTCTGAAGGGCTCGTGGAACGGCGGCGGCGGCGGCGCGGAGGTAGGCGCGAGGGTTTCGCTGCATCATTATGTGTCGTCCTGACGTGCATCACGAGAGAGATTATTTATATATATATATATATATATATTAGGTCTCACCAGGTTGACGTAGGGGAGAAAATAATTCTATGGGACATGGTCTACAAGTGGACTAACTCGTATGATTGACACGTAACATTTTAGATCTAGAAAAAACGATTGCTAATCTTTTTTAACACTGTTTTAGACACATGTTATTTGCTGAAGTTGATCCACACCTCCCGTTAATATTGAGAGCGCGACCTTCACGCTGCCGGACTGTGCCGCGTCATTGTGCACTCCGGCTTCACACAAAGTTAAAGCCTGACACATCTAGCTCGATCGTGGTCGACGCAACTATTAGAGAGAATTTCTTATTTGACACTACCTCCAAATATGATTCCTTATTTGACACTGAATTTTTTTCTCTTCTCTATATGACATTTGGTGCAAATATTTTGCCTCATATGACACCCTAGTTCATTTTAAGATCTAAGGGTGTTAGTTGAGGACATAAAAAGACGCTTTTGCCCCTAGTGCATAATGTGATCATAAATTTGTTTGTTGAGATAAAAGCGGTTGTATTGTGATGTATTTGGTCATCGTTAATGCCCCTAGTACATATTTTCCAAGGAGTACGCTAGTGCCCCTAGTACATTTTTTCAAGTGAGTACATCACGTGTAATAGACACACTTGAAGTATATGTAAGAATTTTTAATATCCCAAAAAGAATCAGTATATGTTGCCAGGCAATCTACAAACAACGTGTATATACAGAAAATAAAATAACCAGGCGACTAGAACCTGACTAAGTATTACACTTCCATTCAAAAAGTGTCTTCAGCACTCTATTTTACATCAGGTTGGGAGTATATACCACACAAAAACAAAGAAGTACATACTACTATAACTTTCTAGATTAGGACCGTATATACTGATTCGTTTTTGAACCGTATACTTCATCGGACAGATCCTAGCTGCCGGAAAAATCAAGCTCAACATGTTCTAGCCGTGCAACGCAGAGTATGGCTGCATCTCGTCCGTCGTCCTCGTCAAGTCGGTGGTGCATGCATCTCCTCTTAATCGCCGTTGTCGCTGCCTGGGGTCGTCGTTAAGCCGCTGTCGGGAGTGCCTTGTGTGAGAACTGAGAACACCGGCGATCCTAATCACCTTTGCCAGGATAGATCAATCATATACTCCTGCACTACATCACTCCGTTCGAATTGATTAACACGAATACACCAGGTAGTGTCATGTAGGGCAAACAAAATTATACCAAGTGTCAAATAAGGAAGTCAAAATTTTCTAGTATCAAATAAGAAAACATATTTGAAGTAATATCAAATAAGGAATTCTCTCCAACTATTACTACTCTCTCCGTCCGGAAAAAGATGTCAAAGATTTATCCAGATACATGTATTTTAGTATGTAGATATATACGCAATCTACAAATGTAAGTCACTTATTTTGGGATGGATGGAGTACATGTGTTACTTTTTTTCGAAATGAAGGTGCACGGTATCTTCATTAAAATGATGCACATAGACTTCTTTATTTATCAATCAAGGGAGATTTACAAAAAAAATACATAGGTCAACTCGAAGTCACCTCACTAACTATAACACTCGCAACACGTACGACCTTTGATGAACGGGGTGGCCATGTCGGAGCCAGCGCATTGAATTCACACCTACGCACATCATCACAAAACCGGATGCCTCACCAAACCGCCCAGCAGCTAGTAGGTGGATCAACCGAAAGATCCTCAGCGCGCACTAGCGCACGCGCTCTAGAAGTTGCCGCCACCATCTTCGAGATAGGGATCTAGACATTGACCTTGCCATACATGTCGGCAATGCCACCATGGTGCCAAACAGTGCCACCACCCTATGCTTGTCCATCAAAATGCACCCGTCACCAATACCCCACCGCGCCTCGCCGCCGAGACCCGCCGTCATCGACGCGGTAGATGGAACACCGCTCCATCTCTTGCCTGCTCCATCCAGCACTGCTCCAAGAACGATGCCATCAAGAGGCGATGGTATACCCAGATCTGACATCGTTTGATCTGGTATAGCCAGATCTTAGGGTTTCCCTCCGAGCAGCACAACTAGGTAGAGAGTGGCTGCAAAGGCGATGCCTCCAGCAAGGTAACGACACTAAGCGCTGCCATCGCCCGCCAAGACTGTAGTTCGAGCTTGGTTTGCATCGGCATCCACGCCTTCCCAACTCGTCATGGGACAAGATGTTGGATCAAAACCACAACCAGCCATGGCCGACCACCTACGGTGAAGAAGGAGGATGATGCAGCCCAACACATATCAATCACCATTGGTCCACATCATACCACGCGAACCACTCCTACTAAGATGAACTCATTGCATCACTTGTCTTCCGTTGATCATCACTTGAATGAGATCCTTCTTGAGCCAAGTACCTATTGTATGACTAGGCCCATGACTGTGATGCCAAGAGGAGGAGACAAGGATGCCCCAAGAACCAAGACACCCAAGAAAGAAGCACGGAAAGGAGACGGAAGAAGAATTTTGGCACCAGTCCAGACGCTGCCGGACCCACTGTCAGATCATCCCGCTGTCACACCCGGCGCCGAACCCATCGTTAGAACCAGTCTGGTCCCTACCAGAACTGCTGACGCCCCACCGAAACCCGCACCAGTACACCAAAATGGCGACTGCCAATCCGTCCGGTGACCGCCAAACATTCCGGTGTCGCCGAACTTACTGCCGGAATCACTGGTATGTGCATTGGTTTCGGGTTTGATGTCCTAGAATATTTCCTCCACCTACCCCTTCGCCCTAGTACTATAAATAGCCCCTTGTGGCTCAGATCTAAGTAGAGATGAATTGAGTTAAGAATCTTGGCATGAGCCTAAGAACCCTAGATCGGGGAACCTTTCTAGATTAAATCTATGAGTTGTATCAAGGCCCTCGTCAAGTACTTGGTCTCTATAAGTTAAGAATTCTAGTAGTTGCTTGGTCTCTTCCTTTGGGATTCTACTTGGTTGCTACTCTCTCTTTGATTTGGATTCTAACATTTGCTTGCCAATCTCTCCTCGGGTGATTCTACCACAAGGCATCTCACCTAGGATTCTATTGAATTGGTTGTTCGAACTAAACGAGAGAAAATTGGATTGTGTGTGTGTTTGTGTGTGTATGTATCTTTACCTTACATTCGAGTTGAGTTCATCGCGTTCATCGTGTTTCCCCTCAGACCCCAAATCCGTGAAAATCAGGCCACCCCAAAGGTCAATCCCTAAGGAACCGCAACATAATGGTATCAGCAGCTTTTGGTTGCCATGGATTTGACTTCGTTCATTAATTTTCATCATAAATTTGAAAATACCAAAAATATAGCCCCAATTTCCTTGGTTCGATCTCTAGTTTTGGTGGGTTTCTAGTGGATTTGGTCCATAGATCTTGTGCTTGAGGTGATGATCTTTGTTTCCCTGCGTTCCCTAGCCCCAATTTGACTAATTCCCCATCGAATCGACGAATCAAGATTTTGGAGTTCGCCACGAACTCAACCCGGTAGAGAACCCGGCGAGCCGGACCTGCCACTGAAACTTCCGGTGAGGAGCCTAGCACCGCCGGAACCTTCACCAAAAAATTTGGCGCCAGAACCAGCGCCGCCGGATTGCCCGCCGAAATTTTTTGATACCCCAAATTTTGACCATTTTTCTTTTGGTGTTTGTGTTTCGTGTGCGTGTCATCAACTATCAACAAGCTTCCGCAACCACTCTTCGCACTCTACGAGACCACGAAACTCAAACCATCCCCCTACAACAATAGTTGCAAGTTCGACATCAACACAAGGTATAACTTGCACTACCCTTGTTAACCCCATTTCTTCCTTTGTGTGTTACCTAACCTATCGATGGTAGATCATTTTTTGTTTGCTAAAGCATTATACGCTTGCTCTTGCACAGTGATAGTGCATAGGAAATAGCAAAAGTTGACTCCATATCATAGAAAGAGAGGAAAAATATATAAAAAGAGAGTCCCAAAGCTTGTAAGCAAGAGTATGAGATAGAGCAAGGCAAGCTTGCAAATCTGTTGCTTCTCCAACTTTTGACAAGCGAGCTATGGTCTCTCCTCGTGTTGGAACGACACCGAGCACTAGTCTTCGCTAGGACCATTTTGTTTCTTTCTCATTTTCCATAGCCGTGCTAACCACATTTATCTCCATCGTGTGTATATAGTTATAGGTTTCTTTGATCTTTTGGTCATTTCCTTCCGCATTTTGATCTTCTGGATTTTATCCACTTTTGACAATAACATTTTTCATTTGGTTGTTCCATTTGGTATTGACCTTTTTAACCTTCCACCATAGGCCTTTGTGTGTGTGCATCTTGTGTATCCGCTATCCACTTTTCTCTCGGTGAGAACAATCGTTCCAATTTTTGACCAAGGTGAGGCAAGGTAGAAAATACCATTCCACCAATATCATCTTTCCTTTCACTTGTGATTGTGCAAAATGTCTAGAGGAAGCAGAGCTAGTGGAAATGGCAACTTCAGCAACCAAGACGGTTTCGCCACACGCCACAACATATGGCTGCAATATTAATAATTCAATGAGCAATCCAATAGACTTGAGGCATGTCTCGATGAAAGCCTCTGCGAGTTCGAATACCTCGACTGACAACATCAAGCTGAGCATCACGCTAAATTCGAGGCTCTTCACCAAGCCATTACCAACATAGGCAATCATTTCATATTTTGGTGTTACAGGGACCTTCTGGACGCCAATTAATTCAGGAAAAAATACCACTGATTTTTTCATCACAGGAAGGACATTGTGCACTTGAAGCAAATGAGAGGATCCACGTGCCCAAAAGAGGACTGTTGGTGCGACCACACTCTAGACAGCATCACATGGGCCCTTTTGGCCATCGACCGTCATCTCACCTCCTCCTTTTATATGCGCCTTTGTCTTGACAGAAAACCTATCCATATTTTTTCCCAAGATTTATAGAGGCGGCGGCGGGGGTGAAAGTATTCCCCCACTCCGAGAGAGGGCAGATCTTGCTGCTCCGAGGCTGCCAGAGATTGTGAAACTGACGCCATCGTCATCAAGACTCCTCCTTGGCATAGGGGATAATCAATCCATCACCATCTCCACCTCCCCCAACACCAGCACCATCTCCATCTCTAGATCGACATCGTCTACCTCATAGTTTATGGTAAATTGAACCTTAGAACATTGTTTAAATGTTGTATGCATGATTGTGTGTGGTAACTTGTCTTTGTTTTATGTTGAAGTTATAGTTTTAGATTATATTGTAATCCATATGCTACTGATCCGTGCTATGTTTCATCATTGTGAGTAGATCCCCATGTTTCTAAGGGCATAGGATGAATTGGATATGATTTTCATATATTATGCAATGAGTATTTTGTTAAGTTTTAATCTTTTATGTGGCTCTATGATGGTAATGTGGAAACTTTGATTGCATGTTACTCCATCTTTATAGGCTCACAGGGATGCACCTTAGTGTAATAAAGAGAGTAAGGAGAGATGAAATGATAGAAATCATGTCATGAGACTTTGAGTTGCATTAGGGGGTTTCTTGATCGGGGACCTTAGAACTTTAAGCAATAGTTGGATATTTATGTCTTAATGAATCCTTTGATTCACATGAAAATGGCCTTAGACCAATCATTAGGGGTGTACTTGCAAATTTATATGGATGCACCTATTTTAGGCTCTATCCAACAAGAGTAAAATTTGATAAGATACTTACCATACTGTTTAGAAATATTTATGCTATGTAAATACATGCCATCCTGAGGAATGTTTGTCACATATAAGAACATGCACTTAATCTTGTCCTCTTGTCGCATAGAGGATTGAGATTTTTCTAAAAATGAGCATTTACTTTCTTACAGTTTACTTTACAACAAATTACTTTTCTGCAAACCATAAATCCAAAACAATTTGCTTTTCTGCATCAAATTACTTTTCTTGCAATTTACTTTATAGCAAACTACTTTTCTACAAACCATAAACCCAAAACAAATTATTTTTCTGCAAATCATAAACCCAAAACAAATTACTTTTCTACAACAAATTACTTTTATGCATCTTTTACTTTTTTACTTGTTAAACTTGCTAACAAATAGTACGATAAAAAAAAACTTGCTAAGAAATACTTTCATCCCCTTGTGGGTTCGACAACTTTTCTATATTGAAAGGTACTACAATACATCTCTTGCACTTGGTTCTACTATGCATAGCAAATTGACTGAATACATATGTTAGCCAAACGGACTTAATACATGCATATATGTCTCTTTTCAGCCAAACATACTTAGTATATGCCAACATGCTATTACTAATCAAGCTTCAGGATAACAAGCTTTGGCTAGGAAAATTGTTCTCTTAACCTGACAGGAAGACCCCTCTCGTCTTTGAAGGTGAACATGCATACATCACCCTCTTGCAAATTAAATTCTTAATTAAATTCTTATACAACTCTCTAGCCTACATCGATGTGGGCCTTTCCAGACTCATGGATCCTCACCCTACAGTACTTGGGGAGATAATTTGGTATGGTGATGGTAACCACACTAAGAACTCCATACCTAGCTGGATTGCCTTGCCTAATGGCTTAGAATTGTTATGACATCAGGAACCTTAAAAGGAATTCACTTGTGTACTCTTGGTAGAACTCCTGGAAAATAGTAACATAAATGATGTGTATAGTAAGATAAATGTACTAAAATCATGGTTTAAGTCCAAGTAAACTAACAAATCTAAACTAAATTAATCATGTTAGCACATATAAAGTTGTTGTGAACATGTTTTAATGGATATAAAAGTACAATATAGAAAAATTCAATGCATAGAACATGGTTGGATGAACATAATTTGAGGATCAAGTTCCTAATGCTAGACTAAAAGGGCACAAGGTAACAATGTCATGGTAGTGCACAAGGTATTAAAATCTAACCATCTTGGTGCATATGCGGTTATAACAAAGTTCTTTATAATTGTGCAAACATAGTCATTCAGTATCTATCTTAGTAAATCCTGAACATAGCTCCTAAGTTGCATGACTAGATTGAAGTTCATTTCTACCTCGTTTCCAAATATGTCGTTCCTATCAAAAGATTCATCTCCAGTATAACCAACTCTTGCAATCATAACAATCTATGTGTTACAATCGTACAAACATAATTCAATCTGTAAGGCAACCTAGATGAGAATTAATCTTCGTATTGTGCCTTTTCTTCTTATAATGATCACCCTCCTCCTCCATGATGTACTCATCTTGATCACTAATATAGTCATCTTCCTTAGTGATGTACTCATCCTCATCGGTGATGCACTCATAATCATAATCGGTGTACTCATCAGCAGTGATGTACTTGTCATCATAAGCCATGTACTCATCAGCATTAATGATGTACTCATCAGCATATGTGACGTACTCATCATCATCACCGTTGTCAACATTATCATTGCTGATGTCCCTATAATGAGAAAAAAATCAGTGCAGTACTTGCTAAACTTCACAAGAACAAGAATTTTCAAGTACTATTATACTTATAAAGCACAATGAAAAAATAGTAGAGCAAACAACAAAGTCACATATGCACCCACGTATTTATAAAACACTCATTTGTAGTTGTGTATAGTGGTTTACAAAATAGCATTAGTAACTACATGAAAAAATCACTCGATTAACAACTAGAAAGAAACATATTAATAAACACATTGAGGTTTCATAGCAACCCCGAGATCATGCCAAGACTTTGAAAAAGATAATAAACTAAGACCATCAACACATATGAGTGCTATGACCAAATCCTAATAATGACCGCGTTAAAAATTGTATACTTATGGTCAGATCAATTATAATTATGATGATCCCACACAATAAAATTAAGTTTCTTCACTTAATAAGCAGCTGAATCTACATGTAGCAACACCGAATAAAAATAAGCTGCATAACCTAATAAGTAGCTAAATCTACATGTAGATACATATTTTTTCACACGGATCTACTTTCTACTACATAATCATTCATGGTACAATAGACATTAATTCATCTTGAACCCTAACCCAGCAGATTGTCAGAATCTTGCTATACTTATAAAATAAGGGCATGGAGGTGTAAAATAAGGGAGGCATACAGGATATCCTACGTCGTCTCCGATGGCAGAGGCTGAGCTAGTGGATGCGGCTGCTTTGGTTGCTGTAGATGCATCGGTTGCGGCGGTGGCGCCATTCGCTGTGGCCAAGATGATACGGGGGAGAGGAAAGATACCAAATCAGTACCAAGATGATAAGGATAATTTAGTTATATTATGCTACTAGAATAGCATGGACACCCTACCTAATCCACAAATAGTGAGGAAACCATAAAAACAACCTCATTCAAGAACTAGTGAGAACCCTACATTTTTGAATCACTTCTAATTGGTCACGATCCTAAGAAAGCAATAACATGTACAAGTAACTAATTGCTCAAGATACTCTAAGATTGAAAGCTTAAAATGCACAAGTAACTACTAATTAGGGTATCATAGCATAGAGGGAAATGCATTTGAAACAAAACATGTTGTAAGATTGTACTTTGTTTTCTATAAGCACAAAAACATAAAAAAATGAAGATTTAGTATTGGCCTCAAGCCTAACCTAGCACATAGTCCTCTAGACCTCCCTAAGATTTAATCAAGAACATTCCGTCAAGAAACCTAACCCTTTGTCTTATTCATGTTTTTTTTCTAGAAACACTAACCCTGACCATAGCTAAGGGAACACATGAATCTCCTAACCCTATGATATAAATAAAAGATAACTACTTTGTACTCGGTATGTAATTATACCCTAACCCTAGCATCTAATCAAATACAGCTAATTTGTACCCTAACCCTAGAATCATTGGTGATCTCAATCAAGCGAGTTGGGATTGTGGATGAGAGGGGAGAGATGGGAGAAAGGAGACCTATCGATGATGCGACGACAAAGAGGCTCTGGTGGCTATGAAGGCTCTAGTGGCTGTGATGTCGGAGAGTTGGAGAGATGGGGAGACAGAGATATGGAGTTGTGAAAATGTGAAGTCGAGGCGACATGGAATGTAACAGGTGTTTTTCTAATGAAGCACATATGGAAGGACGAAAAAAAGAACATAAAAACTCACATGGATGTGTTTTCAAAATATAAAGACTATGGAGTGGTTGAAGGACAAAACGTTGAACACAAAATATTTTAGGTGTTTATTTGCAATAATGAAACACTATAACTCTACCACGTGTTCACCTCTATCACTTTCCACTCCTCACTAGGTTTTCACCACAATAGCCACAAAAGCCATCACAACCTCTCCAGCGATCTCCTATCTAAATGGAGTCATCGCGAAAGTGAGCGCGGTGATCTTCCTAGTCTCAGGTAGGCCACCCCTCTCCATCCTTATTTCCCAAGTGTAAATGCTAGGGTCTGTGTTTAGTAGTTCTTGATCTTGGTTAGGTTTTTCTATTACTTGGTCTTGATTTAGTAATTGATCTTGGTTCACTAGATCATGTTCTTGATGTGATGCACATCTAGCTTTCTACTTGATCTATTTTTGCTAGATCTTGGTTAGGGTTTTCTAACTCCCCACCACGGAAGTTTTGGCAGATCTGCAACGTCTTCTAGGTAGTGGTCGTGTGGGTTATGCCCTTTGGGGTCGCTTTCTCTAGTGTTTGGTTTTATTTACTATTCTTGTGCTTGTAAATTGTTTTGTTTATATCAATGCACCTAGAGACAAGCTTTGCACTTTCTTAAAAAGTGAATATACTTAAAACATTTTACTCGACCTTTATTGCATCAAACAGAAGTTAATCTTCCACTACAAATGTTTTCAATAAGTATTTCTATTGCGTGCATTAGCTCGATCAACTGATGTAGTGACAAACACAGCCAAAACCTAAACACACCAAGACAGAGAAACACACGACTTTATTTTAAGTTGATTACTTTATTTAATTGGCAAAACAGATAAACTGAAATATCTTTCGTAGTTGCTTGCTCACACAAACATTTCTTGAAAATAAACAGGCGAACAAAGTAACCTAAATCTTAATATAATATTTCTCCGTCTGAAAATAAGTGAATATACGAATCTAAATAAATCCAGGTAACTTATTTTCTTGCAAGTGGAGGGAATAGCTAGATTGAAAGGGACAGATCTATGCTGCCGTATCCTAAGATCGACTAGGACTGGACCTGGATGGTTCTTCGAACCACGACCGGTGCTGGCGGTGGTGGCAGCTTCTCGATGGTCACCGTGAGCACGCCGTCCCGGCACACCGCGGACATCCTTCCTGGGTCCGCATCCTGCGGGAGACAGAAGGAATGCTGCAGCATGCCCATGGGGCGGTTCTTCCGACGGTAGATGCAGGCGCCGGCCTCGATCTCCTCGCGGCGCTCCCCAACGACTTCAATCCAGCGGTCAGACACCAGCTGCACCGTGAGATCGCCGGGACGGAGGCCCGGCACGTCAAGGACGTAGGAGTAGGAGCCCGGAAGCTCCTTGATGTCCACGGGTCTGGCGTCGTAATTCCCGAGGGAGTAAGTCGACAGGGCGCGGCGGTGCGCCGGAAAGAGTGGGCGGTGCGTCGGCGGGAGAGCCCGTGGCGTGCTCGTCAGGGCTCATGGAACGGCGGCCACAGTGGGGCGGAGGACGCTGGCGGCATTGGCGGCGGCGCGGAGGAAAGCCCGAGGGATTCGCTGCATCATGTGCCCTCCTGACGTGCGTCACAAGAGATGTTTTCGTTTGACCCGAGTGACGTAGAGCTTAAAAGACGAGTCCGTTAAGATCGGGTACCCGACATTCACGCTGCCGGATCTGTCCTGCGTCATCTGGAGTCCAGCATGACGCGTCGGAGGTTGGAGAATTTCCAAGGTTGAACTTTGGCACACCTAGTACGACCATTTTTTCTAGAATATATACACGGTGTAAAAAACGAACCTAGTACGACCATGACCACGAACACTAAAGCAAGGAGGCTAGCAGATGGGCAGTATAGTTAGCTCGACGTGATCGACATATCATTTCAGTAGCATAGGGACAATATTTAGGTTGCTTTTTTTTATGTTGTGGATGTTTTTATAGAGAAAATGTGCATGTGGCCGCTTGTTTTTCTCTATATGGCAATAATAAGTTAAAAAGTAAATGATTCTTTTACCCCCTCCTCCAAGAAAGAAAATCCCATGAGGTGATCCATCCTTGCCTCCCGTCGGCGCCGATCTGCCGAGGCTTCCGTGCCCTTAGGGCCATGGAGGCGTGGTAGTCCTGGTTCTTGTCGACGAGTGAG
Source organism: Avena insularis (assembly GCA_023614405.1). Classification (NCBI taxonomy): domain Eukaryota; kingdom Viridiplantae; phylum Streptophyta; class Magnoliopsida; order Poales; family Poaceae; genus Avena; species Avena insularis. Next base: position 570,055,377 of record CM042686.1, read on the forward strand.
CTTTATTTTTTTTATGTTTTTTCTCTAATTGGGTAGGGTTTGTGTATTACTCAGGAAGACGTGGCGGTGGCGACTCCCTAAAGATAGAATAAAGTCCTCCCCATTTCATCGACGTGTATAGCATCGTTGGAAGACTTGTGGAGGCATGTCTCAGGCGGATCTCGCTGGATTTGGTGAGTCTTTCATCTAATCTACGCTTATCTTCATCTACAATGGTTGTTGCATGAAGATGACTCCCCGTATGTCTACTATAGCAAGATCAACTACGACAAGTTTTATCCGGCTCCACTAAGGGAGGGGCGAGATGGTGAAGCGCCTTTGGCTTGTTCAAGTGCATGTAGTTGTCGCAAGGTGGTCCAAGGACCTGTTTGTAATTTTTAATAATTTTGGGTTTCCTTTAACTCTTATTGAGGATTATGAATAGATTAGTGGACTTTTCGCAAAAAGAGAGTAAATGAATCTTTGATCTTAAAAGTATGAGAAAATTTGCAATGATGAGTCAGCCATCAATATTTATAGTCGTCGCAAACCGAATGACATTAATGCATTTTACTACTCCCTCCACTCAGAAATAAGTGACTTGAATTTATATAGGTTCGTATGTATCTATACATTAAAAGCTTATATATGTTCAATACATTGAGCATCAAACCTACACCATGTAGTACAGTTAGCTACAAATATGTGCTATTTTATTAAGACATGGTCCACCTCTCACCATCTAATAAAGTTTCTTGGATCTCGCTGACTTGTGTTAATCTCGCACTTGATACTCTTCTCTCTCTTCAACATCAACAAATATATAATATTTAAATTCTTATACATGCTTACATCAACATAACCTTGTTAAACATGTTCATATAGATTTTAATTTTTGCAGGTAATCTCAAAAGTGAAATCATGTTCTTTCATATCGAGAAAAGAAAATGCAAGTGAAAACACCACGACGCTAATGGTACATCTATTGACCATTAACTTGATTCTCATCACTCGTTGGTTGAGTTTCAAAAGGAGATATATTTTGCGCCAATTAATTAGTGTTGATTTCCCCTCCACCAACTCAATTAACTCGTTTATAAGTTTCAAAAAAACGCTACCATCATGCATATATACTTGTTATGACCTACACTGTGGCACTAATAAAAGTTCAACTGAGAAGTATATATTACTCCTCACTCCGCAATACATCGTCGCCGTGGGAGGCCTGCAGAAAAAAGGATACACAAGAAAGTCGGTGGGACCTTTTGAGAATCCGAAACCCCACTTACTCACAGAGGGAGGCTTGTCAGGACTTCTGGTAGCTATGGTCCGATCTAGGTAGCTATGGTACCTTATTCTAAAAAAAGGTAGCTATGGTAGCTATATCATTGAGAGGGTTCACAATATGGTAGTTATATCCTTAAAATTATAATTTTACAAGTTTTAATTTTTTTTGAAAAACATTTGTGAGGGTTCACAGTATGTGTGGTTACATTTTCTAAAATTTTCAGAACCAAATTCAAAGTATAAAAAAGAAACAAAAAGAGCCTTGTTTTTTGGCACATCTTGCATGCTTGGAAATACTTTGTGCATGATTTTGGTCTAAGGACGATACCAACATCCCATTGACCACTTATACTGAGGGTGGTAGATCGATATCAGTCATCCATGTGTTTCAACCTTCTTGCAGGTACCTTCTGTTGAGAGCCTTTGGTAGTAGATTTCCTTCCATAGACTCCACCAAGTAGGGGTTTTCGAGGATTATGCATACAATTCTAAGTACCCTCGCAACTTAGAGACCATTTGTCAAATTTTATCTCTTTTTTATATCAGGATCACTTTCAGGACTAGGTCGTTGACTTGGAAGATCATTTCCGCTTGGCTAGTCTCAATGCAACCAAATTTACATCAGTTCGCAAACGACTTCTCTTGTCCATATACGAGTTCATATGAAGTTACTCTTGTAGCAATGTTGACAACCTTTTTTCTACAGGCAGCCTGTTGGATTATTAAGCATTTTCTGCATGAGATTAATTACCAAAATCAACATCATGTAAGCACTAGCAAATCTAAACACATACAACCAAATAAGCACATCTAGTAGATCTGTAAATCTAGCAAGAACTAGTGCGTACAAAGAGAGGAATAACACGTACAAGTTGACTGGGAAGGTCATCACTGCAGCAGCAGCCTGGTCTTTGTCAATGTCGCCCATGGTGTTGTTGAGATCGTCGGTTGATGAAAAAACACAAGAACAGAGGCGAGCGGTCGCGCTGAGATGCTCCCCAAAAACCTTATCACCCGTCTCCTAGTGCAGGATCTCGACATATAGGGGTTCGGAGGCCTGCTCTCCTGGACGGTAGTGCACATAGTCGCTGGAATAGGGAAGCCTAGAGAGCGGCGCAGCAAGAGGAACAAGCGAGAGAGACAGAGAAAGAACGAGTTACTTCTAGATCTATTATGTCTCTCTTTGTATAGCCTGGGAGGTGAGCTAGCCGAGTCGCCACTCGGTGGAAGACGTGGACACACGCCAAACATGCACACGAATGTTGATACGTACCCAAACAGTTGGTGCATCGTGGAAAAATTTAGTCTTCCACAAAACGAGTTTCTAACTCGAACTGGATTTAAGAAACGTGTCGCGCGTGCGGGCGAGGCGAGGCGGGTGGCGGAGGAGGAGTGTGCGTGGACCCCTTATCTTCTCACTCACTTAGTTGAAATGGAACAACTCACCTTATAAGCTGGTCCAACTCTCTCTGAACTAGCAATATGGGACTAAAATTTTTCTCCCACACAACTCCCAAGCTGCCATAGTAGATGGGCCTTGAGATTTCAGGATTTATTAGACTACACGGGATGCCTAGATGGGCCACAACCCATATAACTCTAACAATGCTCCACCAGATCTCAGAGACACATCATATGGCACTATTTAATATACATGCAGTCCAGTGGAGACTATTAAGTTGAACTTTCACCTAGATAAATATATACGCTTGACTACAATTAAACAATGGACTAAGCCTTAAATTGTCAGTCTTGTGCAGCAAGTTTCACTCAATATCGTTACTGGTACTTGGATGCCATAAGTTACTGATGCGCTCGACTTTCGACGTAGAGCTCGTTGGGAACCCCAAGAGGAAGGTACGATGAATATATCAGCAAGTTTTCCCTCAGTTATGAAACCAAGGTTTAATCGAACCAGTAGGAGCAAGGAAACACCCCAAAGGTGTTACTAGCTGAGCTTTGGCAGGGCGTACTACCGGTGCTAGTAGCAACGTGAAGACCTGCACAACACAACCACAGAACTTTGTCCCCAATTTGCGATGATGTTGTCAATCTCACCGTGTTTTGCGGAAAACAAAGGATTAAATGTATCGAATGGAAAGAAGTAAAAGTTTGCAGAAAGTAAACACAAAGCAGTAAAAGATTGTAGATTGTATGTAAAGTAAAAGGACCGGGTTCCATAGTTAACTAGAGGTGGCTCTCCTTAGATAAATAACATGCTGGGTGAACAAATTACAGCGGGGCAATCGACAAACACAGAGAAAGAAATACATGCATATACTAATCATCTTGACTCCTCTGAGACTTGATTGGGCATTACAACATAATACATAGACCGCCATCCAACTACATCTATGACTAATAATCCACCTTCAGGTTATCATCCGAACCCCCTCCAATATTAAGTTGCAAGCAACAGATTATTACTTTATGAATTGCATGTAATGTAAACAATACGATTGTTCTATGAACAAAGGATTGTTGTTTTCTCCCTAGTAGCAACAACACATCTAGTACCTTAGAGATTTCTATCACTTCCCCAGATTACCAGAGGCATGAACCCACTATCGAGCATAAATACTAACTCTTGGAGTTGCTAGCATCTACTTGGCCAAGATAGCTACTAACAACGGAAAGCATGCAAGATCACAAATAACAAAGACATGATAGAATCAATAATCAATCTGAAATAGCATCTCAATATCCATCGGATCCCCGCAAACACAACATGTATGAATTACAAATAGATGATCTTGATCATGAACGGAGCTCAAAAGATCTAAACATGAAAGCACAAAGGAGGAGAAACCAGCCATCTAGCTACTACATGGGTCCGTAGTCCAAGGATGAACTTCTCACGCATCACACCGGAGGCTTGCATGGTGATGAAGAAGGCCTCCAGGGTGAATTCCCCTCTCCGGCAGGGTGCCGGGAAGAGCTTTAGATCCCTCCCGATCTAGGGATGGAGATGACGGCGACTACAGACTCTTTCGTGGATTTTTGATTCGGCCCTTAGGGTTTTCGTCCCGAGGGCAACTTATAGGCGGAAGGAGAGGCCGAGGGGGTGCCGGGAGCCACCACACCACCCCCTGGCGCGAGCCCAGCCTAGCCGCGCAGCCAGGTGGTGTGGCCGGCCCCTGGCCCTTCTCAAATCTCGTGATCGCACTTGATCCCTTCCAAAATAGGCACTTTGGCTTTTGTCCAATTCGAGAATATTTATTTTCGACTTTCCGGAACCAAAAACAGCAGAAAACAGGCAGGTACTTTGTGGCTCTTGTTAATAGGTTAGTCCAAGAAATCATATGAAAAGTACTCCAAAGTTGGAACAAAACACAAGAAAGTAGATAAAACCAAGCATGGAACATCAAAAATTATAGATACATTTGCAATGTATCAACATCCCCAAGCTTAACTCCTGCTCGTCCTCGAGTAGGTAAGTGATAAAAAGAAATAACTTTTGAGGTGACATGCACCATCAAAGACTTGATCAAAGTATTTGCAAAACATTCAAGGCTGGGATCATAGTACTTCAATCATAACATGAAAGACAAAGTTCTAGCAAAAAGCAAAGAAACTATGATGCAACATGAAAAGGCACAAACAAAAGATTCATGAATAACATGCTTTGCAAGACTTTTGTTTGTTTCACATAAAGAAAACATAGCATAATAGTATTCAGCTTGTCCCTCAATAGAGTAGCAGATATAAATGCATAGGACACCTTCAAAGTTCATAAGAGTGACTAGATACAATAGTCTCAAACAAGCAATAACAAGTTATGCATCAATCAACTAGTCTTGGGACAATGCACATAGAACTAAGAATGGCCACTATACTCTCAAAGTAGGTGCATAAAGTTAGAAGGTGGAGACTCAATATAATGGTGGAAGAAAGGCCTTTTGTAAAAGGAAGTAGGGATTCAAGTCTCATAAAGAGCTTCCAAAAATTATGGTACTTAATAGCTTTCAGCTCTCATTGCCCCTATCATAAGCATCTTGAAGTGATTAAGGTTAAAGTGAACAAACTATGGTGTACATGCTTGACGAAGTATAAGTCAGAAATCTCATGTCCCTTGTATACGAGGGCTGCTCCTCATGCTACTCAAGTTTAGTCACCGGTAAGTTCTTGTCATCGTAAGTACATGTGTATCATTGAGAACCGCCAACGGGGTACCCCTTGCCCGATGATACGGAAGAATCCCCATATCAAAATGACAAGGCAAGCAGACAACGAGCATCTCAGCATTCTTCTTATTTACCATGGGAATATGGTGCTTTTTTCTCTCTTTCCTCTTTTCATAGTATCTCTTTTTTCTTTTCTTTTCTCTTTTTTTTCTCAATATAGGACTCTTTTTTTTATAAGAAGAATGCTTCATAGACAACTCATTATGGTTACGCTGCAGGTTTCCACCATGTCAGCATGGATTAGACCAGCGGCCCAGGCGTTTCTCTAACACATATACATAACTCCATGGACTTACAAGCTCCCCTTTTATTTCACACCGACGACATCCATATACAAAAGAGCATGCTATCAACTAGGTACAAGTACCAAGTGCAATATTGAAAGCGCTCCCCATGAAAGCATGGTGCTGCTAATTCCCAACAAATAAGTGCAAGCATATACAACATAGAAGACACAATGGTTCAAGTTTATTAAAGGCAAGTAAAGTAAGGTGTGCCATCAAGTTCGTGAGAGCTTTAATCACTAGTTTTCTTATAACAAGAGGAAGGTAAACAAAAGCATGAATATACTTGGAATAGCATAAGCTAGTAGGTAGGTATGGTGGATTATTTGGAATAATTTGGTTTAGGGAATTGGATGCATGAGTAGAACTCATACTTGGTTGTGGAGGCTAGCAAAAGACTGGGAGCGACAAACTAAGAGAGCAATAATGGCCATAATCATGAAGAGCGACAAAACATCATTGATCAAAGCATAAAGTGATACTACAAGTTGAAAACTAAAGGATCATAAAGGCTATGGTGACTTGAGATAGTCATAACATGGTGTGAGCATGTGCCAAGTCAATACAAATAAAGCATCAAAGGAGAATACCACTATACTATGCTTTAATATGCTAAAACAACGCATGATTCATCCAAGGCACATTAAGGAATCTCAATTGTTTATAAAAAGTCATGCTACATCAAAGAATACTAAGCATAAAGCCAAAACAATATCAAGCATGGCATGACAAAGCATGGGCCACAGTCAAAAACGAGCTCTTTTTACCACATAAGTATGAACTTTCCTACTCTTTTCCAAACCAAACCAAACTATTCGCAAACCAAAGTGTGAAAGAGGGGGTCCAACCAACTTATTCAGAAAACTAAGCAAACCAAGCAAACTAAAAACCAAAACAAAAACGAAAAAAAGACGCTCCAAAAAAACAGAACTGTGCATGAAACAATAAAAATGAAGCGTTTGGAAGAAACCTGGAATTTTTATTGATGAAGAAGGGGGATGCCTTGGGCATCCCCAAGCTTTGACGCTTTTACTTCTTAGATATTTCTTGGGGTGACACCTGTGGCATCCCCAAGCTTGAGCTTTAGTCCATCCTTTATATCATTACTCGTTCCTTCCATACACCTGAAATTTTTACTTCATACAAAACTTCACACAATCTCATTAGCAACATTAGTGCACTTAAGATAAATAAGTCTCAAGGTTAAGTTCTAACACCAAATAAACTTCCATTAGAACACTAGATACTGTAGCACTTCCCTCAAAAATCTCAATTCCCCAAAGGAACTCAAGAAGGAACTAACAAGAAGCAAATGCAGAAAATAGCAGAAATCTGTCAAAACAGACCAGCAGGTAAAGACGAATTTTTTCGAAGACCTTCTGTATCTCAAATCAAAAAGTGTTGAACTAACTAAAGTTAGATAACAACCTGGGTCAGAAGCAAAAAAAATTACAGCTCAATCCGACATACAGAAATCTCTCAGGAATTTTTACGGTGAAGCACAAAAATCTGTTTTGGGACAGCAACTTTCCCAATCTTTACTTCTCTCTCATTAGAGGTTACTCTTGGCACAAAAGGCAAATAAAAAGGATAAGGAGAGGTTATTACAGAGGTAATAACTTCCAAGACTCATCTAAAACTTTTGGGTTATCTCCTAATAAGTACTTTTCTTTAACGCCTTTAAGTTAGGCATAAGAAGCAAAGAAAGAATCAAGTGCTCTCAAATGGAGTAGCATTAAAACCAACTTTCTTGCCCTTACCTCTCTTACTTTTATTCTTAACCTTGGGGAAAATATGATTGTTTGGTTGAGAAGAAAGGTTCATGGTCCCCTTTCCCACATCTATTATTGCTCCAAGGAGTTCTAATAGGGACCTTCCAAGTGTAATTTGTCCTTTTCCTGCACATTCAATAACAAGATAATCAATAGAAATCGTTTTCCCAAAGATTTTTGTAAACACTCCTTCAGCTATTCCAAGAGGTAATATGGTAGTATTATTAGTAAGAGTTATTTCTTTTCCTCCCTCAATGAGCCCCCAAGTATTTAGAGATTTATAAATATCTTTGGGCATGAGGCAAAATTCAGACATGATATCACAGCGAGCTTGAAAAGTTTCAGTGTTCATCTCAATCTTTACTGTAGGGAACCACTTTAATGATTCAGTGTTTAACAGAACATAATCGTGATGCTCCCTAAGCGTATTATAGCAACTCTCTAATCTAGTAGTGCTAGCCTCAAGAGTGTCCAACCTAGCAAATATTTTTGCGAAAGAAGTATCAGTTTGGCTAGGCAAGTTGTAAGTGAGGATCAATTTCTTTATAGCATTAATAGCATCATCCTCATTACAATGGAGGAAATATCCTCCCACAACAGCATCTAGAGCATATCTATAGCAAAGAGCAATCCCAAGGTAAAAACTGCTAAGGGACAAACTTTGAGTCATTTTAGGCTCGGTTTTTTCATGTAGATCAGAGATTCTAGACCAAGCTTCTTTAAAACTTTCCTCAATTCCTTATTTAAAAGTGAAAATCATTTCCTTGGGTGACATCGTGACAGGAGCAAGGCTAGACATAATGAGATAGGAACTAATTTTCTTGTGTTTTTCAAATAAGAAAGCAAACTTGCAAAACTATTTTTTTTGTGTTTTTTGAAGAACAAAACAAGCAAACAAGGAAAAAAGAAAACTAATCAAAACAAAAATAACAAAGTAAAGAGATTGGTTATGAGGGACTCCCCTCGTGAAGATGTCCTTGACTCCCCGGCAACGGCGCCAGAAAATCTTGATGCGCTCAACTTTTGACGTAGAGCTCGTTGGCAACCCCAAGAGGAAGGTACGATGAATATAGCAGCCAGTTTTCCCTCAGTTATGAAACCAAGGTTTAATCGAATCAGTAGGAGCAAGGAAACACCCCAAAGGTGTTACTAGCTGAGCTTTGGTAGGGCGCACTACCGGTGCTAGTAGCAACGTGGAGACCTGCATAACACAACCATAGAACTTTGTCCCCAACTTGCGATGAAGTTGTCAATCTCACCGTGTTTTGCGGAAAACAAAGGATTAAACGTATCGAATGGAAAGAAGTAAAAGTTTGCAGAAAGTAAACACAAAGTAGTAAAAGATTGTAGATTGTATGTAAAGTAAAAGGACCGGGATCCATAGTTCACTAGAGGTGGCTCTCCTTAGATAAATAACATGCTGGGTGAACAAATTACAGCGGGGCAATTGACAAACACCAAGAAAGCAATACATGCATATACTAATCATCTTGACTCCTTTGAGACTTGATTGGGAATTACAACATAATACATAGACCGCCATCCAACTACATCTATGACTAATAATCCACCATCAGGTTATCATCCGAACCGCCTCCAGTATTAAGTTGCAAGCAACAGATTATTGCTTTACGAACTGCGTGTAAAGTAAACAATACGATTGTTCTATGAACAAAGGATTGTTGTTTTCTCCCTAGTAGCAACAACACATCTAGTACCTTAGAGATTTCTGTCACTTCCCCAGATTACCAGAGGCGTGAACCCACTATCGAGCATAAATACTAACTCTTGGAGTTGCTAGCATCTACTTGGCCAAGATAGCTACTAACAACGGAAAGCATGCAAGATCACAAATAACAAAGACATGATAGAATCAATAATCAATCTGAAATAGCATCTCAATATCCATCGGATCCCCGCAAACACAACATGTATGAATTACAAATAGATGATCTTGATCATGAACGGAGCTCAAAAGATCTAAACATGAAAGCACAAAGGAGGAGAAACCAGCCATCTAGCTACTACATGGGTCCGTAGTCCAAGGATGAACTTATCATGCATCACACCGGAGGCTTGCATGGTGATGAAGAAGGCCTCCAGGGTGAATTCCCCTCTCCGGCAGGGTGCCAGGAAGAGCTTTAGATCCCTCCCGATCTAGGGATGGAGATGACAGCGGCTACAGACTCTTTCGTGGATTTTTGATCGGACACTTAGGATTTTCGTCCCGTGGGCAACTTATAGGCGGAAGGAGAGGCCGAGGGGGTGCCGGGAGCCACCACACCACCCCCTGGCGCAGGCCCAGCCTGGCCGTGTGGCCAGGTGGTGTGGCCGGCCCCTGGCCCTTCTCCGTCTCATATTCTGGCACTTGATCCCTTCCGGAAAAATAGGCACTTTGGCTTTTGTCCCGTCCAATTCCGAGAATATTCATTTTTTGACTTTCCTAGAACCAAAAACAGCAGAAAACAGGCAGCTGACACTGTGGCTCTTGTTAATAGGTTTGTCCAAGAAATCATATAAAAATTACTCCAAAGTTGGAACAAAACACAAGAAAGTGGATAAAACCAAGCATGGAACATCAAAAATTATAGATACATTTGCAATGTATCAGTTACCCCTCGGGTGGAGCTTATAAGTCATACTCCTCGGCCTTTCATGAGCTTCCTAGAGATTTACCCAAGTCTCATACACTGTGACTAGCAGTGTAGCTCATATAGGTGTATTCTTTCAAGATCGCTCTATAGGATAGTATCTTTGCTCCCAAGGAGACAGACAGAACATATTAAGATGTAATCAACCTTCCTAACAGTATGCAATGAGAGAATTGCATCTGCAGCGAAGTGGGAGTATTAAAAGTTTCTCCCAACTCAGTTGTTTCAGTTTGTTTTTCCAAGTCCTAATTCATGGGATCTTCGATCACATAGGTTGGGTTACCCCCTTGACAACTCACGTGAGTCCCAAACCCTTATCTCTCGATGCATTTTCTATCAAATTTCTTGATAGTCCTTTCATAAAAGGATCTGCTAGATTCTTTGTTGTTTGGACATAATCCAATGCTATAACTCTAGAGTTTTCAGCTTTTTGACAAACTTCAGTCTTCTCTTGACATGTCTTGAACTCTTTATATTATTCTTAGAATTGTTCACTTTGATAATCACAGTTTGGTTGTCACGGCTCATAAGGATTGTCGGTATTGGTTTTTCAACCATAGGAAAATCTGTGAAGAGTTCATGAAGCCATTCTAGTTCGACAGTCACAGTATCTAATGTTGTGAGTTCTGCTTTCCATAGTTGACCTCGTTAAGATGGCCTGCTTGCAATACTTTCATGAAACAGCACCACCACCAAGAGTGAATATATATCCACTTATGGCCTTTATCTCATCAGCATCTGATATCCAATTTGAATCACTATACCCTTCAAGTACTCTTGGATACTTGGTATAATGAATTCCGTAGATCATTGTTACCTTTAGATAGCGCATTACTCTCTCAACAACATTCCTGTGATCATCTCCCGGGTTGGACACAAATCGGCTAAGTTTGCTTATAACAAACAAGATGTTAGGCCTTGTAGCACAAGCTAACTACATAAATGAGCCAATAATCTGAGAGTATCTCAATTTTCTCTAGTCGCCTTTTGATTCTTTCGAAGCAACACACTAGGATCATAAGGTGTGGGAGAGGATTTGCAATCATCATATCCAAATCTGCTCAACACCTTTTCCACATAATGTGATTGCACAAGTGTAATCTCATTATTCTCATCTCTTAGTAGTTTTATGTTTAAGATAACATCAGATTCTCCAAGATCCTTCATCTCAAAACATTGCGACAAGAAATTTTTGACCTCACTAATCACTTTGAGACTTGTCCCAAAAATTAATATGTCATTAACATACAAACATAGGACAACTCCCTCACCCCCACCATGGCGGAGGTATACACAGTTGTTGGCTTCATTTGCAACAAAGCCCTCAAATGTCAAAGTTCTTTCAAAATTCTCATGCCTTTGCTTGGGAGCTTGTTTGAGACCATACAAAGATTATTTCTTCAATTTACACACCTTTCTTTCTTAACCTTCTAGTATAAAACCATCAGTATATTTCATGTCTAACTCTCCATTTAGGAAAGCCATCTTAACGCCCATTTGATGAATGAGAAGACCGTAAGAGGCAGCCAATGATAGTAGTACTCGTATTATGGTCAATCTAGCCACATGTGAGTAAGTATCAAAGAAATCTTTGGCTTCTTTTTGGGTATAGCCTTTAGCCACAAGCCGAGATTTGTATGTTTCAATAGTACCATCACCTCTAAGCTTCTTTTTAAATACCCATTTACATCATATAGGTTTACACCCATACAGACATTCAGATATCTCCCACGTTCCATTAACCAAGATGGACTCCATCTTGCTTTGAACCGCTTTTTCCAGTAGTCCACATCCAGACATGCAAAAGCTTCCAAAATGGTGGTGGGAGAGTCATCCACTAGGTACACTTGAAATCATTACCAAAATACCTTGCAGTCCTTTTAATCTTGCTCCTTGTGCGAGATTCATTGTCATCCTCATCCGAATCTAGACTCTCATCATCTGATTGTTCATCAATCTCCATGGGAGTTTCAGGTTCGGGAATTGGATCATATTCATTATTAGATATGCTAGGAATATCTCTCATTGGAAATATATCCTCAAATAATGTACCATCTCTTGATTAAAAGATGGTACCGACACTCATGTTGTCCACTTTAGATTTCACCACGAGAAATCTATAAGCAATATTGCGAGAAGCATAGCCAAGAAAGACACAATCCACAGTTTTTGGTCCAAGCTTACGCTTCTTGTTGATCGGCACGTTAACTTTTGCCAAACAACCCCAAGTTCATAAGTAGGAGAGTGTCAACCTTTTATTTTCCCATTCTTCAAATGGAGTAATCTCTTAATTCTTAGTTGGAACATGGTTTAGGACATGACATGAAGTCAATATAGCCTCCCCCGCCATTCCTTGGATAATCCGATAGTGTCTAACATGACGTTAACCAAATCTGTTAGAGTTTGATTTTTCCTCTCAGCAATCTCATTGGATTGAGGGGCATTGGGGGCGTCCTCTCATATATAATACCATGTTCCGAACAGAATAAATTGAACTCATTAGAAAAGTACTCTCCACCATGATCACACCGAATTCTTTTGAACTTTCTCTCAAGTTGATTTTCAACTTCTCTCTTATAGATTTTAAAGAAATCAAGAGCCACGTCTTTAGTTCTCAACAGATATACATAAGAGTACCTAGTAGAATCACCAAACAAAGTCATGAAATATTTCTTTCCACCTGTTGTCAACACACCATTCATCTCACATAGATCTGAATGTATGAGCTCTAGAGGTGCCAAGTTTCTTTCCTCTACATGCTTGTGAGGCTGCTTTGCTTGCACACAAGCATGACACTTAGAGCCTTTGACAATAGTGAATTTCAGAATTAAACTCATACTAGCAAGCCAAAACATACAACCCAAATTAATATGACAAATTCATGGATGGCAAACATTAGTCTCATTACCAATAGTGCATACATGGTTCACAACATCATCACCGAAGTCTACCAACGAAAAAGAAACATGCCTACATATTCATAGCCTTTTTAAACAAAGGTTCCATACTTAGACAATACAACTTTATTGGAATCAAATACCAACTTGAACCCATCTTTCAGAAGACGGGATCCACTAACGAGATTCTTCTTGATAGAAGGGACATGATACACATTCTTCAATTGCATGATTTTTCCCGAAGTAAACTTCAGATCACCATGCCAGTGTTGGGGTTCGCAGCATAGAAAACAAAAAAAATCCTACTATGTGAACTATACGCCAAGATCTATCTACCAGAAACAAGCAAATCCATAGAGAACTTACCCTCGAAGACAATAAAGCTTTGTTAACGAGATGGAACTCGTGGATGATGTAGTCGTACACTTGCCAATCTCAATATCGTGATAAAGTCCAGCAGGTCCGGCTTCAGCACATCCTTCAGATCCAGCTCCAGCAAGTCCAGCACCACCAAGTACAGCACCGCAAAGCAGCGGTGCATCCGTGATCACACACACGTCTGGTACCCTGACAACCTCCGTCCCTCGCTCCAGCAAAGCAGTAGAAGCAGCAACTCCTTTCCAGATAAAGCCACCGGGAACATGTATCTCGCTAATCCGAGACCATGGGGGAATAATACTAGAGGGGGAGAGAGATCCTTCACGAGGAGGTGTGAGGAAGAAGGAGTGAGAGGGGGCCTTTTATAGGAGGAGGGGGTACTCTCCCATGGCGGCGCCCATGGGGTGACTCCTCACCTCCCCCATTCATGTGGTGGTAACCCCTCCACATTAAAATGCCCCTTCACATTCTCTTTTAAAGTTTCCACTTTAAATGCATTAAATTTCTCCAAATTTAATGCTCTCTCATTTCATAAAACTCTTTTATTATTTTTTATTCAGAATTTTGTTAATTACTTTAATTAAAAAACATTCACATAAAACCCCCTGCAACATTTCAATATTACATGCAGAACCAATTTCAGCAATTTCACCCGAAACAGTTTTGGTGTCTATTGAAATAATTCCAGCGCTTTCTTAAATCTTTATCTGAAACATATTTGCTCCAAATGGTGTCAGATCCCTTAAATGTGTCACCCTACGTCATGAATAATGCAGACATGATCGAGATCCTCTCGATCAATAATCGAGCGGGACCGAGATCCATAATCGACTCCTACTACATTCAACGATGACTTCTATGATCGAGAACCTTTAACGCTAGTAACTAAATCCCTTTGTCTCGCGATATATTACATGTCCGAGATTCGATCATCGGATTCCATACCTAGTTTGATCTCGCTATCGACATGCACTTTTTCTCGCTCCGTGATATAACATTCTAGTGATCACATCACTTGCTTGCAAGCTATCTTAATGTGATATCACCGAGAGGGCCCAAAGTATATCTATCCGTCATTGGGATGGACAAATCCCACTCTTGATCCATGAGCCTCAACATAACACCTTTGTAGCACTGAACCCACCATTATAGTCACCCTGTTACGGTGTGACGTTTGATGTTATCAAGATACTCTTCCGGTGTCAGCAATTAACATGACCTCATGGTCTAAGGACTAAGTTTACTTCGTATGATGTTATAGAAATATAAACATAATGACTTTGATCGTAGTTCTATACTTCGGATGAATGTTCATCACATCATTCCACCAATGTTGTGACCTCGTTATTAACAACATCCAATGTCCATGATCAGGAAACCTTGATCATCTTGTTAATCAACGAGCTAGTTTATATGAGAAGCTTTACTAGGAACTATGTATTTTGTTTATTAAACACACATGTATTGACGTTTCCAATTAATACAATTATAGCATGCAAAATAAACATTTATCATAAACATAGAATAAGATAATAATTACTTTATTATTGCCTCTCGGGCATATTCCCTTCAGCCAGCACCAAGAACAGTAGCATGTAACCCATTCCCCATCATGAAAGAGGAACCTCGAGCCTAATAAGAGGTGAACATGGAAATGTCAACACACATGAACATTAGCACCTGTATTAACTCACTATTCTGTGGGTTGAAATACTGAAAGAACAATAGGTAATAAATTACCGTACTCAGAACCTGAAGTTCCTGCATCAGTATTGCCAATGACCATGTTGATAGATTTAGAACTCTGTCCATCTTGAGTCGTCTTGCCTTTCTTCTATGGACAACGATGAGCCCAATGGCCAATCTCGCCGCACACCTAGCAAGGTTCTTTCTTTTCCTTGTTTTGCCCCTTCTTTTCTTGAAGTTGGTAGTCTGGCAGACTTTGTTATTTCCCTTGGACTTGTGGGCATTTTTCTGCACCATGTTGGCAACATAATGTCCCTCGGTTCCACTAGTGTGTTTGTCTTTTACTCTCTTCTTCTCTTCAATATCCATAGAGCCAATGGGTACTCAACAGAGAGCTCATGCCTCCAATGTTTCAGAGAAGTGGAAAAGTTCCTCCATGAAGGGGGAAGCTTAGCAACAATGCATCCCGTGGAAAACTTCTCCGGGAGAACACACTTGAGGAGTTCAAGTTCCTTTGCCATGATCTGTAGCTCATGAGCCTATTCTACTACAGATTGGTTTTCAACCATTTTGTAGTTATTGAACTACTCCATAGAATATAGTTTACCACCGAAATCAGCAGCACCGAACTTAATGTTCAGCGCATCCCACAGTTCCTTGGCATTACAAATATTCATATATGCATCAACCAACTTGTCTCCAAGCACACCGAGTACGAAGCCCACAAAAAGTGCAGTGGCCTCCCTGAACGCTCTATCTTCTTCGAGAGTAAGCGGACCTTTGGGAGTGTCATCTGCAACTTTTTCTATGCCCATAGCAGTGAGCCACAAGAGGGTTTTCCCTTGCTATCTCTTAAAATGAGCATCCGTAAATGGGTTTGGTTTAAGCGCAACAACAAAGGCAGATGACGAAAATTTCCTAAAGAGATAAGGTTTTTGGATTGTTAGATTATTAAGCAATTTTCGCATGAGATTAATTGTGGAAATCAACATCATGTAAGGACTAGCAGATCTAAACACATGCAACCAACCAAGCACATCTAGTAGATCTATCAATCTAGCAAGAACTAGCGCATAGAAAGAGAGGAATAACACGTACAAGTTGACCAGGAAGGTCATCAGCGCAGCAGTAGCCTGGTCTTTGTCGATGTCGCCCATGGTGTTGTTGTGCTCGTTGGTTGATGAATAAGAACACGCGAATGGAGGAAAGCAGTCGTACCGAGATGCTCCCCAAAAATCTTATCGCCCGTCTCCCGGTGCAGGATCTTGACGGACGGGACTTCGGAGGTCTGCTCTCCCAAACGGCAGTGCATACAGTCACCGAGATAGAGAAGTCTAGAGAGCAGCGTAGCAAGAGGAACAAGGCAAGAGAGACAGAAAAAGAACAAGTTGTTTATAGATCTATTCTGTCTCTCTCTATATAGTCTGGGAGGTGAGCCGACCGAGTCGTCACGCGGTGAAAGATAAGGACACACGTCAAACATGCACACAAATGTTGACACCTAGCCAAACAGTTGGTGCACCGTGAAAAAAATTAGTCTTCCACAAAACGAGTCTCTAAGTCGAACTCGATTCACGAAACGCGCATTGTCGCATGTGCGGGTGAGGCCAGCGGCGGAGGAGGAGTGTGTGTGGACTTATTTTCTTCTCACTCATTTAGTTGAAGTGGAACAACTCACCTTATAAGCTGGTTAAACTCTCTCCTAACTAGCAATGTGGGAGTAAACTTTGTTTGTCACACAACTCCTAAGCTGCTATAGTAGATGGACCTTAAGATCTAAAAATTTATTAGACTACATGAACTGACTAGATAGGACCACAGGGCATATAAATCTAACACAGTCTGCAAGCACAAGAGCCTGCCGCGACAGGCGACATGAGAGAATGCGTCAGGAAGTTACTTGTTTGGTGTTTCCTGAGGAGACATTAACGATAATGGGTAGGAGCTAACAATTACTCACGTACAACACATAAAACAAGCTAGGCCGAGGGATGTGAAGACCTTACAAAATCAGGCCGGGTCCCAAGATTTCGGGGGCCCGAAAAGGAAAAGACTGGACCCTTTTACATAAAAATTTAATATCCCTACTAACAAAGTTACTAACGATGATATGGACTAAAGGATAAGATAATTGTATCTTCGCAATATTAATATATGCTCATTTTTAAAAAAGTGAGTTTGGAATTGTTTTTACTTGTGCGAGTTGCTAGTCACTTTGACATGCCTTTTTTCCCTCTCTCTTTTTTCCTTTTTGAGCTGTTAGGGATTCGGCTAGTGTTTCGACGATTAGAGGGAGAGGGCATGAGGTTTGGACATGTTGTGAGAGTGGAGATCTGTAATGGCGATGGCCGCCGCGCGTATATATAGCGAGAAAAGGGCGGGAAGCGGTGGTAAAGGCAGGAGAATACGCTGGTGAGCAATTTCGCTGCCGCGTGGCCGTCGCTCAGGAGACGAGCCGTCTATCTCACTGTCATGGCTGGCCTGTGGTGTTTTTAGCTCCATCTGGCGCCCCCGCTTGCCCCCCTTCCTCGTGTGCGCCTATGTTTTTTCCTGTCCATTTGGTTCTAGAGGGAGCATCGTGAAGCTCTGCTATTTGTTAGCATCATGTGTCATGTTCTTGACGATCCATAGTGAAGTTGAATGTGCAAAATGTCATGAAAGCAGGGACATAAGGGCTAGCTATGGTGGTTTGTGTCTTTTAGGCGATGAGCATCTGGTTTGATGATATGTGACTTGCAGCAGCGTCTGCTAGAGGGGCGACATCACATGAGAAGTTCACAGTCTTACCTTGCAGGGTGAAACCCCAAGGTCTAAGCTTAATTGGTTGTGCCTAGCAATGGCCTTGTAGAAGGCATGGTTTTGCGAGAGAGAACTTCTTCCAGGGTGAAAACCTAGGATCTTTGATCGGGCGACGACAACGTTTAAGCACTGTTTCTTTTTGGAGGCATCGTTTTTGGAGGGATTAGACTTCTGGTGTTGTTTTTGGTGGCGTTAGTGTCGTTGCTGTTAAGGGTCTGATCGTTGTAGCGGGACTATTCTTTTTGTATTTCTTTTTTTTCTGTTGTGTACATCCGTAATACCAATAGAATAATGCGTTGTTGCAGAGGCTGGGTGAAATTGGTATCTTCGCGATATTAATATATGCTCGTTTTCAGAAAAAAACTGAGTTTGGAATTGTTTTTACTTCTGTGAGTCGCTAGTAACTTTGGCATGGCTTTTTCTCTCTTTTTTTTTTCCTTTTTGAGCTGTGGCATGCTTAATGTCTCGACTAGTTTTTGATACTATGTTACAGAGGCCGGATGTATTCCATATATACTTGATATTAATATATTTTCTTTATTAAAAAAGTGAGTTTAGAATATCTATTTTCTATTAAACATCTAAGGTACAGATTGTACATGTACATGTTGAATTTGTACGTACATGCGAGATGGGAGGTGCCATGGAGCCCATGGCGCGAATGAATTAAGAGGCGCCCTTAACACGGCACCCCTCTCGTCGTCTGTGAGTTGTCCTTAAGTTTGGATTCTATCTGCCAACAACCACTCTGCCCCAAACTGAACGGACGAAGCAGCTGGCATTGCCCAAACCGAGAGACAATTCGAACAAACGTGGTGCGCTGGCCATGAGATGGAAGCTTCCTATCATGTGTCCACACATACGTACAGTGCATGCATGTTTGCGTATATATACTACTATAGTATAGTCCTTCATTTCGGCCTCGTTCGTACCATCATGGATAGGTATAGAATCGCAATAATTAAACATGGCTCTCATTCTTCCTCTCGCACCAAATTAATATTCCAAGCAAGTGTTGGTGCGTGCGCGTTGTGAAGACCGTAGCCGCTGCCAACACGATTTGCTCGCTCGCTTTTGGAGACGCAGGAGCTCCACCGTGGGGTAGGTTCACTAGCCTGCAGGTGAACACGAAATGAGGCCGGCCGGTGCGTGTGGGTGCCCATCTAGTTATCAGTTATTCTTCTTCGTCCTCCACTTTAGCAGCTTCCTTTGGGTTGGCTAGCTCCTTGGTCTGATATGATCGATGTAGACGCCTTACCGACCCCGCACCTTTTTCCACTCGGAAAGCCCTCTTTGTTCGTTACGTACTACTACAGTATATATCACCGCCGCTAGATATAATTCACCGCCACATCTATAATATCCACGTTCCTTTTTTTTTTTAGGGGATATCCACGTTCCTTCTTTATTGCCGCTGGCGACTACTACTACGTGCCCGCTTCAGTGCCCCAATTTTACCTGTTGTTTGACTATACGGACTTTGAAAGTCTCAAACGTACTGAATTGGGTTCACAAATAGAGCACCGTTCGGTTACTTTTACTACTGTACTACTTCCTCCGTTTCAAAATATAAGATGTTTTAGCTTTGTGAAGCAAATGTACCTAGATGCCTTTTAGTGTATAATTCAGGAGGGGCCATAATTTAGAGTGAACCTAGACACTAAAAGAGTCTAAATACAATCGCTTCACAAAACTAAAACATCTTATATTTTGGAATGGCGCGAGGGAGTACTAGCTAGGCATCTAATTATAATTCATCGTTCAGGTTTCAAGCTAGCGGTGATTGTATGATGTGGATATCTACGTAAACGTGGACCCGCGCAATTGAACAGTGTCCGACGTTCGGTACGGTCTTCTACGTGATGATGCATGATTGACGAATATGCACGTACTACAGAGTTGTGAAAGTGTGCAGAAATTCCTCGCTAGAGGGCGAAGAGATAATCGCGGCCGCGTCACGGTCAGCATGTGGGCGCAAGTGACGTGCCCCGGGTTTCCAGCCAAGACCGCCCGATCCCAGCTAACAGTCCAACTCGGCGATTGATTAAGTAGGGAGAATTTCGTGATCACAGGGTCTTGATCGTTTTCAAAGAAACACGTACACTTCTGGCTAAAAGTCGGGATCGATATTAGACAAGTCCGCATATCTCAAGCACAAGCAAAGAAGATCATCTCTTTATTACTATATCTTAACAGTAAAGAGAAAAAGAAACCTTGGAGTAATTACATAATGATGACTTAACACACTTATGATGGGCTAGCTAGTCGGTCACAAGGAGTAGTGTTCTGGTTTGAGCCATATGCACGATCATCGTGTGCTAGCTACGGGATGTTGCGTCTGATCCAATATCTTCACGTTTACTCCCTAGCTAGCTATTCCGTCCCTTTTCCGTAGTTTCCCTTCCACTTTAAGGCTACTCCATCCAATACGACCCAACCAACCCGATTCCAAAGAAAATTTTCTCGAAATTAAAAAGAGAGGTGAAATTCCAATGGACATGACCAGATCGAACTGAAGCTTCAATATTCAATTCTTTAACAATCAACCGATTCTGCTACTGGCTCAAAGTTTGAGCAGGAAGTCATCGACAAAGTGAAAAAAGAAGAAAGAAGAAACGATCGAAAAGGAGCTACTCCAATTTTCTTGGCTGATGATCGATCGACCGAACTAATAATATGAAAGAAATCAGACGTCGACGTTGCAGGCCGCGGCGGCCTGGAAGCGGAAGTACTCGGTCCCGCCGCCGGTGGTCGCGCCGTAGCTACCCTTCCCTTCGTTGACCCTGATGAGCGCCGGGCAGTTGACGCGGAGGTGGTAGTGGCCGGAGATCCAGGTGCCGACCTTCCAGCGCACGGAGCCCTCGACGCGCACGTCCACCAGCACGTACCCGGCCGTCTCGTCCTGCGCGAGGCCGACGGCGAGCTCGGGGGACAGCACCACGCTGTCCATGGACCTGAGGTACGGCGACCACACCGACTGGTCGCGGTGGCCCTGGTAGGCGACGGGGAGCCGGGTGGGCACGGTGATGGGCACGCCCTTGTACTGCGCGTACACGTCCGCCGAGTCGTAGTAGACGCCGACGCGGTCGTTGGGGTTCCGCGCCGCCACGGTGGCCTGCATGGTGGTGAAGAGGTACGCGGAGGCGGGCGGCGTGACGTTGAGGCAGAGCACGGCCAGGTCCTGCAGGTAGAACTGGGGCTTGTGGGGGCGGAGGACCAGGTAGACGACGAGGACGACGAAGAGGGCCAGGAGGATGAAGGCGAGGAGGAAGCCGCAGAACTTGCGGTAGAGCTTCCTCTTGTGGCACTCGCACCCGCCGCCGCCGCCGCCCTTGTGCCCGCCGCAGTCCTTCACCGCCATGGCTGCTGGTCGATGCTACGCTTGCTCAGGAGCTGGTCGAGGTGGTTTTGGTTTTGAGCTAGCTAGCAGCTGGTGGTTTTGCTGTGGCTTGTAATTGTGGAGAGGATGGGAGGTTGAGGGAGGAGCTCTGGGCAGTGTGCACAGGGGAGGTATATATATCGCCATCGCGGGAACTGAGAGAGGGAGATTGGTGGGCGGTATGGTTAGGAGGAGCAGAGGGGATCAGCATCGGTCTGTGTGAAGACTGACAAGCCGAGTGTTGTCGGCCGGGAGCAGAACTACCTACCTGTACATGGGCCTTTGAGGTAGTACTTGTTAATTTTACTAGCTGGTCAGTGTGAGACCTGAGACCTGACAGTTGTAATTCTCAGAGAAAACAGGAACTGAATTAGGTGGTTAATTAGTGGTTACAGGAGAATGGAGCTGGTGGCCTGTGGCCTGTGGGGTGAATGAGTGCTAAGTTCCAAAAGCGGCAATGATTTGTGGGGGAAGGATCGTTGGGAAATTCAGATTGCGGCGAGAAAAGGTGCACCTTTCGTTACGCAGATATGTTACAAAAAGTGGGAAAAGGAAGAATGGTGGAATAAGGAGCACCTTGGGTTTTCGTGGATCATGAGCTCACGCGCGCGAGTCCACCAGCGCAGCTAGCTGGAGACCAAAACGGCCGGAGGCGATGATCGGAAGTTGCCGGCGCCGCGTCATTGCGACCGAGCTGAGTCTGTATGTGTATGCAAAAGCATGGTTGGTGGATGATTTGGGAGTACCAAATGCTACAGGCATGCGTGAGGTCGGTGGATACAGAGGTAGTGGTAGATGGCGAAGAGAATAATGGGCACGACACTGTACTTTCTGTAATGGAGCATCCGTAAGCAGCTGAAAACTTTCTGTTGCGAGTCCCTTTCGCTTGCCGCATCAATCAACTGCTATATATGTCGCACCTGCCTGCCTGCCTGCCTGCACCCTTCCCTCTCTCTGTAATGCCGTTCCGTGCGTGCAGTTGAGATATAATGTGAGATAGATATGTGTATATATAGTTGGCTCCGTATGTCCATCCACGCATGATAATATCGTGCCCATAATAAGCTAGCTAGCCTGTGATCCGTCTGATCGAACTTGGAAGCTTCGACGGATGATAATATCTGCTAATAATTTTTCTGAAGAACAGCAGGGGTGGTAAGGCTGAGTACAGCTAGCGTCCTATATATGTTGGACGGTGGCAAAAGAAAAGTGTCACTAGATTGTCGACAGTCACTCCTCTAGCCTAGGGTAGAGTGTAGAGTGAGGTGCACATTTTGGGATATGACTTTAGCACCTCAGCGGCTTCCTCGAGGTTTCACTAAAGAGACCCAACCGAGAGATAAAGGAAAGGGGATTGCCTGCTATTCCAAGAGACCTAACTTGTTGACGAGGGCATTATTTCACTGTTAATTTTTGGGGTCCCCGAGGGATCTCTCTCTTGTTACACTGTTAGCTGAGAATCATGTCATCCACTCCTCTCTAGGATGTTTGCGAATGATCATGATGATATATGCATATATATATTTACTTGCACAGCCATGTTAGCTGAGCATTCCATTGAAAAGGTTTGGCCAAAAGCAACTTGCTAGCGGGAGTGAATAGCTACATAGATATACAACTATTTTCTTGCGGGACAAAAATGGATCGGAGCTAGGTGCCTGCCGGTTGATATAGTCAACTTATCAGCCACCTCCAGGATCGTCCGATCTTACTGATGTGTGAGATCTGGACAATTCGATCAATGCAACATCAAACCTCCTTTCGTAACCCTTTTTGTTTGTATGCAACATTTTTGCTCTTGAACTGTAAAAAGTTGTGAAGAATGTTACAACATTTTGAACAAGCTCACGTAGCAAAAAAATAACGTATGCAACAAACTTCCATTTGTCGCGGAAAAATCCTCGAGATAGTGTATCGCACGTATGTGGCCTAGAAACAAGTGATTGGAACAAAACCCAATATTTGTGGCAGATGTTTGGAAACGTCGCAGCATATTTCTTATGTGTTTGCAGCAAATGGAAACACTATCCACATATTAAAAAATCGTAATTCACTTACTGTGGGGAACAAGCTACACAATAAAAATAAGATGCACTATCGAGCTGCAGCAATGAGACTATACCCTTGAGATCAAGACAACCAATTCAACGCAACGGCGATGTTGATGTATTCGATGAAGTTCTCCGACTCCTGCAGCTAGGTTATACCTCCCAACCACAAGACTTTTCTCCTCGCAAAGATCCACACCATCAAGCATCAAAGTAGACGACGCCTTCGAGGTATCCATGTGTACCGATGCTGCAAAACCACTGTGACATGCAATCAAGTACACACACGAAGCAGAGAATCAAAGCAATGAAGATGCAGCCCTCTAGCCACGCCTCTATCGATTCAGGCCGGCAAAATCGGAGACCCTGTGCGAAACTTTAAAATGAGACCCTATACTATTAGAATTTTTTGACTATCCAACAATAATATATATGCCAGAGTATCTTATATAATCGGATTCTTATTTTCCTATGTTGAGTCCTACAAAAGATCTGAACAACACAATTAAACGAATTTGGGATTGAACTAGAAATAGGATGCAAATACCAAAGAATAAAAGATGCAGGGATGAGGGACGCACGCACCCGTCGATTAATGGACTCGATCCACAAAATTAGGTTTTGGTGATGATCAGAGGAGGAATGGAATCGCTAGATGTGTCGTGGTGACTAATAAGATGAATGGACACTGACGTGTGACGCTCCTGGAGTCATGGATCACGTTACGTCATTCGTGGAGGACTAGAGGGCTACATGCATCGAGCGAGGGGAGTATCGATGGATCGATCGATTGATCGAAGCTACTTTGGGGGTGCGGGAGCCTGTCTCTTATCGATTGGCCTATGCCGGTCTATTTACTTGCCAGCGGCCACAGGCCAGAATCCCAGTGGACGAAATCAGATATTTTTTCTTTACATATCTAAAGAAGCTTATACCAAAATTTTGGGCCCCCAAATTTTATGGGCCCTGTGCGGATGCACAATTTGCACTCCCACTGGCCCGGGCCTACCCTCTATATTAGATTTAGATGAAGAGGAGAAGGAGGTGGTGGATAGAGGGCATCCTAAGGTTTAAACTCTAGCTAGGTAGGGGCGTCGTCTAGGGAGGGGTGTGGCACATGTTGCATGTGTGTGGCTGGAATGGGTGGCTTCCCTTGCGTCCCCCTTATATAGGTGACCAACCCCTATGTGGGATGGGAAAGGAGGGAGGTGTCCTCCTAGGACTCACCGACGTGGAGTCCTACTTGGAGTAGAACCTTTGCCCCTAGTCTAGCCGCCCCTTGTAGGTGATGCTGGACAACATAATACTAAGTGATCCTAGAGTATATATCTCCATCGTTAGAGGTGTAAACCCCTATCTTATCATATCTAGCACCACGACATACTTCCTGACATACCTAAAAGCTAGCTTTATATTACTCGGTTAGGAAGCAACCGTTTGATGTCTCTAAAATAACCATTCTATATATGGGTTCATGATATATTCTCATGGCCTAAGGATACAAGTTACGGTTAACACATATTATGAGAAAGTACATACATCATATTCCTAACCGCAACAACGGCCATGAGCACGCCCACACCGACGACCAGCACAGCATAGCAGGGATGACAAGCACAACTTCGACAATTGAGTTGAACACATATGCTGACTATGGAGGTGGTCTAGGAAACTCACGGGCCACGGCCGTGCCGGCTTCATCCATGTTTGTGAAGGAAATATGTCCTGAGAGGCAATAATAAAGTTGTTATTATGTATTCCTTATATATGATAGATGTTTATTTTGCATGCTAGAATTGTATTGATCGGAAACATCAATACACGTGTGTTTAATAAACAAAAAGGGTTCCTAGTTATACCTCTCTTATAGACTAGCTTGTTGATTAACAAGATGATCAAGGTTTCCTGATCATGGACATTGAATGTTTTAATAACAAGGTCACACCATTGGTGGAATGATGTGATGAACATTCATCCGAAGTATAGCATTACGATCAAGTCATTATGTTTATATTGCTATAACATCATACCAAGTAACCTTTATCCTTAGATCATGAGATCATGTTAATTGCTAACACCTGAAGAGTATCTTGATAACATCAAACGTCACACCATAACAAGGTGACTATAAAGATGGGTTCAGTGCTACGAAGGTGTTATGTTGAGGCTCATGGATCAAGAGTGGAATTTGTCAATCCCGATGACGGATAGATGTACTCTGGGCCCTCTCGGTGATATCACATTGAGATAGCTTGCAAGCAAGTGATGTGATCACTAGAATGTTATATCACGAGAACGAGAAAAGAGTGCATGTCGGTAACGAGATCAAACTAGGTATTTGGATACCGATGATTGAATCTCAGACATGTATTATATCATGAGACAAAGGGAATAATTACAAGCGTTAAAGGTTCTCGCGATCACAGAAGTCATCGTTGAATATGCAGGAGTCAGTATGGATCTCCAGGTCTCGCTTTTGACTATTGATCTGAGAGGAGTCTCAATCATGTCTGCATTATTCGCGAACCATAGGGTGACACACGTAAGAGTTACTGGACACCATTTTGGAGCACATATGTTTCAGACGAAAGAATTGCAAAGCGCAGGAATTGTTTCGATAGAAACCGGAAATTGTTTCGGGTGAAATTGCAGAAAGTGGTTCTACATGTGATATTGAAATATTGCAAGGGGTTATATGTGAATGTTTGTTAATTAAAGTAATTAACAAAATTCTGAATAAATTGAATAAAAGAGTTTTATTAAATGAGAGATCATTAAACTTGGAGAATTTTAATGCATTTAAAGTGGGGACTTTAAAAGGGAATGTGAAGAGACATTTTAATGTGGAGGGGTTACCACCACATGAATGGGGGAGGTGAGGGGTCACCCCCCATGAGCCGGCCATGGAGAGGAGGGGCACCCCCTCCTCCTATAAAAGGCCCTCCTCCTCCTTCTTCCTCACACCTCCTTGTGAAGGATCTCTCTCCCCCTCTAGAATTATTCCCCCATGGTCTCGGATTAGCGAGATACATGTTTTCGATGGCATTTCGTCTGGAAGGAGTTGCTGCTTCCGTTGGATCGCTAGAGCGAGGAGATGGAGGTTGTCCGGTGGCTTGGACGTGTGTGCGAGTATGGATGCGCTGCTGAGTTGCGGCGCTCGGACTTCCTCACGATCTTGAGATCGGCAAGTGTACAACTACATCAACCACGAGTTCCTACTCGTTAACAAAACTCGTTGTCTTCGAGGGTAAGTTCCCGTTGGATGTATGTCCACCCGTTGCTTTGTACCTAGTAGATAGATCTTGGCGTGTAGTTCTCATCGTAGGAAATTTTTTGTTTTCTATGTCATGACCCAACAAAGGGTATCAGAGCCTGATCTATGCGTAGGTTCTTTGCACGGGTAGTACACATATGTTTATATGTGGGCGATGATGATCATGTTATTGCATCTTCTATGTATTTTGGATATTGGTGACATAGTGGGATGAAGCGGCCCGGACCAACCTTACATGTCATCGTACATGAGACCGGTTCCACGACTGACATGCAACTTGTTTTGCATAAGTGGCTGGCGGGTGTCTGTCTCTCCTACTATAGTCAATATCTGATTTACAAAGAGTTGCTAATAACTTGGTTATCCTCGTTGTGGTTCATGTTCGTAGGTGATAATGGTTCTATCTCCGAAAGCCCTAAGCCATGTAAAATTTGCAATTGATAAATTAGAGGCATCTAGTTTAGATCATTGTTGGGCTAGTGTATTGATATGGTATTGTTGTAAGTAGATGTATGATAGATACTCTTACAACACATTCAATGTGTAAGTTCCATAGACCTTGGCTTTACACACAAAGGAATGATAGAGATCATACCACGATGCAAATGATAGAGATCAAATGCATGGACCATATCATCTCACTTTACACATTAGATGTTAGCATCTTATACTGCTAGTTTGGCGCTTTTGGTAGCATTGTAAGATGATCCCTCATTTAGATATCAAGAAAAAATGTGTTCTTCCTTGAGTATGCACCGTTCTATGGATCGTGTTTCGAGATATCACGTGATGATCAGGTGTACTCGACTCTACGCTTTCATACAACGGGTGTAAGACAGTTTTACACACACGAGTACTAAGGTTCTTACTTGGCGGGCCTAGCATGTATAGACATGGCCTCGGAACACGGACCGAAAGGTTAAGCATGAGTCATATAGTTGATATGATGCACATATAGATGCTCGCCTTTGAAGCTACACCGACTCACGTGATGATCGGACTTGGTGTAGTGGATTTGGTTCATGTAATCACCAAAAGGACACGAGGGATGTCGTTTTTGAGTGCGAGTTTATTAGTAATTTGGATTAGTTGAACTCAATCTATCATAAACTTAGTCTAAATAAATTTTACAAATTTTGTTGTAGATGGAACCACCTGCTTTTAATTTCAATGTGTTCATGGAGAAAGAGAAACTTGCTGCGAATGGTAGCAACTTCACCAACTGGGCTATGAATTTGAGGATTCTCCTCACTGCTGCACAAAAGCAATATGTGCTAGATGCGCCGCTAGGCCCCCCACCAGCTCCTGATGCCCCTGACGAGGAAAAGAATGTCTATGTGACTCGTCAGGAGGACCACAACTTAGTTCATTACGGCATACTGTATGGGCTAGAGCCAGAACTTCGAAAGCGTTTCGAAAATGGCAATGCCTTTGATACCATGGGAGAATTGAAACTGATTTTCGATACCCATGCTGCCGTAGAGAGTTATAATACTACTGAAAAGTTCTTTAGCTGCATGATGGAGGAGAACAGCTCCGTTAGTGAGCATGTACTCAAAATGTCCTGTACGCCGATAAGCTTGTGTCCTTGGGAATAACGATTCCCATTGACTTGGGCATACATCATGTTCTCCAATCTCGCCACCTAGCTACAAGAGCTTGGATGAACTATAATATGTGGCATGAAGAAGACTCTTCCCGAGCTTCACAATGCTTAAGACTGCAGAAGTGGAGATTAGGAAAGAACATCAAGTGTTGATGATCAATAGGACCACCGGTTTCAAGAAGGACAAGAAAGGCAAGCACAAGGGAAAGAAGGGTGGCAAATCTGTTGCCGCACCTGAAAAGAAACCCCGGGCTGGCCCTAAGTCCGACACCGAGTGCTACTATTGCAAGGATCGCCATTGAAGCGAATCGCCCCAAGTATTTGGTGGACAAGAAGTCCGCAAGGCAAACAAAGGTATATATGATATACATGTTATTGATGTGTACTTGACTAGTACTCAGAGCACCGGTATTTGATACGGATCGGTTGCTAATATATGTAACTCGATTCAGGGGCTGCGGAACAAGCGACAACTAGCAAGGGATGAGGTCACAATGCGGGCCGGCAATGGATCAAGAGTTGATGTGATCGCCGTCGGAACGCTGCCTCTCCATATGCCATCGGGATTAGTTATAAACCTGAATAATTGTTATTTCGTGCCTGCACTTAGCATGGACATTGTATCCGGATCGTGTTTGATGCAAAGTGATTATTCGTTTAAATCTGAAAACAATGGTTGTTCGATTTATATGGATAATATCTTTTATGGTCATGCACCTGTGTTGAATGGTTTATTTCTGATGGATCTCGATAGTCATATTACGCACATTCATAATGTTAATGCTAAAAAGATTAAACTTGATGATGATATATCTGCATATATGTGGCACTGCCGTCTAGGTCATATTGGCGTTAAACGCATGAAGAAACTCCATTCTGATGGACTTTTGGAATCACTTGATTTTGAATCATTTGATACATGTGAGCCATGCCTTATGGGCAAGATGACTAGAACGCCGTTTTCTGGTTCAATGGAACGCGGCTAGATTTATTGGAAATCATACATACTGATGTGTGTGGACCAATGAGTGTGTCGGCGCGAGGTGGATATCATTATTTTGTTACTTTCACGGATGATTTGAGTAGATACGGGTATATCTATTTGATGAAACACAAGTCTGAAACTTTTGAAAAGTTCAAGGAATTTCAGAATGAAGTGGAAAATCATCGTAATAGAAAGATCAAATTTCTACGGTCTGACCGTGGAGGAGAGTATCTAAGTTACGAGTTTAGCACACACATGAAAGAGTGTGGAATAGTTTCACAACTCACGCCTGTCGGAACACCACAATGTAATGGTGTGTCGGAACATCGTAATCGTACCTTATTGGATATGGTTCGATCTATGATGTCTCTGACTGACTTGCCACTGTCATTTTGGGGTTATGCACTGGAAACATCTGCATTCACTTTAAATCGGGCACCATCTAAATCCGTTGAAACGACACCGTATGAATTATGGTTTGGAAACAAACCTAAGTTGTCATTTCTTAAAGTTTGGGGATGCGATGTTTATGTGAAGAAACTTCAGCCGGATAAACTTGAACCCAAAGCGGAAAAATGCGTCTTCATAGGATACCCTAAGGAAACGATTGGGTATACCTTCTATCACAGATCCGAGGGCAAGGTTTTTGTTGCCAAGAATGGATCCTTTCTTGAGAAGGATTTTCTCGCGAAAGGTGTGAGTAGTCAGAAGATAGAACTCGAAGAGGTTATTGAACCTTCTCTTCATGAAATGGCGAGTAGCGCAGCACCGGAAGTTGTTTCGGAGTTGACTTCACCTAATGAAGAGAGAGCTAATGATATTGATCATGAAACTCTGAAAGAGGACACTACCGAACCTCGCAGGTCAAGCAGGACACGTGCAGCTCCTGAACTATACGGCAATCCTATTGTGAATTTCATGGTTGATGAAATGGATGACCCTACGACGTATGAAGAAGCGATGATGAGCCCGGATTCCAACAAATGGCTAGAAGCCATGAAATCCGAAATGGAATCCATGTACGAGAACCAAGTTTGGACCTTGGTGGAGTTACCTCACGATCGAAAGGCCGTTGAGAATAAATGGATTTTCAAAAGAAAAACTGATGTTGATGGTAATGTGACCATCTATAAGGTGTCGCAAAGGGGTTTCGACAAATTCAAGGAGTTGACTACGATGAGACATTCTCCCGTAGCGATGCTTAAGTCAGTTGGGATTATGTTAGCAATTGCTGCATATTTCGATTATGAAATATGGCAGATGGATGTCAAAACTGCGTTCCTCAATGGTAATATTGAAGAAGAGTTGTATATGATACAACCTAAGGGTTTTTTCGATCCTAAGGATGCTAATAAGGTATGCAAACTTCAGCGATCCATCTATGGACTGAAGCAAGCATCTCGGAGTTGGAATCTCTGCTTTGATGAGGTGATCAAATAGTTTGGATTTGTCCAAACTTATGGAGAGGCTTGTATTTACAAGAAAGTGAGTGGGAGCAATGTGGCATTTCTGATATTATATGTGGATGACATATTATTGATTGGAAATGATATAGATCTTTTAAACAGTGTTAAAAGTTATCTAAACAACAAATTTTCGATGAAAGACCTTGGTGAAGCGTCATATATATTAGGCATTAAAATCTATAGAGATAGATCAAGGCGCCTAATTGGGCTATCGCAGAGTACGTACCTTGATAAGATATTAAAGAAGTTTAATATGGACGAAAGTAAGAAGGGATAAGAAAGAGAGATGATGCATAAGATCCCCTATGCCTCGGCCATAGGCTCTATTTTGTATGCCATGCTATGTACAAGACCGGATATGGCACATGCTATTAGTTTGACTAGTAGGTATCAATCTGATCCAGGTTCGGAACACTGGATAGCGGTCAAGAACATCCTCAAGTACTTGAGAAGAACTAGGGATATGTTTCTTATATATGGAGGTGAAGAAGAGCTAGTCGCTAAGTGTTATGTCGATGCTAGTGTTGGAGATATGCCCAAGAGGCAATAATAAAGTGGTTATTATTATATCTTTATGTTTATGATAAATGTTTACATCCCATGCTATAATTGTATTAACCGGAAACATTAATACTTGTGTGTTTTGTAAACATAAAAGAGTTCCTAGTAAGCCTCTTGTTAAACTAGCTTGTTGATTAATGGATGATCATGGTTTCCTGATCATGGACATTGGATGTCATTAATAACAAGGTTATATCATTAGGAGAATGATGTGATGGACACACACCCATAGTAAGCGTAGCATAAGATCAAGTCATTAAGTTCGTATTGCTGTAAGCTTTCAAATGCATAATAACCTAATCCTTCGACCATGAGGTTATGTTAATCACCATCACCGGATGGGTACTTTGATGACATCAAACACCGCTTCGTAACTGGTTGGTTATAAAGGTGTCATTGGGTATTCTGAAAGTATGTGTTGAAGCGCATGGACCAAGATTGGGATTTGTCCATCCATATGACGGATAGATATGCTCTGGGCCCTCTCGGTGGAATGTCATCTAGTTAGCTTGCAAGCATGTGACTAGGTCACAAGGGATGACATATCACGGAACGAGTAAAGAGTACTTATCAGTAACAAGGTAGAACTAGGTATGGAGATCACGATGATCAAACCTCGGATAAGTAGAATATCGCGTGACAAAGGGAATTGGTTTCATATTTTAATGGTTCTATCGATCATGAAGTCATCGTTGAGTATGTGGGAGCCGTTATGGATCTCCAGATCACGCTGATGGTTATTGATCGGAGAGGTGTCTTCATCATGTCTGCATATTCACGAACCGTAGGGTGACACACTTAAGGTTCGAAGTTGTTTTAAAGTAGATATGGAATATGCGTTGGAGACCGAATGTTGTTCGGAGTCTCGGATTGGATTCGGGACATCACGAGGAGATCCGGAATTGTCCGGAGAATAAGATTCATATATTGGGGATCATTTTCTAAGTTAGGAAATGTTCCGGAGTGTTTGTATGGAGATTCTAGAAGGTTTCGGAATGTTCTGGAAGGTTCTAGAAGATTTCTTGGAGTTTGCTTGAAAACCAAGAAAGTATCAAGGAGTCTTTGTGGGGCAAGACACAGATTCGTGGGGGAGGAGGATTCCTCCCCCCCTCCCAATCCGCTGGCCAAGGAGGGAGGGGAGTCCTACTAGGACTCCCCCTCCCATGGCGCCTCCTTTAAATAGAGGGAGGCGCCACCCCCAGACTCTCCCATAACAAACCCTAGCTGCCGCCTCTCTTCCTCCTTCGCTCGCTCCGGCTTAGGCGAAGCCTGCAGAATCTCTACTCCACCACCACACCGTCGGTCTGGGATTCCGTGGAGAAGATCTACTACCTCCATTGCTCCGAACAGGAGAGGAAGGTCCGACTCGACCAGACGCAGGACCGATCATGAAGCGCTGAACGCGGCGCCAAAAGGATCGTCCACACGATCTTGAGATCGGCAAGTGATCGACTACATCAACCACGAGATCCGATCTCGTAACGCTTTCGGGTCTACAAGGGTTAGTACAGATCTATCTCGTTGCACATGTCTAATAGATTAGATCTTGGCTTTTATCTAGATTAGATCTGGGTTTTGTTCGTTCTTGCGGTAGAATTTTTTTGTTTTCCATGCTACGAACCCATCAGCTAGCTTTGACACCGATCCGGATGACTCTAAGTCTCAATCCGGATACGTATTTCTCTTGAATGGAGCAGCAATTAGTTGGAGGAGTTCCAAACAACCTGTGGTGGATGGATCAACGACGGAGGCGAAATATGTTGTTGCTTCAGAAGCGATGCAGGAAGCGGTTTGGATGAGAGAGTTCATCACGGAACTAGGTGTGGTTCCTAGTGCATTGGACCCAATAGTGATCTATTGTGACAACAATGGAGCCATAGCCAATGCAAAGGAACCGAGGTCTCACAAGAATTCCAAGCATATTAAGCGCCGTTTTCACTCCATCCGTGAGCATGTCAAGGATGGAGATATAAAGATTTGTAAAGTACACACGGACCTAAATGTAACAGATCCGTTGACTAAAGCTCTCCCTAGGGCAAAACATGATCAACACCAAAACTCCATGGGTGTTAGATTTATCACTATGTAAACTAGATTATTGTCTCTAGTGCAAGTGGGAGACTGAAGGAAATATGCCCTAAGAGGCAATAATAAAGTTGTTATTATGTATTCCTTATATATGATAGATGTTTATTTTGCATGCTAGAATTGTATTGATCGAAAACATCAATACACGTGTGTTTAATAAACAAAAAGGGTTCCTAGTTGTGCCTCTCTTATAGACTAGCTTGTTGATTAACAAGATGATCAAGGTTTCCTGATCATGGATATTGGATGTTGTTAATAACAAGGTCACACCATTGGTGGAATGATGTGATGAACATTCATCCGAAGTATAGCATTACGATCAAGTCATTATGTTTATATTGCTATAACATCATATGAAGTAATCTTTATCCTTAGACCATGAGATCATGTTAATTGCTAACACCTGAAGAGTATCTTGATAACATCAAATGTCACACCGTAACAGGGTGACTATAAAGATGGGTTCGATTACTGAAGGTGTTATGTTGAGGCTCATGGATCAAGAGTGGAATTTGTCAATCCCGATGACGGATAGATATACTCTGGGCCCTCTCGGTGATATCACATTGAGATAGCTTGCAAGCAAGTGATGTGATCACTAGAATGTTATATCATGGGAACGAGAAAAGGGTGCATGTCGGTAACGAGATCAAACTAGGTATTTGGATACCGATGATCGAATCTCGGACATGTATTATATCATGAGACAAAGGGAATAATTACAAGCGTTAAAGGTTCTCACGATCACAAAAGTCATCGTTGAATATGCAGGAGTCAGTATGGATCTCTAGGTCTCGCTTTTGACTATTGATCAGAGAGGAGTCTCAATCATGTCTGCATTATTCGTGAACCATAGGGTGACACACGTAAGAATTACTCGACACCATTTTGGAGCACATATGTTTCAGACGAAAGAATTGCAAAGCGCAGGAATTGTTTCGATAGAAACCGGAAATTGTTTTGGGTGAAATTGCAGAAAGTGGTTCTGCATGTGATATTGAAATATTGCAAGGGGTTATATGTGAATGTTTGTTAATTAAAGTAATTAAAAAAATTCTGAATAAATTTAATAAAAGAGTTTTATTAAATGAGAGATCATTAAACTTGGAGAATTTCAATGCATTTAAAGTAGGGACTTTAAAAGGGAATGTGAAGAGGCATTTTAATGTGGAGGGGTTACCACCACATGAATGGGGGAGGTGAGGGGTCACCCCCATGCGCCGGCCATGGAGAGGAGGAGCACCCCCCTCCTCCTATAAAAGGCCCTCCTCCTTCTTCCTCACACCTCCTTGTGAAGGATCTCTCTCCCCCTCTCGAATTATTCCCCCATGGTCTCGGATTAGTGAGATACATGTTCCCGGTGGCATTTAAATGCGAAGGAGTTGCTGCTCACTGGATCGCTGGAGCGAGGAGGTGGAGGTTGTCCGTGGCTTGAACGTGTGCGAGTACGGATGCGCTGCTGAGTTGCGGCGCTCGGACTTCCTCACGATCTTGAGATCGGCAAGTGTACGACTACATCAACCACGAGTTCCTACTCGTTAACAAAACTCGTTGTCTTCGAGGGTAAGTTCTTGTTGGATGTATGTCCACCCGTTGCTTTGTACCTAGTAGATAGATCTTAGCGTGTAGTTCTCATCGTAGGAAAAATTTTGTTTTCTATGCTGCGGACCCAACAGTTTGTTAGGTATCAAGTGTTGTCGGTGACTTTAGTCCCACCTAGCTAGCGGGAGGAGGCTACGGGCAGCATATAAGGGGGAGTAGCCATCCTCCCATTTAGCCGGTCTTTTGGGATGGAGAGGGCTCTTCATTTGTGGGTTGGGCTGGATGCGCCAAATGCCTGGAATGCGACACAAGTATGTGGAGTTGGGATAGTTGTCCATGCATGCCGCAAGGCAGGACATAGCTACTCCCTCCGTTTTAAAATATAAGATGTTTTATCTTTGAGGGATCACTCTCGCGCAAGCAATCAATCTTTCTAAGGAATCGACCTACCGAGTGACACCCCTGCTCTCGTCGCCTCCCCGCAGGCGATCGGGGCGTCCCTCACATAGTCTCCGACCTCACCCCTCCCTCCTCCCCTGCTGCCTTGCTGGCCACGGCAAAGCAAGCAGGCGTGTGGCGGAGGTTTTACCCTTCCTCCGCATGCTAGGATGGCCCGGTGGGGCGGGCCTCAGCCTAGAGGTAGGAAGGCTTGCAGGCTCTGCCTTGGCCTGGCGTGACTCCGGCCGGTGGGGGCCGTGTGGTTGGTGACAATGGCACCTCGAGTGGTGCGGCCTAGCTGCCGCAGGCGTGCGGGCTCCCTTGTTATTCTATCGGGCCTAGTCTCGGGGTGTCTCCTAGTGTGCCATGGCGGTACGAAGGTCGCCGAGGAGGCTCCCTGCACGTTAGCCCTGCAGGGTTGGTAGCCGGCGACAGCGCCAGATTTGGGCCCGTGGACCTAGGTTTGCGTCTGGTTGGGCCTGAGCGAGGTCCTTGTGTCTCCACCCTGTCAGACACCCTGTACTGGGTTAGCTATTCCTGTTCGGCAACGGTCGGGCGTCGTCCCTACCGATTCGTCGAGAGAGGGTCCCGGGGCCGGCGCATGCTTGCCGGGGTAGGCATCATGTTCTCCCTCCGACCATGTGTGGATCGGCGGTGCGGTAGTGATCTTTGCTAGGTCCACTCTGCGTCCTCATGTCGGCGTCCATTTTTTGGTTTTGGTTGGATCTCGGCAAAAGGTACGCTTGGCTTTGGCTAATGCCGGTGACGGCGTCACCTCCAGGTGGTGTTCCCTTGTTGAAGACGTTCCGATGATGATGCCCTAGGCCAGCTTGCTAGATTCTGTCCCTCTGCCCCAAGTTGTTCCTTTGGGTGGCCTCGCTTCGGGCTAGCCTCTCTAGCTGAATACGGTTAGGCACTCTTCAAATAGGAATCCATTTTCTAACTGGCTTTCGTGCTTTGGTGAGTCGCCAGAGATGTTTTCGATGACCTATGTTGTGTTGAAGGAATATCTATATCATATAAGCACAGACAGCCTGTGGGGAGGATGGCAC
Organism: Avena insularis; assembly: GCA_023614405.1. Taxonomy (NCBI): domain Eukaryota; kingdom Viridiplantae; phylum Streptophyta; class Magnoliopsida; order Poales; family Poaceae; genus Avena; species Avena insularis. The sequence continues at coordinate 570,091,733 of CM042686.1, forward strand.
TACTGGCAAAGACCGTCTGGCGAAAACGCCGCAGGCGCGAAGCATGGTGGGCCTGCACCAGGGGATAATAAGGAGGAAAGGGAGCCCTCAAAATAAAAATAGATGTTTTACTACTAGTCACAAGCTTTATGTTAGGCGTAGTACTTATACTGGAACTTACGAGCAATAATTTCTCTATCAATCAACATCTACTTTAGATATATCTTTCAAAACTTTTTTCAAATCCAAAAGTCCAGTACCTTCCTACAAATTAGTGAATTAGGAGGGGGGCTCTTTTGGTGTAGCAAAATAAAAAGGCGGGTACTTTTGAGCTTTGAAAGACTTTTCACGCAGGGGAGCGCAAGATCTAACTTTCATTTCTGCCTTCCATTTTATCTGTTCAACTAGTCTCCTTCTCAAGTAGATACGCTTTGTAACTAGACTAGTGCGCATTCTACGCTTACCGAACGAGCGAAGGAGCGAGCCTCCTATGGATTACCCTGTGACCTCCCGCTAGTGTCCCTGCCCTCACATATCATTGGCATGGCTGCATTTACACGGGATGGGTGCGGTAGCTGATGTATCCTCTAGTGCCTTGGGGGGCTCTAATGAGTCTAAAATTAAAGCATATTTACCTTTTGTTTTTGCATAAATAGAATAAGGATTTTGGTATTTTACTGTGTTTGTGCGCACCTTTTTGTCCTTGTTTCAACAGGATCCCGAATTATTAAGTTTCTTATGAACATATCAATTGGAACTGTCATATTATGTTACTCCCTCCGACCCATATTAGTTAACTTGGATTTGTCTAGATTTGGATGTATCTAGACATGTTTTAGTGGTAGATACATTCGAATCTAGACAAATTCAAGTCAAATAATATGGGTTGGAGGGAGTATAATATGATATTTTTGAGTGATAAAAGTCGTTTTATTGATTTACCTTCGCGCCTGGGAGAATACCAAACGTGAGGGAAGCATCTGCCGCGATAACGACCACTGGTACGGGTGGAGCTCGCCCGTACTGTTCGCCCGTACCACGCGGCAGCGTGTCCACCTCATCAAATACTTTCTCCTGGCTAAGACGGCGAAGAGATCTGACATTCACGGCCACTAGAGACCACAAAAATCCATACTATAAAGGGGTCTAATGGAGGAACTTGGAGAAGGGAAAATCCCTGCTGCTTCAGGATCATTGGAGGACATCGCATCATCCCCTTCGTCATCAACCGCTGCATCTCCATAACCATTACTACCCCAATCTCTTAATTATTAGATCTTGTTGTAATTCTAGATTTAATTGTGGTTTGCACTAGATTTATCCCCATACTTTTATTCATCCATTTGATTACGATGATGTCATTGATTGTTTCCATGTGTGAGTAGTTTTCACTCGTTCTTGAGGAGATGGAGAAACCCTAGCACTATTATAAAGTTGTAATAAAGATTATCTATTCTTGTTTCGATATGACTGACCAACCTATGATAGATATATAATTTGTGTTTGATCTCTCTCTTTAGATGGTATGTGTAGTCGGCCACATATTATTTGCCTTCGGGACTAAAGTGAGGGAGAAATCCTTTGGATGTGTTTGGAAGTGTGCCCGGAGAGCTTCATGACAATTGGCGCCGGCTAGCAACCTACACGGTCAAAGGAGGATAAAGAGAGACTCCTTAAGCTAATTACGATATCCACAGGGAGACCCCTAATTATGGTTGTTTATATGGGTGATTGCTCTCAGACATCGCAGTGGTTATTTAGAGGTGACCTTATTCTTGGCTCAACAAAGTGGCTTCCTACGAGCCTTATAGTGAACATCTTATTATGGAGCTCTCTCCACACATATCATGACGCAAGAAGTACGTTATCTTAATTAATAATAATATCAAGCTAGTGGTGTATCCTACATCCCCGAGAAAGTTTTATCCCTATTGAGTTCAACCATGTTTTCACACAATCTTGTTACTTGTTTGAATTACTTTTCTGCACTCAGTCAGAAACCTTTCAAACACCCTTTACTTGAGATCAAAGATAGCTTATAAGTTTCCTTTGGTGGAAAGTGACGAGAGGCATAAATACCTTAACCAAATACTCCCTCTGTTTCAAAATATAAGATGTTTAGGTTGGTGAAAGAGTGTATCTAGACCCCTTTTAGTGTTAGGTTCATGTACATACTAAAAGGGGTCTAGATACACTCCTTTTACAAAGCTAAAACATCTTATATTTTAAAACGGAGGGAGTAGCTCTATGTGGGTACGATACTCTTATTTTAAAACTAGTTACAATTGATCTGTGCACTTGCAGCCATCAGGCTCTACTAGGGCGGCGTCTGGTCGTAGCTGTTAGCGGTGGGCTATTCCCAATGCTAGGGAAAGATGCTATGTTTTAGGTCTGATCCTAGCCCGAGCTCCAGGGGTGGTGGTTTCGGGTCTGGGTGAAAGCTTTGCAGGACCTCGGTCCCTGCCGACAACGATGACGCGTTCTTACGCCATTCATCTCTTGGAGGCGTCCCCGCAAGAACCCCCCTCCTTTGGCTCCTCAAGTTCTGCTAGGTTGCTGACCCATCGTCGAGTTCCCCTTGGGATATAGTCTTGGTGTGGTGGAGGCTTGTCGGTGTGGACTTGGTCGAGATTACTCCGGTGCAACAGAAAACAAGGCTCCCTCATCTTAGATCAAGCTAGCGCTTCGGCTTACGTTTTCTGTATTGTCTTTTATTGTGTTTTGTGATGGGCGCTTTGAACGTGTGTGTTGTAACTCCTAGCCGGTCGTTGGCTTCGTTAATTCAAAAGCCAGGCTCATTTCGAGCCTTTCGTCTAAAAAAAGTGAGGATTCGACCACTCCGATAGAAATTGACTTACTCTGCTGAGGAATCGTACTTCGCTGGTTGGTCACCATCACTACAGAAAGTGAGAGGAAGAGGGAGAGAGGCGGCGTGGTATATGAACCCTATACCTTTTTGAAAATGTGCAGGTAGTGTCCATTTAAAGAGCAACCCACCGAAAAAATAAGTTTGAGTACCATGTCGCAATTTACAAACACAATAATTGCAAATCTCTAAAATGTTCAGAAGGTGTAACTGATGTGCAATCGGAGAGCAGACTAAGGAAAACGACCGGTTATAACCCATGGTTGATGAGTTGTTGCAAAATAAAAACCAGTCCACTGGATGTCTAGATCAAAAACAAAACTTATTACTAATCAAGTAGTCTCGACGCAATTGTAATAATAAGAAGTAAAAGCAGCGAGGGAGCTAGAGAATTACCCTTCAACACATAGCCATACTTGAAAGCAAAACAAGTTGCTCCGAGCATGACTATGTTGAATTGAACCTAATTAGTTCATTCCGTTGCCTTCATTGCCATAGAGAAAAACAAAAAATTCGGCAGGGATCAAGTTTGAAGGTAGTCCTGTGAACACTGGCAAACGATGATGCATCTGAGAAATAGCTCCATCGAATTACCAACAGATGCGCAATCAGCACCGAACATCAATGTGCAGCTCGAAATTACGTGTACTAACCCATTAAATGTGCATCTCTCTCAACCTATTGAATCTAGTAGTAGTTAGTTCACTGCCATAGAAAGCAACACAATTTTCGGCAGAATCAAATTTTAAGGTAGCGTCCTGTAAGCATTGGCAAACAACCATCTGCTATCGAATTCCCAATATATACATGCGCAATCAGCATGAAACATCAAACGTGACAGATTCCAAAACCATGGTGCGGTTACTGCAGAACACTCACAATCGAAACCTGTATACTTATGTAACATTGTGTCACACAATATTTTCTCTACCACTTCATCGTCAAGGTCTAATACAGCAGATGCATTAAATTAGTAGCAACAACAATAATAACACTTAACCAAACAGCGACCGCACGGAGAGGGTGGTGGGGAGGCCTTCCAGGGCGGCGGCGGCACTCTCGCGCAGGAGAACGAAGGCGGCCAGCTCGATGAAGGTAGGGGCGCTCGAGCCGCGCTTCTCCTTCATCCGGCGAAGGTCGGCAGCGATCACGGCCAGGCGCTCCTCCCGGGCCCGCAACGACTTGAACCGAGAGATGAAGTTCAAGATCTCCTCCTCCTCCTCTTCCCCGGTCTCGTCAGTGCTGATGTCCATCTCGCCACAGTTGATGTCCATCTCGCTGTACTGCCCCGCGAGGCTCGCCTCCTGCGCCTCCGGGAGTGACGCGGCGCCGTCGCCCGACCCGTCAGATTCTATCACCTCCAGGGCCGCCGAGAGTGACGAGGAGCCGCCAGCCACACCGTCAGACTCTTTCGCCGCCATCGCGCGGGGAGGAGAGGAGAGGGGAACGTGGGGTTTTGGGGTGCTCTGCCGAAGACGACGCGTGTGTAACTCTCGCCGATATTTACTGCGTCTCTGCCGGTCAAGGCCCAAAGCACGGCCCATTAGAAATCGCCAGTGCAGAATGCACGGGCCATTTTAGACGGTCTCCAAATTCCAAAAGCCGAAACCCCACTTGACCTCTTCTCCGTTTTCTTTCGTCTTCCTTACCGACGCGGTGGAGGCTCACAAAACTCGGACGAACACCCCTCCCAAGTCCCACCACCGACCGATCCTGTCCCAGTCAACATGGAAGCATCAACGTCCAGCACCACCAAGGTTACCACGCCATGCCCGCCCCCTTACCTCCCCTCATCGCAATCGCCACCAAGCACACGCGATCCTTGATCTATTATTGGTGATCCAAATCAACTACTACTAGGGTTTCACGAACTGGCGTTTCATGTCATGCAGGGTACTCCTGCGGACGGGAAGGCCCTGATCGCGGCGAAGATCCAGGAGGGGGTGCACAAGGTGCAGGCCATTGAACGGCTTGCCGACGAAGCTGACCACGACATCGAGGTGCTGCAGGAACAGGCGGAGGACATGGCGGCGACGCTGGAACTCGAGCTGCAGCTCGACGAGTATTGCAGCGACCACTCCGACATGCGCAAGGCGCGCCACGTCTACCGCGCCGTGTCGCTCTCCGAGGCGGAGCGGCGGTCCCTCGGCGAAATACACGACCTTGCCGGCTCCGCCATCGAAGACTACATATCCCTCGTAGGCCCCGTCCCGTCCTACGACAACCACGTCTGCCTTTTCAGCGAGACAATCCCACTAGAGTTCCCCAGACCCTTGGACAAGGCGTTTCCCCGTTCTTCGGCCTCTCACCGCAATTGGTTTCTCTTCACGGTCACTTTGGTATCGGCAAAAGTTTGAACTGAATTGGCAACAGTTTAATCAGCAGTTCAGCACTATATATCTTTCAGTTTCTATGCGCTTCCACGATTCAATATTGTCCTTTTCCATGTCGACCTGGATCCCTTTATTTCCATGTCGGTCAGTGAGCATCTGACCAATTTTGGAGATTCAGTTTCATCTTTTTAGGTGAACTAGCACAATACCCGTGTGTTGCTACGGATTGAACCGATTAGGTTGCTCCACTTTCTTTGTATGAAACTTGAGGCAGTAGGCTTCTCTCTGGATTGGGAGTAATGCGAGTGAGAGGAGGCGATGTTGTCACTTCTTGGCAGGGGTGGATTCATCAACAATTAGAGGTAAAAATAGGGGTTTTCATTTTTCTCGCCTAAGATGCGTGATATCGATGATAATACCCGAGATATCTATTCTTTTACTTCTTATTTCGGAAGATACTCCAAACTTCCAAATTAGTTTTACCTGTTGTTTTTGTTTCTACATCATCATGCATATTTATTGCATAATGTTGATTGTCAAATTATTTTGTCCAAGCCCTATTTTTATTTGCCAAAATATTTATGTCTGTGTGTGTTCATATGTGACTGTGTGATTAGGCGTGCCACTATCTTTACTTGAAAATTATGAGAAAAACGGAACTGAAAAAATCTAAGCCTTTCGTAGGTTTCGTTTATTCTTTTCTTGTCGTGTGCGGAGACAATTAGAGCATGGACAACTTCAACCTTGCTCATTCTATTCCTTTGTCGGGTGCGCGAACAATCGGCTTCCACCATGCACATGCACATGCAAAGCAGCCCACGACCCATTTATTTACGGGCCAAGTAATCATCGCATGGACTCTCTTTGATAATCAGCGCAACATGCAACTCATAATCCATTCCCGTTCGGTTAGCTCACACTACATGCCTGTGCGGCCGCATGGACTCTTTTTGATAATCAGCGCAACCGGCAACTCACAATCCATTCCCGGCTCACACCACATGCATGTGCGGCTACTTTTTGATTCCCGAGTCAGCTGCACAAGATCGGCCCTCTGTCTTGTGGATATTTCGGTCAGGCAACGGATGGTTATAAATTGGTCGAATTCTTCGTAAAAGAGCAAGGTGGGACTATTGAGTATAAAACTCTCTCGTGACTTCTCAATGTCACCGGCAACTATTTTTATTATTTACTATTATGTTAGTTTAGAAAATCCAGTTGACTTGTGGCTTGCAGCCCATGGCCTATTCGGGTAGGGAGGACAACGTGGATTGCAGCCCATAGGCATATGGACACGGACGGGCTGAAAAAAAATTCTCTTACGGTATGCACCACCAACTTCATCTCGATCGGATCCCATACATGATAAAGATGGACGAAACATTTTTTTCCTCCGCTTACAGGTGGCATCGGTGCTATACGTGGTTTAGTGGGAGGGTAAATCTGTCCAAAAAAGTATTGGACCATACATCATCATGCATATTTATTGCATAATGTTGATTGTCAAATTATTTTGTCCAAGCCCTATTTTTATTTGCCAAAATATTTATGTCTGTGTGTGTTCATATGTGACTGTGTGATTAGGCGTGCCACTATCTTTACTTGAAAATTATGAGAAAAACGGAACTAAAAAAATCTAAGCCTTTCGTAGGTTTCGTTTATTCTTTTCTTGTCGTGTGCGGGGAAAATTAGAGCATGGACAACTTCAACCTTACTCATTCTATTCCTTTGTCGGGTGCGCGAACAATCGCCTTCCACCATGCACATGCACATGCAAAGCAGCCCACGACCCATTTATTTACGGGCCAAGTAATCATCGCATGGACTCTCTTTGATAATCAACGCAACATGCAACTCATAATCCATTCCCGTTCGGTTAGCTCACACTACATGCCTGTGCGGCCGCATGGACTCTCTTTGATAATCAGCGCAACCGGCAACTCACAATCCATTTCCGGCTCACACCACATGCATGTGCGGCTACTTTTTGATTCCCGAGTCAGCTGCACAAGATCGGCCCTCTGTCTTGTGGATATTTCGGTCAGGCAACGGATGGTTATAAATTGGTCGAATTCTTCGTAAAAGAGCAAGGTGGGACTATTGAGTATAAAACTCTCTCGTGACTTCTCAATGTCACCGGCAACTATTTTTATTATTTACTATTATGTTAGTTTAGAAAATCCAGTTGACTTGTGGCTTGCAGCCCATGGCCTATTCGGGTAGGGAGGACAACGTGGATTGCAGCCCATAGGCATATGGACACGGACGGGCTGAAAAAAAATTCTCTTACGGTATGCACCACCAACTTCATCTCGATCGGATCCCATACATGATAAAGATGGACGAAACATTTTTTTCCCCGCTTACAGGTGGCATCGGTGCTATACGTGGTTTAGTGGGAGGGTAAATCTGTCCAAAAAAATGTTGGACCAGAAGAAATAATCCGTCCTTTATTATTAGGTATAGATATATGGTGGGCATCAACAATTTGCAATCAAATATTGAAGGACATGGATAACTAGCAGTCCAGCAGCAGTACAAGCACACACACCACCACCACTAGATAAGGATAACACACACAAGAAAGAACAACAGGCCCAAGACTCTTCAAGACAACCACTAGAAGCATAATAGAATGTCATCTACTAGCCACTTGTATGTTGTCACAGACATAGAAGAATAAATTCTGACTTTGGAAGAGCACAAACCCACTGTTCATCTAGTTCAATTATGCAGTACTGGTACATAAGTTAGTGTAGTCTAGACAAGTTGAAACGAGTACAATCAATCATAATTGATATGTTTCATAACCATATGAAATATGTAAAATACTAGTGGATGGTACTTTTTTTAAGGTGTCAAGCATGATCTTGCCGAAATCCCACTTTTTGTTTATTTGAAGATTTCTAGTTTAAATTTTGGGTGTAATTTTTAGGGAAAATTTATTGTGGGACACCGTTATTTTGTGGTCTTTGCCAAAACACACCGCTCAATTATGTCTTTGCTGAGTACCATTATGATTTTGTAGTCATTTGCTTTAACACACTCCATAGCTAAAAAGGGAAAGTTTCAGGAAAACAAACACCTGAAGAACCTTTTCCGTTATTGGAATTTATTTTGGTGGTCAAATCCATTCTATGTGGTTGGCCGCTGTCGACCCGCCAGGATCTGCATGATGTCAATATAGTGTGGCTGCCACCTATAGACTTGCCAGTTGTATGATGCCTCGCCAACAGCCACCCAACGGAGTAGAGCGACGACGAGGCCGACGATGTAATCAACTGAGTCGGCCGCGAACGTTGTTGACGTTGGTCCCGATGAGCCCATGGCGCTGGCATCCCAGCACAGGTCTACATCGTCAATGCCATGGATGTGGCGGCCACGAGCTGTAGAGTTGGAACGACCAAGACCTAAGCACGATCCTCGACTCGGAGACAATCGGCCGCCCGCTGAGCAGTTGGTGCCAAACATGGAGGAGCGGGTGTAGGAGTGGCCAGAAACCGCAGCCGAGCAAGGGTGCCAACATAGTCCAGGAGCAGCAGCAGCCACCATTGAGGATACAAAAGAGGATCTAGGAAAGAGGAAGGCAAAAAAAGTCATTTCCGATGGGTTGTTTCCTTTTTAGACTCGACTTGTCATTTTTGGCTGTGGAGTGTGTTACAGCAAACTACCAAGAAATCATAATGGTACTCACCAAAGACTTGATTGAACAGTGTGTTTTAGCAAAGGCCACAAAATAACGGTGTGCCATGGCAAATTTTCTCAAATTTTTAAGGTATCAAGTGGATGGTACTTGTTTACACAAAATCGCTCTTTTGTGTAACTATCTCAGACCCATTCGGTCTTCTCAGAGTTTTCTTTTGCAAGCATTGGAACACTGTCTTTTTTTTAAAACAGAATATCGTACGATCTCCCTTTCACTACATACTCATACATCAACCAATGGAATATTCATCTCTAAGCAACAACCTAGGATCCTGACAATTTTCTTGTACCTTGTTCCAGATTGGATTATAACCTCATCAATGATATCTTGTTTGCTACTTTCATCAACTTTGATGGTCTTCTTTGATAGTTTGGGAGAGAAATAACTTGTATTGATTTAGACAATATTACAACGTTTATATAGAAGAGAGGGAGAGTTGGCCGGCCTAGGGTTGGGTCACTTAGGCTAGAGTTCTACTCCAATACAAAACAAACTCTAATACCCCCGCAGTGTCAACGTCGGGTGCCACGATGTTGAGACTAGAGTGAATGTCGATGAAGGACGAAGGATGTAGTCCTTTGGTAAAAATATCTGCAAACTGTGCACTCGTTGGAACATGTAGAACACGAACTTCTCCAAGAGCAACTTTTTCCCGAACAAAATGAATGTCGATCTCGATGTGCTTGGTACGACGATGTTGCATGGGGTTGGAGGCCATATAGACAGCTGATATGTTGTCACAGTAGACAATAGTGGCGTGCTGGACGGGACGCTGAAGTTCCACAAGTAGTTGGCGAATCCAAACTGCTTCAGCAACAGCATGCGCAACCGCCCTGTATTCCGCTTCAGCCGAAGACCGGGAGACCGTAACCTGCCTTTTCGATGACCAAGAAACAAGATTATCACCCAAATAAACACAAAAGCCGGATGTGGATCGTCGAGTATCTGGACATCCTGCCCTGTCTGCATCAGAATAAACTGTCAAGCTTGTTGGGGAGGATGAATTAAGAAGTAGACCATAATCAAGAGTGCCTTTTAAGTATCGAAGAATCTTTTTAACATGAGCTAGATGGGGTAAACGAGGATCATGCATATAGAGACATGCTTGCTAAACAGAATAAGAAATGCCAGGTCTGGTGAGAGTGGCGTATTGCAAAGCACCAACAAGACTATGATATAGAGTTGGATCGGGGACAGAATCACCTTCAGCTGAAAGTTTTGAGCCAACATCAGCTGGTGTACGACGAGGTTGATAGTCTATCATGCCTGCTCGGTTTAAGAGATCAAGAATGTATTGACGTTGAGAAAGAAATAGAGTAGAAGATGTTCTAGTGGCGGTAACACCGAGAAAATGATGAAGTGATCCTAAATCAGTCATAGAAAATTCTTTGTTGAGAAGAGTAATGGTATGTTTAAGAAAAGAATCAGAAGAAGCTGTAATAACAATATCGTCTACGTATAGAGGAAGATATGCTGTGTGAGAGGAAGAATGAAAGATAAAAAGAGATGTATCAGATTTGGAAGGAAGAAAGCCAATAGTTTGAATAAATGTAGCAAAACGTTGAAACTAGGCACGAGGAGCTTGTTTGAGACCATACAAAGATTTCTTAAGAAGATAGACAAGATTGGGATTAGAGGAATCTTCAAAACCGGATGGTTGTTGGTAATATACAGTTTCATTGAGAGTTCCATTAAGAAAAGCATTTTTTACATCAAGTTGATGAATAGACCAGGAAGAGGAGACTGCAAGACTGAGAATAATGCGAATAGTGCTAGGCTTAACAACAGGGGAGAAAGTTTCATCAAAGTCAATTCCTTGTTGTTGAGAAAAACCTCTGCAAACCCAACGAGCCTTGTACCGAGCCAAAGACCCATCGGAATTATACTTATGACGAAAAATCCACTTTCCCGAGACAATATTGGCGCCAGATGGTTTAGGAACGAGAGTCCATGTATTATTTTGAATAAGAGCATTGAACTCATCTCGCATGGCAGAGTGCCATAATGGATCGAGAAGGGCTCGTTTGTAGGAACTTGGGATAGGAGAAATCGAAGGAGTAGCTGAAAGATTGAGAAAACGTCGGAAAATATGGAAGCCCCGTTTGCCACGAGTACACATAATATGATCATTTGTAGGAATGGGTATTGGAACGGCATGAGAAGGAATGTGAGTAGTTGGGGAAGGATATGATTGAGTAGGGGGTGTGTTTGAGGCGGGAGAGACGGAGTTGGATGATGTGCTAATGGGAGACTCGGCAGGAAGGAGACGGCAGAGGTGAGGCTGCCGACGTGGGTTTGGGCAGATTCAATGCCATGAAGGGTTTTGGGGGGTTTGGCTGCCGCGGCAGGGTTTTCGACGGGAACAAAAACATGACGTGATATAGGGGCAGTAGATGTGGATAGAGGGGTAGGGACCGTCGGTGACTGAATGGTCAAAAAGGGAAAAGTATTTTCATCGAAAGTGACGTGACGAGATATAAGAACACGACCGGAGGAGGGATCAAAACATCGTGATCCTTTGTGATCATCGGATGGACCTAAATATATACATGGCAATGATCTTGGAGCAAGTTTATTGGCAGTAGTAGATGAAGTGTTAGGAAAGCAAAGGCAGCCAAAAACACGTAAATCAGAATAATCGGGGTTGGATAGAAAAAGAGATTGAAAGGGGGAATAAAGAGGACATGTTTTGGTTGGTCGTATATTTCGAAGATAGGTGGCGGTCCGGAGAGCCTCAACCCAAAAACACGGTGGAAGAGATGCTTGAATGAGGAGAGTGCGTAAGATGTCGTTGATAGAACGAAGAGAGCGTTCAGCCTTGCCATTTTGAGGAGAAGTGTAAGGACACGAAAAACGAAATAGGATGCCTTGGGAGAGAAAGAAAGTTCTGTTTTGGTTGTTATCAAATTCTTTTCCGTTGTCACATTGGATGAAACGAATAGGGAGGCCAAAGTGTGTTGGAACATATTGTCGAAAATTAAGAAAAAGTTGATGAACATCAGATTTAGCACGAAGAGGAAAGGTCCAAACATAATGAGAATAATCATCCAAAATAACGAGATAATATTTGAAACCAGAAACACTTGGTATTGGAGAGGTCCATAGATCACAATGTAACAATTCAAACAGAAAAGAACTATAGGTTGAAGAAGTGCCGAAAGGTAATCTAATATGTTTGCCGCATTGACAGGCATTACAAACTGAGGAATCATGCGAAGAACTATCACTAGATATGCAAAACTTTTGAAGCAGGGAGGACATGGTATGTTTATTGGGGTGACCAAGACGATGGTGCCAAAGGGTGACGAAGGCAATCATGGCTTGAGGTGTGGAGGTGGGTACGCCATGGAGAGGATAGAGATCGCCCAAACTATTGTAACGAGCGAGGACCGCCGCCGTTTTTAGATCCTTCACAAACAAACCAAAGGGATCAAATTCGATGGAAACATTATTATCAATAGTAAATTGTCAAATAGATATTTTAATTAATGAGGGAGCAACTAGGATATTTCGTAGAATAAAATTGGTGTTTGGATTAATGATGTAAGATTGGCCGGTGCAAGAGATGGGGATAGAAGATCCATCGCCAATGGTGATAGAAGAAAAAGGAGAGGAAGAACAAGCTGACAGAAAATCCATATTTGAAGACATATGCGAGGAAGCACCGGAATCAAAAATCCAATCCGTACCTTCGTGATTGTTGAGTGTAAAATTATTCATGGCAGCGATGAAGGCGGCTTGGTCCCAGCTTGGTGGAGCGGTTGACGGAGCGGGAGACGCAGGCATGTACTGAGGAGCTGGAGTAGCATTGTACATGTAGGGCAGCCACGTCGGCGAGGCCACGTATTGAGGTGGCGCCATCTGGGCCATGTAGGGAGGGGGTGGCGCCTACGCGGTGTAGACTTGCTGAGGTTGTCGTCCAAGGAGCCCGGGGGAACCGATTGCAGGACGGAGCCCGGGACTCCAGGTTCCGGTGTAGGCGGGAGGGGGCCCGTAGGGAGACGGAGCGGACCAAGGCATGGACCACGCCTGAACAAGTCCAGTCCACGGGTCGTGCGGAGGTCGCCATGTCGGAGCCGATGGTGGTGTTGTCGGGGGCGCCGTAGGTCGAGCAGGAGCAGTTGGTCGAGGTTGAGGCGGTCTGTACGTGGGATTCTTCCCGCGATAATTTGGACTTGGACGCCATCCAGGTGGGGGCTGCGGGGCAGCGTGGGGAGGGCCGGCGGAGGGGGCCGGAGGGGGAGGCCGAGCCGCCGTGTGGAACACCTGAGCTTGAGTGGGGCGCCATGCTTTGCGAGCTTGCGTCGTGGCCTCCAATTGGAGGAGAGATCGGACTTCAGCGAAAGTGGGACGCGGGCGCATCATCGGAATAAAGGTCACCTGCTTGTCGAATTGCTCGCCGAGGCTGACGAGGAGAGCATTGATGAGTGTGCGATTTTCAACAGGGTCACCGAGCTCACGTAATTCGTCGCCGATAGCCTTGATCTTCTGGCATAGAACGGTGACAGAGGCGTCTCCTTGAGACATGGTGCGGAGCTCGGTATGTAGGGCATTGATGCGGGCGTCGCTATTATCCTGGAAAAGATGTTGAAGAGAGGCCCATAGATGCGTGGCGGTGGCGTCGTCGTTGGAGACGAGATTGAAAAGCTCGGTGGATATGCGGGTGTAGATCCATTGTATAATTGCTAGATCATCTTGAACCCAGCGAGGATCGGCAGCACGAGGCATCGAGTTCGGATCGACGTGATCACGAAGACCACATCTGCCGAGATGAACATGAAATAAGTGGCGCCAATGGTAGTAGTTGTGAAGTGCAAGATCTAGGGTAATAGGTATGAACGGAGAGACGTCAGAGATTGTATCGGCTAAAGAAATTGGGGCTATTTGGATAGGATTTTGTTGGGTAATAGGGGTAGAGGTAGAGATAGAGGAGGTGGAGGAGTAGGGTTTCACGCCGGCGGCGCGAGCTTCCGCCGCGGTCCAGAGAGGACCTTTCGGCAGCGGCGGTGGAGTAGGCGGAGCCATCTAGGTGCGGAAAAACCTAGACGTCTGATATCATGATAGGTTTGGGAGAGAAATAACTTGTATTGATTTAGACAATATTACAACGTTTATATAGAAGAGAGGAAGAGTCGGCCGGGCTAGGGTTGGGCCCTAAACTGACTTAGGCTAGAGTTCTACTCCAATACAAAACAAACTCTAATATTCTTTAGAGAGAATTCCTTATTTGACACTGGCTTAAAATCGGATTCCCTATTTGACCCTGAAAACTTTTTTCTTCCCAATTTGACATCTAAACTTGATTTTGTTCCTAACATGACACTAGTGTATTTTGAGCACTAACGGTGTTAAACAGAAAGAGGAAAAGACTCTTTTGCCCCTGATAAATTATGTAACAAAATTATATCTATGGGATAAAAGCAACCTAACTTCGTCATCAAAATTTCGGTAAAATATTCCCTGTAAATTGATGTCATATTTGTGCATACAGTTCATATATACATACGTAATATCACATAGACCATAGATTTACACATCACAAAGTTCCACGTTCAGCACTACTAGTTCAAATCTGCACCCTTCTAGCCATGTACGAGTAGATGATTTGGGCCCCGTTGTGCCTGGGTCACCGTCGCCATTGTCCACAGCCACAGATTGGCATGTCCCTTCCGTCGCTGCCGCCCGTCGCGTCCGTGTCGCCACCGCCCGCCACCTACGTGCCAGTGCCGCCAGACGCAGGCGTGTCCGCATCGCGGCCGCCCGCCGCCTCCGTGCCTGGGCCGTCACCAGCATCCGCCATGGCCCTTAGCTCAGGCCTGCCTCTCCCACTGGGCCAACGCGCTGCCACTCCAAGCGGGTTGGTTTCTGTTTGGCTCGGGAAAGGGAGCGAGCGCATGGGTTCGATCGATCTGAGAACTCTTCGATCAGTTCTAGTTACAAGAGGGGTATTTTGGTACAACAAAAAAACAACTAACGGAACCAACTAACACCACGAACGGCAGTGTCATTCTGGGAAGGAACATAAATTTAGATGCCAAATTGGTAAGTAAAAATTTTTTAGGGTCAAATAGAGAAACTGATTTTAAGCCAGTGTCAAATAAGGAATTCTCTCTATTCTTTATAGCCACTTCTTTTTCATCCTTTGAACTTCCTATATAAATCTTATCGAAATGACTCCAATAACAAACTTCTAGTTATATGTATATGATTAAGTTACTTGCTCGACACCTTTACATAGTTGACCACTTTTTTTACTTATACAGACCATGATGACAATTATAACAATGAAGACAGCAAGTCAGGGGCGGAGACAAGGGGGGGCTAGCAGGGGCTAGACCCCCTCCCCCCAATGGTCGGCCCCCCTCAATTTTATTAGCCCATACTTAATAGTGTTTATGCGCTAATGGCCGGTAGGTGATGGTTCTTAATTAGTGTTTAAGCCCAAAAGTAATACTAATCCATGTAGTAGACACAACGATCAGCCCAGCTAGCCAAGAAAAAAGCCCATCTTCTCACGTCATGGCAGGTATAGATCTCATACTTTGATCTCTCACGACTGGTATTGAGATCAGATCGATCTGCTAGGTTCCGTAGGGCGGCTGCGGGCTGCCGCCGTTCGCCGGCTCGTCGCTATCGCTCGCTAATCGCCACCGGCCGGCCAGGCGCTAGGAGGAAGCCGTCCTGACCTGACCAGGACATTGACGGATGATGCACGCCCAAGCTAGCCGTCTTCGACAACACCATGCATCTGACGGGTTTAAGGTACCTCGAATCATTTATATGCATATGCAGATATGCTCTATGCATTCTGTAGTTGCAAGTATTTTTGTGAACTGCGATCAGCTACTAGTTTAGCTAATCAATTGACTTGGCAATAGATTAATTTATTGTGTACATAGATATTATGTCTGAATTTTTTTATCCTGTAGTCTGCGCCGTTTGGGTTTGTGACTCCAAAGACTAGCCAAATGTACATTTGTTGTTAAAGGCTAAGCTTCTATCCTGTATTTATTTGTTGTTAGTTCAATTTATTCTCTGTATAATATCTTCAAGCTAATTGTGTAATTGACATGGCATTAGGCTGTACAAAATTAACTAATTTTAAATAGTGGCTCAAAATATGAGTTGATTGGCCTTGTGATTATTTTCTACGCCCATATCGTACCGATGTTGGTATTTTGGGTTTAGTTAGACTCAATTACTCAAGATATAGAGAAATGGGTATGTCTCACGTTGAAATACTAAAATTTGTTTGCATAGGTCTATATACTATATAAATGTTACTTGTTATGGAAAAAATTACACTGTCACCTCGCCCCCCCCCCCCTCCCCTATGTTCAATTCCTGGCTCCGCCCCTGCAGCAAGTCATATAATCGTCACAAGCAAAGAAACCTTTTGTACAACTAGCTAACTTAGCATCTCACTTATATGTAACAAAAGTACTTATTAAATTCCATGCTATATCTATGTAATCATTTAATAATAAATATTATAATGGATAGTACATAATAAAATTACATAGATGTACAACCAACAAATTTTTTCTTAAGTGCTATAAGTACTTGAAGTATTAAGGATGTATTTCAAAGCAAAGATACAAGATAAGCTCAACAAAAAATAGGAGGAAATTCCATATATACACTCAAACTTAGACTCAATATTCATTATCCCAAATATATCACCGAAATTTTGGACTAGGTACAGATATGCCACTTCCTCTAGTTTAGGCAGTGACCGTGATACAACATTAAAAGCTTGTTAGATTTTCAAAAAATGACCATCTTGTCCTGTGTTGAACCGTAATGTAAAATACCCGCAGAAAATCCACCTCAACTATGTCCTCTCGCCCGAGAGAAACTCTCACCCTGAACCGGTTCTCTCACGACTCACCACTATGGCATGAAGGTCCAGCGTACTCCAAGCTACGGTCCCCGGCTTCGTCATAGCTACAACCTCATCTCTCTCTATGCAGGGAAACTTCTCAACTAGGTGCAACGATGGCCTGCGAATGTGTTGCCTAGTTGGTGTGGCTCCCACATGACTCCCAGACCTAGTTCTTACCTAGGTTTTTTAGGCAAAATAGATTGCTCACACAGAAATAGAAACATAGGAAGGGGGACTGCTAGACCCAGCCAATCAGAGGTCTCCTATGTGCTGGCGGGTCCCACCCACGTGGGGAGCAGCAGTACTAGTTTTGTAACTTACAGCACACCGGACTAGATTGCATCGATCGACGACTAAGTTATAGGTAAGTTACAGATAAGAGACGACTAAGTTACGGAAACGATGAATCTTCATGTCGGTCTCCCAACCGAATCTCTAACAAACGTACGGTCCAGATCTTGCGTCCAACAGTTTCTAAATTCTGAAAATTCGAGTTAATTTCTCACAATATTGGTGGAGCGTGCCAACAAGCTATAGAGGCACCGCTAAAATTGTTGGACTTTGGAGGACATTGGTGGATCTAGGTTCACTATGATTATTGACTTGGACACAACTAATTACAAAGACTTTGTTGATGTACCTGGAGAGAAATATCTAGATGAACATAGTAGAATAGTTAGTATGAACGCGATTCTTATCATTTTAAGTAACACATGACATCAATTTAAAAATCAAGAATAAAACCAATAGTGTACTTACAAAAGACTCAAGCCACTCTCTCAACATCATTTGGATTTGTGTTTTTCGGTAGAGAAGAAAAGAACAAATGTGAGCTCAGGCTCCAGGTAGCATTTCTTTTTTGAAGATCGAAACCGGTATTTCAAAGTTTCAAAAGAATGAAAAAAAAATCTCTTCACGTTCCCAGATTCCATACCTTGGTAATCCTTGTGTAGCGCAAAGTAGAGTATTTGTATTTAGATTTTACAGGCTCTTTAAAATACATCCTTAACTGCATCAAGCTCAAAATGTGATTGTTTTCTTTACCTACCAAAATTGAAATGAGAAGAAAGCAGGAGAGAGGTGAGAGCAGCCAGCCTTGAGATGCAACCAGAGGTGACTGCGACTAGTCAAGCATGGATATTTAACGGCCAAATGGGTCTTATTTCAGCATTAACCCAATATTAGCAGGGCTATTACCAGGTTTTTTTATTTAGCGGGTAGGAGGCATATTATAGCTGTAAGGGGAGGTCACCTAGGAGACTATATAACTTTGGTCACCTAGGGGAGGTCACCTAGGAGCTATACCTGGCTATTTAAAACTTTGGTTACTAACTTACTATGCATATCAGTTGGCAAAAAATCAAAGTGCCCAGCCATGCTACTCTGTATATCCTTATTCATTTTTGTATTGTATTTTTCAAATCTTTTGAATACTAGCAACTCCATGGTATAGTCCAATGAGTCTTGTAAAGTGACCAGTGTGCCACCTATTCTGACTAAGGCTCTATATACACGACAGATTGATATACTCCATCGGTCCAGAAATAATTGACTTCAGTTTATCTAGATTCGAATATATCTATATATTAAAATGCATATAGATACATTCGAATTTAGATAAACCCAAGTCTTATTTCTGGGCGGAGGGAGTAGTTCACACCAAGTTATTCTACTAGGCAAAACTAAATTTCAGTATATACAGGAGGAAAAATTAGTTAGCACAATAAGATGTTCCAAAGCCAACAGAACAACTTAGTTTGACGAAGCACTCGCGACGATATTAGAAAAATCATCCTCGCACACTAGCACAACTACAAATTCATGCGCAACCTTAGGGATTCAAACAAAAGTCTTCAGAAGTCAGTATTCACACACACTTAATTAGCAAACAAATTTCTTGAGCAGTGGGTAGAAGAATTCAATTGGGGCAAATTTCTTGAGCAGTGGGTAGAATAATTCAATTGGGGCACCGGGGCTCCGGCCTTCTCATCGTGAACAGCCTTGGGCCCCATCTCTTCATGCATCCTCTGGAAGTACTCCTGGGGATTGCCGTACTCAGCAATGAACTTGTCCATGCCTATCTGCACGGCCCTGTCCATGTCAGCCCACATTACAAGGGCCATGGTGATTGGCTTCCTAGCCTACTTGAGCTCCTCCGGCAATTTATCTCCTAGCTTCAAGCCGATGTCAAGCTGATGCCTGACGTAGGCTTCGTCACGGCGATGGAAGACGACTCGGCTGACCAGGCGTGCGGCCAGACACCTCCGCCGGAACAGAAGGTCGTCGTGTCTCTTGCGCAGCTCCTTTCGCTCCTCCACTAGGTCAACAAGCTCATCGAGCACGGACGTGTGCAGCTCCTTCAAGTACTTGATCTTATTCCGCTCCTCGTCCGTCATTGGCACACGGCGGCGCGTCTTGTTCACTGCAACAATACCAAGATCAGAGACGATAGAACCTCCGAGTTCTAACTTGGTGTTGTTCGAGGGTGGGGAGGTTGCACCTGGATTGGCGACGTTCTCATCAGTGGTGGCGGATGCGGAGCGGGCAAGCGGCTTCTCCTTCTCCGGCGCCGGCAGACACGGGTCACTCTCCCTCCCTGCGAGAAGCGAAGCAGAGCAATTAGAGAGATGGGAGGTTAGTAACGGGGAGGAGGCCATGGATCGATGGTCGTCGTAGTAACGGGGAGGAGGCAGATATGGGTCTTTGCGGTAACAGCGGATCGGCGATGCAGCGGCGGCAGTTTCGGGGAGCCAAGCGAGATCACAGACGATCCCACGATGGAACGAGAATCCAATATGCGTGTCCTGGGCGGGCCAAGCTGACCCGAGAATCATCGTCTGGGCTGACCCGTTGCGGTATCCAACATCTGGTCCATCCATCTCGTCCGGAACAAATTGGACCCCTTCCAGAAACGTGTGACCAGAGCCCAGAGGGCAGTTCTGCAGGGTTCGGTTGGACAGAGCCCTAGCGACGGTACCATGGAGTTGCAGATTTCCCTTTAGCAATGTTGAGTCAACTTACAGCGACGACCTCAGATCATAGCCCTATCTGTCTGAGGTGGAGGGATCTGCACGGCAGAAACGGATGATGGACGAAAAGATTTCTCGCTACGAGCTCATGTGGAAATCGCATGTGAATTTAAGCTCTGGACGTGCATCAGCTGCAGCACAAGCTAACTCGAGTAGCCGGACGAGTGGGGGCAAACTACGTTTGGTAACGTCAACGGAGAGATACGGAGGCTTAGGGTCTGGATTGTGCCCATGCGAGCCTTGCCAAAACATGGGCATGCGAATTATTTGGCGGATGTTTTTGCCGCTCGGTTTCGCCAGGTATGGGCGCAAAAACTGAACGTTGTGACCAAATAATTGGCAGGGATCCGAAATCTTGGCCTCCATCCAAACATACGTTTCCTTAGTCAACGCCAAAAAAATGGTTGGGCAACTCTTGGCTGCCATCCAAACGCACCCTTACTGATCGGCTTTCTAGCCTGCAATCGGATGTACTGAGGCAAAATCCCTCGCAAGAGGAGGAGAGGATCACGTGTAGGCTTTCGGAGCTTCACCTGCGTGAGGAGATCATGTGGCGACAGCGGTAGCGTGTGCACTGGATGGCGGAGGGCGATAAAAACACTCTTTTTTTTCATTTGAGAGCTAGCATGCAAGAGATCCTTAACAAAACGGATGACACCATAACTAAGGATGATCATGAGATGGCGAATCTGACGAGCGAGTTCTACGAGAATCTCTACCGGTCAGAAGGAGTGGCTAACATGCAAGAGATCCTTAACACGATCCCTGTAAAGGTTTCCTGTCAAATGAATACCAATTTGCTTAAAGCGATTGGGGAGGGTGAGGTCAAGGATGCTTTGTTTCAGATGTTTCCAACCAAGGCTCCGGGGGCCTGACGGATTTCCTGCATACTTTTTCCAGACCCACTGGGAGGTATGCGTGCAGAAGTAACAGTGCTTCGCGTACTGATGGGTGATGATGATATGAGCGTGATGAATCAAACTTTTATTGTTTTGATCCCTAAAGTGGCCAGCCCGGAAGAGCTGGGCCAATTCGGACCCATCAGTCTGTGCAACATGGTTTTTAAAATCGCATCAAAGGTGTCGGTGAATATATTGAAAGTATGCCTTCCAGAGCTGATCTCGGATGAGCAATCGGTGTTTGTTCCTGGGAGATTAATCACGGACAACATAATTGCAGCATATGAGTGCCTTAATTTCATGAAGAGGAACAAGGCGAAGAACCGGTTTTGTGACCTAAAGCTTGATTTGCGCAAGGCATATGACCGGCTAGAGTGGAGCACCTAGAGGCGGTGATGATTAAGCTAGGTTTTCATCGTTTATGGGTGAACATGGTGATGAGATTAGTGAAAACAATGTCGTTCCGGGTACTTTTTAATGGAGGGAAGCTTCGTCAGTTCTCTTCTTCGAGGGGAATTCATCAAGGTGATCCAATTTCACCGTATCTTTTCTTGTTGGCAGCAGAGGGCCTCTCGTGCCTCCTAAAACACCATAGTCTTTCATCAGAGCTCCATGGACTAAAGGTGGCCTCGTCGGCTCTGCCGGTAAGCCATCTCCTTTTTGCGGATGACAGCCTGCTGCTTTTCAGGGCCGATACAATGAGTGCTGAGAAGGTCCAGAAACTTCTAGAGGTTTATTGTCAGGCTTATGGATAGAGGATTAATCGGGATAAGCCGTCCATCTTTTTCAGCAAACGGTGCCTGAGCACGATTAAGGAGGGAGTCAAATCCACACTTGATGTTCATAACGAGATGCTTAACGAATGTTACCTGGGAATGCCCTCGGATGTTGGTAGATCCAGGGGTGGTGCTTTCAAATACATCAAGGACAAACTTTGGAGCAGAATCCAGGGTTGGCTAGAGAAGCTTTTGTCAGCTGGAGGCAAAGATGTTCTAATCAAATAGGTTGCTCAAGCGTTGCCAATATTTTCTATGGCTTGCTTTAAATTGCCACACGAACTATTCCTCCGTATCAATGCTCTTTTGCGGAAGTTTTGGTGGGGATGCCATGATGGAGAACGCGGGCGAGTTGGGTTTCGTGGAAGGACATGTGTAAGCCCTAGCATATGGGAGGGCTAGGGTTTAGAGATTTTGAACTGTTTAATTTGGCACTGCTGGCGAGACAAGGCTGGCGCCTATTGCAGAATCCACAATCGCTAAGCGTTGGACTACTGAAGGCCAGATACTACCCCAACACCGTCCTACTGAATGCGGAGGTAGAGTCGACACTGTCACAAGTGTGGCGAGCCATTCATGAAGGGGTGGGTGTCCTCAAACAGCGGATCATCAAGTGGATTGGCACGGGTGAGAATACTGATCCGTGGAATGATGTGTGGATTCCGCGAGATGGCATGTTGAGACCTATTGCGTTCCTAGCAAGTAATCCACCTGAGCGCGTAGCTGAATTCATCAATACAACAACGCTGGCATGGGACGAGGAGAAGCTTCGCAAGTTTCTTCTGCCTATGGATGTTGAGAGGATTTTGGAGATACGGCTGAGCGGTAGGCATTATGCAGATTCCTGGGCGTGGCACTACGAGCGCAAAGGCTCCTTCACGGTGCGCTCAGTGTACAACATGCTGGTATGTACCAGGGATCAGCAGGAGGCATGGTTGTAGGACAGAGCAACGGGGTCCAATGGCGCTTAGCGCAAAGCACTAGACCTCGCCATGGCGGAAACTGGTGCCTTCGAAGATAAAGGTCTTCTTGTGGAGGCTAGCGAAGCTGTCATTACCTACTCATGATGTTCGACATCGCAGACATATGGCAGACCACAATCGATGCCATATGTGCGGAGGACATGACTCGTGGAGGCATGCGCTTATCGATTGCACGATGGCGCGCTGCGTTTGGTCTCTTGTCGATGAAGAAGTAACTGAGCATATGATTAGAGTGGACACAGCTGATGCTAGGGAGTGGCTTGCGATCATGATCAAAACTTTGAAGTGAGAGGATCAGACGAGAGTTTTTGTGACTCTCTGGGCAATATGCCAATATGGCACGCGATGAGAAAGGAAGTCCATGGACAAATTTTTCAGAGCTCGTTGTCGGTTCACCACGTTGTGGGGTCGTTCATCGCGGATCTCAGCATGCCATTGAAGAAGAAGAAGAAGGTGGTAAGCACAAATGCACAAATGCCATGGTGGTGCGCACCTGGATTCCACCTCCAAGTGGTATGACCAAGATTAACGTTGACACTGCTGTGGGGAAAGGTAGACACTGCGGCTCAGTGGCAGCGGTGGCGAGGAGTGAAGAAGGAATATTCCTGGGAGCATCAGCGGTGACCATGCATGGCAAGACTGATGCAGAAACGCGGGAGGTTCTTGCTTGCAGGGAAGCTATTGCACTGGCAAAGGTGAAGGGTTTCGCAGCATAGTAAATCAAAATTTTCTACGGAAGCGAACAGAGGGAAAGCCAAGATCTAATCTAGGAGATGCAAACAACGAGAGAGATTGGATTAGATCTTCATACCCTTGAAGATTCGCGACAGTGAACGCTCGCGTTAAATCGTGGGTGATGTAGTCGTACTCGCTTCTCCTCCTCGCGATCCGATCCGATCTAGCACCACAAGTGGCGGTGCCTCCGTGAGATGCACACGTGCAGCACCTCGACATCTCCTCCTTCCTCGGACCAGCAAGTATGGTGGAGAGATGGATTGGATCTACAACACGACGGCGTGGTGTATATGGTGGAGAATTTCTGCCGCAGGGCTTCGCCTACAAACAGTCGGGAGGGAGAGTGGAAGGGCAGCAGGGCAACTAGGGTTGGAGGAAGGTGTGTGTAGGGGGGAGGGGGCGCACCAGCCCTCTATATATAGAGGGGGTGGTGGCGGCAAGCCCTAGCCCCTCCTCCAAGCCTATCTCTAGTTTAAACGATTTAAACTCTCCCCTTATCTAGATAACCCTATCTCTAGTTTAAACGAATTTAAACTTATCTAGGATCGGCTGGGCCCTATGGGGCCTTGTGCCCTGGCCCAATGCGCCAGGACACTCCCTCATAGGCCCATGCCCTCCCGGAAGGTGGGACCACGTTGGCCCCTTCCGAAGGTTCTAGAAGCTTCGGTACAATACCGATTAACCGAACAATTCGAACTCCAAAACTGCACCGCCTTATATGAATCTTATTCTCCGACCATTCCGAACCTCTCATGATATCCCGGATCCCATCCGAGACTCAACAAAAACTCATAAACCAATTATCCAATCTATCCTAGCGTCGAGACACGTTATGTGTGACCTCGGTTCGAGAATATGCGCACATGATCTTCTATCAATAATCAACAGCGGGTCCGCACCCATATTGACTCCCACACATTCATTGATGATCATATCGGATGAACCACGATGCCAGGATTCAATCAATCCCATATATATATTCCCTTCGTCTCGCGATATTTTACTTGCCCGAGATTCGATCGTCGGTATCGTCATACCTAGTTCAATCTGCTCACGTTAGTACTTTACTCGTTCAGTAATCCGATATCACTTTGTGATTAACTCCTTAACCACATGCTTGCAAGAGGTGTTGATATCGATTACCGAGTGGGCCCGAAGTATATCTCTTCGACTTGGGAGGGACAAATTCCATCTCGATACATACAACCCAACAGATACTTTCCGATCACCTGAGAGACACCTTTATGATCACCCTCTCATAGGATGACGTTTGATGACCTCAAAGCTTTCTTCCGATACTAGGGAGTTGCATTATCTCATGGTCTAAGGAATACAATATTTGACATAGGAAAAGCTTCGCAAAGACGAACACGATGACACGATCTAATTGCTTCGCTTAGTTTGGGTCTGTCCACCATATCATTCTCGCAATGATATGATCTCATTATCAATTGACAACTCATGTCTATGGTTAGGAAACCTTAACCATCATTGATCAATGAGCTAGTCCATAGAGGCGTACTAGGGACACGGTGTTGTTCACAAACCACACAAGTATTAATGTTTCCGCTTAATACAATTCTAGCATAGAATATAAACTTTATCATGAACAAGAATTATAATAATAACATCTTTATTATTGCCTCTAGGGCATAATTCCAACAAAAGGACATCAACATTACGTCAGTGAAGATTGCTAGCGATTGTGCGAATGTCGTCAGAAGTATTAGGCAAGGTACGTTAGGTGCCTATACTGTTATAGTCCAAAAAATAAAAGACTCTGGCAGTGATTTCGAGGAGCTCCTGTTCCTACACGAAGGGAGGCGATCAAACATGGAAGCCCACTGCTTGGCAAGGAGTGTAGTGTTCGACGTGCTTGGACGTCGAGTTTGGTTTGTTTCTTCGCCGGAAGGCCTTTGTATCCCGGATATTATTGAATTCTAATAAGGGTGGAATATATCTAGAAAAATCTAGTCCCTAAAATCCGATTTGTGGGTCGATTTGTAGGTCAAATTACAAAATCTAAAATTTAGTGCCTCCATCCCAAATTAATAACTTGATCAGAAATGGTCATGTTGAGATTTCATATCTTCATACACACTTAACTGCATCGGCTATTTACGTTTGTGATTCTTTAAAAAAGTTAAAGCTTGAATTACATTTTTTTTGCATTCTTGAAAATGTATACTTGTCACCTTGGGTCTCCGCTCATCTCTTCATGTTGGCTACCCACCCCCTAAAGTTGAACTGCATAGTCCAACTGGTGTCTAGTAATGGGTTCTTGTTGTTCGTCACATATGGGTTCTTTTTTCGATCGGATATCAATATATGAATAGTTGTGAAACTACCACCATTTTTGTGATGATGTACTCATATTGCACTACTATCAAAATATGGTCTTGCAATTAACTAAATCTCTAATGTCTACAACGTTGAACTCTATTTTGTTTGGCTCTATGGTTATGCTTGCACGGGTGGATTGGTAAGGGAATTCACTCGATCTGGCTGTGTCTGACCTCTAGCATGGAGGATTGGTGGTCGGCGAGCTCGAATCAGCCATGGTGAATCCTCGATGGTCGATGGTGGAGCTTAATTTTTTAGAAAATTTTATATGTTGCAAAAGATGTTTCAAAATGCTATGTGTGTACACCTTTTGTATTGTCTAAGCATTTTTAATGTGCTATGATGATTTTTAGCGTATGCTACATAAGGATTTCTCCAATGTTGCATACGGTGTTACAAACAGATAAAGTTTTTTCTACATGAATGTGCAAAAAATGTAGCAAACAACGACATGTTTTTTCTCATGTTTTGCTACAATCAAATAAGATTTTTTTTGCTACATGGTTGTGTCACAACATTTTTATACACGTCGCAAGTTCTTACATATTTGGAGGAAATTGTTGCAAAGGATGATTTTGGTACATTGATGGAATGACTCAAGATTTTTTCACTTAACCGGGTCCGACCGGTGGGGACCCTGCTGATAATCCCCTATGGCGGGTTGATTCCTAGAGTTTGCTTATAATCAATCGCAATGTTGGACACAACTTTAGTCAAAACTTCTTTCTAAAATATTAAAAGAAAATCTAGGAAAGACGAAGGGCATGTTTGGTAGGCTGCACCCGAATTTATTCTCGGTTGGGTAGTGCCATGAAGAGCAGGGGCAGCCAAAAACAGACTTTGGGCCATGTTCTGCAGCCCGTTTGGTAGCCTGAGTCTCATCAATTGAGCAGTTTCTGCATCCTGTTCGGTAACCTGCATGCAAATACAGCTGACTATGGTGATGCAAGCATGTGTGTTTGGTTGCTTCAAGCCTAGTTTTGTGGACCATATCATTCTCCCAATGATATGATCTCATTATCAATTGACAACTCATGTCTATGGTTAGGAAACCTTAACCATCATTGATCAATGAGCTAGTCCATAGAGGCGTACTAGGGACACGGTGTTGTTCACAAACCACACAAGTATTAATGTTTCCGCTTAATACAATTCTAGCATGGAATATAAACTTTATCATGAACAAGAATTATAATAATAACATCTTTATTATTGCCTCTAGGGCATAATTCCAACAGTCTCCCACTTGTACTAGAGTCAATAATCTAGTTTACATTTGGCAACAATCTCACCCATGGCAGAGGTCTGATCATGTTTTACACGTGGAAGAGGTTTAGTCAATGGATCTGCGACATTCAGATCTGTATGTACTTTGCTGATCTTGAGATCTCCATCCGCTATATAATCTCGGATTATATGAAACTTGCGGTTGATATGCTTGGTCTTTGGATGATATCTTGGTTCTTAGCGAGTGCTATGGCGCGATGTTGTCACACAATATCTCCAGTGGGTCCAATGCACTTGGAACCACGCCAAGCTTCGATGATGAAGTTCGATCCAAACTCCTTCACTTGGCCTTCTGCGGACCATGTATTCCGCTTCTCTTTGTAGATCCCATGATCACGCTTTGTTTGCGCTTCTCCACTCACAGCTCCTCCATTCAAAATATATACCGTATCACGTCGAGATTTAGAATCATCCTTGTCGATTGTCGAAACTAGCATCGACGTAACCTTTACGACAGCTGTTCATCACCCCATAGACTAAGAACATTTCTTTAGTCCTATTCGGTACCTTAGGATGTTCTTCACGGCTGTCCGGTGTTCCTCTGGATCACTTTGATATCTGCTCGTCAAACTAAGAGCATTGGACACATCCGGTCTAGTACACAAGATGGCATACATGATGGAACCTATGGCCGAGGCATAAGGCACTTTGCTCATAGCTTCCCTATCATTTACCATAGCTGGACAGAGCCTTGCTCAATATCTTACCGACAACATAGGCACCGAACCTTTCAATGCCTTATCCATTCGAACCTTTTCGAACTTTGTCTAGGTATGTACTCTGCTTAAATCTATCAAAGCGTCTTTGTCTATCTCTATAGATTTTGATGCCCAATATATAAACTTCACCTAGGTCTTTCATTGAAAAACACTTATTCAAATAACTCTTCACATCGTTAAGCATGTTGATGTCATTTCCAATAATCAATATGTCATCCACATATAGTACCAGAAACGTCACCGAGCTCCCACTCACTTTCTTGTAGATGTAAGCTTCATAGCAATTTGGAACAAATCCAAAGCTCTTGATCACTCGATCAAAACGAAGGTTCCAACTCCGAGACGATTGCTTCACCATAAATGGAGCTGAAGTTTGCATACTTTATCGGCATCCTTAGGATCGACAAAACCTTGGGTTGCATCATATACAACTCTTCATCAATGTTGCCATTGAGGAAAGCGATCTTGACATCCATTTGCCATATTTCATAATCATGAAAGCGCAGCAATTGCTAATAAAATCCGAATGGACTTAAACATCGCTACGGAGAGAAAGTCTCATCGTAGTCAACACCTTGAACTTGTCGAAAACCTTTCGCAACAAGCCGTGCCTTATAGGCGGTAACATTACCATCCGTCCGCTTTTCTTCTTGAAGATCCATTTGCACTCAACGGCCTTTCGGTCGCTAGGAGGGTCCACCAAAGTCCATACTTGGTTTTCTCTCATGGATCCCAATTCAGATTTCATGGCTTCTAGCCATTTCTCAGAGTCTGGGCTCATCATCGCTTCCTCATAGTTCGTAGGTTCACTGTCTTCTACTAACAAGACAGTCAATACAGGTTGCCATTACCACTCGGGAGGGCACGCGACCTTGTCGACCTGCGACGTTCAGTAGCAGCATCGTCCGAAGCTTCATGATCCTTGTCATTAGCTTCCTCTATTGTTGGTGCAGGCGGCACTGGAACAATTTCAGGTGCTGCGCTACTCTCCAATTCAAGAGAAGGTTCAATAACCTCGTCAAGCTCTACTTTCCTCCCACTCACTTCTTTCGAGAGAAACTCCTTCTCAAGAAAGGAACCGTTCTTTGCGACAAACACTTTGCCTTCGGTTCTGTGATAGAAGGTATACCCAATAGTTTCCTTAGGGTATCCTATGAAGACGCATTTCTCCGCTTTGGGTTCGAGCTTGTGCACCATCAACTTCTTGACGTAAGCTTCGCATCCCCAAACTTTAAGAAATGACAACTTAGGTTTAGCACCAAACCACAGTTCATACGGTGTCGTCTCAACGGATTTAGATGGAGCCCTATTTAAAGTGAATGCAGTGGTTTCTAATGCATAACCCCAAAATGATAACGGCAAATCAGTAAGAGACATCATCGATCGGACCATATCTAATGGGGTTCAATTCCGGCATTCAGACACACCATTGCGCTGTGGTGTTCCGGGTGGCGTGAGTTGTGAGACGATTCCACTTGCTTTGAGATGCGTGAGAAAATCATAACTCAAATATTCGCCCCCACGATCGGATCGTAGAAACTTAATCTTTCTGTTACGATGGTTCTCCACTTCATTCTGAAATTCTTTGAACTGTTCAAACGTTTCAGATTTATGTTTCATTAAATAGATATACCCATATCTACTTAAGTCATCGGTAAAAGTGAGAAAATAGCGATATTCACCGCGCGTCGAAACACTCATCGGTCCGCATACATCGGTATGTATGATTTCCAACAAGTCCGTTGCTCGCTCCATCATACCGGAGAACGGGGTTTTGATCATCTTGCCCATGAGGCATGGTTCGCATGTGTCAAATGATTCAAAATCAAGAGACTCCAAAAGTCCATCAGAATGGAGTTTCTTCATGCGCTTTACACCAATATGACCTGAGCAGATTACCACAAATAAGTAGTCTTATCACTATCTACTTTGCATCTCTTAGCCTCAATGTTATGGATGTGTGTTTCATCCCTTTCGAGATTTAGAAGAAATAAACCATTCACAAGAGGTGCATGACCATAAAAGATGTTACTCATATAAATAGAACAACCATTATTCTCCGATTTAAATGAATAACCGTCTTGCAATAAACACGATCCGAAATAATGTTCATGCTCAACGCAGCACATAATAACATTTATTAAGGTTTAAAACTAATCCCTAAGGTAAAACTAAGGAGAGCGTCGAGCCCATCACATCAACTCTTGATCCGTTGCCAACGCGCATCGTCACCTCATCCCTCGCAAGCGCCGTCTATTCCGTAGCTCTGTTTGAGTTACAAATATTAGCAACCGAACGGTATCAAATACCGGGCACTACAACGAGGGCTAGTAAGGAAAACATCAATAACATGTATATCAAATATACCTTTGATGGTGCCAGCCTTCTTGTCCGCTAAGTACTTGGACGATTGTGCTTCGAGGACCCTTGTCCTTGCAATAGAAGCACTCAGTGTCCGGCTTAGGACCAGACTTGAGCTTCTTATCAGCAGCGGCATTGCGCTATCCGCAACCCTTCTTGAAGGGCTTCTTTGCACACATACCTTTCTTAAAGGAGCGCTTGTTGACCATCAACACATGATTATCCTTCTTGATGTCCACCTCCGCAGCCTTCACTTTGCGAAGAGCTCGGTGATCGTATCGATGGAACCAATCTGATTGTGAGTCACTACAAAACTTTTGTAGCTGGGAGGAGTGATTGCAGAACCTGTCAATCTTGAGCTCCTCTCGAATCTTGCATCCGATTGCTCAAAGGCGTTGAGTGTAGCCCGACATCTTAATGGCGTGCTCACTAACGGAACTCCCTTCCTCCATCTTGCAGTTAAAGAACTTCTCAGAGATCTCATATCTCTCAGAACGGGGCTGAGTCTGAAACATGGTTTTCAGCTCCTCGAGAATCTCAAAGGGCCCGGGATAGTTTTCAAAACGATTTTGAAGTTCGGTTCCATAGCAAACAACATGGTGCTCTTAATCACACTATAATCATCTTTCTTGCCGATAGACAGCTTTCTCATCAGCCGATTGCTGAGGGGTTACCTAACGCTTTCTCAAGGACATAGTCCTTTTGTCCTTGAACAGAATGATTCTTAGATTGCGGAACCAGTTGGTGAAGTTAGACCCATTGTTTCTAAGCTTTTCTTTCTCAGCAAAAACGTTGAAGTTGAAGTTGGACTTGGCCATGTGATCTCTGATTTGCAAGTACAATTTAGACTATGTTCATGATAAATAGTTCAACTTAATCAAATTACTAGATGAACTCCCACTAAATTCAACATCCCTCAAGTTGTTTAGTGAACACGATCCAAATTCACCACACCTAATCCGATCATCACGAGAAGAGATGTGGTTTCAATGGTGGACAACGAAGTGTCGATCATATCATTCATATGACTCATGCTTAACCTTTCGGTTCTTGTGTTCCGAGGCCATATGTACATGCTAGGCCTGGTCAAGTTAGACCCAAGTATTTCGCGTGTACAAGCGGCTTGCACCCGTTGTATGTGGCGTGAGTAGTCTATAGCACCCGATCATCACGTGATGCTTGGACCACGAACTTTCGCAGTGCATACTTGGGAGAACACAGTTTTATCTCGATCTTTAAGTGAGGAATCATCTTATAATGCTACCGTCGCGATCTAAGCATAATAAGATACATAAAAGGATAAACATCACATGCATATAACTTTATGTGACATGGTATAGCCAATCTTCGCAATGATCTCCATCTTGTGCGTTCGGCATGATCTCCATCACTCCACCATGATTGCCTCCACCACGAATAGCAACTATAACTATTGCTAACTACTTAGCGATAAAGTAAAGCTATTACATGGCGTATAAGAAGTTGACTCATGGGTCATACACAATTATAAAGACAACCATATGGCTCCTGCGGTTGTGTACTCATCGACATGCAAGTCGTGAAACATTACAAAACATGATCATCGCATACATTATACACATCACATCTTGGGCCATACCATATCACGAAAACACTCCTGCAAAAACAAGTTAGGCGCCTCTACTTTGTTGTTGCATGTTTTACGTGGCTTATGGGAGTAGATGCTAAGAACGATTCTTACCTACGGAAAGCCAGCGGTGATAGTATGGTTGCCAAACTCCGGTGTTAATCCCATGATCACTATAGTGAGAGAAACTGACATCCACCAGCCGCATGTGTGGAACAAGCCACACGTCAAGTGCGGAGCCGGTCTCGCGAACGACGTCGCGTAAGGTTGGCCTGGACCGTTTCAATCTCACTATGCCGTGTCATAAGAAGAACACAAACAAGAGGCTTGCAACAGAAAACATCAACGCCCGCAACAACCATGTTGCGTTCTACTCGTGAATCACATCTACGCATAGATCTAGCTCTACCACGATACCAAGGGTTTGCGGCATAGTAAATCAAAATTTTCTACTGAGCGAGCAGAGGAAAGCCAAGATCTAATCTAGGAGATGCAAACAACGAGAGAGATTGGATTAGATCTTCATACCCTTGAAGATTCGCCTGGAACGTTAAATCGGAACGTGGGTGATGTAGTCGTACTCGCTTCTCCTCCTCGCGATCTGATCCGATCTAGCACCACAAGTGGCGGTGCCTCCGTGAGATGCACACGTGCAGCACCTCGACGTCTCCTCCTTCCTCGGACCAGAAAGTATGGTGGAGAGATGGATTGGATCTACAACACGACGGCGTGGTATATATGGTGGAGAATTTCTGCCGCAGGGCTTCGCCTACAAACAGTCGGGAGGGAGAGTGGAAGGGCAGCAGGGCAACTAGGGTTGGAGGAAGGTGTGTGTAGGAGGGAGGGGGCGCACCAGCCCTCTATATATAGAGGGGGTGGTGGCGGCAAGCCCTAGCCCCTCCTCCAAGCCTATCTCTAGTTTAAACGATTTAAACTCTCCCCTTATCTAGATAACCCTATCTCTAGTTTAAACGAATTTAAACTTATCTAGGATCGACTGGGCCCTATGGGGCCTTGTGCCCTAAATGCGCCAGGACACTCCCTCATAGGCCCATGCCCCCTCCGGAAGGTGGGACCACGTTGGCCCCCCGGAAGGTTCTAGAAGCTTAGGTACAATACCGATTAACCGGAACAATTCCGAACTCCAAAACTGCACTGCCTTATATGAATCTTATTCTCGGACCATTCCGAACCTCGTGATATTCCGGATCCCATCCGAGACTCAACAAAAACTCATAAACCAATTATCCAATCTATCCTAGCGTCGAGACACGTTAAGTGTGTGACCTGCGGGTTCGAGAATATGCGAGACATGATCTTCTATCAATAATCAACAGCGGGTGCAGGCACCCATATTGACTCCCACATTCATCGATGATCATATCGGATGAACCACGATGCCAGGATTCAATCAATCCCATATATATATTCCCTTCGTCTCGCGATATTTTACTTGCGAGATTCGATCGTCGGTATCGTCATACCTAGTTCAATCTCGTTCACGGCAAGTACTTTACTGTTCGTAATCCGATATCACTTTGTGATTAACTCCTTAACCACATGCTTGCAAGCGGTGTTGATATCGATTACCGAGTGGGCCCGAAGTATATCTCTCCGACTTGGGAGGGACAAATTCCATCTCGATACATACAACCCAACAGATACTTTCCGATCACCTGAGAGACACCTTTATGATCACCCTCTCATAGGATGAAGTTTGATGACCTCAAAGCTTTCTTCCGATACCAGGGAGTTGCATTATCTCATGGTCTAAGGAATACAATATTTGACATAGGAAAAGCTTCGCAAAGACGAACACGATGACACGATCTAATTGCTTCGCTTAGTTTGGGTCTGTCCACCATATCATTCTCCCAATGATATGATCTCATTATCAATTGACAACTCATGTCTATGGTTAGGAAACCTTAACCATTATTGATCAATGAGCTAGTCCATAGAGGCGTACTAGGGACACGGTGTTGTTCACAAACCACACAAGTATTAATGTTTCCGCTTAATACAATTCTAGCATGGAATATAAACTTTATCATGAACAAGAATTATAATAATAACATCT
Source organism: Avena insularis (assembly GCA_023614405.1). Classification (NCBI taxonomy): domain Eukaryota; kingdom Viridiplantae; phylum Streptophyta; class Magnoliopsida; order Poales; family Poaceae; genus Avena; species Avena insularis. Next base: position 570,125,320 of record CM042686.1, read on the forward strand.
TTATTATTGCCTCTAGGGCATAATTCCAACAAAAGGACATCAACATTACGTCAGTGAAGATTGCTAGCGATTGTGCGAATGTCGTCAGAAGTATTAGGCAAGGTACGTTAGGTGCCTATACTGTTATAGTCCAAAAAATAAAAGACTCTGGCAGTGATTTCGAGGAGCTCCTGTTCCTACACGAAGGGAGGCGATCAAACATGGAAGCCCACTGCTTGGCAAGGAGTGTAGTGTTCGACGTGCTTGGACGTCGAGTTTGGTTTGTTTCTCCGCCGGAAGGCCTTTGTATCCCGGATATTATTGAATTCTAATAAGGGTGGAATATCTCTAGAAAAATCTAGTCCCTAAAATCCGATTTGTGGGTCGATTTGTAGGTCAAATTACAAAATCTAAAATTTAGTGCCTCCATCCCAAATTAATAACTTGATCAGAAATGGTCATGTTGAGATTTCAAATCTTCATACACACTTAACTGCATCGGCTATTTACGTTTGTGATTCTTTAAAAAAGTTAAAGCTTGAATTACATTTTTTTTGCATTCTTGAAAATGTATACTTGTCACCTTGGGTCTCCGCTCATCTCTTCATGTTGGCTACCCACCCCCTAAAGTTGAACTGCATAGTCCAACTGGTGTCTAGTAATGGGTTCTTGTTGTTCGTCACATATGGGTTCTTTTTTCGATCGGATATCAATATATGAATAGTTGTGAAACTACCACCATTTTTGTGATGATGTACTCATATTGCACTACTATCAAAATATGTTCTTGCAATTAACTAAATCTCTAATGTCTACAACGTTGAACTCTATTTTGTTTGGCTCTATGGTTATGCTTGCACGGGTGGATTGGTAAGGGAATTCACTCGATCTGGCTGCGTCTGACCTCTAGCATGGAGGATTGGTGGTCGGCGAGCTCGAATCAGCCATGGTGAATCCTCGATGGTCGATGGTGGAGCTTAATTTTTTAGAAAATTTTATATGTTGCAAAAGATGTTTCAAAATACTATGTGTGTACACCTTTTGTATTGTCTAAGCATTTTTAATGTGTTATGATGATTTTTAGCGTATGCTACATAAGGATTTCTCCAATGTTGCATGCGGTGTTACAAACAGATAAAGTTTTTTCTACATGAATGTGCAAAAAATGTAGCAAACAACGACATGTTTTTTCTCATGTTTTGCTACAATCAAATAAGATTTTTTTTGCTACATGGTTGTGTCACAACATTTTTATACACGTCGCAAGTTCTTACATATTTAGAGGAAATTGTTGCAAAGGATGATTTTGGTACATTGATGGAATGACTCAAGATTTTTTCACTTAACCGGGTCCGACCGGTGGGGACCCTGCTGATAATCCCCTATGGCGGGTTGATTCCTAGAGTTTGCTTATAATCAATCGCAATGTTGGACACAACTTTAGTCAAAACTTCTTTCTAAAATATTAAAAGAAAATCTAGGAAAGACAAAGGGCATGTTTGGTAGGCCGCACCCGAATTTATTCTCGGTTGGGTAGTGCCATGAAGAGCAGGGGCAGCCAAAAACAGACTTTGGGCCATGTTCTGCAGCCCGTTTGGTAGCCTGAGTCTCATCAATTGAGCAGTTTCTGCATCCTGTTCGGTAACCTGCATGCAAATACAGCTGACTATGGTGATGCAAGCATGTGTGTTTGGTTGCTTCAAGCCTAGTTTTGTGCTCACCTCTTCTCTCCGTGGGTTATCTTACACTTCTATCACACTTGCAGCTTATCATTACAACCCAAGGAATTACTCAAGTAGTTCACCATCACAACCCTAGCTATTACGAAATGGCGTGCAATTTATCAATTAACCCCTACCTACTACGAATCAACAAGAAGTTCTACAATTTTATAGTCTGGTGGTTAATGAATCTTCTCTAGGAGGGGCAGATGTGGGGGTGGGGGAGGGGGTGTACTACAATCTTCATCATAATTTTCTTATTCTTCTTCTTGTTGTTGTTGTTGTCCTTCATCTTCTTGTTCTTCTTAGATCCTAGAGGGACTTCGGTCATTCTACATTGCCATTGCTCGCTCCATCCTCTTGGTATTTGATACATTCGATCCGGATTACAGATTTTAGTATAGCTTTTTTCCCTAGTAGACCTAGGTTTATCAAATCCTTGAGAAGCCTTCGCTTGGTATAAAATTACTTTAAACAAGACCCTGAAAACTCGTAGAATTTTTGGCCCACCTCGGGTCGCGTGGGCAGGTGGGGCCTACGCGGGCCGGTGCCGCCGCCTCCCATGGCACTCCACGTGGCCTCCTCACTAAATGAATGATGTGATGGACACACCCTACCATAGTATTGCTATGATCCAGTCATAAAGTTTAACATTGCGATATCTAGCAAAGCGTAGTGATTCAGTCCTTCGACCGTGAGATCATATTAATCACTATCTCCCGCAGATGTCTTGATTGATCATATCAACCATCATGTCCGTAACTGGGTGGCCATAAAGGTATGTATTGGTTATTGCAAAGGAATAGGTTGAGTCCTATGTAAGATCAGGATTTGCCCACCCGAGTGACGGATAGATACCCAGGACTCACTCAGTGAGATTACATCTACAAGTTTGCAACCATGTGGCTAGATCACGGGGATATAATATCACGAGAACGAGTAAATGTGTTTGTCGGTAACAAGATCGAACTAGGTATGTCAATGCCGGAGATTAGGTCTTGGACAAACATGTATCGTAGAGCAAAGGGAATGAGAGTTGACGTTCAAGGTTCAAGCGATTAAGTTATTTGTGCAATGCATGGGGGCATTATGAGTTTCCAGACACCGTTGTTGGTCATTGATCAGAGAGTTTTTCTGCCAGACAGAGGTAAAACCAAAATAAAGGAGATCTTTTGAAAAATCTCCAAAATCAATGTAAATCAAGGTAAAAACTCATGATATGATATAAATATTATGGAATATAGCACAATTAAACTACAAAGATCATAGATGCATTTCACATGCATCATGTGTGCTTGCCTTGAGTGGTGTAAGATTAGGGCATCATGCCAGGGCGTGGTCCGAGTAGGCCAGTGGAGGGAGCGCACCATGGAACCGGTGCCTAGGGACAGGTCTTCCATATCAGTTGTTGTTGCTAAAGATTGGCGCGCGTGGGGGAGCCGGTCCAGGGGTTGAATTGCCAGGAATTGTCCCAGCCACGTCTACAGCCTCCACCACGACCGTGGCCACCGCCGCAAGAGTTGATGAAGAAGCCGAGGCCACGACCACCGACATGGTCGCCCCTGGAATGGTTAGGCACGAAGCAATATCCTCCTGAGCGATCGCCGCCTGGAGATGGTGCGGAAGATGGAGCTGGAGCGCGCTCGCCCTGGCTGTGGGGAGAACGCTTTTGCTATTGGCCCAGAGTGTCGTCGATGCGGTGTTTTTGGCGTCATTCTGCCTCTGTGTTTCTTCGAGGATGAGTCACAATAGGCCCATTAAATATGTACACTGCATGTATTCACAATATTCATTGCCGTATTATATAATATTTCTATTTTTCCTCAACATTTATATTTCCTTATCCACGGATCTCGTTCTGGACGGAGAGAGTAAGGGGGCGCGTCCCAGGTTGGAAAAATCTGGGTTACCTGTGGATGATGTTATCTCCTTTTTACTGATGTACTCTAGTCTTGGTAATAGTAGTCTCTCATAAACAAAGCGAGTTTCCTGATTCATATCCACGCCAGTTTTACTATGTCAATTTCTCAAATCCTTATTCATAAGTATACATTGTAGATGAGAAAATTTTCATAAAACAAGTTTTAACCGCATGTTACACGGAAAAGCAAAATGTAAAGATCTGATTGATGTAACCACTGTTTGCTTTTTTAGATGAAAGGGTTTCCTCCCGATTTTATTAAAAGAAACCATAGACTACAAAGTTTCTGATCTCAACACAGCAAGATAACCCACCAGCCGTAGCAAAAAAACAAAGAAAACAGAGAAAGGCTAGGAGAGACTAGTTCTCCAACAACCTCCCAGAAGGGGATGAAACTAAACCAAGTTCCAAAAGCTACTTTTTAACAAAATCCTAAAACCACCATTGAGTTTTACAATCCAGAGAAAGACTTCTGTTTTAAGATCAACAAAATCAGCGCATCACACCTTTAGTCCATGGTCTCCATCTTCCTTTTGCCGTAAAAACCTCATCAACGATTCTTCCTGGCAGCCTTGCGCCCAGCCACAGCTCCGTTTTTGTGCTTTCCTTCACTTGCAAATCACACCAATAAACTATTCTGTGAATTATCTCATTTAGTTCACTCGGCCACTTATGGTCAAAACAAGAGATATTTCTAGTTTTCCAAATGTCCTATAAAACCGCTGCTATTCCGACCATAAGCAGCTTCTTTTTTTTCCTTTGGAAATCCTCCTAGCCATTCCACTGGGCAGTTGTCAACACTAGTGAACTAGCACTTGAGGCCCATAGCACAGCTAACAACACACCATACATATATGGCCACACGACATTCAAAAAAGAGGTGTTTAATTGTTTTATTTTTCCACAAAATAGACGGTTTTTTTTTCCAAAGTGTCCTCTGTTAATCAAACCATCCCTAGTGAGGATGCTTTTTTACCACCAGCCATAGGAAGGTTTTGACACGCAGAGGTATTTTATTTGCCATAGGAAACTGTAGGGAACTTTTCCACAATTTTGCATGGCAAGATAAAAGGATTTAACACTAAATTCTCTTGAGTTTGTTAGCATCCAGATCAACATATCCTCATGATTTTGAATCAAGGAAACCGTCCTCCATAGATCCTTCTAGGCATTCCAATCTTCAAGCTTATCTCCTATTAGCTAACATCTAAATGTGAGCCTATCAATCCCCATGTGGGCAACCTCTCGGACAGTGATGCATTGAATTTAGGAAATAATATATAACTTGGGGAAGAGCGAGGCTAGGGACTCATTCCCCAGCCATACATCTTCCCAGAAGTTTGTCTTTCCCCCATTCCCTACACTTATCCTACACCAAGGCAAAAAAAGTTTTTTAATATCCATCAAACCTTGCTAAAAGTGAGAATCCCCCGGCTTTGTAGTAGCTTGACCCATGGTGTATTTTTTCAGGTATTTAGCTTTGATAAAATCTTGCCACAGTCCTTTATCATTGAACAATTTTCATAGCCATTTAGATAGCGGGGAAATGTTCATGATTTCCATGTCTAAACTTCCCAAACCACCTTGATCTTTTGGCATACAAACAGTCGACCATTTTAATAAATGATATTTCTTCTTAATCCTATTACCACTCCAAAGAAAGCAGCTTTTAATCATATCAGTTTTGTGCTTGATCCTAGGTGGAATCCTATAAAAGGAAAGCATGTATAAGAGCAGACTAGACGGGGAGGAATTAATGAGAGTAGATCGTCCACTAATCACTAGATTCTTCCCCTGCCAGCATCCAAAGTTATTCTCATGCTTTTCTATTATAGGATTCTAGTCTGCCAACTTACGTATTTTTTCATCAATGGGAGTGCCCAAGTATTTCATAGGGAGACCACCTCATTTACAAGTAAAATTTTCTTCAAACTCCTTGCATATATTCTTTGCATCTCCTAGGTAACAAACCTCACTTTTGTAAAAAATTATTCTCAACCCAGACAAATGTTCAAAGAGACACGTAATGAATTTTAGATTCTGTTATGGGTCTCCTTGTGGGTTTACCCTAGGATGGCCCGATCTCCACGGATTTGATGGGGGGTGAGGGGAATCAGGATGAACACGACAAACACAACGTGAATGCAAGGTAAAGATACAAACACACTCCATAACACACAATATTTAATTTGCCCCGTTGGTTCGAACAACCAATCCACTATAATCCTCGACGAGAGACCTTACGGTAGAATCACCAAAGGAGAGATCGGCAAGCGGATAATAGAATCCAAATCAAGGAGAGAGAGTAGCAACCAAGTAGAATCCCAAAGGGGAGAGAGACCAAGCACTACTAGAATCCTTGATAAGGAGAGACCAAACACTTGAGGAGGGTCTTGATGACTTGGAGAAGGGTACTGACGCCAAGGCCTTGTATAACTCATAGATAATCTCTTGAGAGGGGTTTCCCATCTAGGGTTAGGCACATGCCTTAATTCATCATCATCTCTAGGATTTCAAGGAGGGAGTAGGGGCATATATATAGACTAGCCATAAGCTAGGGGTAAAATAGGCATAAAGGGGAGTTTGGGGTCGTTACATGGGCCAGGCCCAACTCAAGGCACGCAGGACCGTTTCACTTACACCGGAGACTCTGGGATTATTTTCAGTCTCTGGGGCGGACTCCGGGGTGGCAGATAGAGAGCTCCAGGTGCGGGTCCAGAGTCTGGTCCGGAATGCTTGGGCGAAGACTCCGGTGCGACGGGCTGGAGACTCCGGGCTAACGCTAGTAGCTTCTTGTGTCTTCTCTTCCAGGCTTCCTGCTTGGGGGTCTTGGCTCCAGGTTCATCCTTGTCACCTCCTCTTGGCATCATGGTCATGGACCTAGTCATACGATCAACATTTGTCTCAAGTAGAATTCCATTCACATGATAGACAACGGAAAGTAAGAGATGGAAGAAATTCACCTTTGTAGGAGTGGTTGGTGTAGCATGATGTGGATCAGTGGTGATTACCATATGTTGGGCTACATCACATTCCTTGTTTGAGTAAAATTGTCTTCTAGTAGAAAAATAGTGTCATTTGCATATTGCAATATTGACACTCCTTTTTTACAAAAGTTGAGGCCAGACCCTTCAACAAACCCCCATCCACGACCCTTTCTATCATAATAGCAAGAGCATCAGCAATTAAGTCAAAAAGCAAGGGAAGAGGGGGTCACCCTGTCTCAACCCTTGAAAAGTGTTGAAATATGGTATTATTTCATCATTAACTCTGATGGCAACTTTCCCTCCTCTTATAGATTTCATGATCAGGTCATTCCAACTTGTTGGAAAGCCTTTCATTTCTAGCATCTGTAGAAGGAAGGTCCATTTGACTTTCTCAAAAGCTGTCTCAAAATTGATTTTGAAAAGGACACCAGAACTTCTTTTAGTGTGGATAAAATTCAAAGTTTCATGCATAATCACCACCCCTTCCAGGATGTATCTACCTTTCAAGAAAGTTGTCTGTGACATTCTAATAACTTTCCAAATCACCTTGACAAGTTTATTGACAAGAGCTTTGGTAAAGATTTTAAATATCACATTAAATAGAAAAATTGACCTGTATTTTTTGATACAATATGCATCTTTTACTTTTGGGACAAGAGTCACCACTCCATAATTAAAACGATTAATATCCAAAAGTCCATCTTGAAATTTTTTACCATGATATCATTTTTAACTAGATCCTAGTTTTTTATAAAATTCAGCATTAAAGCCATCAGGGTCAGCTGCTTTATTAGCTTCCATATCAAAAACAGCTTCCTTAATCTCTTCTAAAGTGATTTTTTCTTATAGGAAAGCTTGGTCATCATCTGAAATTCTAGAAATGCCACTTGAACTTAAAGACATGTGTGAAATGTCTGATTTTCCAAATAGTTTTTTGGAAATGTATCTATAATTTTTGATGTTCCATGCTTGTTTTATATCTACTTTCTTATGTTTTGTCCATATTTTGGAGTATTTTTATAACTTTCTGGGACTAACCTATTAACAAGATGCCACAGTGTCAGTTGCCTATTTTCTGCTGTTTTTGGTTCCAGAAAAGTCAGAAAATGAATATTCTCGGAATTGGACGGAACAAAAGCCAAAGTCGATATTTTACCGGAAAACTCACGGAGTCAGAAGACAAAACGGAGAGGGGCCAGGGGATGGCCGCACCATGTGGTGTCACGGGTCCCCCTGGCCGCGCCACCAGGTGGTGTGGGCCCCTGGTCCATCCTCTAACATCGCCCTTTCGCCTATAAGAAGCCCCCAATGCAAAAACCCTAAAAAATTGAGCCTCCAGCCATGAAAAGTTCTGCAGCGCCGCCGCCACCGAAGGTGAGATTCGGGGGACAGAAAGTCTTTGTTCTGGCACCCCGCCGAGACAGGGAAGTGCCCCTGGAGCCATCTCCATCGATATCCACCACCATCTCTATTGCCGTTGCTGATTCCCATGATGATAAGGGAGTAGTTCTTCCTCGAGGCTAAGGGTTCTACCGGTAGATATGTGTTCATCTCTCCCTCTATGCGTGATCATATTGTGATCATGAGATTTGTAATCAAGTAGATCTACCTTGCTACTCAAGTGTTTTAATAGATCTTTGCTCTCCCCATGTGTGTGAAGTTGACAGTGTGCACACCGTGTGGCACTTAGGCTAGAGATTACAAATATTTGTTATGAGTTATATTTGGAGTTGGATGTCTCTATAAAATTGTGGTGTTTGTTGGAACCATCTAGCACTCAAGGTGACAGTGTGGGGTTATCTAGATGGGAAAGGCGGACTTTGAGGAGTGCTGTTATAGCCCTACCATGGATTAGAGTGTCCAACTGGAGAGTAGTTCAGAGTAGTATCATAAAGAGGAGATATTTATATGAGAGTGTTCACTAGTGAAAGTATGATCCCTAGGCCTTATTTCTAAGCATTGAAACACCGTTTACCACTAGATCTGTTACATGTTTGCTTGCTTCTATCTATTTGCTTGTAATCTTTTTCTCCCCGTCAGAAGCTCTTTTCTGGCACCATTACCACTTATAATCATCCATACCACTTGTATTTCATTATCTCTTCGCCGAACTAGTGCACCTATACACCTGACAAGTGTATTGGGTGTGTTGGGGACACAAGAGACTTCTTGTATCTTGATTGCAGGGTTGCTTGAGAGGGATACCTTTGACCACTTCCTCTTTGAGTTTGATAAACCTTGGGTAATCCACTTAAGGGAAACTTTCTGTTGTTCTACAAACCTTTGCACTTGGAGGCCCAACAACTGTCTATAAGAATAGAAGTACGTAGACATCACAAGTGACTAAATTTGCTTGGACCTCAATAACCCTTCACTCTGAGTAAGTCTGTTAATAATTTGTTCCTTCTCCTACCGTTAGCTTTCTGGTGATAATATCTAGAATTTATATCACCTTCCTTCAATTCAATTTCTTTTGCTCTTTGAATCCATTTAAGCTCCTCTTCTCTATTAATCCCCCTTTGTTGTTGTTGATAGTCTTTCTGTCCTGCTCTATCAGCAGCTGAAAGGCCATGCAGCTCCCCAAGGATATCCAGCCTATCAATCTCCTCATTTAAAATTTTCTTTCTTCGTTTATGATCCCCCTCTATATTCATATTCCATCCCCTGAGAACCTTCCTTAGATGTCTCATTCCGTTTTGCCAAACGTCTACCACATTTTTCCTCTAAAATTCTTACCCCATTCATTTTTAACAAGGTTTTCCAGATCCGGCCTAAGGAACCAGCAGTTTTCAAATCTAAAGGTAGCTGTTGACTTGGGGTTTTCCCCTGTTTTAAGCAAAAGGGGGGTATGATCTAAAAGATCTTTGTTCAAAGAAGTAACAGTAACTAGAGGATATTTCTCCTCCCAAGATGAATATACTAGGAATCTGTCTAACAATAAGTGGGGTCCTCATGATTGTTTGACTAGGTATACCTTCTCCCACTGAGAGGAATTTTCATTAATTCCCCTTGAGAAATAATAGAATTAAAAATCATACTCCATTTATTAAAACCACCAGGCTTATTTTTATCAATATCCCTTCTAGTCAAGTTAAAATCTCCATCAATCATCACTGGCAGCAATTTTGACCTGTTGATGACTTGTGCCAATTCAATCAAGAAAGATACTTTACCAACTTGATGTGCATCTTCATAAACAAAGACTAAATTCTAGACAAAATCATCAAGTTTGTTACTCAATTTTATTCTGATCAAATAATGACCTTTTTTCTTTTCCAAGATGTTGAAAGTGTTATTATTAATGCCAACTAGAATGCCTCCAGATCCCTTGGCAGGATAACTAGTCCAATTAAAATCAAGGTTACCACATAGTGAATCCAAGATCGATTGTGGGTAATCTTGCAAAATTGTTTCTTGAATCCCTATAAAATATAGGGAGGAGGAACATGCAATCTCTCTGACAAAATATCTTTTGGTTTTGTCTTTAATGCCCCTACCATTCCATGAAAAACCAGCCAACATTATCTTTTAGTTTTCTTTTTCCTCCTCAACACAGTCTTCATAGGAGATTTAACAAAGAAAACTTCAGGTGAATATTTCCTCAAAAAATTCCCAACCATAGTATGCAGGTTTGGTGGAATGTTATCTAAAAAGGACAATTCATCATCCTTTGGATTAGAAGATGTCAAGGACAACAGTTCCTATAGGATTGTATCTACTACAGTAGGCTATAGTATTACATCCTCAACATCTGGACTACTGTCCTGATTTTTGCTACTTTCATTATATAAGTTCACTCTAGCTTGTTCCTAAGCCATGATAATATTCAAATTATTCTCCACCATATCTAAAGTAACCCCCAAATCTACCCCAACAACAGTAGCTATATCAACTAAAGTACAGGTTTCAAAATCTAGAACAGTGGGGATTTTTTGCAAAGTACCTTCTTTGTTTTCCAAATTCTTGGTTGCAGCCAATTTTTTTGCTCTATCCATCATAGGAATGTCCTCTGTGTGTTTCAAGACAATTCTATCACTGAATCTTTGTGTACCTTCTTCTCTCGGCTCTTCCTGGCTTTCCTTTCCTCCACAAGCATCAAGATTAATCCCCAATTTCGAGCCAAGACTGGTCTGTGAAAAATCATCTCCATCTTCCCCCTTTTCTTCTGAAAGTTGAACTTTCCCCTTTGCATCACCCTCACCAACAAACCCTCCATTGCTTTCCTCTGTATATTGATACGTCCATTTTGCATCACTATTCTATGTCTTAATTCACTATTATTCATTGATATATTTCATATTGAGAGGTGATACTTATGTTATTTCATCTATTTTTGCATGGTTGATGACTTTTAGAGCATGGACCGCTGCAGTCAGGATTCTGATGGAAAAGGTGTTGTTTGGAGGAAAAATTCGCGAAGATCAGAAAATCCGAGAAAATATACGAAAAATCCTATTTTTCCAGAAGACTAAGGATGCCAGAAGATGGAGTGGAGATGGGCCACAGGGGGCCCACACCACCCCATGGCGCGGGCAGGCCTAGGTCGCACCAGGAGGTGGTGTGGCCACCCTGGCCCACTCTAGCCTCTCTCCTCTGGCGTATATCAACCTCCCGAAATCCTAAGACTCAGGGAGCGACCACAGAAAGATTCCGCCGCCTCTGCAGGGCGGAAAACACCGAGAGAGAAAGATCTCTCCGGTAGACAGATTTCTGCCAGGGGAATTCCTTTCTGGAGAGAGGAGATCGTCGCCATCAACACCACCATTAAGCTGGACTTCATTGGGATCATCATCATCATCATCACCACCATCATCACCCTCAGCACCCTCATCACCATCTCCATATTGCTGTAACAATTGGTTGAATCTTGCTATAGTTCATAGGGGAAACTTTTCCGGTGTTGATTACTCTTTGTAGTTGATGCTATTGAGTGAACCATTGAATTATTGTTTATGTTTAGATTGTTATACATCATTATTCCATCTCTGATCATGATCCATGTGATGTCTTGTGAGTAGTTCGTTTTGTTTTTGAGGACATGGGAGAAGTCATGTTGTTAGTAGTGGAGTTGTGTTGAGAAAGATTCAATAGATTGTTATTTAAGTTGTGGTGTACTTCTTCTAGTGGTGTCATGTGAACGTCGACTACATGACACTTCACCTATATGGGCCTAGGGGAATGCATTGTGTATTTGGCTACTAATCGTAGGGGTTGCCGGAGTGACAAAAACCTGAACCCCCGTTAGGAAACCATTGCACAAGGGACGTAAGGGTCTTAGAGTTTAAAGCTGTGGTTAGGTTTCTACCTTAATTACTTTCTTGTACCTACGGATGTTTGCAAGGGGTATAATCATAAGTATGTATTAGTCTTGGATGGGGCGGTACATTAGCACAGGTTCACCCACACAACACTTAGCAAGCTAAAGAAGATTAATCAACTATATGGAGCGAAAGCACTTGACAGTCTTCCCATGTGTCCACGAGAACGTTTGGTCATCTTAAGTAATACAATCGGCTTGTCCTTTGCTGTATAAAGGATTGGGCCACTTGCTGCATTTATTCCTACTATCTTTTATTTTACTCGTACTTTGTTTACTTGCTTTATCGAAAACCCCTAAAAATTCGTTTGCTAAGTATTTGCAGAGAATTCCTGATCCATACCATTAGCCAGCACCTTCTGCTCCTCGTTGGGTTCGACACTCTTACTTATCGAAAATACTGCGATACACCCTCTATACTTGTGGTTCATCATATATCCTTTCAGCTCTAGGTTGGATTGAGCTTTAGACTTTGCTGTCATATCATTTTTGTTAGGCTCCTTTAATTTCACTCTTGTTCTTGCAGGGATCATGGTGTGATTGACAACTCCAATATTAATTCTCACCCTCTTCGACTCCCTAACAGTCTTCATGTCCACCTCAATCACCTGCCCAATTGTTGACCCTGCCTGACATATGCCTTGGAAATTCATCAAATTCCTTGGAATCCCCCTAGCTTATACCCAGACAGCAGTTAGTTTCCCAACAACAAGCATCCCATCATCCCATGGTGAGACATTAACCATGAGTTTTGCGCCTCTGAGTGGGACACAATCATACATGGCCACCTCGTTGATCCGTGCCAGCGGCGGAAAATGCACCGGGAACATGTCAACAACAAATATACCTTTTTTTGGGAATACGCAAATATACTTAACAGTAACTATTAAAGCAGTAACATTTTTCTTTATATTATATAGACGACGTATTTGCCAGGAACTACTGAATCTTCGAAGGAAAAGGATACTCCTCCCCCGAGGGGATCTCACACGCGCCATCCCCTGGGTCGCGACGTGTGCCAGCCCACACGTCCCTACGGGACTCACCAGCCCTGCTCCCTTATCTCTTCCCCACGAGACGGACGACCACCAAATCGCGCACTACTTTTGCGCCGCCCGTCGCCTGCCACAGCGGCTGCTACCTCGTCGGCTGCCATCCACCGGAGTAGCCACCCGCCGCCGGCCGGCCCACCGGAGCAGCAGCCGCAACTGCCACCGGATCCGGCCCAGTGGAGCAGGCAACTGCAACCGTCGCCAGAGTGACTAGGCCGTGCCGCTGGAGCAGACACTTGCCCCGCCGCTCCCTTCTCTCCCACCTCCGGCGAGGGGAGGTCCTTCGAGGCCACCCACCATGGCTGACACTCGAGGGCGCCCCGCTGCTACGCCTCCGCCCCACACCAATGCCGCCGGACGTCGGAGATGGAGGCCACCTACATGGCCGTCGTGCCCAGGACACCCCGTTGTTCCGCTTCCACCCCGTCGCACCTTCGTGCAAAGCGGTGGCTGCTACAGCGGAGACGACGATTGCTACCAGCACGGTGCAACACAGACGTAACGACAATGCTACTAGAAGTGGTTATCGTTGCTACAAATGAAGGGTCATGATGCTACCGACTAATGAATGCGTTCGAGATTTTGCTACAGCGCGATGCTACAATAATAGCATTTTTTGCTATTTATGTTCTACGTTTTTGCTACAATAGCACAAAGTATTTGCTACGATATTTTAGACGAAAGTCCTCAACAAAGTTGTTTTTAACGGCAGCCATCGGCGATGTCTCCGGCGAGGTCGTTCTTTTTGCTACATTAGCATATTTTTTTTGCTACCACCGTTTTAGCTACAATAGGGTAAATTTTTTGCTACACAGTCTCTGGTGAGGTCTACCGGCGAAAGCCTCCGGCGAGGTCGGATATGCTACATTAGCAAAATTTTTTGCTACACTCGTCGGCAAGATCTCTGGCGAGGTTCAGTCTATTTTTCTATTTTCTGAGCCGAACTGTTTTTCTACATGTAACAAAAACGGGTCATTTTTAGCAAAACGAAATCATTTGTAGCAAAAGCATGAGGAGATGCTGTTTTGGGGACACGTGGACCTAAGGATCCGGAGCAAATATACCCGGGAGCGCGTAGCACTGCCCATCTTCAATGGTCGACGCTTCCGGATTCAGAAACGCAACGCTAAAGAAACACACGTGGTGGCTGAGTTCTGGAATAAACCCCAGGAATCGTCCCCAAAAAACCCCCACGGCGGCGAAGCTCTCCGAGGCTCCGGCATGGCGGCTGTGGCTGCGCGGCTGCTGCTCCCCAGGGCAACCAAAACCGCGGCCTCCTCCGCTTTACTTCACCGCCCTCTCGATTCATTCTCCAGATGCCTCCGGAGCCTCGAGCCGCCCTTCCCGCGGCCGCCGTCAACCGTCTTCCGGCGGCACCTCTCCGACGCTACCTTCGACGCGCAGGCGTTGGACACCCGCGTACCCGCCACCGTCATCACCGGATTCCTCGGCTCCGGCAAGGTCTGGTCCGCCTTGCTTACTTTGCCTTTCCCTTATGAATTCGGATTTAAGAAATTGACGCGCTATCAGTAAAACCAAGTAATACTGGTGTGGATTTGAACTGAGAATCTCGCTTTACTTACCTTTCGCTTGTGAAACGACCACTTTCGTCTGGAATTTGAACTCACTGCATTATTGTCTTGTACTTGGCCAAATGGCCAATATATCATCTGATTATCCAGTAATGCCGTACGTGGTCTTAGTACGAATTCAGATTTGAGAAATTCATGCCCTATCAGTAAAACCAAGTACAGCCGGCCGTGGATGTAAACCAAGGAATGCTCTTTCACTTCCACGATGATATAATATATAGAATGCTGATGATTCTCAAATAGGCCGGCTAATTGTTTTGAATCTCTCTTTCGCAGACAACCCTTCTGAATCACATTTTAACCTCACAGCATGGGAAGAGGATTGCTGTCATTGAGAATGAGGTAATAAATTTCTTGGGTCTTGTAGAACTTTGTTATGCCCTGTCAACATTGTTTGAAATTATGTTTTGCAATGGATCGATAGTTGCACGAATTAGCTTCAGTTAACATGACGATACTCGGTGTTGCTATGTAATAAGCCATATTGTCCTTTTGTGTGTAGTTTGGTGAAGTGGATATCGATAGCTCACTTGTCGCTAACCATTCATCCGTTGCTGAAGACATTGTGATGGTGAACAATGGCTGCTTATGCT
The DNA here is from genome assembly GCA_023614405.1 of Avena insularis. NCBI lineage: Eukaryota > Viridiplantae > Streptophyta > Magnoliopsida > Poales > Poaceae > Avena > Avena insularis. The sequence goes on from CM042686.1 coordinate 570,140,482, forward strand.
GCACTGTCCGAGGAGACCTTGTGAAGATGCTTCTGAAGTTAGTGAAGCAAAAGGGAGACAAGTTTGATCATATTGTTATTGAAACAACGGGTAAATCCCATCCAATCAAAATCTAACCATATACAATTTCATTTTTTCAATCGAAAGATGGATGATGTTCTAATGCCTAACAGAATTAATCACTGTCCAGGTCTTGCAAAGCCTGGTCCTGTTATTGAGACATTTTGTTCAGATGAATTGGTCTCAAAGTATGTGAAACTTGATGGTGTGGTTACTTTGGTTGACTGTAAGCATGCCATGAAGCATTTGAATGAAGTCAAACCAAGGTGGGTTGTGAATGAGGCAGTAGAACAAGTTGCTTATGCAGACCGGATTATATTGAACAAGGTATTTGGTCAGTCTATAGACCTTAGACCCTAAACCCTCTATAGAACTATACATAAGGCTCTGATGCCCAACAATTTTTTATTCAAGGACATCTTTTTTCCGAATTTTTCTTCTTTAAGAATACACCATAAAAACTGCTTCTTGCTTTTCTAATGTTCCATAATTGCCATCTCAATTGCAGATTGATTTGGTTGACGATGCAGAACTAGAGGTTGTAACCAACAAGATCAAGGTAGGTTAGTAGAATGCCTTCAAAAATAGAGAAATTCTATGGAGTGCAACTTTATCTTGTTTTGCACAAGTTGAAATGTTTTCTCGGTGCAGCTCATAAATGGGATGGCACAACTGAAAAAAGCAAAGTTTGGCGATGTTGACATGGATTTTGTGCTAGGAATTGGGGGTTATGACCTTGATAGGTTAGCACTCTTTGTTTTCTTATTAGGTGTTGAAGAATATTGGGCTGTGATCCTGACTGTCACATGTCATATTTTGTTTCTCTAAGTGCGATAAAAATATATCTGCAGGATTGAGGATGCAGTCCAATTGAACGAAAACAAAGTGACAGGTCATTGCCACTTGGGACATGAGCATGGTAATGTTCATGCTCCAGTATCCATGTGACCATGTGCTCTGAATCCCATTATATATGAGACATGCCAATTTTTGCAACTAGGGATTAAGACAACAATTAGTGGCTTCCTTTTGGATCTGTACCTTTTACCAAAATTTCTGATGAAGAAAATAGTGGCAGATAAATGCTTGATAATTAAGCTGACAAGCAGACTTGCAGTTTACTTGCCTATGTGCATTCATTTTTTATTCAACTTTCTCCTTTTCTCAGTCTGTTCAGTTTATTCTGCTGACTTGCAGGACACCATCATGATCATGTCCATGATTCAGCTGTTACTAGTGTAAGTATTGTTTCGGAGGGAGTGCTTGATCTTGATGAGGTAAACAAATGTACTTAAAATATGTTTTCTTCCTACTACTACCAAACTTGTCCTCAGTAAATGAACTAATTTATCGCTACTGTCTTTTCAAGGTCAATGATTGGCTAGAGAGACTGGTTGATGAGAAAGGTGAAGATCTGTACAGATTAAAGGGTGTCATATCTGTAAACGAGTCAACTGGACGCTTTGTATTTCAGGTTAGCCGATTTTAGTCGTTTCCTGATATCTCTTGTTGTGTCATAAAGTTTTCGTCACTGTGCCTCTGCAATTTTATCTGTTGTAATTTTGTCGTATTCAGTACTGTGACCCCTGCTCGAAATTGTAGGGTGTGCACTCTATGCTGGAAGGTTGCCCAGCAAAGCCGTGGGAGTCTGATGAGAAGAGAATCAACAAGCTCGTGTTCATAGGCAGGAATCTGGACGAAGCTGCACTAAGGAAAGCCTTCAAAGGTTGCGTTCTGTGAACATTCTGATCATGTGTTTCTCCTTGGGAGATTGAGGCTGCGAACAAGTAAACAGCCGGGAGAGCAAGCACAAGGCCCTATATGTTTGCGGTGTTGGCGTTTGCCTCGTGTTCACTGAGAAATGGATTACTGTTGCCAACATTCTAGACTAAAACTAGGATTAAAGTTATGTGTTGGTGTGGTATCCTCATCTTGATTAGAAGCACGCCTGTATGCCAGTGTACTTGTCTTATGATGAAACTGGGCAATTCATGTCTGAACTCTGAAAACTGTTGAATGCAAGCCTTTTGCCATGTTTTGGATGTTTTTTGATGTAATCTGACTGTATGACCAGCTCTGTTAATCTCGAAATAAAGAGTGGTTTCAGCGCAGAAAAAGAGACAGGCTGTGTGCATCTTTTGGATGCAGAGGCCGGGGTGATCTTCCACCATTTCAGAAAAGAAGCGTAGAAAAAGAGAAATTCAGAGTTAGTAACATTTGCCTAACAGTATGGTGGGATTCCACCAAAAGTCCCATCTTAAGTTCATTTGCCAAAATCTAGTTTAAATTTTGAGTAAAATTTTGAACTAAAATTTGAAGTGGGATGCCACTTGAAACCTTGCCTAACAGGATAATTGGCACATAAAAGAACATTGGTTTGTTCAGTTGGCAGCCTTAAGTCGTCACTGTTTGGTTATGAAAAGGCTAGGTATACTTCCTACTCACGGAACAAAGCAGAATATGGGAGAATAATGACTCATAATTAGTAGTTATTAAAAATAGGATAGATGTTTTTAATAAAGGAATAAAAGGAAAGAAATATTAGGGTGCTATAATACACGTGGCATCCGTTGGTTGGCCGCCCCCTGACGCGGTGTCGTATGCCGTGTGCACCTGAGCCGATTTCCCACGCGGTGATACAACGGCTATATTTCTGAGTCATAACACATATATCCCTTCCTGTCTCTCCCCATCTCGTGCCCGTATTTCCAGCGATCCATCAAGAAACCCTCGATTCCGCCAAGCAATTCTCCCTGCCAGCGAACGAATCCGTCCCTCGCTCGCTAAGGGGGGAACGCGCCGCCTCGCGATCGAAGAAGCCCTCCGAGATCCTCCTCGCGTCCCAAAGCTCTGTCCAAGATCCCCGCGGTCCTCGTCTGGTTTACTGATCCCGATCCCCGTTGCTGAATTTTGCCCACGCGTGTGCTAGTTTCTGATCGATTCTCTAGCTCGAATTGCTCGCCACCGCTGTTAATCTTGCCCTCTTCTTTGGTAGAATCTTCTTCGCTTGGCGTATCCGTTGCCTTCGTTTACCGAATCGATTTAGGGTTCCGTATTGATTTCTAGTCCATCGCCTGCCTTAGAATTCGTTTCTTGACTTAGGGTTCCGTGTTGGTTTCTAGTCGATCGCCGCCTTGGATTGTTCGGTTTGACCTAATCTCGTTTGCGTCAGTACAAATCGCTGTTTCTTGCTGCCTCTGACCATGGACGCAGGCTCGGACTTGATATCACCGGTGAGGAGCAGGCGGTGTGTGGCGGCGTCGCGGCCGCCGCTCCGGGAGGCAGGCTCAATGCCCTACATGCCGTCGCTGTGCTCGGCGTCCCGCAACCCTGCCGTCAAGTGCTACGTGAGTTCTGGATCCCCTGCTCCCTTTGCGTGTGTGTACAGGTTGTTCGACGAAATGCCTGAACGGGGTAAATCTTCTTTTTGGCAGGGGGACAGGTTCATCCCGTGCAGATCGGCGATGGACATGGACATGGCGCACTATCTTCTGACCGAGCCGAGGAAGGACAAGAAGAACGCCGCGACGCCGTCGCCGGCCAAGGAAGCGTACCGCAAACTCTTGGCCGAGAAGCTGCTTAACAACCGCACCAGGATTCTCGCCTTCCGGAACAAGCCCCCGGAGCCCCAGAACAGCCTCACAGAGCTCCGTGCTGATGCAGCTTCCATCCAGGCCAGACCGGCGAAGAAGCGCCGGTACATCCCTCAGGTATGACACACTTACTTGTGGTAGTGCTCCCATTGTGCTGCAGTTTAGTAGTGGCAGTTGGTGGTGATAACTGACTCGGTGTGCATTCGAAATCTGATGCAGTCTGCCGAGAGGACTCTGGATGCACCAGACCTTGTCGATGATTACTACCTCAACCTACTGGACTGGGGAAGCAACAATGTGTTGTCCATTGCTCTGGGCAGCACGATATACCTCTGGGATGCCGCAAATGGGTCTACGTCTGAGCTTGTCACCGTGGAGGAAGACGATGGCCCTGTCACTAGTGTTAGCTGGGCTCCTGATGGGCGGCACATTGCTGTTGGCCTCAACTCTTCAACTGTCCAGCTCTGGGATTCCAGCTCTAACCGACTGGTTAGTACTTCTTTGCATCTGCTGTTAATGTCCTATTCGCAGCATCATTTGTGTTTAGTTGTTGATCGTGATTTTATTTTGCAGTTGAGGACACTGCAAGGTGTGCATGAGTCGAGAGTCGGTTCACTGGCATGGAATGGCAACATACTGACCTCTGGTGGTATGGACGGCAAGATTGTGAACAATGATGTGAGGATCAGGAACCATGCAGTGCAGACATACCGCGGGCACCGGCAGGAGGTGTGCGGACTCAAGTGGTCAGGATCAGGACAGCAGCTGGCCAGTGGTGGCAACGACAACCTCCTCCACATATGGGATCTATCCATGGCATCCTCTGTACAATCTGCAGGTCGCACCCAATGGTTACACAGGCTTGAGGACCACTTGGCTGCCGTGAAGGCACTCGCATGGTGCCCATTCCAGAGCAACCTGCTGGCATCCGGCGGTGGCGGAAGTGACCGCTGCATCAAGTTTTGGAACACACACACAGGCGCATGTCTCAACTCTGTCGACACCGGGTCACAAGTGTGTGCGCTGCTCTGGAACAAGAATGACAGAGAGCTCTTAAGCTCACATGGATTCACTCAGAATCAGCTCACCTTATGGAAGTACCCGTCGATGGATAAGATAGCTGAACTCACTGGCCATACTTCCCGTGTCCTTTTCATGGCCCAGGTAAACTTTGCTCCCTGTGCTTCTGTAGCTAAGTTGACACATATTTCTTTGCACAGATGTCTTATTGATTGCTTGTGCTGTCCTTTGGTATTTTTGCAGAGCCCTGATGGTTGCACAGTAGCATCTGCTGCAGGAGATGAGACTCTGCGTTTCTGGAATGTGTTTGGGACTCCTGATGCTCCTAAGGCTGTAGTCAAGACTTCACACACTGGCATGTTCAACAGTTACAATCATATCCGATAATGAAAAAGAAATGCATTGGTATTACTCTTGGAGCTTGTGTATCATTTCTCATAATTTTCTTTAACTTAATCATATGATGTCCAAAGAGCACTTCAGATTAACTTGAACCACTATGTCGTATCCATTTGTATATCATTGCAGATCCTAGCGACTGGTGTGACATTGTTCTGACAAAAAGTAGCAGGTTACGTGCAAAAAGTAATCGCATCGCAAGGTGATCATCTCCCTCCTGAATCCACGTTTATGAATGGTACATGTAGTAATGACCTGGCTATTAATGAAACATTTCCCTTCGACAGTTCTTAGGTGACCATCAGGAGTTCCAGAACTGTTGATATGAATGGAGACCATCATGAGCTGATTCCAGAACTGTCGATATGAATGGAGACCATCATGAGCTGATTCCAGAACTGTCGATATGAATGGAGACCGTTAACAAAGTTGTAAATCATCGGAGGCGCCATCATGAGCTGATTTTACTTAGATGTTTTACATTACTTTGATTTTACACAGAACTGAAGTATGTGTGCGTTCTTCAGTTTTCTTGTATGCTTGTAACTTCGGTTGCTATTTTACTATCCAGATGATGAACATCAAGACCAGTTTGATGTATCTAAAAATGATGCCCGTGATAATATATTTTATATATACTTTTTATGTACAGCACAGTGTCTAAAATTCATGTGCCGTTTGGGAGTATTTGGATTGTTGGTCTCCCAAACTATTCTTTCTTGCTTCTGATGTATCCTTGCAGTAATTGACTAGTTTTGCAGTTGACATGAAGCCTGGAGGTGCTTGCTTCTCTTTGAATTGTCTTCTTTATGTATCTTATAAAGCTACCTTTTTGTGACCACCATTTGTCTTTTTTAAATATAAATATATCCTTCCAGTAATTGACTAGTTTTGCAGTTGACATGAAGCCTGAGGTGCTTGCTTCTCTTTGAATTGTCTTCTTTATGTATCTTATAAAGCTACCTTTTTGTGACCACCATTTGTCTTCTGCATTTCCACCAGAACTCAAATCTAACAAAATTGGAGCCCAATTTACCTTCAGGGTAGATTTTCTGTCAGCTTCAAATTTGTTACTGTACTTAGATCAGATCAGAATCAGAATCAGATGTTGTGTGCTCAGTTTTTTTTAGATGTTGTGTGCTAAGATTGGTAGAGTGACAATTTCACAACTCTGAATGGACCGTAGTGCGTTTCCAGTTAGTGCCACGTGAGCCGTCAGATCGCGCCAGAGTTTATCCTGACCATCCAACGATAGCATACGTGTGGTTCCTCTTTCCTGGTACTACCCACCGGCCATCAGCACGAGTGGCCTTTTTGCCCACTTCCTCGCCCTCCTCTGCTGCTCCCCTCCCCCCACGAGCGCGCCCTCGGCCCGGCAGGCCGACCTCGCCGTCGAGGTGTCCGCCGTCCGTCTCGAGGGCTCGCCGCTCGCCGGGATCGGGGGAGCCGCTGCCGCCTTTGCATCCCATCCAAATAAAGCATAAGCCTCTCGCTTGGCTGCCACCACAGCTCGCCTCCGGAGAGTCCAGATCCCCAGCTTAGTGTCCCGGCGAACCTTCGACCTGGCCGGCGATGGATTTCATGAAGGTCTTCGATCAGACCGTGCGAGAGATGTAAGTTTTCTCGATTGGCCCACTTTCTCGTCGCTGTTGCTTTCTTGTTTCGAGGGTGTGGCGTCTGAAAATGAATGCGATCTGCGAGATCCTGATCCGTTTGCTGTGCGCGTGCTCTTGCAGCAAGAGGGAGGTCAACCTGAAGGTGCTCAAGGTCCCCGAGCTCGAACAGAAGGTTGGATCTCGCCCAGATCTTAGCTCGGATCCTCTGTAAAATCGTTTCCCCTTTTCTAGCAATGGAGCTGTGATTATCGGATTGCTTCATATCTGAGCCTGAATTTTGCCTAGCTGTGTCTAGTTTAAGTAGGGTTGGCTAATTGGCTGTGATTCCACTACTGTCTCTTGCGTTACTATGATTTGTGTACACTCTATAGTAACCCTGAAAAATGAGACTCTAGCTACTTAGCAAAATTCATATAATTTTTGAACTCTTCAGGAGTTGATAAATCAAGTTGTGTGTTGGTAAATTGGATAGTCGAAATACTTATACTGCTGAATGCACTCATCAGAGTATGCTTTTGAGTTAGCTGTAATCAGATTGGATTACTCAATGATTGCACTGAGAAGTTTCTAGTTTGATAAAAGTGACGAGTGAACAATAGTCATTTTGATCTGTTATTGTTTGTTCTAGCATTATCTGTGTCCATAAACATGATAGTGAGAATTATGTGATGTGTATTACTCCCTTCATTGTAAATTTTTTAGGAGTTATGAACTATCAGGTGGATCTTCCTACTTTGACACTAACATGTCTTATGCAAATCATGATGCCTGATTCACTCCACACCAGATTCAGTCCATTCTTGTGTGCACACTTAAATATGCTACACACCTACAGTAGCATTAATAATGGAGATCTATATCGTGTTTTCTCTGTTCAAGGTCTGTGTGTATTTGTTTCCTACGGAGTAACACATATATATCTTTCACTGAGAAATTTTGTTACCAAAATCAGGTGCTTGATGCAACAAGTGATGAACCTTGGGGTCCACATGGAAGTGCTCTTTCAGAGCTAGCGCAGGCCACCAAGAAATAGTAAGCTTTAATCTCTTACTCGTTATGTGAGTTTTACCCCTTTTTTGATGCTTGAACGATGCTTCTAAATTCTAAATGTGCAGCTCTGAGTGTCAGATGGTAATGGGTGTCCTTTGGGCTAGGCTTGCTGAGCGAGACTCAAACTGGCGCCATGTATATAAGGTTATTGCTTCTTAATGACCATTGTTGTACTATTTTTTTTCTGACAAATATTAACCTTTTTGGAATCAATTCTTCAATGATGACACTAACCACCAAAAGGAAATAAACCTTTTTACCGTGTAAGATTTGTATGGTTAATGTTGTTCACTAAGAAAAAACAATGAATGCACAGGCACTGACAATTATCGAGTACTTGATAGCCAATGGTTCTGAGCGGGCGGTTGATGACATCCTTGATCATTATTCAAAGATCTCGGTATGTGTTGTCTGTGCTTTATTCATAACTTTTTCTTATTGAGGTTACATGTAGTTACATTTTCTGTTGTTGTATCCGTTAAGGTTCTTTCGAGTTTTGAGTTTGTGGAACCGAATGGAAAAGATGCTGGGATAAATGTGAGGAAGAAAGTCGAAACTCTAGTGGGCATCATAAATGACAAGGATAGAATTAAGGCTGTGAGAGATAAAGCAGCCAGTAACCGTGACAAGTAAGTTCTGGGAAATGAATGTGTTTTCCATCTGATTATTTGAGTTGCATAGTCATCTTAAATAGTCTTAACCTTTGCTGGATGAAGGTACGTTGGGTTATCCTCAACAGGATCATCATATAGATCAAGCTCAGCCACTGCAGGGAGCAGTTACAGTTCAAGTGAACGTTATGGGAGTTTTAATGGCACAAGGGAGGGCGATTCGTTCAGCAACAGTTACAAGGACAAAGAATCTGCTAAAAACTCTGCAGGTAATACTGGCAGCAAGAAATCTGGCAGCAAGACAAGAAAAGATGCGAAGCATGATAGAAGGTACTATAACTCTGCCTATCATTTTTACATATGTTAAATAACCACTACTTGTTTTCAATAACTGTGGGCAATAACAACCTTTTTAGTAATTGTATCCATTTTATCTTATTATTCAAAGTTTGTTAGCTGGTGGGATATGGTGGTATGATTTTCGGTAGCTTATGTGGTTGCATGATGGAAGAATTAGATCTTAACTCCCAAGGGTGAAGTAATATGTAATTTGCTATCAAATTATAGTTAGTCTTAGAGAATAATAGTACTGATGTTGCCTCTTGGAGGAGGCCCTTGTGTTGAATCTTATTGACTATAAGTATAGTAAATGCAGTAATGAAAAAATGCCAATGTATCAGTTCTTTACTTTTAGACCCAGGCTTACATTTTATTATTATACATGTATTACTCCTTCACTAAAGTTGTATGTTCACCCAGCTCCTTGAAGCCACCATCTAGCACAAAAAGCAATGGAGATGACTTCGATGACTTTGATCCCCGTGGATCTTCTTCAAATGGTAAAATATTATATCCATATATATATTTTTGTTCTTATGCTACTTCCTTGCCGTGAATTTCTGTAGCTGTGGTACTGGATGCATATTCAATTCGTGGCACATATAAGTTTGTTAAAAACTATCTTTTTGCATGTACAACTAGAGTATCTTTCAAGTAGCACACTTGTAGTATTGGCTTCTGCCCAGTTATAAATTGGAGGTCATCAAATGAATGAATGACAATTTTAGTTGATCAACTAGTTTTTTTATCAAAAGGGACAATCTGATAGTTTGTTGATACTATGGAAATTATATATCTTTTTATATTTGAATTAATGTGTTGGGACCTCAAAGAGGTAGGCACTGACCATTCTAAGCTGAATATAATGTAAGGCTAATAAATAAGCGGGCATATATGCCCTTTGTCATCAAAATGACCATTACTCTATTCAAACCACCAAGATAGAATACATTCTGTCTTCTGATTTTGGGTAAGCACTATTTTTTTGTTCCACAGATGCAGCTAACACTGCAAAGACTACTAGCGAGGTCGATCTTTTTGGCCCAAACTTGATGGACGATTTCATTGACGAGCCTGCAGCCACTCCAGCAACAAAAGGTGTTGTAGAACCTCAGGTTGATCTATTGGGTGATGCAGATTTCCAATCGGCAAGCCCAGAAACAGCTGTGCATCAGGATGTCCAGGTTTGGTTCTCAACTCTCTCTATATATTTAGGCTGCTAAATATGTTGAGAACATTGTCTGATATTTGTATGTCTTCCTTTAGCTGATTGGATAAAGTGATAAGACTTTTTTGTTGTGTCTTCAACTTGAAACTGTAAATCGGTTGAAAGAAAGCATGATTCTTTTGCGTTTTTGTTGCTTGTTTCTTGACATTCTTAGCAAATCATGTACTTCCTCCAATTCATTGATACACATGGTGTGGTCATCAAAATGATACTGCAGGACAATGTTGACCTTTTTGCGGGAAATGCAACCTTTGCTTCAGCATTTCCACCACAGACGGGGTTTATTCCACCACCAAGTTCTGGGACATCTTCTGCTGCCAACAGTTTCGTGTCCAAGAAGACAGTACCTGAACCATTTGATCCTTTCGGTGATAATCCTTTAAGCAGTTTCGGTGGATCTGACCCATTTGGTGACTTCAGCTCCAACGTTGGATCATCTACTGCGCTGCCACCTGTACACAGTTCCACTGGAAATATCAGCACACCGAGTCAGAACTCTCAGGCAGCATCAGACTTTGGTGCCTTTGAATGTAACACTGGAGGCGCAGCTAAGGATCCCTTTGATTTTTCTTCCCGTGGCAATTTTGGCAAAACAAATGTATCACCTTTGGCAGCTCCCAAAACCGACGCATCTGATTTTGGTGCATTCGTAGCAAACACTGCAGAAGCTGCTAAGGACCCCTTCGATCTCTCTTCTAGTATCAACAATGGAAGGACAGGCCAAACACCTCTGGCAGCTCCCAAGTCTAACACCAAGAAAGAAAATGTCCAGGTCAAATCTAGCATATGGGCCGACTCTTTGAGCCGTGGATTGATTGATCTGAACATAACTGGACGTATGTTCCTCCTCTTATTTCTCCTTTCCCTTGTAGCCGCTTGATGGCGGAAGTGTTGCTGATGTTTATTTTTCGTTCGATGCAAATTATTGCAGCAAAGAAGGTGAACTTAGCCGACGTTGGGATCGTGGGCGGCCTCGGTGATGGGTCAGATGACAAGGCTCATCAACCCTCATGGAGCATGGGCGCAGGGGGATCTGGTCTAGGGATGTCTGGAATTCCTCCATCTACACAAGGCGGTGGCATCGAGAGCTTGGCGAACTACAACAAGTACCAGTTTGGCTTCAAATGAGCGTTCAGGCGAGAGCATTTGTAGTATTCTGGTATTTCTGGGTTTGCCGGCTGTTAAATGCCTATTGATTTCTTTTGTTATACCTCTGTTTTGGTGATTTCATTGTGTTACTTGTAATTGGCTGAGTCAAGCATTGTGTGACCTTGGTCTGTTTTGACGAGTATTGTATGTGTGGGGTTTACGGATAAGAGGCTCGTGTGTCGGCACACCATGATTAAATCCCACCATATGGTTAATGCGTACCTTGTGTATATCGTATGGCTTTGCTGCTGTAATGCTTTGTGGTACTGGAACTCAACGCCTTGTTTTTTTTATGTAAAAGACGATGTGTGCGGAAAAATACATCGGAAAAATGTCATGACCACATTCGGATATGATTCAGCTCTCTGAAGGCGATTGGTGTGTCAGTATACTTTGTTTTGGAAGCTGAAATGATGTCTACCTGACCTGTAGATAGATACCAGAAAATAGGGGGAGTTGAGTTGTACTGTATAACTACAGGAAGACCAGAATAGCTGGAGCTGGTTATGAATCAATAGAAATTGTTTTATTTTTCTTAGAAGCGAATCTTCCTAGGAGGAACAGAGCTAGCTATAGCCAAAGTGCGTAAGGGAGATGCTCGAATCAATAATCATTGAGGTGAATGTGGCCGGGGCTAGGGGCGTCGTCATTCGCCGGTCGCCGGTCAATTAAGCCGAGCTGGCGCGAATATTCCAGCGACATGAGCGGCAACATCGCCGCCCCGTCGCACTCGCTCGGGTCCATCCGCTACGCACTCCTGGGCTTCCACGTGGAGACGGAATATTCCCACGTAGTAAAATACGTTGGCGTTTGCGTGCCCGTGCAGCCACAGCCCAGCCCCGCACCACTAGCCCGGTTTCCCTTCGACGAACTGCCCAGTTCTTGTATCCGAATTGAAGATTCCTTCTATTTTACTAGACTGAGAGGACATCGAGAATACGGAAATTTCACCCTTTTTATTTCTATATAGATAGACTAAACAACTGATGTTTTTTTTTAATCTCATGTTCCAGAGCCTGTCTCGCACGAAAGAACTTGTACATCCAGATTAAGTCGGCATTGCATCGATCATAGTAGTGGCCGTCATCTTCTCGTTGTATTCATAGCTTGTCTATGCGAATCTGGGAGCTAAATATAACGCAAGATTCGCTTTACACGTACTACCTTTCTCACTTTGCTTACCGGGGGTAGCTATTAGCTAGCATCATCATCTGCGAACGGATCTAGTTAGACGTGTCACGAGGCTTTAACGCGCTAGCATCGTCTGTAACTCTGTATGTACACGTACATAACATACGCAGACAACTCGCGGCGGCGCTGTGCTGCTCGACTGACCGGCGGCAAGCCGGCGGCATGTCCCGGTTGGCGGGCGTCCGGGCGACGTGCTTGGTAGCCTCGCGCCGCCGAGATGCTCGCGTGGTCGGTTTGTTTGTTTTGTTTGTTTTGCCGTCTAGTACGTTGCAGCTGGCCCAGGGCAAGTCTCCCCTAGATTCCCCGCGCGCACACATGACACGATGCCCGCCACCCTCTCCGCTACCTCCGCTCGTCGTCTTGCGCCTCGCAACTTTCCCTCTCGTCTTCTTGTCCTCCTCGCGTAGACTTCACACTGCGCAACGTATCTTTCCTTCCTTCCCAGCACCAGCACACACGACCAGAACCAGACCAGGCCAGGCAGCAGGACTGAAAGGCTAGCTGCCGCAGTCATATGCTGCTACGCCAGGAGCTCCGATCCGTCGTCTTGGCCGGAGACGGAAATAAACAGCTAGCCGACGTAGGAGTCTCCGAGATGTTCCAAGGGATGGAGGGGAGCTACGGTTACGGCGGCGGCGCTACGGCAGCGGCGGCGGCGCGGGACCCGAAGCAGCGGCTGCGGTGGACGCCCGATCTCCACGAGCGCTTCGTCCACGCCGTCGCCAGGCTCGGCGGCCCCGACAGTGAGTCGCCCTTCTCCGCTCGCTGCTCCTCCCGTTTATCCTGCTTCTGCAGAGACTCCCTGTAGTGTAGCTGCTGATTCAGCTCTCACACACGCTCGGCTGGCTTTGCTTCTACTAGCAGCGTCAATTCAACCAATCGTCTGACGTTTCCGAATTTCTGATCGTTACCGTTTTGCCTGCAACAGAAGCGACGCCCAAGTCGGTGCTGAGGCTGATGGCCATCAAAGGCCTCACTCTGTTCCACCTCAAAAGCCACCTTCAGGTTTCCAGCTCTGCTCCACCGCTCATGCTTCTCCCTTCTCTTCTGCGTCCCTCCCAGTGCTGTAGTACTAATTAACACGGTGATGCTTGCTTTATTATGTCCTTATTAGAAGTATAGGTTGGGAAAGCAAACCAATAGATCCACGGACCTGGAACCAACCAACAACCATGGTAGTACCTCGCAACTGTTACAGTCAGCACCAAAATGTATCCAAGCCAACAACATTTCTCCTACTAAACCCAGAAGTTGCTATCTCTGTTTTCATCAGGATTTAACGCGCGAGAAATGAACTGTCAAAGAGGAGCGCCTCCAACTGTTCCTGCTGGAGGCGACGGCGCAAGGTAACTAGTTAGACCTTCTCCTCTGCCTCTGAACCTATATGCAAGTGAAATGTCTGTTTTTTTCATGTATACTATGATAGGTTGTCATCATTATCATTCACGACTATCAGCATATAGTGAGTTCTGCTTGAAAGATGCACGTTGTCCTAGTGCATATTTCTACGAAAATTTGCTAAGATGTCGAGCAAGTAGTTTGCGTTTGCCCTCGGAAAACCTTTTAATTAACCGATGCAACTTGCCCTAACATAACAGTTAGGCATCATGTGCTAGTGCTAAGTTCTCGGCGCAGCGGGCTATCAGACATCTAAAGATCAATTTTTTTCCTGAATTGGACTGTAGAAGTGCAATCAAGTTTAGAAAAATGTACGGATAAAACAATCACGTACCAGGAATGGGACTGTATAAGTGTAACCAAGTACTGTAGAATTAGATACTCAAGTGTAACTGAAAAGGGAGATCTGATTAGTACTGCACATGTTAATAAAATGTTCTAGATACAAACCATTTAATGTTACCCTTCCAAAAGTAGACATCCTAAGTTCCTTACTGCCCTGCGGCTTCTACGGGCCTTTTAATTCAGTTCAGATTGAATGAGCAATCGATTTAATTAACCATTTTGAAAACCTTTCTTATGTGAACCAGAGAAATGCCGCTCGAGGATACCCTCAGGTACCAAATTCAGGTCCAAAGAGAACTATGTGAGCAACTTGAGGTTAGACAGCTTTTGCATCACTGCCTATATATTCCCAAACTTTGTACCATACCATGTAGGTTAAAAATGCTTATTTCTGCGATCAGGTGCAGAAGAAGCTGCAGATGCGAATAGAGGCTCAAGGGAGGTATTTAGAGGAAATACTAGAGAAAGCTCAGAAAAACATTTCCTTTGAGGCAAATGGATCTACTGGCCTAGAAAATACCAGACCACAGCTCATGGACTTCAACATAGCTCTCCCGGGCTTGATGGGCAATGGAACACATGTGTATGAAGAAAACAGTGAACATTTGATGGAAGCTATCTCTGATGACAATCTTAATGATAATAATTTAGATTTTCAGCTCTACCATGTACAAAGTCAGCAGGCTAGGAATGTCAAATGCACGCCGAAAACCGAGGATCTTCTCTTATTAGACTTGAATGTTAAAGGAGAATATGACCTGTATTCGAGAGGAACTCAAGGATGTAAGTCAGATCTGAAGATTAACCAGCAGAGAAAATAGAGGTTTATTCAGCATGCTGACAGTTTTTGGGAGTCCCACTTTTAGCTATTAGAATTTTTTTCCCTGGGCCTGGAGGATGCTTTGCAACAAGTTTGACTTACTCGGTGATAATGTTAAATTTACTGAAGAAATTCATGAATGCTTGAAGCCTATAGTATATACATATGTTATGTAGAGTGCAGATTGGACAATGAGAGAGTATTCAACAATCCGACATCAAGATATATGTATATTAGAAATTCTCTTTTATGTACCACATATTGCATAATTTGATGTGCACAGAACATGCTCCATTTTTGCTATTGTTTGGCAGGGTAAGCAGAATAAACCTGATTTGCTCGATAAGAATTTCTTTCAGAACTATAAATTCAGCCTTTCTAACCAAAGGCCTCATGCTCATGGTCTAGGAACATGGAAACTTGGCTAAAATACTAAACAAAATAATCCTCTCATTTTAAACAAAAGACACAGAAAATAGGAGAGGCCATTTGTTACTGCCAGATTGCAACCATAACTTTGTCTTGCTCAACAGAACTTGTACAAGTAGTCAATTAACCCCGTGCCTGACGCTAATGTGTACAAAACTAGCATCCTTTGAAACAAGGAACATAAGATTTGTAAGACAGCTAAACTGACCTAGTTGGATCCAGTATTCAGACAAATCATTGTTGACGCAAATACATGCAAAAGGATGCGCCAGGAATCG
Organism: Avena insularis; assembly: GCA_023614405.1. NCBI lineage: Eukaryota > Viridiplantae > Streptophyta > Magnoliopsida > Poales > Poaceae > Avena > Avena insularis. Next base: position 570,156,008 of record CM042686.1, read on the forward strand.
TACAAATATGGCTGCCACAGTAGGATTGACTCTTTGGTCTTCACATTCCCCATTTTGAGAGGACCAGGAAACCAACAACTGTGAAGCATACCACAGCCACAGACCCAACCACAAGTAGAAATGCGTACATCTGGCTCGGAAGATTAAGTTTCTCCTGCATACCCTTCAAGCCTCTGTCGATTACTGGCGCCAAAGCAGCTGCACCAGCAACTCGGAAAGGTCTCGTGACATTGTTACCGGTCCACATTAGGATAACTATCTGACACATGAGAAAACAGATGAGGATCAGCCTTGGGAGTCTGACAGTTTAACAATGCACAAGAAACAGAGAAAGCGGGCTGCATATTTGCTATGTTCAATGAGTTAGTATACATTGATTAACAGCCCAATACTGTAGAATTTCGCTCTAAAATTATTAAGGGTAGAATTTCGCTCTAGAATAGTTGCAACAAGCAGAAATAGAAGCTTCGTTTCACATTCCTTACACTGCAGTACCTAACTGAAAGACACGAGTGCATGAACAGTCAACAACAGTGTAGCTCAAGCAGAGCCTTACCCCAAGCAATGCCTTGAGGTTGGCCGCGGGGTTCTTGCCGGTGCTCTTCTCGTAGCCGAGGAAGGCGAGCACGAAGAAGGTCGTGTAGGTGACAGCGTCGAAGAGCCCGTAGGCCAGCACGGCGGCCAGGCCGAGCTTGGCCACCCTCGCCCTCATCTCCGCGCTCTCCGCCTACACGCATCCACAATTCCAAAGCTCAAAAAAGCAACCAAACAAGTCCAATCCCCTCGTTGATTCAACGCTGACCCAACTCACCGTCCACTTGGCCCAGAACCCTCCCTTCGGCCGGGGCTCATCCTGCAATTCCAGCAGAGAATTAGTGAGAGGTTAGCCTGGTGGGAGAACTCAGAACCTGAAGGTGTTCAGGTGCTAGACAGCCACCTGCGGGTCGGGTTGTGGGTTGTCCGCGGCGGAGGCGCGGGGGGCACAGGCGAATCTGCGCCGTGCGGCGGCCGCGGGGAGAATCAGGGACAGTGGTGAGCGGCGGCGGAATGGAGGCGTCGCTGGGCTGGGTCTGGGTGGCACGAGATGGCCGTGGAGACCCAGCGGGTGGAGGGTGAGCGCGGGGTACTGCAAGTGCAGACTGTACATGCTGCCTGACGACCTCTCTTGCGCGTCGCGGTTGCGGCGCAGGAGACGCGGACTGGGAGAAGGGTGGCCGGTCGATGAGGGGGCAGAACCGCAGAAGGATTTGCACACAAGACAGAACGACTCCATTTCTCTACAGTAGGCACACGCATCTTCCATGGAAAAAACTTGCAAATCTTCCCCATCCATCCACTCAGCAACCAATAATCTCACATACTGAAATGAACCCTGCTATACGTACGACATATTTCATACGACCACAGTATTTGTCTAAATCAGTCCGTTGGTGGCACCAAAGTGCAGCTCACCACAGTATTTGTCTAAATCAGTCCGTCGTACTCCCTTCGTCCTAAAAAAGAAGGTAGCTGATTTATCTAAATTCGAATGTACTTAAGCAGTATTTACTATATAAATATATTTAAAATTAAACTATTTTGCGATATCTTTTTTTAGGACTGAGGGAGAATCGTACAGAAATTATCGTGCGTGGAGTTGCATCCAGAACAGAAATGCGACAGGATGTCACGTCGTACATGAATCGGACAGGAATTGTCGTGTGTGGAGTTACATTCAGAAAAAAAAAGTGGAAATAGCAGGAAACAATATAGATATCACCTTCGGCAGTTTGACGGTACTTGCGTTAATTTCTGTGGTTTGTATCTATATCATGTTTATTCAATTGCTTTATATCATGTCTATTCAATTGCTTTCGAAAAAAAATACAAAGATCGTATCACGGAAGAACAAGATTTTAAAGATTTGCTCATGGAAAAAGATTTTAAAGATTTGCTCGTTTTTTAAGACTTTATTTTGTAGTCGCTGGAGACAGTTTAAGTATCTCTACCATGTACTATTCAGCACTATAAATATATCGTGGTATCGATTGTCAAAAAAAAAAAAACTTCTACTTGTATACTCCTTCTCTTCTCTTTTAGTCTATATCCTAGAAAGAACCAGACAAAACTAGAACTACATTTAATATGGAACAAAAGTTTGGTCCATCTTTTCCAGCACCTCGCCAGCTCAGAAGAAAAGGGAGAAACTTTAGATTCTCACAAAAAGGCACTCCACCGAGCTTGTTCAAGCACATACCTTTAGATCCACTCCACCTTTGTGTCGTCCACTATGGAAAATCACAGGGGAGAGCTTCTCCACATCGTGGCCACTGCTCGAGCGTGACCATACCAAGCGAAAGAGAGGGTCAAGCACCACCGAAGCAGCCATGTCCACTCTTTTCCTTCTATCACCATGACGACAAAGAAGGGGAGACAGAGTATCGAGGCATGCTCAATACCCAGCTCCACCGATCTTATTTGAAGATGCCATTCTAGATCCACCCTTCCCTTTCTTCACCATCGGAGAGAAAGAAGAACGAGCTTCGCCAAACCCTAGCTCCTACTTGTCGGTAGCCAAGGCAGGCAAAACAATGGCATGACACCATTCCCTACGTAGGAAAAGTAAGCCTGAAAACTACTATATACAGTGGAGAGACGGTCCTCTCTCCTGTCCCAACTCTGGCTGGTAGAGCCGCTAGAGAAGAGGGGGGAGGGGGCGGAGCACTGAAAGGCGACTCTCAAAAGCGGTCGAGGAGAGAAAGAGGAAAGGAAAGAATGAACACGCTTAGTATGGTTGATGACCCACAAGTATAGGGGGTGTATCGCAGTATTTTTGATAAGTAAGAGTGTCGAACCCAACGAGGAGCAGAAGATGCTGGCGAGTGGCTAGGAGCAGGAATTCTCTGTAAATACTTAGCAAACAGATTTTTAGGGGTTTTTGATAATGCAGGTAATAAAGTACGAGTAAATAAAAGACAATAAGAATAAATGCAGCAAGTGGCCCAATCCTTTTTTAGCAAATGACAAGCCGGTTGTATTACTTAATATGACCAAACGTTCTCGAGGACACATGGGAATACCGTCAAGTACTTTCGCTTCATATAGTTGATTAATCTTCTTTAGTTTGCTAAGTGTTGTGTGGATGAACCTGTGCTAATGTACCGACCTTCCTATGACTAATACATACATGTGATTATACCCCTTGCAAGCATCCACAAGTACAAGAAAGTAATTAAGGTAGAAACCTAACCACAACTTTAAACTCTAAGACCCTGACGTCCCTTGTGCAAAGGTTTCCTAACGGGGGTTCAGGTTTACATCACTCAACCCCTACGATTAGTAGCCAAATACACAATGCATTCCCCTAGGCCCATATAGGTGAAGTGTCATGTAGTCGGCGTTCACATGACACCACTAGAAGAAGTACACCACAACTTAAATATCAAACTATTGAATCTTTCTCAACACAATTCCACTACTAACAACATGACTTCTCCCATGTCCTCGAGAATAAAACGAACTACTCATAAGACATCATATGGATCATGATTAGAGATGAAATAATAATGTGTAACAATTTAAACATAAACGATAATTCAATGGTTCACTCAATAGCATCAACTACAAGGAGTAATCAACACCGGGAAAGTTTCTCCTAAGAACTATGCAAGATTCAACCCAATTGTTACAGCGGTATGAGGTGGTGATGATGGTGCTGATGGAGATGATGGTGATGATCCCGATGAAGTCCATCTTGATGGTGGTGTTGTTGGCGATGATCTCCCCTCTCCGGGAAGGAATTCCTCCGGCAGAATTATGTCTGCCGGAGAGATCTTTCTCTCTCGGTGTTTTCCGCCCCGCAGAGGCGGTGAAATCTTTCTATGATCACTCCTCGAGTCTTAGGGTTTCGGAAGGATAATATACTCTAGAGGGGAGAGGCTGGAGTGGACCAGGGTGGCCACACCACCTGGTTGCGCGGCCTGGGGTGGCCCGCGCTAGGGGGTGGTGTGGGCCCCCTGTGGCCCATCTCCACTTCCCCTTCTGGCTTTCTTCGTCTTCTGGAAAATTAGGATTTTCTTTGTATTTTTTCTGGATTTTCTGATCTTCGCGAATTTTGCCTCCAAACAGCACCTTTTTCATCAGAATCCTGACTGCAGCGGTCCATGCTCCAAAAGTCATCAACCATGCAAAAACAGATGAAATAACATAAGTATCATCTCTTAATATGAAATATATCAATAAATAATAGTGAATTATGATATAGAATAGTGATGCAAAATGGACGTATCAGGTTGTTGTTTGGGTCTTTTGGAAAACAGAGTGCAACGTCAAGCATGTGAGGATGTCGAAGTGCATCAACAGACCCGACCATGTCCTGTACTTTTGCGAAAAGCCCCTTAAGTTTTTAGAGACATCTTAACTTTTAATTCATGTTCTCCAACACAACTGACGCGACTGTGAGGCTGGAATTGGTGATAGCACACTAGAAACAGCGAACACACTGTACTAGAGACCAAAGATAAAAGCATGTTGTGTCCAGTAGGACGATTAATTGCAGGTTTTGTTTTCATTAATGAGAAGAAAGAATTGGTAGGGACGTACCAAATGATGCTCATGTAATTTTTGTGATTGTATTTAGCAGAGTTTATGTTTGCATAAATCCATTAGTGATGGTGTCACTTGATACAGTGAGTACAACGGCTTTTTCTGGGTGCGATCATCAAAAGAAACTAATTAACCATGCAATTGGTGTGATCAAAATGTATTTTCATGAGTTACTTCATCAAAAAGGGGATGCTCACAACAATACAGAAATACCCATGTTCACATTACAGCAGTATTTGGCTGCATCAATGCATCCATCCCAAGGTTGTTGTACCACCCAATGTTCTATTTAAGCCTGTGAGGAAAGAAGCTACTCGCACAACTGAGCCAATGAAGAAGTATAACTCAATGGCTTATAGGTTCATATTAGCACACCACACCCATAGTCTACACAAGTTTCAACTTATGTCAAGTTTCTACTTATGTCGTCCAATAGCATTTTAGTGTTGTCTAAACACACAAATTTCCTAGGACTAGGAACCATCAAGATTAGCGTACACACGAACTTGGAACCATTGTGAAGGAACATCACCATGACAAGCAGATGGAGATCGGATTTTAGGATTTTTCTACCCGAGTGTAGTCGAGAGGAAGCTACTTGTAGTTGGTATGGCAGCTATTGTTTTAGTCTTTTGGAAAACAGAGTGCAGCGCAGAGCATGTGGGGGACGAAGTGCCTCCCGACCGTGTCTTGTACTTTTGCCAAAATCCAGTTGAGTTTTCATGGATATATTGAACTTGTAGTCCGTGTTCACGGATACAAATAACATGATTCTGAGGCTGGGAGTTGGTGGTCTCTCACTGTGTATGGTGGTGTGATCAACCGGACACTAGTGATAGAATTGTGTCATGTTGACTACGACCATTTCATGTTTTGTTTTCATTTATCTACAGAAAGAATTGGGTAGGGCTTTACCAAATGATGACCACATAATGTTTAGTTGATGGGTGATTGTATTTAGCAGAGATTATGGCTGCATAAGTCCGTTTCTGCACATTGATAATGGTGCGACTTGAGACAATGAATGCAAAGGCTTTGCCCAAATGTGGTCATCAAAGGAAACTAATTGTGTACGTGAACTGATGCTATCAAAACATATCGTCAGAGACAATATTTAATTAATAGCATGAATCCATCCATCCCACGGTTGTTGCACCACACGGTGTTCTATTTAAACGTGAGAGGAGATATGGAGCAATAATTTGCAAAAAGGCTACAACGCCATTATAGAATGAATTTTTAAACAAATAGAGAAACTTTATTAAATTTGAACATTCAAAAATAAAATAATAGAATAATAGCATATGGGTACATATGAAACGTACTTTAAAAAAATAAAAAAATCATGTGTCTAGATATTTGGTAGAAACATACCGCTTCGAAATTCTCAAAATGAGTTGTCATACAAAGACTAAATAATTACGAGTTTTATTTAATTTTTAGATTTTGTACAAAGATTCCTGCTAATTAGTTCGTTCCTTAAAGCTTATGATATTCACTTCAATAGACAAAATTTCGAGAAATATTTTTCAAGCCAAGAATAAACAAGAAATAGTAAACTCATTTCGTAGGTGACATTTACATGTGTGCTATTTAAGTAGTATTAAGAAGTAAAAACACAAGTCATCCCCAAATAAGGACACGCTGATTTAGTTGAAAAATTAAATGCAAACAAACAGAAATTAATTGAATGGAGCAAGATACTCACTAGCCTACCACTCTAGCAATACAGTACATGGGTCGGGGACCTGACGACTGGGGGCCTAGGGCGGCCACACCTCCGCCCATGCTATGGTCCGGCCCTGCCCCCACCACGAGGTGTTGTGCCGTGCAGAGATAATGAGAGATTGAGGGGTTCGATGGGATCATCATGTCCTTAATTCATGAAGTTGCCAATGTTGAGGTTGTCGGTGCATGATTTAGCTATCATATTTGGCTTTTGTGGAGGAAAATTCATCCACCGAAACCCAATCGGCCATTTAACTTTGAAATGCAGATTGTATCCTCTTGATGTCCTAAAATGTTCATGATTTTAAGTCAAGAAAAAATGGCATTAAATGTCCTAATAATTCCCCGTCATCGGCGAAAAAAAGCATTGGGCAAAAAACTAAGATTGGGTTCGCCTCGGCCTCTTTCGAGCCCCGCGGCTCCCTTCATGTGTTTCTAGTTGCCAATGTTCTTGTTTCAATGGAATATTTTCATGATATTTTTCTCTGAATTAACTGGTGTCTAGATAGTTTATAAAACATCAAAACACAAAAAATAGGTTTTCTGCCACATCAAAATTAAATACCAAATCAAGGGACTTTATAGAAAATCCCCATAAATCTTCTAAAAATATATAAATAGTAATATATTAGTGTAAACAAAAATATAAACTAGTCCTACATGTGGCTATTATGATGATGCAAAATGCACGTATCACATATCTCGAGGGAGGATGAGGTTTATTGTTGCAACTTATAAAAGATAAAATACATGCGAGTACGCTCACTCCTGGAGTGTGACCGCCAAGATGGCTCCCAGTTTTGGCGGTCCATCCCAAAGATCAAGCATGAGATCCGTGGTGGAGCGAACTTCACCATTGGCAATGGAGAAGGTACCCTCTTCTGGTTGGATCCATGGCTTGGAGGGTGCCTCCTACGGTAGGCCTACCCTAACCTCTTCGCAATTTGCGCTGACCCGTCACTGAGCATTGCAGTAACAGTCCGGGAGAGGTTGTGTGACGTCTCTTTTATCCAGGCTCTCAGCCCAGGGGAAGCTGAGACGTGGACTGCCCTTAGCTCTAGCCTCCCAACCGCTCTCTCTGAGGGAGCGAACTCAGTCTCCTGGAGTTTGACCCCCTCGAAGGCCTTCTATATTAGCTCAGCATACATGGCCCTATTTAGAGGGCCCACCTTTCCGTGGACCAAGCATTTGTCGAAGGCTCCTCTCCCCTTGAACACGAAGATCTCGTTTGGCAGCTGCTTCGCGATCGTCTTCCTTTTGGGGGTTGAGGTGTCACGATGACATGGACCGGGGGATAGGTTATATCCATTATGTGCAATCCCGGAGATAGGGTCCCACATAATGTTCACATCTCTCGCGCCCGTGGAACTTTACCCGAGAAGCCTATGCCCCGAGTGGGATGACCAGGATCCCGGTGAGTTCCTAGAAACCCGTGCAAATGAGATGGCAAGAGGCGCCGTCTCTTCTCATTTGTTTTTGCTTTAATGTCTTGGACCTTGTAGAAAATACGCAATAGAATGGTGATTGAGAAAGTTTTTCTACGACACGCCTCTGACTCGGTATTCATATCCTCGTTTTTTTGCAGCAGTGGTACCTGCTTTGTAGGCGCCAGGACAAGGAGTGACTCGATATTCAAATTTCTCACTTTTTTGCAGCAGTGATACCCGCTTTGTAGGCGCCAGGATAGGGAGAGGCTGGACGATATGCTTTGACATCTAATTGAGGAGGCACGTCACCTCTCTCCCCCGTCCACCCGATCTTGAGACCCAGTTGTGCTATGGGATCACCACTTGCTGCTATCAGAAACTCTTTTCTTGTTTGGGTTGGTTTGTGTTGTGGCCCTAGTATCCTGGCCCTAGTATCCGTTATTTACTTTTCGTACCTTGTAAACTTTGTATAGATGGTTTGATTTATTTATAAACTAGGATGGAAGCCTATTTCGAGGAGTTCTCGCCCGTGCATTAGAAGTGTTGAGATTCGTGGCCGGGTGGTCCATCCATGCCGTCGAGATGGTTGGACTATAACAGACTCGGGGGTTCAAGGTTGCATGCCCACGCGGTCTCTGTCATGCATACCTGGGCTTTTTCGGGCGGGCTAAAAAAAGCCCGTCACGCAAAACCCAGGCCCGAGCGTTGGGCCGAAAATTTAGACCTAGATCCGACCCGAGCAAGGCATTTTCCACCGGACCATTGGACCAGGCCTTTCCTATTTTCCGCTTCCTTAGCCCGAAACCTGGCCCGAGACGCCCATCGGGCCGCAGATGCTAGGCCTGAGCCCAGCCCATGGGCCAAAAAAGCCTGGCCTGTCGGGCCATTTTTGGGCCGGTTCGACCGGGCTGGGTTTTTATACCACCGGGGCTGCTGCCGTGCCGGCACAGCAGACCACAAGAAGAAGACCTAGGGCCGCCCAGCCGCTGGACCTTGAAACCGGGAAGCCGGAGATCGTCTGCGCCTATGCGGCAAGCTAGCGGCGCACAAAGCGTACACGAACGAAGTGGAGCTAAGCAGCCCAGGATCAAGGACACGAAGAGAATTCTGAGTCTCTGACTGAAGAAGGATTTTCTAGCCTCACCGTTAGCCCACCGTGTGGCGCGCGGCTAGGGACCAATTGCTACCAAACTCTTGTGTACTCCCTTCGGCGATCGATCGCACACCCAAAATTCTTCCTCGATGGCCGGCGATTCTTCCGTGGACCCGCGGTTCAGCGAGTACGACCCCAAGCAGGGGGATTTCATCAACACTCGCTTCTTCTTTCGCAGCGATTTCGACCTCGACCAGGAGTGTACGACCCGTTCCCCTTCAGTTTTCTCATCAATCTGTTCTCTTGATTATGCATGTCCAATTCATCCTATTTTCTCAAAACAAAATTGATATTTATGGTTACGTAGCCGGTGAAAATTAACATCACTAGCAAATTACTATGCACAACTGTTTCGGTTTGTACTGGTTCCATCCGATTTGCGCTTCGTTTTACTCTCTTTGAGTTTGAGATGAGTTTTCTTTTCGTTTGACATCAGCACCTGTTGGTCCGATGCGACATACCGATAAAATTTTCAGAGAGGGGTTCCGGTTGAAAAACTCTGTCAATGTTGTCTCGGTCAAGCTTGTTTCCTCCGACTATGGTTACCCACTCAATGTCTACGGTTCCATCATAGCCAGGGACAGTCTGGATCGAAAATGTGTCTACATATTCCGGCGTGACCAGGATCATTGCCAGCTTATCAGCTCAAAGGTACTACTGCCATTTACCTTGTATATGATGGACACCTGCAATATATCAATATACCAATGTCTATTTCTTGTTATGCTATTTTCTCATATTAGTCATCCGATTTACAAAAAAAAAATGGTGATTTTCTGATGGAGAAATTTTGGGTTAGGTTTTGTGTAGTACAAACATTAGAACCCACCTGCTCTCTAAAAACATGTTACACCGATAAAATGAATTGCTCCATTTTCTAAATATTATTTTCTAATTGCAAATATCACTAGAGGAATACCCCGACGCAAATCCACCAAATTACAGTTTTTAGTTATCTGCTTTATCACAAAAAGCTGTATGACAAAATGGAGCAACTGTAAAATTAAGTACATCTAACAATGGTTTCGCCTATCCTATCGTTATAGGCTGTCCTGTGCAGGAATTTTATTACTCCCTGGGATCCATAATAAGTGTCGTTGATTTAGTATAACTTTGTACTAAATCTGCATCAGTTATTATGGATCGGAGGGAATAATAATTATTCCTAAATGTTGTATAGCAGTAATCCTGACATAGAGTTTGTATATTGTACTTGAATATTACCATGTTAATTTAACGACCACTTATACTTTGGTTATTTAGGAGCCTGAGATTTAACGACACTTCCGTTCCTCAGTTTATGGTGCTACAATGCCTGTATAATAAGAAGAGTAAACAGTATACAGAAGCACATATGTACCAGAAAAATATCTACGTAGTAATAGTTACCTTATTTCAACGTTGAAAACATACTAAATGAACCCCCCAAGTAGTAAGGATTATTTTACCTAAATCAACCTGCAAAAAATAAAAACCTGGATTTATCTATTCATATTTGTCTTGCAGGACGATCCATTGATTTTGACTGGCCCAAAGAGAGGATTCATGGTATGTGATGATATATTCTTCGAGATCAATCTAAAGGCTAAGGATGTGCACGGGAGGAAGTTCAACGATGAAAGACTCAGCAAAGGCTTGATGGAGGTTGATGCTATCCGCAGGCTGTCATTTAAACCCAGATATGAGGTTGAAACCCAAAAACTTGTCAGCATGCACAGCACATTGGATTTAAACTACACGTTCGTAAGGAGGTCGGTAGAGGGAACTGTTGAGATCAGGATCCTTGAGGGACCTGTTGATTTCCATGGGAAGATCATCGCTTGCACTACCAGCACCCCGTGTGACATTGTGCTACATGATAGCAAAGTGAGTGGCGTGCTTACTGCAGGTAATAATGGAGTTGTACAGATAGCGCGGCGCGTAGTAGGAGTCTCAGAGGATGAAGTGCTGCACTTGACTGTTTCTGCTGCTGATGGTGATGGTGGTGATGAGTTAACTGTCCGCCGCACTATTGAGTTTACTCCAAGGCGTAACAGCTATGATGAAGAGAAAATCGTGTGCGGTGAATATAAGATGCTTCTGAAGGTCACTTGGTCGATTGTGTATTTCTGAAGTTGTTCTTGCTTGTTCAGTCGCGGCGGTAGATCCTTTTGATGTAACCAAGTTTAATTGTGTGGACCGGGTTATGGTGCATGGTTCAAATATAAGAGTTCACTAACTACCTGTTGATTAGGTGTGGTCTCAAGAGACGTGTGATATATGTATTTGAGCTTGTATTAGACTTTTCTGGTTGATGTAAGCAAGTTCACTGGAACTGTTTATGGTACATGCAGGAAATTTAATATAGTTGCAGTATTTACGTCAGGTTAGTTATGTTGTGATTACAACCCTCTACTCTGGTCATTGCATCTTCAGGATTTCACATCCAGTTGTTTTAATTGATTGCTTTTGCATGAGTTTTGGAGAAGGAACCTTCAACATGCACTTTGGACTTGAACCACTAAAGTTTTGATTGATTCGGGCTTGAACCAACTAGTTCGTCAAATACTAGGTTGAACCAGATATAACCTCCTGCAATATTTCAGCCAAAATTTCTTTGGATGTTCCTTTCTACCGAGAGCTGTGAGTAGGGTTGCAAGCGGCAACCCGCATAGACCCGCGAAAGTAAAATTTTGTTCAAACTAGACTAATTTTGCAACCCTAGCTGTGAGGCAGCAACTCGATAGAAAAATCTACTCCCTCCGTTCCAAAATATAAAATATTTTAACCTTTTTTCTAAAATGTATCTAGACACTTTTAGTGTGTAGGTTCGGAGAAAAAAGCGTGAACCCACCCACTAAAAGGCGTCTAGATACATATATTTCAAAAAAAAATACTCCCTCCTCAAAATAGATGTCGGGAGTGACTGATTACCGAACCGGTAGGAGGAGAGGCGAGAGAGAGGCTGTCCAAGGCGGAGGCTAAACCCATCTAGGATTTCCTCCCTCCTCTGGCGACGCCGTCGGCGACGCCACCGGTCTGTCCCATCTCCGGTAGTCTTAGGGCCTTGGAGCCGTGGCAGACCATGGCCCCCCGCCTGCGGGAGGTCTTCGTGTTTTTCTTAGACTGATTTCGGTGTCTTCTTCAGGATGTTGAGGCGGCGGCTACGTCCTAAAGTCAGAATAAGGTCCTTCCCGTCCTATCCTCGCTCCATTGGTGTGTCTAGCATCGACGGAGGACGCGTGAGTCGTGTGTCCGAGGATCTCTTGGGATCCGATCGTTTTTCGTATTCGTTGGTGTGATTTGAGGTCAGTCTCTTCAGATCTATGTTTGTCATCTTTGGTGATGATTGCTGCTCTAGTGCGCTGGTCCTTTAGGGTCTTAGCACGACGACTTCCCGTCCGTCTACTATAACAAGCACTACTACGACAAACTTTGCCCGACTCCGGTGATGGGAGGGCGAGGATGGCGGCGCGCCTTCGGCTCGTGCTAGTGTATGTAGTCATCGCTAGGTGGTCTAATGACCTACTTGTAGTTTTTATTACTTTGGGACTCTTTGTACTGCTGTTGATGATTATTAATAGATAGGTGGAATTTAAAAAAAATATATCAGAAATTTGCCTAAATTTGGATGTATCTATATACTAAATAGTGTCTAAATTTATCCAAATTTGGACAAAGCCATGACATCTATTTTAAGACGGAGGGAGTAAAACATCTTATATTTTGAAACAGAGAGAGTACTGTTTAAACTTAAACATGGGATACACGATATAGTAGTAGACAGAAAAAAATAAACAGGGACTTAACTACTATGCACAATGCTAGCCAAAGAAAAGGGAAAACAATGAGCTGTGCATTGCATTTGAACTCCAAATTTTGTGACATGATATGTGCACGTTGTATGAGTTTTGTTCATATTTTTTTACAGTACTAGATTTGTTCAAGACAATTTAAATGCTAAACTAAAGCTAGTACACTAGTACACCTCAACACGCTAGTGCACGGTGCACCCTGTATGTCTCCAGAAATCAGTGAGCATGGTTTTGATTCGTGAGGTAGAAGCATAGATTGTAGTTGTAGTTGGACGAAGAAAAAGTGAAAGAAATGACCTGCGAAATGCTTGCAGACGGTTTTTAAGTAATTTGATGGAACTAGATTTGCGTAGAAAATATGAAGTTTTAGGTCGATTTCAGATAAAATTCAAGTGAAAGTTGTGCCCACAAGGCCGCAAAGGAAGCGTGACCGGAATTTCGGAAATACCACTAGTGGTAGAGGTCTTTCTGAATCAGATTGTAAAATGAAATTTCAAATCCATTCGAGAGAAGTCCACAAAATTTTTAAAACATGATATCAGGCATTTGTTGATTCATCGTAGACATAGGCCCACTCACTGTAGCTTGACCGAGAACGCGTGTTCGACTAGGCGCACTCTGCAAATTTACCGGAAATTCAATACAAGCTTAGTACCTCAATGGCGGGATTCAGTAGAAAGGGTTTTGGCAGCCTTCAGTCGGAGCTTGTGTCCTTTAGGCCTTGTTCGGTTTCACTTGGATTGAACGGGATTGACATGGTTTGATGGGGATTAAACCCCATATAAGTCAAAATCCACTTTAATCCCTTCCATTCCACTCCAATACACTTGAGAAGGGGATTAACCGAACAGGGCCTTAAGGATTCACTAATGCCACAGTCGGCATCGTACTTCTACTAGGCAAGAAAGGCAGCAATTGGAGAAACATAAAGACGAATCAGTTCAGGTACATATACCATATATGATGATAGTAAAATAGAACTTATGTTGGTATGTAGTACTATGACATGCTCAAATTAAACAACGGTCTAGCTCTAGCGAGTACGGAAAAGCTACAATCTTGAGCAGATTATGGGTGAACTAGATTTTGTCTGTTTAAGTAGTCTCCTTATCAAGTATATAGGCTCTAAAACCAGACAGGATGGACGACGACATAGGAGGAGCATAGCGTGTCATCTTTTAGGGTGAAAATTTAAGATCTGGTCTTAATTGGTTGTGTCTACCAATTGCCTTGTTAAAATCATTGTTTTAAGAGAGCAGACTTGATACACGGTTAAAATCAAGTAATGCTACAGTTAGAGAGAGATTTTTACAGACTGGTTTTACAGAATGACGTGGCAACACCGGATTTGCATAGATTTTTATCACATCCGTGATTTCAGGGCTCAGATCCATTCACGCAACAGCACGTCAGTCTGTAGGTTCGGATCCGTAAGAATTCATCCGTAGGTCTACCTTTTTCGGTTAAAATCCAATGGCTGATCTTAATTGATTGTGTCTGAAAATGTTCTTGGCATTGTTTTGTGAACGTGGTCTCTGGGTGTTTTCTTGGTAGTGGTTTGTGTTTCAGCTACAAGTTTTTGATCATCGTAGCGGGATTTTTTGTATTTCTTTTTTCTTATTTTTGTAATAGGGTTATGTGCATTCGTAATGTCGTTGTTGCATCGCGATATTAATATATTTCCTTTATTCAAAACAAATCTTATATTGACACACAAAGTTTTTTTTTAGGAATTACAACAGCAAAGACTCTTACTGCTCTTATAAATAAATTATAAAAGAGAGTATATGTTACATCGTATTTACAAAGGGCTAGAATTTACTGCCCCCACAGAAAAAAAGCATGTTGAACACCAAACATAGATGCATCGGTACTGTCGTCTCCTGCTTTTATGTGAAGTTGCAGCCTCCAAAACCTGCCATTGAAAAACACAACATATCTCCGTGTAACTCAGAGGCACGATCAATAATAGAGTTGAAATACTTCACGTAGAAAGAAAAGAAAGAAATCTTACTTGGGTCAGCGGTGGTCACGACGCCGGTGTGACCGAACTCGCAGTCGAACGCGTGCTCTCCGTTGCTCCGGAAATAGAGGTTCATGGCGTACGCCGCGTGTGCCTGCAGCGTGTCCGGCTCGTAGCAGCTGCCGCCCGGCCGTATCGCGCCGCAGTCGATGCCCCCCTGCCCGCACGCGAAGTCGATGTTCTCCTGCAGCACCGCCGCGTCCGCTGCCGGCGTCGGCACGCACCACCGCCGCCCTCCGGAGTCCGCCACTGTCGTGTCCGGCGCCGGTGCCGGTGCCGCCACCGCCGGTGTTATCTTCGAGCTCACCGGCCCAACATACTGCACGAGCGCATGGAAGTGTGACTGGTTAACAACTTAACATCACGGTGAAGAACAGTGGAGTGAAGAACGGATGGCGGAACAAAGTACCTCCGGAGCGGTGACGATGCCGGCGTCGTAGACTGGCGTCATGTCGGCGTGGAACAGGCCGAAGTGACGCTGGGACAGCGGGCCGGGCCTGAGGTCCTCGTCGAAGAGGGAGAAGATGGAGACCTCGAAGGTGCGGTTCGGCCTGAGCGGGGTGCCCACGCCGGACCCGAGGTGGCGGATGGCGTTCCTGTTGTAGTCCCCGGCGTGGTCCACGCCCACGCCCACCTCCCACCCCTCCCCGGCCCACGCCCACCCGGTCTCGGCCACGACGACGTCGACGTCGCCGAAGCCCATCCGATCCATCGCGGAGTGCACGGAGTCGAGCTGCGCGTCCAGCGCGTTGGTGTACAGCAGCCCCGAGCCGGCGTCCATGACGCCCGTGGCGCCCACCCGGAACAGCGCGAAGTCGAGCGGCGTGTCGTCGGTGAGACCGTAGAACGGGTACGCGTTCACCATGAACGGCGCGCCCGTCGCGCGCAGGAAGGCGAGGAGCGGCTTGACGACGGCAGCGTCGTACACCTCGCGGAACCGCCCGGCGGACGGCTGCGTGGTGGGGGCGGCCAGGACGCCGAGGGAGTGTGCCGTGGAGACCTTGATCTGGCTATCCAGCGCCAACGCGACCAGCGCCGTGTGCAGATTCTGCATGGCCGGCACGAGGCAGAGCACCAGCGTCCGGTTGGCCTGCGAGATCACCTCGCTGCCCACGAGGATCCGCGACACGTTGGTGCCCGCGGCCACGTGAGGCGCGACGCGGGCGCGCACCCACTGCCGCGCGAAGGCGACGCTGTCCGCGAGGCGCGGCACGAGGGAGTTCCGGACGGTCACGTCCACAGCGAGGCCCGTGCCGGCGAAGGCGCGCATGGCGAGCGGGTCGTCGTTCAGGAGCCTCACGCGGTCGACGGCGGTGTCGCGGGCGAGGAACCGCGCGACGTCGGCCGGCGGCGGGAGGCTCGTCGCCCGCCTGCCGTAGGTGACGCCGATGCCGGCCGCGTTCGCCGCGGCGACCGACAGCAGGAGGATCAGTGCTGACCCGAGCATCGTCATCCGCCACTGCTGTGTGTGTGTGCCACTTCAGCAGTTAGTAGTGTGGACTTGCAGAGTGATGTGCAATGTGGATATTTCAGGTGGGCGATTTGAGATGGTTGCTGACAGGAGAAGATTCTTTTCCTTGGCTCTGAGCAATGTGGATATGCATGAACTTGTTCTTTGCTTGCCCCTGTTTTGTTCTACCTTGCGATGCATGCTAGCTTTGTGTTCCTTTCTTGACAAACACTGCTAATGTACGCTGACAAGTGACAACTCCAATGGAAGATCCCCGCACAGCAACCGTGCCGATCACAAATTGGCAATGGAGGAAATCAGTACTAGCAAGCATTCACAAGGACTTTTCTAGTCTTCCACGCAGAGCAGGAAAATCAACCAATAGATGTAAGCTTGTGAGCTCGAATTATATTCCCTCCGACAAGATATAAATGATTTGGACTTGCCTAGATTCACATGTATCTAAGCATGTTTTAGTGTATAGATACATTTGAATCTAGACGAAGTCAAGCCAATTATTTTTGGACGGAGGAAGTATTCCCTCCATTCCAAAATATAAGATGTTTTATTTTTAGATACACTCTTTCACAAAGCTAAAACATGTTATACTTTAGTTTATTTTCCCTTTAGGGAATCCTTTTAAATAGAATATCACGGGCATTTTCCCCTTGGCCCCATTTTCATTGAACTAAACCCTGGATCGAGCAGGTTTTTGGAACAAACCTTTTGTTGCTAACGCCAGCTCCACGGCTTATGAGCGACACGAAAGCAAAAAACTTCTGGCAGGTAAAAAACAAGAGATAAACTAAGCGTGAGGTCTGGCTTACAGGAACAATAGGTAAATCGAACACCAGCTTAGAGCAACTTTAGCAGCCATCTTATATCCCGAACCGCAAACGCGTGAGTACATGGCGCGGTAAAAGCGAATCCTGACGTTTTTTATGGTAAATATTCTGTTTTACAATCTGCTCGGCGCGGGCACAAAAACCAAACCGGGCAAATGGAAAGGAAATACGGCAAATTTTGACCAATGTTTAAACATCATAGTAAATAATATTCAAATTATTACAATATTCGTCAAATCAAATTACAACAATTGTTCAAATCAAATAATTTTACAATAATACATCGTTCAACTCACACAAATAATTGTTCAAATCAAATTAACAATGAATGAAAGACAAAGGACCATCATTGCTTGCCATTTAGCATCCAATGGTGCTCGATGAGATAATTGTTGAGCTGAACATGCGTGGCTGCATCTTCAATCTTTCTATAGGTCTCGAGAAATGCTTGAATGCAATCGGGGTTTCATTGTGGTTGCACACGGGTACCAACATTGTCATAAAAGAACTCTAGATTTAACCCTCTCTCATCTTCTATGATCGTGTTGTAGAGAATCACACAACATGTCATGATGTTGCGAGGGTTTTCTTGTCCCAAAAATGAGATGGACCCCGAACAATGGCAAACTGTGCTTGCAAAACCCCGAAGGCTCTTTCAATGTCCTTTTGGCATGTTTCTTGGGATTTAGCAAAATTTGCTTCCTTCTTATTTTTGGGATGTTGGATGCTTTTCACAAATGTTGCCCAAGTTGGGTAGATACCATCGACAAGGTAGTAGCTCATGGTGTAGTCATGCCCATTGACTTTGTAGTTGCAAGCCGGAACTTCTCCGGCCACTAATTTGGCAAACAAAGGAGATCTTGATGGGTTCGTAGCAAGGAAAACAAAAAAATTCTACCGCAAGAACGAACAAAACTCAGATCTAATCTAGATAAAAGCCAAGATCTAATCTATTAGACATGTGCAACGAGATAGATCTGTACTAACCCTTGTAGATCCGAAAGCCTTGTGCGAGATCGGATCTCGTGGTTGATGTAGACGATCACTTGCCGATCTCAAGATCGAGTAGACGATCCTTCCGGTGCCGCGTTCCGGTAGCGCTTCCGCAGTCGGTCACACGTGCGGAGTCGATGCAGACCTTCCTCTCCCTGTTCCCAAAGTGCGGAGGTAGTAGATCTCCACGGAATTCCAGCAGCACGGCATGGTGGTGGTGGTGGAGTAGAGAATGCAGGCTTCGCCAAGCCTGAGCAGAAGGAAGGAGGAGGAGAGAGGCGGCTAGGGCAAGAGTGGAGGGGCAAGGGGTGGCGCCCACCTCTATATATAGAGGGAGTGCTGCCTAGGGTTCCCACCCCTAGGCCCACCTCCTAGGGCACAAGACAGGGGGCTTGGGGGACTTTCCTTCCCTCAGAAATTTCTAGAACCTTCCTAACATTCCAAACCTTCTAGAACCCCCATATAAACACTCCGGACATTTCAACCTACAAAATGATCTCCATTATATGAATCTTATTCTCCTGACAATTCGGATCTTCTCGTGATGTCTCAGATCCAATCCGAGACTCAACAACATTCGTCTCCAACGCACATTCCATATCTACCTAAACAAAGATCGAACCTTATGTGTCACCCTACGGTTCGTGAATATGCGCATATGATGGAGACACCTCCGATCAATAACCATCGCGGATCCGAGATCCATAACGGCTCCCACATACTCAACAATGACTTCGTGATCGATAGAACCATTAACATACGAAACCAATTCCCTTTGTCACGCGATACTCTACTTATCTGAGGTTTGATTGCTCATCTCCATACCTAGTTCTACCTCATCGATAAGTACTCTTTACTCATTCCATGTTATGTCATCCCTTGTGACCTACCACATGCTTGCAAGCTAACTAGATGACATTCCACCGAGAGGGCCTAGAGCATATCTATCCGTCATATGGATGGACAAATCCCAATCTTGGTCCATGCGCTTCAACACATACTTTCAGAATACCCAATGACACCTTTATAACCACCCAGTTACGAAGCGGTGTTTGATGTCATCAAAGTACCCATCCGGTGATGGTGATTAACATAACCTCATGGTCGAAGGATTAGGTTACTATGCATTTGAAAGCTTGTAGCAATGCGAACTAAATGACTTGATCTTATGCTACACTTACTATGGGTGTGTGTCCATAACATCATTCTCCTAATGATACAACCTTGTTATTAATGACATCCAATGTCCATGATCAGGAAACCATGATCATCTATTAATCAACAAGCTAGCTCAACAAGAGGCTTACTAGGGACTCTTTTACGTTTACAAAACACACATGTATTAGTGTTTCTTTATAATACAATTATAGCATGGGATGTAAACATTCATCATAAACACAAAGATATAATAATAACCACTTTAATTATTGCCTCTTGGGCATATCTCCAACAGTCTCCCACTTGCACTAGAGTCAATAATCTAGATTACATGGTAATATACCTAACACCCATGGCGTTCTGGTGTTGGTCATGCTTTGATCTAGGGAGAGGTTTAGTCAACGGATCTGCCACATTCAGATCAGTGTGTACTTTGCAAATCTTTATGTCACCATCTCGGACATACTCGCGAATAGCATGGAAACGTAGCTTGATGTGCTTCAGCTTGCATGTGACCTTGGCTCCTGTGCATTAGCTATGGCACCTGTGTTGTCACAATAGATGGCCATCGGGTCCAACGCACTAGGAACCACGCCAAGTTCAGTAATGAACCCCTTCATCCATATGGCTTCTTGTGCAGCCTCTGAAGCAGCTATGTATTCCGATTTAGTTGAAGATTTCGCCACAACGCTTTGCTTGGCACTCCTCCAGCTCACTGCAGCACCATTCAAAATAAATACGTATCCAGACTATGACTTCGAGTCATCTGGATCGGTGTTCCAACTAGCATCAGTGTAACTGCTACAACAAGTCGCTCATCACCTCCATAAGAAAGAACCATATCCTTAGTCCTATTCGGTACTTTAGGATATTCTTGACCGTCCAAAGGCTCCATTCCAGGATCACTTTGATATCTGCTAGTCAAACTAACAGCATGTGCTATATCCGGTCTTGTACACAGCATGGCATACATGATAGAACCTATGGCCGAGGCGTAGGGAATATTATTCATCTTCTCTCTATCTTCTGCCGTAGTTGGACTTTGAGTCTTACTCAAGGTCTTACCTGACAACATGGGCACGAACCCTTTCTTGCTCTCTTCCATTCTAAACTTCTTTAGAACTTTGTCCAAGTATGTACTTTGTGAAAGCGCTATTAGGCGTCTTGATCTATCTCAATAAATCTTGATGCCTAGAATATATGACGCTTCGCCAAGATCCTTCATTGAAAAACTATTATTCAAATAGGCTTTGACGCTATTAAGAAGTTCTATATCATTCCCAATCAACAATATGTCATCTACATATAGTACTAGGAATGCTACAGAGCTCCCACTCACTTTCTTGTAAATACAAGCTTCTCCATAAGTTTGTATAAATCCAATGCTTTTGATTACTTTATCAAAACGTTGATTCCAACTCCGGGATGCTTGCTTCAGTCCATAAATGGAGCGCTGAAGTTTGCATACCTTGTCAGAATATTTAGGATCGACAAAACCCTTGGGTTGTACCATATATAACTCTTCCTCAATGTCACCATTAAGGAACGCCGTTTTGACATCCATCTGCCAAATCTCATAATCGAAATATGCATCAATTGCTAACAAAATCCTCACAGACTTCAGCTTCGCTACTGGTGAGAATGTCTCATCGTAGTCAACTCCTTGAATTTGTCGGAACCCTTTCGTGACAAGTCGAGCTTTATAGACGGTAACATTACCATCATCATCTGTTTTTCTTTTGAAAATCCATTTGTTCTCGACAGCCTTACGACCATCCAGTAAGTCCACCAAAGTCCATACTTGGTTTTCGTACATGGATCCCATTTCGGATTTCATGGCTTCTATCCATTTGTCGGAATCTGGGCTCACCATAGCTTCTTCATACGTCGCAGGGTCATCAGTGTTGTCCACCAACATGACGTTCAAGGCAGGGTCATACCAATCTTGAGTGGTACGAACCCTCGTTGACCTGCGAGGTTCAGTGGCAACTTCGTTCGAAGTTTCATGATCACCATCATTAGCTTCCTCTCCAATTGGTGCAGTGTAGCATCCCAATTGTCTAACAATTGCAATGCTACTAGCCTAGTCTATATATTTGCTACTTCCTACATATAATTGTTGCATCATAATTATATCATGCGCATGTCGTCATGCCTCCTTGCATTTGAGCATCATATAAAACCCTTTTCATTTGGTTCTTATCTCATATGCATTATTAATTGTATTTGCCTCTTGATATATTGTATTTGGATCTTGATAAATGCTTGATGCCCAAGTTGAGTTGGGGGCATATCTTTTATTAACTCCGCCACCTTTCTTGTCACCACCCCATAATTCCACCATCCTAATTATACCTGAGCTTGTATATTCTCCTTTGGCATTTAATCTAGCTCATGTGGGTTGGGATGGATCCACTTCTATTTCCACATGCTCTCACACTAACATCATGTTATTTTCACATTATTGATATGTGGAGCCACCTTTGCATGTATTATGAGTGGTACCCCTTTTTCTAGCTTCCATATGGAGTGTTTTGGAATAGTTGCTCATGTTGGAATATTGTTGAGGATATTAAACACCTAGTGGAACATACACACTAGCATGTCCCATTTAAATTCAAATATGACCATCTCCATCTACTCCACATGGGACATCCTTTTCAATCCAATTTAGCTTGGCTTTAGCTCCATATTTTGGAATGCATGTGAATAAATGCCATGAGACCTTATTATTGTTTTAACAAAATGATCATGGTATTTATTAATTATGCATGGGCCATGCAAGTCACCACCATCTTGTGCTCTTTTGGTTTCATTTGTTTTGTTTGAATATTTATCTTTTGTGAGCTCCCTTTTTCTCTCAACCCTCATCATCTTGGACCTAGTTCCTTGCATTGTGCATCATACCTCACCCATCATATCCATCTCCTCCATATCCCATGCACTTGATCATGAACAAAAACCTACACTCTAATCTCTCATGCCACCCCCATCTACCCCTAATCTAAACCCTAACCGAGTCTCCCTCTCCTTTTCTCTCTACCACCCGAGCCACCTTGCCACCCCTCCAACCCTAACCCTAACACTAACCACCCTAACCACCCCATGCCGAGCCATGCTTCCCTCTAACCCTAACCCCACGTCGAGCCATCACCCACCTAGCTAACATCCCCTCTCGGTCCCTCTCTTTCTCTCGCTGCACAAGGACCCCACCGAGCCATCCATCCTCTCCCTGGCCCACCTGCAGCCACACCACCTCCCAGGCCGAGCCTCGCCGGGCACGTGAGCGAGGAGGGAAGGAAAAAGGTGCTTGCCACCTTTCCACCCGAGCCTCCCCATGTGCTTCCCTCCCTCGTCCTTATCTATCTACCCCCTCTCTCCTCTGCCGCGTCTACCCCAGGCCTCTGCGTCGCAGCCCTACCCCAGCTCCCCTCCCCTTCCAACTCCGGCCACCACCGTCGGCTTCGGCGTCCACCAACAGATCGAGGAGGCGGGCGTGGTGTGTGAGGTGTCGAGTAAGCCAGAGTCCCACGCCGCCCAGACATGGCAGCGAGGAGGCGACCTAACCCAGCGCACGCCGACGACGCCGAAACCCTAGCCGGCTGTGCGTCTGCAACGCCGCCGATCCTCTGCGCCTCTCGCCGTTCCATCACCACCAACAGCACCTCGGTGAGCCCCTGTGCCCCCTTGACAACCTCTCGTGCGCTGTTGTTTCCTGTACACGCCGGTCACTCCAACGAACGCTCTCTGTGCGCCGGTGTGCACGAGTGTCTGCTCGTCGCCGTGCCTCGCAGCACCTTACCTAGCCGCGCAACAGCAACCCACCAACAACCCCTCCGAGCCGGTCGTTGCTGCCACACAAGGCATCGTGGGTTCGATCCCCGCCAAGAACTTTTCGGCCACAAGAACTCAGGAAGAGAAAGCAAGAGTCAGTGCGCACTTTGCAAATCCCCCCCAACCTTTTCGTTTTCTATACCCGCGCTCCACCTAACCCCACCTGTCAGCCGCTATGGCCTTTTTACAAAAAGGCTCCCGCACTTTGTTTCCCTCAACCCGCAGTCCCTAGCTTCTACACGTGGCAACCCCCCTTTCACCAGCGTGGGCCGCTGAAGGTCAGGTCCACCTGTCGGTCGTGGCTCACGTCCGTCATGCGTGAGAAAAGCCCCATTGCAGTTGCCTCTGGCCAGGCCCAGTCAGTCCCACCCATCTGTGGCTGTGGCTAGCTCGGCCTAGGTGTAAAAAGTCTTTCTGTTTATCTGTTTAAATAAAACAATTTCAGAAATGTTTAAATATGAATTTAATTCTGTTTTTAATAACTTTTAATTTGTAATTCCAAATAATACAAATAATATATGTTTTGGAATCAGAAAAATGTGAGGATTTCAAATATGCTTTTCAAAATATTATTTGGGCACTTTAAATTTTCGAAATTGTTTAAATACAATAAAAATGTTTTTTTCTTAAATAATTAATAACTTTAATTATACAACTCCAAATCCGACAAATAATATGTCTAAATCGACCAGCGCGACGAGCCCGTTCTAACTATGCATTTCATGTTCTGGATTGCAGCATGCATCATATAAATATAAAGTATACAGCAACTTATATGGGAGCAAAACATGGCTAAAACTCAATAAAGTGCTTTATTCTTGTACCCCACACCTCACCCATGCCATGCTACATTATTGCCATGTAAATTGTGCATCATTCATCATGGCATGCTTGTTTGCTTGTCGCATTTTAATTCATATGCTTGTGCACTTATTTATGTTGGCCCTTGTTTGTTTGGTTCTTCGCCGAATAGACGCCGAGCAGGGGAAATACCAGGAATCCCAGGAGTACTACCCAGATCCGTCTCTCGCTTCAACTGAGCTGCCAGGCAAGCACTACCACATGCTTGCATACATATAGTACCTATTGCCTCTATCTTGTTCTTGCATCATTGAGTCGCGATTGCATTAAATTGAATCCCAAGTACTGCATAGCCTTTACTTTTAAACCCCACTGAAGCTTGTTCCTCCATCCCATGAGCCATTACTACAGGAGTTGTTTGATCCATGCGAGTCGTAGAACAGCATGTGTAGGGTATGTGAGTGTTTGATGGATAACGAGGTACCTAAACAACTTAACCTGAGTAGTAATGGGATAACTAATGAAAGCGGCACCGGTGGGCAATATCTGCTATTTAGTTTTTCATGCTCACCTGTGTCCCGTAGGACCCTGAGTACTTGATTCCTGTTCCTCGATTATTCGCACTATCCACATCCGGGAGGCCTTATGGACCCCCCTGAGCCAGAGCTGGATTCATTTCTATTTCTTGGGGCCACAAAGTAGTTCGGGGCTTTATTACTATCCTGTACTTATGCCATGCTTTACTGCTTTATTTAAGATTGTGCGTGGATCACCTGTACTGTTTAGGATTGCAGAGTGTTTTCGCGATATCGACAAGCCCAGTCACACTTTCGGGTTCCCAGTCGTTTACAACCATTGGCGCAAACCTTGGGTCCATCTCGGAGCCGGCCAACTTTGTTGCGGGTAGCTTAATGGGGTGGCCCCCTGAAACATTTTTGAATCCTATGATCGCTTTGTCGTGAATGCCTCGTTGG
Organism: Avena insularis; assembly: GCA_023614405.1. NCBI lineage: Eukaryota > Viridiplantae > Streptophyta > Magnoliopsida > Poales > Poaceae > Avena > Avena insularis. The sequence goes on from CM042686.1 coordinate 570,180,772, forward strand.
GTTTTGCTTTGGTTTTTCCGAGGTTGATCGAGTGTGTGTTGCTATTTGTGCACCCTTGCAGGGTAAATCTTCTGGCCGGTGTCATGTTATGAACGACTTGGAGCACAATTTCTCGATCATAGACAAGTATAACTAAAGTACCGCTTTTAATTTGACTAAGTAACTGACTAGTAAATAGTGCAATACTCATGGAATGGTTAATAAAACTGCCAACGGATGGGTTGTTCGTCCGCTTTCTCGTTGGTAAGCGAGAAGGAGGATGGATCTGTTAATTATACTGTTATAACTGTTGTTATTAATTAATGGACATCCGTCTATCATTGGTTAGGCGGATGGTTAGCGAGTATCTATAGACTTTTAGCTAGTATATTTTGCTGCAATTGCGTCACCCCAGGTATATGTCCCGTTTAGAGGCATAAAGACTTGATGAGTACCCCTAGGGTCTCACACGATAAATTGTTTGATTCAGATGAACAGGTGTATTCGCAAGATGGATACTGGGTGGAGGAGACAAATGATGTTGGCAACGATCACTCGGTGTAGAGATTCTGGGGATGGGGATCCGCGAGATCTGTGGGCGGGATGTGTTTATTTATGTGGCATCTTATGCCGATTTGCTTCTTATCCATACTCGGATCTTGTTTTCCGCTTCCGCCTGATACTCTGATGTTTGATGTATGAGGAGCTATCCCAAACTTTTATATCTATCTAGGATATTTGGATCTTGCCGTATGGCGTTGCAATATATTTCTATTTCTTTTAGATGGTATGGCTTTGAGAACTATTGTATGGTGGCTTGCATACATACTCACTTGTGTATGTAGTTGATCTCTTCGCCTGCCGACTACACCGATCGTTCTTGTCCCGATGTTCTGGAAGTGGTTAGGCCGGCCGACGGGTCTACCTGTGGGTGGCCCCTGGGCCTCCACCGTACTATTTTAACCACTTTCGCTCATCCAGGCATGCAACTTAGAGCATAGTGTCCGAGGTAGTTACATGCAGGCGGCACAAAACCATCTTCCGGTGCTGCGCTACTCTCAACTCCGAGAGAAGGTTCAATAACCTCGTCGAGTTCTACTTTCCTTCCAGTCACTTCCTTCGAGAGAAACTCCTTCTCAAGAAAGGATCCATTCTTGGCAACGAAAACTTTGCCTTCGGATCTATGATAGAAGGTATACCCAATTGTTTCTTTAGGGTATCCTATGAAGACGCATTTCTCCGCTTTGGGTTCAAGCTTATCAGGTTGTAGCTTCTTTACATACGCTTCGCAACCCCAAACTTTAAGGAACGACAACTTAGGTTTCTTTCCAAACCATAATTCATACGGTGTCGTTTCACCGGATTTAGATGGTGCCCTATTTAAAGTGAATGCGGCCGTCTCTAATGCATAGCCCCAAAACGATAGCGGTAAATTTGTAAGAGACATCATAGACCAAACCATATCTAAGAGAGTTCGATTACGACGTTCGAACACACCATTACGCTGTGGTTTTCCCGGAGGTGTCAATTGCGAAAGTATTCCACATTTCTTTAAATGCATGCCAAACTCATAACTTAGATATTCACCACCGCGGTCAGAACGCAGAAACTTAATCTTCCTGTTACGATGATTTTCCACTTCACTTTGAAATTCCTTAAACTTCTCGAAAGTTTTGGACTTATGTTTCATAAAGTAGACATACCCATATCTACTTAAGTCATCCGTGAAAGTGAGAACATAACGATATCCACCACGTGATGATACACTCATTGGACCGCACACATCGGTATGTATTATTTCCAATAAGTCTGTAGCTCGCTCCATTATTCCAGAGAATGGAATCTTAGTCATTTTTCCCATTAGACATGCTTCGCATCTTTCAAGTGATTCAAAATCAAGTGATTCAAGAAGTCCATCAGAATGGAGTTTCTTCATACGCTTCACTCCAATGTGACCAAGACGACAGTGCCACATGTATGTAGAATTATCATTCAATTTTGTTCGTTTAGCATCTATGTTGTGAACATGTGTATCACTACTATCGAGATTTAGTAAGAATAAACCATTCATCTCAGGTGCATTACCATAAAAGATATTACTCATATAAATCGAACAACCTTTATTCTCGGACTTAAAAGAGTAACCGTCTACTTAATAAATGTGATCCAGATATAATGTTCATGCTTAACGCAGCACCAAATAACAATTATTCAAATTTAAAACTAATCCCGAAGGTAGATGTAGAGGGAAGCGTCTTGTGGCGATCACATCAACCTTGGAGCCATTTCCAACACGCATCGTCACCTCGTCTCGCCATCTTCGCTTATTCCATGACTCTGTTTGAGTTACAAATATGAGCAACCGAACCGAGATCAAATACCCGAGCACTTTACGATTACTAGTAAGATACACATCAATAATATGTATATCGAATATACCTTTCTTCTTGATGTTGCCGTTCTTCGATCCGCCAGTACTTGGGCGATTATGCTTCCGTGACCACCCTTGCGAGAAGCATTCAGTTTTGCTTAGGACCAGCCTTGGGCTTCTTAGCGAGTCTGAGCTTTCTTGCCGTCCTTCTTGAAGTTGCCCTTGTTCTTAGGCTTGCCCTGTTTCTTGAAATTGGTGGTCTTATTGACCATCAACACTTGGTGCTCCTTTTTGATCTCCACTTCAGCAGTTTTTAGCATGGACGATAGTTCAAGCAACGTCTTGTTCATGCAGTGCATATTGTAGTTCATCACAAAGTTCTTATAACTCGGTGGCAGTGATCGGAGGACACGGTGAATCCCTAACTCATTAGGAATCGTTATCCCCAACTCTTGGAGCTTGTTTGCGTGCCCAGACATGGTGAGCACGTGCCCAAACATGGTGTATGCACATGTAGAATCTATCACATCTGATCATCACGAGATGCTTCGAAACGACGAGTCTTAGCAACGGTGCCAACTAAGGACAAACACTTTATTACTTGATATTTAGTGAGAGGGATCATCTTATAATGCTACCGTCGCGATCTAAGCAATACAAGATGCATAAAGGATTAACATCACAGGCAATTCATAATTAGTGTGATATGATATGGCCCTTTCTTCTTATGCCTTTGATCTCCATCTCCAAAGCACGGACATGATCTCCATCATCACCAGCATTGCGTCAAGGTTAGTGACGCCACTTCATGGTTGTCCATCATCACTAGCAACTATTACAACTACTTGGAATAAAGCTATTACAAGATGAATAGACACGCAGGTCTTAACAGAATTAAACAAACCATTATGCTCCTGCCGGTTGCCATATTACAACAAGGATCATTGCATACATCAAATATAATCACAATCACATTATGGCCATATCACATCACAAAACCCCTGCAAAAACAAGTTAGACGCCTCTAATTTTCTTTGCATGTTTTACGTGGTTTGGGGCTTTCGAATAAGAACGGATCTTACCTACGAAACTGAACCACAACGTTGATACAAGTGCTATCAAGTACAAAAAGTGTAAATTGGATCTATACTATGGTGGGAGAGACAGACACCCGCAAAGCCACTTGTGCAAAGCAAGTTACACGTCAAGCGTGGAGCAAGTCTCATGTGCGATGACATGTAAGGTTAGCCCGAGCCGCTTCATCCCACCATACCGCAAGATGCAAAGTACACAAAGCAAAAGACGACACGAGCACCAACGCCCACAAAACCATTTTGTTCTACTCGTGCAACAGATCTATGCATAGACACGGCTCTGATACCACTGATGGGTTCGTAGCAAGGAAAACAAAAAATTTCTACCGCAAGAACGAACAAAACCTAGATCTAATCTAGATAAAAGCCAAGATCTAATATATTAGACATGTGCAACAAGATAGATCTGTACTAACCCTTGTAGATCCGAAAGCCTTGTGCGAGATCAGATCTCGTGGTTGATGTAGACGATCACTTGCCGATCTCAAGATTGAGTAGACGATCCTTTCGGCGCCGCGTTCCGGCAGCGCTTCCGTAGTCGGTCACACGTGCGGAGTCGATGCAGACCTTCCTCTCCCCGTTCCAGTGAGCAGCGGAGGTAGTAGATCTCTCCACGGAATTCCAGCGGCACGACGGCATGGTGGTGGTGGTGGAGTAGAGAATTCTGCAGGGCTTCGCCTAAGCCTGAGCAGAAGGAAGGAGGAGGAGAGAGGCGGCTAGGGCAAGAGTGGAGGGGCAAGGGGGTGGCGCCTCCACCCCTCTATATATAGAGGGAGGGGTGCGGCCTAGGGTTCCCACCCCTAGGCCCACCTCCTAGGGCCGGCGCACAAGGGGGGCTTGGGGGGAGTTTCCTCCCTCCCCCCAAGTTTCCCCTTTTTCTTTCTTGGTTTTCAAGTAAACTCCATAGAAATTTCTAGAACCTTCTGGAACATTCCGAAACCTTCTAGAACCCCCATATAAACACTCCGGGACATTTCCGAACCTAGAAAATGATCTCCATTATATGAATCTTATTCTCCGGACAATTCCGGATCTCCTCGTGATGTCTCAGATCCAATCCGAGACTCCGAACAACATTCGGTCTCCAACGCACATTCCATATCTACCTAAACAGCATCGAACCTTAAGTGTGTCACCCTACGGTTCATGAATATGCAGACATGATGGAGATACCTCTCCGATCAATAACCATCAGTAGGATCTGGAGATCCATAACGGCTCCCACATACTCAACGATGACTTCGTGATCGATAGAACCATTAACATACGAAACCAATTCCCTTTGTCACGCGATACTCTACTTATCCGAGGTTTAATCGTCGGTATCTCCATACCTAGTTCTACCTCGTTACTAATAAGTACTCTTTACTCGTTCCATGTTATGTCATCCCTTGTGACCCAGTCACATGCTTGCAAGCTAACTAGATGACATTCCACCGAGAGGGCCCAGAGCATATCTATCCGTCATATGGATGGACAAATCCCAATCTTGGTCCATGCGCTTCAACACATACTTTCAGAATACCCAATGACACCTTTATAACCACCCGATTCTGAGCGGTGTTTGATGTCATCAAAGTACCCATCCGGTGATGGTGATTAACATAACCTCATGGTCGAAGGATTAGGTTACTATGCATTTGAAAGCTTGTAGCAATACGAACTAAATGACTTGATCTTATGCTACACTTACTATGGGTGTGTGTCCATCACATCATTCTCCTAATGATACAACCTTGTTATTAATGACATCCAATGTCCATGATCGGGAAACCATGATCATCTATTAATCAACAAGCTAGTTCAACAAGAGGCTTACTAGGGACTCTTTTACGTTTACAAAACACACATGTATTAGTGTTTCCTTATAATACAATTATAGCATGGGATGTAAACATTCATCATAAACACAAAGATATAATAATAACCACTTTTATTATTGCCTATTGGGCATATCTCCAACAGATCTATGCAAGACATTGATGTCATTGAGGGATCCTGGCAATCAAAAAAACAATGCCAAATCCACAAATCTTCCGATGCCACCGCTTCAAGCACAATGGTGGGATCATGACTCTTACCACAATATTGCTCGTGCCATGACTTAGGGCAATTCTTCCGCCTCCAATGCATGGCATCAACACTACCTAGCATCCCCAGACAACCTCTTTTCTCATTTATCGCTAGCAATTTTTGCGCATCTTCATTATTTGGGGAACGGAGATACTTGGGGCTAAACACCCAGATCACCACCTTGGCAAACATATGGATAGGTTGAATGGTGGTATCTTCGCCAACACGAAGGTACTCATCCGTATAGTCTGTGGGGATGCCATATGCAATCACCCGCATTGCAGCCGAGATTTTTTGGTTGGCACTAAATCCTAAGATGCCGGCGGCATTTATTCGGCGGGTGAAATAGCGACAAGTCGCTTCACAAGTTTTGACTATGTTTACGAACAAGCTACGACACATCTGATATCTTCTATGAAAGAGGTGTGACGGGTTTGTTGGTACCTCGACAAAATAGTCTTCCATGAGCTTGGCGTGGTCGAGCGCTCGATTTCAGGTGATGCAAATGCGGCCGGAAGAAATTAGCCTGTTCTTGGAGCTCCTTCGCCGATAGTATCATGATGAGTTGCTCTGTGTCGTCGTCGTTGAGTAACTCGTCCAGTTCCGAGTCGGAGGATGAAGAGGAGGAGTCGTCCAGGAGGATATCCATGGTCAGCGAGAGCGACATCTACAAAATCCCGAGGAGAAGCTCCATGGTCAACAACGCATCGGCCGGACAAACCGAGAACGAAACTGACCGAACCTTACCGCCGTATCGGAAGAGGATGCAGGACAGGCACCGCCACCACTGAATTGGGCCTTCTAGCTCGAGGTCGCGACCGAATTCAAGCTCCGTCGTGGATCCACGGAAACTTTCCGCCGAGAAAGCTTCCCGTGAACCCCCCGCAAGTTGCGACCTTTCACCGACGCGGTGAGGTGCGGGGCACTTGTCTACGGTGGGTCGTGGCGGTTGTGAGGTAGGAATCGATGGCGGGAGGCAGTCGCGGTGGCTCGGCGGGAGAGAGGGAAGCGGGGAGGAAGAAAGTGGGGGTGGGGGAAATGTGAAACTTCAGCGCGCCATCTCTGCTTGTGCGAGTAGAGGTCGCGTTCGGTTTCCCCTCTCGACCCGCGGATGTATAGGCCGGTGGCCGAAATCTACCGCCCCCCATAAAAAAATGCGGGTCGGGTCGATTTACGGTAGCTGATCGGTGCGCGATTTCTATGGGAAACCATAAACTGGCAGTTATTTTACGGTTCCGGGCGATACACGGTAGCTGCTAGAGTTGCTCTTAGGCCATCTTGCACGACGCGCTGGGATGGAGGGGTCCAAGACTAAGTTTGGTATTGCGCAGGTACCCGGTTGTAACATCCCCTAGTTTAATAGAATCGGACTGGATAGAAAATTGACGTGTACAACTTTGGTATAAACTTTGATAAAACTATATTTTAGGGAGGTATAAGTAATACTCATAAACAAAAGTGAACTATAATACAAACAAAACTCTATAAGAAACAAATACCAGATCTATTCATATCTTATTCTATCTTGATCATCACCTTATCTATTGTCACATGCGCCATATTATATTATGCATAGGAAATCATCGAGTCTTCTAATGAAATCTCGATCTATTCTATTCATGCTTATCTAAATCATAAACCTCTCAAAAGGATCATTTAACACATTACACAAAAATATGGAAAACCATAAGGTCTAAAATGCATGATAGCCATGCATTGTTATTCAAATCATAACTTAATAAGTATAATGAATCCAATAAAACTAAACTCATTTGCATTCCTAAAATAGATCAAACTATTTGAATTAAATTAACTGCAAGTGTTTTGCAACTCAAATGTTCATGCTTAGATGAAATCAAATATCATCATTTGAACTAAAGCCATATTTAGACCCTTGTTGGTCATCCACATTGATAATTAAGTGCATTAGAACACAAACACATTCCTAAGGAACAAGTATCAGATCTATTCTTATATTATCTTATTCTATCTTATCTCAACCATCATCCTATCTATCATCCCTTGTGTTGGACAAACTTATAGTACAAAGAAAATCATCCAAATCTGTTGGCAAAGACTTGATCTTCCAAATCTTTATCTATTCTAGTATTATCTAACCAAATCATTAAACCACAATAAACAGTGGATCAAAGGCAACACAAAGGTGATCCAATTAACTTTAGACAACAATGGAAATTTAAGAACTTGCCTTTAGTATATGCAAGTTTTTTATAAAATAAAGGCTAAATTCCAAATTGAATTGTTCTTTATTGGTATTGAATGACCAATTGGAACTAAGTACATATTTGGACCTTGGTTAATTATCCACCTTGATCAATTAAGTTTTCACTTAATTAAATCATAGTATCGATTAAGTTTCCACTTAGTTAATAATCCCACGTTGGAAATTAATGTTAATCCATATTGCTAATTAAGTTTCACTTAATTAAGATGGAAGTTTATAATAATCACCCACACTTGTAAATTAATTTTTCACTAAATATGCAAATAAGCCCAAGTGTAATTCTTAATCCAATCTTAATTATCAAAGCCCACGTGATAAATCACTCCAAGGCACTTTTAGTGACAAATGTCACTTGTCATGATCAAAAATAAATATTTCAAAATACCATCTAGTAACTTAGGCCACTAAGTTATTCAGGGCTATTATCTCAAGTCTTAAAGTCCATGTGAAATTGACACCTAGTAGCTTAGTCACCCATGCAAAGGATGAGTCATCACTTGAAGTGTCACCTTGCCATGAAGGGAGAATAAATATGCACATAAAGCTGAAATACAAGGACAACTCACGTATAACCAAGCACCTTAGAGCATCTCCACTTGTCCCCCCATACGACATCCAACGTGGTTGTTTTTTGGCCCATATGGGGGGCCGCTGGATAGATCATAGGAACGGGGGATTCGGCTCTCCATCGTGGCCTCCATAACACAAGCCAATTGTTTATTTTTAATACATAAATTTAAATAACATCTGAAATACATTAAAATAACTAGTCATATTCCTTCCTAGGCCTATAGTAGGCGTGTTCGTAGTCCTCGTCATCCCTCGAAGAACACCACAGCAGGAGCCTCACGCAGGTCGGCAATCGCTGGCTACAATGGCTACAGCCCTAGCCATAGTCACTACGATGCGTGATGTAGGCTTGCTCCTCCTTCTCCCACCAGGCATGGGCGGAGTACAGCTCAGGCATGGGCATGCCTTCCAAGGAGGCGCGAATGGAAACACATTGGCCTGGATAGTCCTCTAGGTCACTGGTGAGCCTTAGCTGGTGCACGACTATGGTGTATTCTGAAGGCACCTGCCAGTTTCCTGGCCTCGGCTGCTTGAGGCAAAGATGACCGCGTGGGAGCGAGGCTCGAATGGTGACGGCGTCGTGCCCACGCCCGTCCTTCTTCGACGGCAACCAATGAAAGTGTGGGTAGTGCATGCGTGGGTAACCTCCCGCCGTGATGTGGGTCATCACATCCTAGAGGGTTCGGGCACACCCCACCAAGCTGTTGTCCGGCCTCATTGTTGTTCACAGGAGGCGGGTCGTCCCCTTCGCACCTTGCGAGCTCCCTCTCACGTCGATTGGCGAAGAAGGCATCTCAAGTGCCATCATTGTTGGGATCCAACTGGGAGTCCATCCTCTTCATCAGGGTGAGCTTGCCATAGTACTGGTTCGTGATGAATGTCCGACGAGCCGCCTCTAGCAGCACATGAGAGACAGGAACACCATCGGTGCTCAGACTCCAACCGGGGGCACCGGTAGTTTCGCGGACAGGGGTAGTCGAAGGCACACAATGCCTCCGCCTGCGCGTTGCTGAGAGTGAGTTGAGGTGAGGCCATGGTGTGAGAGCGAGTGTAGATCTGCAATGGTGATGGCCACCGCGTCTACATATAGCGAGAAAAGGGTGGGAAGACCGGGCGGGAAGCAATGGAAAAGGCGGGAAGGGCATGGCGGGAGAACTCGGTGGCAAGCAATTTGTCGCCACGTGGCCATGTAACGCCGCTCAGAAGATGAGACATATATATCACTACCATGGCTGGCCCGTAATGCCTTCTCGTTCATCCAGCACCCCCGCCAGAACCTCCGTGGGTTGGGTTCATTCTGGGAGCGCCGGATAACTAGTTGGTCCGCGCTGGCCCCAAAATCAAATTGGAGGGTGCGGCTAGGCGTGATTTTTTGCACCGACATTCCCCATAGACCTTTGGGCGGCCTTTAGGATGGGCGAGTGGAGGTGTCAACTGTAGAGGGATCCTTGAGCAATATAAATATAGCCTTTATCCCAAGGGTAGAGCTCACACCCCCAATCCCACAAACTAGAAACACAAACTAGTAATCAGAGATAGAGATAGAGATTTAGAGAGGCAAGTGAAGCGGCAAGTAGAAGGCCAGGTATAAGAATATCATGATCAACAGGAGAAGAGCTACTCTTCAAAGGTTCATGGCTAAACAACTAGAATTAGAATAAAAATACATAGTAGATAAGAGATCATCTAGATCTGTAGAGGATTTAGTCGTAGAACCTATGGTTGCATAGTACTAATAGATCATGCTAAGCATGAATCTTATTGCTAGGAAAGAAAAGCATGCCAATACTTACACAAGCACACCTTAAACACTAGAAGCAAGCTAGGAATATATCCAAAAGTAGGGTAAAACTATAGTTTACTTGGTTGTGAATATAAACCTACTCTAAATATTTTTTATACGTTGGTAAAATCATTCAACCTTCCAAATATTTTAATGAGTATGATCCCTACTTAATGGTGAGAGAAATTAAGTGGATGTAATACTCTATTCTAAACTAGGGCATATATCTATATTATACCATACTGACTTAGATATAACTCCATGTCTCCATATCTATCTTGTGATTCATCTTTGTGAAATAAATCAAAGGAATATTTTCAATGGTTGTAATCAAACATTTCTTTTGATCTAAAACCCTAAACTCAAGAATTGTGTTGTGATGATCAATACCTCTCATTCTTGCGAATTAAATCTATTCTTATAACACTAAACCTAGTGTATTATGTTGATGTGATTATGATCACAACTTCTAGGTGAAGTAAACCAAAATCTTGTCCAGTGTTGGAGAGCACACATATCACATATCTCTGTCTTGCTTAAAACACACAAATGTTCCCTTATGATAAAAATCATAAGAACATCTACATTAATTCATTCATATCTACTAGAACAAAGTATACCTAAGTCATGAACCTAAATTATAAGCATCTTAACTCAACCTATGGAGTTATTTTAATGATCTTATAAACTACTTCTAAATATAAAGGAATTCATTTGATATTTATCTCAAACAGAAAACCCAAATGTCATGCTAGTTCTCGATTTGAAATATAGGATTTGAAATTCTTTTCTTAAGGATTATAACAAGACACTAGGGAAATATCCAAATCTTTAGTAGGTGCTTATGGTTCAAAATAATTCTTTTAAACAATTTTCCAATTCAAAGGTTTAAATGCCATTTGAATCCTACATACAATTATGTGAGTAGATAAATAGCTAGAAACCTATTCCAACTATTTATAAGAGGGGTGAAATAAAATACCCCTCAATCAAACTTGCACAAATATCAAAACCTAATTCTCTACTAAAACCTCTTCAAAAATCTTAATAGACAAATAGTTGAAAACTATTCAAAATATACAAACCAATCATCAATATTAGGGATGTAAATACCCCTAAGTCTCATTCTAAATGTTTCAAATAATTCAAATACTCAAATCCTCTCAAATATGGTCCAATTTTCAAATCAAAATTCAAAACATAATTCAAAAAGAGAAAATCAAATTACAAAAATAAATTATTAAGATTTGAACTTAGGTTGCTATAACCATATCTTCTAAAACCTAACCACACCTAAACCATATGTCTTTCTCATGTTTAAATCAAATTAAGTTATTTTACTTCAAGTGTGTGATCATGTTTGATATTAGCATATAAAATATTTATGCTTTGACATCAGTAGAAGGTCATAACTAGATCATTTGTTACTTACCTTACCATAATAGATACTTACCCTAATTATCAAGTTAACTTATATAGGTTAAGCATATCATAGTAAAACTATACAATAGTATACCATTAAGATCATGATTCCAAACCAAGTTATCATTGGACATCATCCTAGTTTGTGTAACTTGAGTACTCCTACTTTGTATGTCTATCCTTTTAAAGACAATATCCCTTACACCTAATACATATGAATTCCATATACCTCGGCCATAGCAATAGCTTGAGTAGAGTTTATTTATTATCCTTAATTGAGTATCATTCTTTACAAAGTACTACAAGCCAAGCTTATGACATCATCAACTCAAACTGAGAGTTATTCATTAAATAACCTTAACCATACCTAGTAAGACCTAAAAGTAAACCATACTTGGAGTTCACCTATTACGTTGAATTAACCTTAACCATATATTATTACTTAAGTATAATCCTTACTTAAGAACCTTAATCTAATCCATATACTTATATATAGAAACCATTATATGTTATCCAACCAAAATTAATATTTTAACTTTAGACCATTTCCTACTTAGGAGCCATCTGATATAGACCATAATTTTATATTTTCAAGTTGTTATGTCCCTGGAACCTAAATATTGCCCTTCAGCAAGACTTGGACCTAATGAATACAATCCAATACCAATTATAACATCCCAAAACTTTAATCCAAGGTTATTAAGATCCAAATCATCAAAATTAGGGTTAACAAAAACTTTTCGAATTAAAATTATTAAAGCATTCATATGTGTGTGCATTTAAATAGGAGTTGTTTAGAATTTCCTTGTTTAAGTGATCTGTTGCTTGTAAAATGATTCTTAGGTGAAATAAACATCATCTAGATCATTCCCAAACAAATCCCAAAGAAAAACAAATCAAAATGAATAAAAGAAGAGAATGGTCATTTGTGCCATTTTAATCAACATACCTACTTTGGCTATTCCTAGTACTCAATTCTTAACAGAAACAAATGTGGATCTTTGCACCCCTTGCTAGTACATATAATGATGTACCAATGCCCACTTTGTGATCTGCCAAAAACTTTCAAAAACTAATTTTAAATGATATTTGAAAATTGAATCTAGTGTAGGTATCAAGATCACCCTATTTCAAAAACCAATCAAATGAGCTCCATTTTCAAAACCCAAGCACCCACAGAGTCTCAAGCTTATTACTAACACACCCACCAAAAATCTTTTCAAAATTCAAAAGTAAATTTCTTGCGGCCATTTTCACAAACACTTGACAGACAGGAATCAAACTCTAATCCTAGCTCACTGTTTTCTACAGGGTTTTGCCCCCAATTGACCTCCATTTACTCCCTCTATCTCCCATTGATCTAACCAGGCCATTACCACCCCATCCCCTATCCCCTAGCAGCAAGGCCATGCCACCCCGAGCACCATGTCGCCGGCCTAACTTGCCATCGCCGCAGCAGACCGCCCCTCTCTCTCTCTCGCCATGTCTAGGAGCTAGCCCAGACCAGATCACCACCCCTCCGTCCCTCTCGCACAACAGCGTGGACCACCCGTAGAGCATCGCGCCTAGAGTGTCTGCGCCATGCCGAGCACACGCCGGAGCGCCGCGCCCGACACGCGTGCACACGCCGTCCCTTGACCATAGCCCGCGCCCACCGCGTCGCCAAGACCCAGGGAACCCCCCAGACATGCCTGTTCGCCGCCTATTGCACCACAGACACCGCATGCCGTGAAGACCGTCGCCTCTGCCGCTCAGAGCGTGAGCACCGCCCGACCATTAGCCACCGCCCCTAAGCCCGCATTTAAGCCCTAGAGCACCGCCAGGAGACCAGCCACCGTCCCCTACCTCGAGCCACGCCGCTAGCATGCTGTGCAGCCCTCGCCGGAGTCGCTCGCCCATCCCTTTCGGTCGCCTCGTCGAGCATAAATAGAGGCCACCCCCAGCCTCATTCTGCACACCACTCACCTCCCCTCTCCTCACTGATAAGTCCCCACTTCACCCTGGAGCTGCTCGAGCTCGTAGTCGCCGGAATTTCACCGGAGCTGGCCGCCTCTGGAGGAGAAGGGGCCCGCTGATTTTGTCCACCCGTGGAGCTGCCTCGACCACCCCTGAGCTCGCCATCGTGTACCAGTTCATTTGCCCGCCTCGCCGTCATCCACCAGTTCATTTGCCTGCCTCGTCGTCGTTGCTAGAGCCCTGGTACGCTCCCTGAGCACCCCCACCGAGCCACTAGGGTTAAACCTCGCTGGCGACCTGTCTGTCATCGACGACGAGCCCCAGCCGTCGATCCTAGTTCAAATCTAACGGCCCACATCGCCCCGTACCGCTTCGTGTGTAATAAGCCGCTGACCGGTGGACCCCCTGTCAGCTGTGCCCCATGCCGCGGAGTGCCACTGGGCCGGCCCGTTAGCTTTCCCGCGCGACCCATTTAATTCAAATTAGGATTTTTCTATTTAGGTTTGAACTTAGTTCTGTCCCATAGTTTGAAAATGAATTCAGAGAGATTTACAAATCCAAATGGAGTGATTCCAATTTTGTTAGAAAGCTACGAAAAAGATCTATCCAAGCCCGTTGGATTTAATTCAATTAGAGTTAGAGATCTCTCCTAGTAAAAATAACAAGACAGAAGATTTTGCACATTCAAACATTTTTATAAAATCAACCATGATAGCTTTTGAGTTGTTTCCAACTCTCAAAAATCACATTTCACCATACCTATCTGAATATGTAATAATATTAGGGTTTACATGCAGTGACTCTGGACTAGTACCAAAATAATGCTATATAGGCATTTCTAGTCACTTTAAATCATTAAATAATGAACTTAAACCAAAGTAATTGTGATCCAACCCTTAAATCACATTCCCACATGTTAGAATATGTGGTGATGACATGTGTCCACATGATCCCATATTTTAAGTGGTGAATATTAAATCTTAGTTAATTTTTCAATGAGTAGAAATTACTTTTCTAAAATAAAAAGAATGAAACTAGTTAATAAAACTTGTGATGCTTGTGATGATAATAGATCATAAAATCTGTGCCTTAGTGTGCTAATTATACTAGTTAAGTATTGTTTGGTGATTGTGTACTTCGTATGTATTTATAGACGATAGTACCGACCAAGCTTTCGAGGAGGAGTTCTACCAAGAGGAGGAAGAAAACTTCAACCACTGCACTAACCAAGGCAAGCTATTGTTAGCAAGCTAGAATTAAGCTAGATGGTTGAGCAAAGATGCTTTAGGCATGCTTTGGTTATACCACTTTGACCATTTATTTACCCCAAGTATTAATTTCAAGCTTTACTTCCTTTACTTTACCCAAAGTTCCTTACTTGTTTTGAAGGTAGCATAAAGAGTATAAAACTTGGCCTATTTAGATAAACTTTAGATGTCATTCTATGGCATGAGATTGACCCCATCTTTCCACCTTAGTGAACACTCTTAACTTAGTAGTTTAGAGTAGATAAAAACTTGAGTCACTTTAGATGGGAACACTTGGTGAAAATGAATTATGAAAACCTTGGAATGATGAGTCATTCTATTGAGATGTTTTGAAATGTGTTGAGAAACACAAATGGTTTATGATGGTGAAAATGTTGAGGCATGAGCCTTAACCCTTTTACAAAACTGATGGTTGGATTCAGATGCGATACCATTCCAAATTTACCGTACAACCACAATAACTGAATTGGGTAAGGCTTAGCCAGAAGTTTATATGCATTAGTATTAGTTCCCTCACGGGAGAGGTTTGAGCTGAGGCTACCTCTCAATGTTGTCCACCTATGCAGTGCCCAAGATGATAGATGGTCATGGTTGGGAGGCCATGCTCATAGGAGAGGTGCTTATACTAGGGTGTGTAAAGGAAAGGTTGTGTTTGATTATCTGCATACTAAGTATGATGATTCAGGGTTATCCCTGACAGATGTATCGAATCTTGTGGTTAAAGTGTACCACCTCTGCAGAGTGTCAAACTATTCGAATAGCCACGTCCGCGGTTATGGACAGTTGGAATGGCCATATTGTTTCGTTGTCAGATGTTTTCAAAATAACTTATGAAAGGAATAATGAATCTTGACTTGACCATAATAGGGTTGTGTTTATGACACTAGCTTCCCAACTTAAGTGATTCTAGAACTTTATTTTATCTTTCTTTGTTTCAGAACTCAGCTTAGGTTTCAAACTTAACTTTATAGTTAAACTTAGAGTTAGCACTTTAACTTAGAATTATACTACTTGTTAGTGGTAGTCTGCGAGTACTTAAAGAGTACTCATGGCTTTTGTCCCTGGCTATTCTCATGGCCAGACTATGAAGGAGACTACCAAGATGATGGCTAGCAGGACGGCTATGATAACTAGGACTATCTGCCTTCGTCAGCATTGCCTGTGCCCCTGAAGATGGACCTCGCCGATACGCTTATCTTTTATTCCGCTGCTTGTTGTATTAAGACTGGATCATGAGATCCTTATTTGTGTAAGACCTTATGTATGGTTTGTAGTGGATGATGTACTGTGATATCCAATCTTTTATGTCTCGCAAAAATGGTAATCCTGGGATTGCGATGAATGACATAACAGGCATCTGGGATTAAAAATCCGGGTGTTGACAAGTTGGTATCAGAGCCATCCTGACCATAGGAGACCCTAGTTAGAATGGACGTCCGAACAAAAACTTAATTTCCAAACCAAAGTGAGTATTTATGAAAAACTATTTCCTCTCTTATCCTTGGGAATTCATTCTTTCTCAAAAATTCATGTTCCTCAAAATTCTTACATTACTACTTAAAATTTGACACACTTGATCACTTCACTAATTTCCTCATCCTTAATTCTTGTAGATGGAGACTCAGTTTAGCACGTTCTACCAGTTGGGAAACGGAGGTCAACTGATCTTCGAGAGGGATCTGGATTCACTGTCGGAGTTACTGGGACGCCCACATCCGGAGTTTCTTGGAGCTCAACTTCTAGGACCCCCAGGAGGAGATTTACAATGGCTAGTCACCGCTGATCTTAGAGGAAGCATAGAAGCACCAACGTCCGGGAGAATCCAGTTCTCTGTGAGAGAGAACAACTGGCTAGATGGATTAGCCAGGGCAATGCATGAAGCTCTCGCACGTCTATGTGCCCTTAGCGTCAACCAAATCCAAGGAACCCGTTTTGCTCACTATGCAAGACGTGACTTCATGGGGATGCCAATGGAGATGCCAAGTCACCCGGAGCTGAAGCGTCAGGTGGAGAACGTTGACTTCCTGCTGTACGATCGTCAGAAGGAGTTGGACAATGCTAGGGAGTTCGCCAACCACAACCGTGCCATTGCCGCCCAGAAGGCCCAGACTTTCTCACTGCTAGTCAAGGACCGTCAGTCTCTTCTCCTCCAGTGTGAGAAGAAGGATCGCACCATCGCCCGTCTTTGCAAGAAGGTGGCCGACCTCGAGAAGACCGTCAAGGAGCAAGAAGCTCAGCTTGCATCAAAGGAGGAAGAAGAGGAGGGTGAAGACATACAGGGATACATGGATTCTTACCTCAGCAATGATGATGACTTTCTGGAGGAGGATGCCGTGGACTTCTACACTGACGACGAGGACTCCGACTTCATCGACGATGAGTAGATGCACTAGAGCACTGTCGTAGCATGAGATGTATCGGTCCCACTGTATCGTAGCTTACAGAATGGTTCTTCAAACCATTTGTTTTCCTTGTTGTTGTGGTGTGTGTTTGTATCATGTGCTTGTTTGCATGAATGAAATGAAGTTAGTTGCAAAACCTGAGTCAAACTCAAAGTTTTAACCTTGAAACCAAAACCATGAACCTTAGAACTTTCCCTCTTACCCCTTTATCTACCTCAATCTTCAGATGACTCGTGGAAACCAAGGAGGGAGCAGCTCGTCGCAAGACCCAATGCTACAGATCTTGCAGAATCTCATCGCAGACAGAGAAGCAAGCAGGGCAGAACGCCAAGCAAATCTAGCAACACTGCAACAGATCGCCCAGATGGCTCTCAACAACCAAGGGCATGGAAACCAGGATCACCATGGATCCAAACTCAAAAACTTTCAGAATACCAATCCCCCAATCTTCAACCAAGCTGAAAACCCCCTTGATGCTAATGACTGGTTACAGACCATGGAAAATAACTTAGAAGTTGCAGGAGTTGATGACAACGAGAAAGTTCTCTTCGCCACCCACTACCTGGCAGGAGATGCAAGAGCTTGGTGGACTAGTATCTGTAATATGAACCATGGTCAAGTGATGATGTGGGAAGCCTTCAAAGTTAAGTTTAGCCGCACCCACGTGCCACAGGGCTTAGTCACCAGAATGAGGGATGAATTCAGAGAGTTGAAGCAAGGCAGAATGACTGTGGTAGAGTACCATGATAGATTTCTGTCGCTTGCAAGGTATGCACCTGATGAGATCAACACAGATGCCAAGAAGAAGGAGAGATTCTTGAACGGACTACATGATGAGATGCAGACTGTCCTCATCAACATCCGTTTCCAGGATCTCAAATAGCTAGTCGACTCTGCCATTCAGATGGAAGGGAAGATTAACCAGGCAAACGACAACCGCAAACGTCATATGATGCAGCAATATGGATCCAGCAGTCACCAGAAGTACCATCCCAACCCCTCACCCTGATATGCACCAAGGAACAATCGACCCCCAGTGTCTCGCCCAAGCTACCCCAACCGTAGCGGAGGCAATGTGAAGTCCGGAGGAAACAATCACAACTCCGGCAATGCCAACAATTTCAACCGTGCACCTCCCAAGAGCAACAAGAACAACAACAACAACAACAAGAACAACACTGCACCTAGAACTAGCAGCAATGTTGTGCCTGTCGCAGCGAAGGACAAGTCCCAGATCACTTGTTTCGAGTGTGGAGTGAAGGGTCACTATTCCAATGAGTGTCCCAAGAAGACTGCCGCCACTGCCAATGTGAATGCCCTAGCTCAGCAGCAGTGTCGTGTTCAACTAGGGAGAAGGTTTGCCCTAGGGAACCCTCACAACCGCAACGGTCGTCTCTTCCACATGAACGCCGAAGAAGCCCAAGAAGCGCCAGATGTAGTGCTGGGTATGTTTTCTGTCAACTCAGTTTTAGCAAGGGTATTGTTTGATTCGGGAGCATCGCATTCATTTGTCACCGAAGAATTTGCATGCACTAGTAAGATTCACCCAACCAACTTGAAGCATGTCATGATAGTTCAAATCCCTGGTTCAACTACAAAATCTAGAAAAATTTGCAAAGCTGTGCCTATCAGAATACATGGGATAGATTTTTATGCCAACCTAATTGTACTTGGAACCAAAGGATTGGAAGTAGTACTAGGTATGGACTGGATGTCAAGGCATAAAGGAATGATAGACTGTGCTAAGAAGGCCATCACCATGACCAGTAGCTCTGGAGTCACAGTAGAGCATATCTTTGAAACCTTACCTCGCCAATTCAAGTGCAACAAGAGTCTAGCCCTACCCACCATAGACCAAGTCAGAGTAGTCTGTGAATACCCCGACTTATTCCCAAATGAATTGCCAGGTATGCCCCCAGATAGGGATATTGAGTTCATTATCGAACTAATCCCCGGAACCGGACCCATGGCCCAGAGACCCTATAGCATGAACCCCTCAGAGTTAGTGGAACTGAAGAAGCAGTTGGATGCTATGTTAGCAAAAGGCTTGTTTCAACCAAGCACATCGCCATGGAGATCACCAGTGTTATTCGTCGACAAGAAAGATGGAGGCAACCGTCTGTGCACAGATTACAGATAGTTGAATGACGTCACCATCAAGAACAAGTACCCCTTGCCAAAAATAGAGGATCTATTTGATCAGTTGACTAGAGCCCAGGTATTCTCAAAGATTGATCTTAGGACTGGTTATCACCAACTTAAGATTCGTGCAACGGATATTCCTAAGACTGCCTTTACTACTCGCTATGGTTTATATGAGTATACGGTTATGTCTTTTGGATTAACCAATGCCCCTGCTTATTTCATGAATATCATGAATAAGATCTTTATGAAATTCCTAGATAAGTTTGTAGTTGTGTTTATCGATGATATCCTTATCTACTCCAAGTCAGAAGAAGAGCATGAGCAACATCTGAGAATCATCCTAGAAACCCTGAGAGAGCATCGGTTATATGCCAAGTTCAGAAAGTGTGAGTTTTGGCTGAAAGGAGTAGGATTCCTAAGACATATTGTGTCTGCCGGAGGAGTCTCTGTTGATCCCGCCAAGATCAAAGATGTCGAAGAATGGGAAGCCCCAACCACTCAAACCCAAGTCCGTGCATTTCTCGGATTAGCGGGATACTACCGCAAGTTCATAGAAGGATTCTTGAGCATCGCCAGACCCATGACCCAATTGTTGAAGAAGGATAAGAAGTTTGAATGGACAGACAAATGTGAGGCCAATTTTCAAGAACTGAAGAAGAGATTGATATCAGCCCCAATATTGATCATGCCAGACATCAAGAAGCCGTTTGATGTATATTGTGATGCATCCAAGATTGGTCTCGGATGTGTATTGATGCAAGAAGGCAAAGTCATCGCGTATCTGTCTCGACAACTAAAGCAGCATGAGCAGAACTATCCGACCCATGATCTTGAATTAGCAGCCGTAGTTTTGGCATTGAAGACATGGCGTCATTATCTGATGGGTAATCGCTGTGAGATTTACTCAAATCACAAGAGCTTGAAGTATATTTTCACTCAGAAGGAGCTGAATATGAGGCAAAGGAGATGGATAGAGTTAATCAAGGATTATGACCTTGACATTCACTATCAACTCGGCAAAGCCAATGTGGTAGCGGATGCTCTTAGCAGATTGCCGTGTAGGCTAAAAACCATGATCAAAGAGAAGCAACCAAGTTTGTATGAGGAGTTGGAGCAATTCAGAACTGAACTGGTTAGCAAAGGATTCTTAGCTAGCATTGAACTTCAACCCACTTTGGTTAGCCAAATCAAGGAAGCCCAGAAGGGAAATGAAAGTATCAACAGAATCAAACATCGTATTGGTATAGGAAAAGTACCTGGATTCACTGAAGACGAAGAAGGAGTGCTGTGGTACAAAGGACGTATCTGTGTGCCAGTAGATTCAGAGCTAAAGCAAGTTATCATGAAGGAAGCTCATGATACTCTTTATTCTATCCACCCTGGAGGAACGAAGATGTATCAGGATTTGAAAGAGCAATTTTGGTGGCACAAGATGAAGAGAGAAATCGAAATCTACATCGCCAAGTGTGACATCTGTCAAAGAGTGAAAGCAGAGCATCAGAGACCTACCGGACTGTTGCAACCATTGCAGATTCTGGAATGGAAATGGGATTCCGCCGGAATGGACTTTATCACTGGTTTGCCTACTTCTAGTAGGGGAAATGACTCAAGCTGGGTCATAGTTGATAGACTGTCCAAGGTAGCTCACTTTATACCAGTCAAGATAACCTACCAGAGTTCGAAGCTAGCAGAACTGTATATTGCAAGGATTGTTAGTCTGCATGGAACCCCCAAGACCATCGTATCAGATCGAGGAACCCAGTTTACCTCGAGATTTTGGCAGAAAGTTCAGGAAGGATTAGGCACCAAGTTGAACTTTAGCACCGCTTATCACCCTCAAACTGATGGACAGACTGAGAGAGTCAACCAGATCCTAGAGGATATGTTAAGAGCTTGTGTGTTAGAATACAGATCAAAATGGGAAGACTGCCTGCCTTTCGCAGAATTCTCATATAACAACAGTTATCAAGCTAGTTTGCAATGGCACCATTTGAATTCCTATACGGAAGAAAGTGTCGTACCCCTTTGAATTGGTCGCAAGTAGGAGAGAGTCAGATCTTTGGACCCGACATTCTCCAGGAAGCCGAAGAGAAGGTTCACAAAGTTTGTGAGCACCTCAAGACCACCCAATCCAGACAGAAGAGTTATGCTGACAAGAGAAGGAGAGACCAGAATTTCAATGTCAGAGATTTTGTATATCTCAAGGTTTCACCATTGAAGGGAACTCAACACTTTAGTCTGAAAGGAAAGTTAGCCCCCAGATATATCGGGCCCTTCAAGATTCTGAACCGTCGAGGAGAAGTATCGTATCAACTAGAACTACCAGAAGAAATGTCTGCCATCCATAGTGTGTTCCATATCTCGTTACTTCGCAAATGCCTGGAAGTGCCAGAGAAGACAGAAGTTTTCAAGAACATCGATCACAGAGCTGTAGAGATCAACAATGACCTGACATATCGTGAAGTGCCCATCCGTATCCTAGAAGAAGCTTACAGAACCACCAGGGCCAGGAGTATCAAGTTTCTCAAGATTCAATGGAGCAACCATACCGAAGAGGAAGCCACTTGGGAGCGAGAAGATTACATTAGGACAGAGTTCCCAGATCTCTTTAGTTCCTAGTTTTCTTTGTAAATCTCGGGACGAGATTTTGTTTAAGGGGGGAAGGTTTGTAACATCCCAAAACTTTAATCCAAGGTTATTAAGATCTAAATCATCAAAATTAGGGTCAACAAAAAATTTTCCAATTAAAATTATTAAAGCATTCATATGTGTGTGCATTTAAATAGGAGTTGTTTTGAATTGCCTTGTTTAAGTGATCCATTGCTTGTAAAATGATTCTTAGGTGAAATAAACATCATCTAGATCATTCCAAAAACAAATCCCAAAGAAAAATAAATCAAAATGAATAAAAGAAGAGAATGGTCATTTGTGCCATTTTAATCAACATACCTACTTTGGCTATTCCTAGTACTCAATTCTTAACAGAAACAAATGTGGATCTTTGCACCCCTTGCTAGTACATATAATGATGTACCAAGGCCCACTTTGTGATATGCCAAAAACTTTCAAAAACTAATTTTAAATGACATTTGAAAATTGAATCTAGTGTAGGTATCAAGATCACCCTATTTCAAAAACCACTCAAATGAGCTCCATTTTCAAAACCCAAGCACCCACAGAGTCTCAAGCTTATTACTAACACACCCACCAAAAATATTTTCAAAATTCAAAAGTAAATTTCTTGCGGCCATTTTCACAAACACTTGGCAGGCAGGAATCAAACTCTAATCCTAGCTCACTGTTTTCTATAGGGTTTTGCCCCCAATTGACCTCCATTTACTCCCTCTGTCTCCCATTGATCTAACCAGGCCATTACCACGCCATCCCCTATCCCCTAGCAGCAAGTCCATGCCACCCCGAGCACCATGTCGCCAACCTAACTTGCCATCGCCGCAGCAGACCGCCCCTCTCTCTCTCTCTCACCATGTCTAGGAGCTAGCCCAGACCATCCGCGACCCTCATCCCCTCCCGAGCACAGTAGTCGTGGACCACCAGCCTTGGCCAGTGTCTGCGCCATCTGAGCACCTGCAGGCGCCTTGCGCGCCCGACACGTGTGCACACGCCGCCCCTTGACCACAGCCCGCGCCCACCGTGTCGCCACGACCCAGGGAACCCCCCAGACATGCCCGTTCGCCGCCAATTTCACGACAGCCACCGCACGCCGTGAAGACCGCCGCCTCTGCCGCTCAGAGCGTGAGCACCGCCCGACCATTTGCCACTGCCGCTAAGCCCGCATTTAAGCGCTAGAGCACCGCCAGGAGACCAGCCACCGTCCCCTACCTCGAGCCATGCCGCTAGCACGCTATGCAGCCCTCGTCGGAGTCACCAGCCCATCCCTTTCGGTCGCCCCGTCGAGCTATAAATAGAGGCCACCCCTAGCCTCATTCTGCACACCACTCACCTCCCCTCTCCTCACTGATCAGTCCCCACTTCTCCCCGGAGCCGCTCGAGCTCGTAGTCGCCAGAATTTCACTGGAGCTGGCCGCCTCTAGAGGAGAAGGGCCCCGCTGATTTCATCCACCCCCGGAGCTGCCTCGACCACCCCTGAGCTCGCCGTCGTCCACCAGTTCGTTTGCCTGCCTCGCTGTTGTCGCTGGAGCCCTGGTATGCCCCCTAAGCACCCCCACCGAGTCGCTAGGGTTAAACCTCGTCGGCGACCTGTCTGTCGTCGACGACGAGCCCTAGCCGTTAATCCTAGTTCTAATCTAACGGCCCACATCGCCCTGTACCGCTTCACGTGTAATGAGCCGCTGACCGGTGGACCCCCCTGTCAGCTATGCCCCGCGCCGCGGAGTGCCATTGGGTTGGCCCGTTAGCTTTCCTGCGCGACCCATTTAATTCAAATTAGGATTTTTCTATTTAGGTTTGAACTTAGTTCTGTCCCCTAGTTTGAAAATCAATTCAGAGAGATTTACAAATCCAAATGGAGTGATTCTAATTTTGTTAGAAAGCTATGGAAAAGATCTATCCAAGCCCGTTGTATTTTATTCAATTAGTGTTAGAGATATCTCCTAGTAAAAATAACAAGGCAGAAGCTTTTGCACATTCAAACATTTTTATAAAATCAACCATGATAGCTTTTGAGTTGTTTCCAACTCTCAAAAATCACATTTCACCATACCTATCTGAATATGTAATAAAATTAGGGTTTACATGCAGTGACTCTGGATTAGTACCAAAATAATGCTATATAGGCATTTCTAGTCACTTTAAATCATTAAATAATGAACTTAAACCAAAGTAATTGTGATCCAACCCTTAAATCACATTCCCACATGTTAGAATATGTGGTGATGACATGTGTCCACATGATCCCATATTTTAAGTGGTGAATATTAAATCTTAGTTAATTTTTCAATGAGTAGAAATTACTTTTCTAAAATAAAAAGAATGAAACTAGTTAATAAAACTTGTGATGCTTGTAATGATAATAGATCATCAAATGTGTGCCTTAGAGTGCTAATTAGACTAGTTAAGTATTGTTTGGTGATTGTGTACTTCGTATGTATTTATAGACGATAGTACCGACCAAGCTTTCGAGGAGGAGGCGTTCTACCAAGAGGAGGAAGAAAACTTCAACCACTGCACTAACCAAGGCAAGCTATTGTTAGCAATCTAGAATTAAGCTAGATGGTTGAGCAAAGATGCTTTAGGCATGCTTTGGTTATACCACTTTGACCATTTATTTACCCCAAGTATTAATTTCAAGCTTTACTTCCTTTACTTTACCCAAAGTTCCTTACTTGTTTTGAAGGTAGCATAAAGAGTATAAAACTTGGCCTATTTAGATAAACTTAGATGTCATTCTATGGCATGAGATTGACCCTATCTTTCCACCTTAGTGAACACTCTTAACTTAGTAGTTTATAGTAGATAAAAACTTGAGTCACTTTAGATGGGAACACTTGGTGAAAATGAATTATGAAAACCTTGGAATGATGAGTCATTCTATTGAGATGTTTTGAAATGTGTTGAGAAACACAAATGGTTTATGATGGTGAAAATGTTGAGGCATGAGCCTTAACCCTTTTACAAAACTGATGGTTGGATTCAGATGCGATACCATTCCAAATTTACTGTACAACCACAATAACTGAATTGGGTAAGGCTTAGCCAGAAGTTTATATGCATTAGTATTAGTTCCCTCGCGGGAGAGGTTTGAGCTGAGGCTACCTCTCAATGTTGTCCACCTATGCAGTGCCCAAGATGATAGATGGTCATGGTTGGGAGGCCATGCTCATAGGAGAGGTGCTTATACTAGGGTGTGTAAAGGAAAGGTTGTGTTTGATTATCTGCATACTAAGTATGATGATTCAGGGTTATCCCTGACAGATGTATCGAATCTTGTGGTGAAAGTGTACCACCTCTGCAGAGTGTCAAACTATTCGAATAGCCACGTCCGCGGTTATGGACAGTTGGAATGGCCATATTGTTTCGTTGCAGATGTTTTCAAAATAACTTATGAAAGGAATAATGAATCTTGACTTGACCACAATAGGGTTGTGTTTATGACACTAGCTTCCCAACTTAAGTGATTTTAGAACTTTATTTTATATTTCTTTGTTTCAGAACTCAGCTTAGGTTTCAAACTTAACTTTATAGTTAAACTTAGAGTTAGCACTTTAACTTAGAATTATACTACTTGTTAGTGGTAGTCTGCGAGTACTTAAAGAGTACTCATGGCTTTTGTCCCTGGCTATTATCATGGCCAGACTATGAAGGAGACTACCAAGATGATGGCTGATACGTACATTTTGCATCACTATTATATGTCTTAATTCACTATTATTCATTGATATATTTCGTATTGAGAGGTGATACTTATGTTATTTCATCTATTTTTGCATGGTTGATGACTTTTGGAGCATGGACCGCTGCGGTCGATTCGATGGAAAAGGTGCTGTTTGGAGGCAAAATTCGCGAAGATCAGAAAATCCGGGAAAATATACGGAAAATCCTATTTTTCCAGAAGACTAAGGATGCCAGAAGATGGAGTGGAGGTGGGCCACAGGGGCCCACACCACCCCATGGCGTGGGCAGGCCTAGGCCACGCAGGGGGGTGGTGTGGGCACCCTGGCCCACTCCAGCCTCTCCCCTCTAGTGTATATCAACCTCCCAAAACCCTAAGACTCAGGGAGCAACCACAGAAAGATTCCGCCGCCTCTGCGGGGCGGAAAACATCGAGAGAGAAAGATCTCTCCGGCAGACAGATTTCTGTCGGGTGAATTCCTTCCCGGAGAGGGGAGATCATCGCCATCAACACCACCATCAAGCTGGACTTCATCGGGATCATCATCATCATCACCACCATCATCACCATCAGCACCCTCATCACCATCTCCATATTGCTGTAACAATTGAGTTGAATCTTGCATAGTTCATAGGGGAAACTTTCCCGGTGTTGATTACTCTTTGTAGTTGATGCTATTGAGTGAACCATTGAATTATTGTTTATGTTCAGATTGTTATACATCATTATTTCATCTCTGATCATGATCCATATGATGTCTTGTGAGTAGTTCGTTTTGTTCTTGAGGACATGGGAGAAGTCTTGTTGTTAGTATTGGAGTTGCGTTGAGAAAGATTCAATAGATTGTTATTTAAGTTGTGGTGTACTTCTTCTAGTGCTGTCATGTGAATGTCGACTACATGACACTTCACCTATATGGGCCTAGGGGAATGTATTGTGTATTTGGCTACTAATCGTAGGGGTTGCCGGAGTGACAGAAACCTGAACCCCCGTTAGGAAACCATTGCACAAGGGACATAAGGGTCTTAGAGTTTAAAGCTGTGGTTAGGTCTCTACCTTAATTACTTTCTTGTACTTACGGATGTTTGCAAGGGGTATAATCACAAGTATGTGTTAGTCTTGGATGGGGCGGTACATTAGCACAGGTTCACCCACACAACACTTAGCAAGCTAAAGAAGATTAATCAACTATATGAAGTGAAAGCACTTGACAGTCTTCCCATGTGTCCTCGAGAATGTTTGGTCATCTTAAGAAATACATCCGTCTTGTCCTTTGCTGCATAAAGGATTGGGCCACTTGCTGCATTTATTCCTACTGTCTTTTATTTACTCGTACTTTGTTTACTTGCTTTATCAAAAACCCCTAAAAATCTGTTTGCTAAGTATTTGCAGAGAATACTTGATCCATACCACTAGCTAGCACCTTCTGCTCCTCGTTGGGTTCGACACTCTTACTTATCGAAAATACTGCGATACACCCCCTATACTTGTGGGTCATCAAGACTATTTTCTGGCGTCGTTGCCGGGGAGTGAAGCGCTATTGGAGAGTGGAACTGGTAAAGGAAACTTCTACAATGAGTATTGTTTACTTCTGCTAGTTGCTTTATTTTCGTTATGGATAATTCGCTGAGTTTCTTATTTGGTAATGCTACTACCACTGCTAAGGTAGTAGATAAGCCACCACCTGCTGAGAATGATGTTTTCAAAATACCTACAAGAATTATTGATCGTGTTATGGATAACTACTATGTTGGGGATGGAACTGTCCATCCCGGTGATCATTTACTCTTTATACACGAATTATGCGGGTTGTTCAAGTGTGCAGGTATTACTACAAGATCAAGTTAAGAAGAAGTTATTCTCATTATCACTAAAAGGAAGAGCTGAGGAATGGTATAAGCTGCTGAAGAATGGTCAAGCTCTGGAATGGGAGGAAATAGTGCCTCTCTTTTATTCAAAGTTTTATCCTCCTAGTGAGATTCATAAAGATCGGAATCAAATATACAACTTTTGGCCTCTTGATGGAGAGAGTACAACTCAAGCTTGGGGGAGATTGAAGTTACTGATGCTCAAATGTCCCATTCATGAGCTCCCCAGCAATATTATTATCAATAACTTTTATGCAAGGCTCCCTCTACATGATAAAGATTCATTGGATGCTTCTTGCGCTGGATCATTCACTCGCATGGAAGAAGAAGCTAAATGGGATCTTCTGGACCGTATTCAAGACAATGCTGAAGCTTGGGAGAATGACAAAGGTAGAAAGTCAGGTATAAATTATGATTATGAATGCATTGAATCTTTTATGGGAACTGATGACTTTCAAAATATTAAAAATGCGTATGGTCTAGACTCTCAAGCTATTGCTTCTTACTTTAAGGCTTTTGCTTCCTACATTGAAGTGCCTAAAATGAAGTGGAATAAGTATCATGAACCTTATAAAGATATTGCTAAGAGTGTTCCTGCAAGAAATACTGAAGTTTATACTGCTAATCATGTCTTACCTGAACTTTATATTCAGAAAATGCCTTTCCCAGTTAAGATAAAGGAACATTCTATGATAACTAGTATGGTTAATGAAAGTACAAGTAAAGCTATTGAACCTGATAAACAAATGGTTGATGAACCTATAATAGCAAATGTGAAAGACTTTGTCACTAAATATGAAAAAGAGGGACACGCTATCCTTTGTAAGGATACCTCTAATATTGTTTCGCAAAGTAGTGTTATGAGAGCTAGTATTCCCGTGTTTTCTGTTAGAATAAGTGATCATTGCTATGATGGACCTTGTGATAGCTATATTGTTAAGTTTATGCATGATACTGAAAGCTACTATGAGAGAGGGAAAAGTGTTCTTATGTATCTCAATAATATCAAGTTTCCTCGTTTTATCTTTGAAAGTTTTATGTTGCACTTGTTTTGCCTTCTTATGCAAGAAGCCTCTGGTTTCAACAACTTGTTTGTTTACAAAATCCCCTTGCATAGGAAGTGGGTTAGACTTAAATGAGTGTGTGTTTTTGCTTCTTAATGATCTCTTTCACTTCAATCCATATCCCTATGAGAGCTTTTTCAAAATTATCATGCCCATCTTAATGGCTATAAACAAAGAGCTTTATGGGAGACAACCCAATTTGTTTTTGCTTTCAGTTTGTTTTTGTTTCTTTGAGTCTTGGAAGTTATTACTTCGGTAATAACCGCTCCTTATCCATTTTGTTTGGTTTTTGTGTCAAGATCAACCTCTAATGAGAGAGAAGTGATATTTGGGGAAGTTGCTGTCCCGAAACAGATTTTTTGTGCTTCACCGTAAACATTCGTGAGAGATCTCTGTATGTCGGATTGATCTGTAATTTTTTGTGCTTCTGCCCCAGGTTGTTATTTAACTTTCGTTAGTTTTGCACTTTTTGATTTGAGCAGCAGAAGATTTTCTAAAAAATTGATCTTTACCTGCTGGTCAGTTTTGACAGATTTTACCACTCTTGCATTTGCTTCTTTATTCGATTTCCTTTTTGAATTCTTTTTGGGTTTTCGGAAGGAGTTGCTACAGTAGCTTTAGTTTTGATGGTTTTCAGTTGAAGTTAGACTCAAAAGGTTTTATCACTTCACTTATACTAATGTTGCTAATGAGAACTGTGTGAAGTTTTATGTGAAAGAAATTTCCAGGAAGTGGAGATAATGGTGTTATAAGGAAGAGGAGGGTTTTATGATTCAAGTAATAAGTATATGAAGATGAAGATATTGATGCTATTCAAGTAATGACTCCGGAAGAATCTACTAGATACCAAATTCAGAGACCTGCAGAGTCTGTTTTCAAATAGGTAACAGTTCTGGTAAGAAAAGTTCCACGAAAATACAATCCAACTATATTTTTGCAGTTTTTAGTCAATAAGGAAAGCTACGAAGCGAAAAAGGGACGGGAACGGAGCCAGGGTGGCTCACACCACCCTGTGGCGCGGGCCCACCCCTAGCCGCGCCACCAGGTGGTGAGTCCACCCAGGACTCCGCCTCCGACTCGTTTTCTCCCAGTACCTTCCTTTTGATATGAAACTTCGTAATATATAACCCCTCGGATCCCCCGAGGTTCGTATATCGTGTTTTTGTTTCGATCTGTTTTTGCCAGGACATACTCTTTGAAGGCTTAGAAGCACAATGGTGTCTGCCAAGGATAAGGGAAGGAGCCCATGGAGGAAGACCTCCAAGACCCTGGGAAGGAGAAGGAGATCAAGAGTGAAGGTGAAGAGGAGCAAGGCCAACATCCGCACACCGGCACTACTATTGCAAGCATTGGAGTGGTGACGAAACCTGCCAGGGTTAGAAGGACGGCACGGATGCAGACTGGGGGAAAGTTTCCCGTCACAGTTTGGCTCCAAGGTCACTTCCTCCACACACCAAGAATCCCTTCCATACTTTATCCATAACCATGCAGGAAAAGAAGACTCCAAGAGGGAAGAACGGAAAAAGAATCACAAGAGTTGGGATCCACAAACTGAAATGATCACGAGCCGTATTGAGCACAACCCGGAGTTGATTCGTACTCTCACTTTCGAGATTGAGGACTTGGGAAAACTGATCAGAGAGCTCAGCGAGAGGATACCACCACCACCTAAGGAGTAATTCGTCATCAGGTCTGGCATCCCCTTGGTTTGTTCCAAGCTTGGGGGAGTGTCACGGTATCACATCACTATCTTCTATCTTTTTACCTTATTAGTAGAGTCATATCATGAATAGAGGAGTTATTATGTAGGATGGTTTGCATTATGGAAGTGTCCCCTCTCTCGTTAGATATGTATCCCTTGGTGTGAGTTTCCGTTATGGAATATTAATGAGAAGTTCTATCATTCACTCTTTTTCATAGCTTATATTAGTTTTCAATTTGTGGTTATATGATTGATCTTGTTGTTAGTATTGGTATCACTTTGGGATCATTGAGTTAATTTAGTTGGTTTTGGCAAACCTGGCTCGGTTAGTAGCAACACTATTTTTGAGAGTTGAAAGAAAAGATAAAAGTACTCTAAAGAAAAATAATTTCATCATCTTTCTTTCTTGATTTGCTCATAAGTCTAGTATTCTCTAGTTAAGATCTTTTGTGCTTCCAAGGAAGATTGCATGTTTGTCTTTATCACTCGTATGTTTGGTTGTTTCCTTCAACTCTTATACTTGCTACCCCGCCTTGCTAGCCAAAAACCTGTACTGAGAGGGTATTCTTCTCATGCTTCCACCTCCTTTAAACCAAAACCCATGCCATTTGTGTCCACCATACCTGCCTATCAGCATTATTGCTATTCCAAGTAAATTCTTGTTTTATCTACCTCCCAAATTAAACTTGTTATGTGAAAATTAGTGATTAAAGCTCTCAAGAACTTGATGGCACACTTTACTTTCTTGCATTTAATAAACTTGAACCATTGGGTCCTTCTTTGTTGCGTATATGCTTCACTTTATGAGTTGAAGTTAGCCGAACCATGTATCATGGGGATCGCTTTCAACACTTCATTTGGTACTTTGTACCTAGTTGATATCATGTTCTTTTGCTTATGGATCCCGACGGTGTGAAATAAAAGTGGAACTTGTAAGATCATGGAGTTTATATGTGTGTTAGAGAAACGCCTGGGCCGCTAGCCTAAGCCATGCCTAATCATGGTGGAAACTTGCAGCATAACTATAGTGAGCATTCTATGAAGCATCCTCAATAAAAACCTATGCAAATAGCAAATAAAAAGATCGCTGAGATGCTTACTGTCTGCTTGCCTTGTCATTTTGATTATGGGATAGCTCCTGTGTCATGTGCAAGGGGTACCCCGTTGGCGGTTCTCAATGATACGCATGTATTTACAATGACAAGAGCTTGCTCGTGACTGAAGTTGAGTAGCATGAGGATCGATACTCATAAGTAAGGGGCATGAGATTTCAACTTATAACTTGTCAAGCATATCCTCTTAGTTGTGTCACTTTAACCTTAATCACCTAAAGATGCCTATGATAGGGGCAATGCGAGCTGAAAGCTAGTAAGTATCATAATTTTTGGGAGCTCTTTATGAGACTTGCAATCCCTGCTTCCCTCTTTGAAGGGCCTTTCTTTTACTTTGTAGTTGAGTCAGTAAACCTACTCCCTTCTATCTCAACAAGTATTTTGAGTTGATGTGTTTCACTCATTCATATGTTGATTTATTCAATCATGTTTCTTATGTTCCTTGTTTTGCACATTGCTCTTATCCTGATGTTTTGTCACATCCCAAGATTTTCCAAATCTTGTAATGTGAAAAATAAAATAAACAAAATAAATTTTTGTTGAAAATCAGGGTAAAAAGAAACTTTTGTTCTAAAAGGAAACTTAAAATCCCATCTTGAACAAACTTTGGTAAAAGTTTGAATTCAACAAAAATCCAAATCAAGTGAAATGCATTCCTCAATGAATGTATCTGGAAATTTAAACATTTGGAAAATAAATCCAAATCCTAAAACCCTAATGGAATAAAAATCATTTCCAAGTTATCTCCAAGCCTATGGATTTGATCCATACCAAAAATTGATCAACAAATATTCACAAAGGATAGAGAAAGACCATGGAAGTTGGTTTCACTCAAATCGGAACCATAAATAAAATCTTATGAATATAATAAGATAAGGAAATTGAATTCCAAAGCTAATAAAGCCCTTACCAAAAACTCATACCAATTGGTGAGCAAATAATCCTAAAGGGATTTAAAAAGATAAACAAATAATAAAGAAAGTTTTTATAGTTGGAATTACTATTTTGGATCTTTAAAATAAAAAGATTTGGTTTTCAAAAGCAAAGATAGAATTATAAATAAAGATTATATTTTAAAAAGCCAAATTAATCTTGGCCAAGCTTTTAAAATAAAATATTTTGTTTTGATAAAATGAGTAAAGGTTTATTTAAATAAAATAATGAGGATTTAAATATCCAAGTTTTATTAATAAAGGTTTTATTATTTCCAAAACATCAAAACTTATTTATTTATTTAAAATAAGTTTTCCAAGTATTTTATATTCTCAAAATAAAACCTACTGAAGTGTTTTGGTTTTATTCTAGATTTTCAAATAATTTTTTTTTAATAAAACAAATCCTATATGGATTATTAACTAAGGTCCATTTTATTTAATTATTAATGGACCCTAAAATAAAAGGTTATTTTGTTTTAAACAAGTTCCAAGTATTCTTTATTTTCAAATAAAACCTACTGATTTGGTTTTGAAAATATTTGGATTTCAAATAGAGTTTTAAAATAAATTAAACCCTATTTTGAATTAATAACTAAGGTCTATTTATTTAATTATTAATAGATCTTAAAAGAATAAAAATTATTTTGTTTTGGACTTTGTTCTGTGTTTAAACAGAACTAAAATTTTTACAAAGTTTGGTGGTGGTTTTGATTTGAATTGATGTTTGAAATTATTATTAAAACTTATTTGATTTAAAACTAGGGCCTTTTGATTTATTTAAAAGACCCCAAAAAGAATAAAGTTTTATTCAAAAATTGATTTCAGAATGTGCTACTAATCAGTATTTAAATCCACACAATTTTTGACAAAGATTTGAAATCAAATGAGTGCTTGAAATAATTAAAGGAATTCAAAACAGAATTAAAGAAACAGAAATGGAAAAACAGAAACAGTACAAAAAAAAGAGTCAAACCGACCCAGCCCAACTGGCCCAACAAGGCCCAGTAACCAGCCCAGTTTCCTCCCCAGAGAAAAACGATTCGCACTCAGAATCTAACTCAGACAGAGGCTGACCAGTGGACCCTCCCCTCACTCTTTTTCCCACTGACCGGTAGTCCCACTTCCCCCTGTTCATCGTCCTCACCCGCACGACCCCTTCTCCCTCCCTCGACGCTGTTACCTGCTGTGATTCCGCGCGTTCATTTCGCATTGATGCCGCGCCTTAAACCTCGCCGTGACTGCACGCTATTAAGCGCCAGCGCCTTCTCCACCTCTCCCCTCTGTCGCCACTCCCTCTCTGCCCCAAGGCTGCCTCGAATCGAGCTAATGCTCCCTCGGCTCCGACCGCCGTCTCTGACCAATTCAGGCCAGTACACACCACCCCGTACCTCCCCGAGCACGCTAGGAGAATCCCCACTCCCAGTAGCATCTCCCGGCACTTTCCATTTACCATGGCGCCGAGCATCGCAAGCGGCGACACGGCGTCTTGCGCCGCCGTCTGCCATTACTCCGTCAAGCATTCCAGGTGAACACCGACCACCCCGCGCCTCCTAGATCGCGCACACAGCATCGCCTTGCTCTTGCGCATCTGAACATGCTCCTGTCTTGCCTTAGGGCGATCTGCAGCGACGACTCCGACCGTCGCCACCGTCTGGCTTAACTCCGACGAGCACTTTTGGTAAGCATCTGTCCACCCCTCTCCCTCTCGTTCAGGCATGCAAGATCTACCCTTCCTCGCGCGTCTAACAGACCTTTTATCTCGTCCTCCTGTGCCTCGTAGCCTCGTCCCCACCGTCGACCAGAGCCGCCCGACGCCGCCACCTACTCCGGCGAGCAATCCACATCGGACCAGAGCGCCCCTCGTCGAACCATCGGCACGTTGAGCATCGCCGTGACCTCCTGAACCTGTGAGCATCCTCCCCCTCTTCCTCGCTTCCTAGACCACCGGCACCGTCCACACCTGACCGCGCCGCCAGTCGCCGCCGCGTCAGCGCC
Organism: Avena insularis; assembly: GCA_023614405.1. Taxonomy (NCBI): domain Eukaryota; kingdom Viridiplantae; phylum Streptophyta; class Magnoliopsida; order Poales; family Poaceae; genus Avena; species Avena insularis. The sequence continues at coordinate 570,215,066 of CM042686.1, forward strand.
GCCCACTTATGGTCAAGCAGACCTGCGCCGTAGGATCAAGATCTGGCGCTCAAGATTAGTTCACTTAGTGCCGAAGAGGTACGCGTCCAGGACCGTGCGATCGATCTGATCCAACGCCCTACAGCCGTGATCCGCAGCGAACCGGTACCGTCCAATTAAAACGCGCCGCGTGTCACCAGATGAATTAGAAATAGAATTTGAATCTGATTTATTTGCAAACTTCAAACCCTTGTAACTTTGAATCCACACGTCCAAAAATTACAAATTTTATGTCGTTGGATTCAGGAGAACAAGACCTAACCAACCATGCCCTTAGTTTAGCAAATAGTATCTGTTAGTTTGCTTGTTTTTGCAGATTCTTTTGTGAGCTTGTTTAGAGTAGAAAAATTGTTTAAAAATGATTTTTGGGTTAAAACCTTTGCAAAATGGTTTGTTGTGACCTTACTGACCCTAGGAACCAACCCATGGTTTTGAAAATGAAATTGGAAAAATTTAGAATGGATTAATTGAATTAGTCTATTTTCTAGCTAGGTAAAGATAATGGTTTTATTATGAAAAAGGATTTTGGAATAAAAACTTTGAGAAAATATTTTGATTCAAAGCTACTGACCCAAAACACCAAGTCTTGAGAGTTAGAAACTTTTGGTGAGAAACTTAAAGATTTTTGATTTGATAAAACCATTTTCCACCACATAAAATGATGAATGGATTTAAAAAGGATTTTTGGACAAAACCCTCTTGCTAATAACTTTGCCACTTTGGTAAATGACCAATTTGGATCTTACAAAGTTTAGGAATCTAATAGAGACCCTCTTTGCAAAATAAACTATCTTGTGCATGCTCCCATGCATGACCTAGTTTTCATAGTTTTGTGTGTGTGAAATGATGTTTGATTGATTATTTGGAATGCTAGTTGATTTGGTGTTTTGCTTGATTGGTAGATTGAGTTTGTGCCTTGCTTGATTGATTTGTAGTGACTTGAAGAGTGTGATTGTTGCAAGGACAAGGAGTGAGCTTATACCCTCTACCAAAAAGGCAAGTGATGCTTTATACTTTTGTCCCATTATTTTCACTATGCATTAGTGATTTTTCTAAGTAGGATTTGCATGGAATTTTGCTAAGTGTAAACTATGCCATGGGAAATCCCAGTAGATGAAACCTTAGTAGAATTTCCTAAGTCAAGATTCCTACTACTATCATGCTTAGCTTAGCTAATAGAAAACAAGGGTGGAATATATATATTCATACTATGGAATATTTCTAAGTCTGTGGACTTGTGTTTTGTTTAATAAAACAACTAAGTGAATGAATCACCTGGGTGGAATGGAAAGAATGGTTTGTGTTGAGTGGTTATGCAAGTCCGATCTTTGGGGAAAACTTGGGCTTCACCAAGTCCGATATCTGGGAAAACTTGATATCTCACTTGTGGATGGCCACCCAGGAACAAAGAGATTTGAGATGTCAAATGTTGAGAAGCTTCAAGTGCAACCACTTGGCATTATGGGCTCTGTCTGGATCACATAGGTTGCTAGAACTTAGCCATTTGGACAGTTGGTGGTAGTGGGATGATAGGTTGGAACGCGTCCATTTGGTCTAAGGAAAGGCTTCTGAAAGATCTTGTCTTGGTGAAACCAAGTCTTGTGGGGAAAGTGCACCACCTCTGCAGAGTGAAAAATCTAAGTACTTAGCCATGTCCCTGGCAAAGGACAATTTGAGCATCAAGACATGGAAGCTATCAAGAATCTCCTCATCCCAATTTCTAAGTTAAAATCTTGTGGTTGAACAAGGGTTAAAGGATCTTCAATCTTTGATTGGTAGATGCCTTGGGTGATTTTTGTCAAGCAAAAACTTAGTGTTTTCAAATGTTAGGGAAAATCTATTTTGAGCAATGCAAGCCTCAACTCCACTTAGCCAAATGCATATAGATGTTAGACTCCACTATATTACCATAGTATCACTTGCCAATACAATTCAAATGTATTGACCCTTTGTGGCTGTAACTTGTATGTTGCAGGTTTGATTTTTTTTTAGAGAAGATTGATTGATTAGGATTACAAAATCTACAACCAACATCTGCCTGTGGCACTTTGAAGATGAAGGACCCCATGACTATAGTTATTCCGCTGCAATGTAATGTAATAGCCAAATGAGCTATGTTTGATGTAATAAACTTATGTTATTCCTGGTTATAAAGTTATATTATGACCTTTGTTTCTTGATATTACATCTTAACTGTGGATGCTAGCTATTGATCCAGGGACTAGCATTTTAAACACAGGAGGGATCAACCTCATTGAAGGTTGAGACCCCTAAATGTTTACTACTTTGAAAGCTATCATTGGAAAGCCAGTTATTTGTAAACTCCAGCAAATTATCAACTATTCTTCAACCAAGAGCTAAGTTTGCCATTACCAATTATGATTCACTTTATGTATCTTTATTGTGTTTCCTTTACTTATTACAAGTTGAGTTATATAATAGTGAGTTGTCTTCTATTATGATCTATGTATTTGATGAATGTGATGCTTCTTGTCCGTATTCTTTTATCGACTCTTCACTCCATAAACTTGAGGCCATGTTTATTGAGCTCGCTTTGCTTGGGACAAGTGAAGTCTAAGCTTGGGGGGAGTTGATACGTCCATTTTGCATCACTATTCTATGTCTTAATTCACTATTATTCATTGATATATTTCGTATTGAGAGGTGATACTTATGTTATTTCATCTATTTTTGCATGGTTGATGACTTTTGGAGCATGGACCGCTGCGTCGGATTCGATGGAAAAGGTGTTGTTGGGAGGCAAAATTCGCGAAGATCAGAAAATCCGGGAAAATATACGGAAAACCTATTTTTCCAGAAGACTAAGGATGCCAGAAGATGGAGTGGAGGTGGGCCACAGGGGGCCCACACCACCCCATGGCGCGGGCAGGCCTAGGTCGCGCCTGGAGGTGGTGTGGCCACCCTGGCCCACTCCATCCTCTCCCCTCTAGCGTATATCATCCTCCTGAAACCCTAAGACTCGGGGAGCAACCACATAAAGATTCCGCCGCCTCAAGGGGAAAAACACCGAGAGAGAAAGATCTCTCGAAACAGATTTCTACCGGGAATTCCTTCCCGAGAGGGAGATCGCCATCAACACCACCATCAAGCTGGACTTCATCGGGATCATCATCATCATCACCACCATCATCACCATCAGCACCCTCATCACCATCTCCATATTGCTGTAACAATTGAGTTGAATCTTGCATAGTTCATAGGGGAAACTTTCCCGGTGTTGATTACTCTTTGTAGTTGATGCTATTGAGTGAACCATTGAATTATTGTTTATGTTCAGATTGTTATACATCATTATTTCATCTCTGATCATGATCCATATGATGTCTTGTGAGTAGTTCGTTTTGTTCTTGAGGACATGGGAGAAGTCTTGTTGTTAGTAGTGGAGTTGCGTTGAGAAAGATTCAATAGATTGTTATTTAAGTTGTGGTGTACTTCTTCTAGTGTTGTCATGTGAATGTCGACTACATGACACTTCACCTATATGGGCCTAGGGGAATGCATTGTGTATTTGGCTACTAATCGTAGGGGTTGCCGGAGTGACAGAAACCTGAACCCCCATTAGGAAACCATTGCACAAGGGACATAAGGGTCTTAGAGTTTAAAGCTGTGGTTAGGTCTCTACCTTAATTACTTTCTTGTACTTACGGATGTTTGCAAGGGGTATAATCACAAGTATGTGTTAGTCTTGGATGGGGCGGTACATTAGCACAGGTTCACCCACACAACACTTAGCAAGCTAAAGAAGATTAATCAACTATATGAAGCGAAAGCACTTGACAGTCTTCCCATGTGTCCTTGAGAACGTTTGGTCATCTTAAGAAATACAACTGGCTTGTCCTTTGCTGCATAAAGGATTGGGCCACTTGCTGCATTTATTCTTACTGTCTTCTATTTACTCGTACTTTGTTTACTTGCTTTATCGAAAACCCCTAAAAACCCATTTGCTAAGTATTTGCAGAGAATTCCTGATCCATACCACTAGCCAGCACCTTCTGCTCCTCGTTGGGTTCGACACTCTTACTTATCAAAAATACTGCGATACACCCCCTATACTTGTGGGTCATCAATGGCCAGCAGGACGGCTATGATAACTACACCCCCTATACTTGTGGGTCATCAATGGCCAGCAGGACGGCTATGGTAACTAGGACTATCTGCCTTCGTCAGCATTGCCTGTGTCCCTGAAGATAGACCCCGCCGCTACGCTTATCTTTTATTCCGCTGCTTGTTGTATTAAGACTGGATCATGAGATCCTTATTTGTGTAAGACCTTATGTATGGTTTGTAGTGGATGATGTATTGTGATATCCAATCTGTTATGTCTCGCAAAATAGTAATCCTGGAATTGCGATGAATGACATAACAGGCATCTGGGATTAAAAATCCGGGTGTTGACACCAATCCTAACTAAATAACTTTATCTCTTCAATTATAACCCTAGTCGAAACAAATCTTGTTGACGACTCATTAATATTTGATTAGTGTCAAACCACTAGTATTCATACATATCTTTGGCATGCATCCCATTCAGATAGTTGCATACCACTTCTATAAGTAACTTAAATATAAATCATCAAACAAAATAAAGTATGCCTAAGGTATAGAACTCAATAAAATTGAGAAACCTTCAATCCTTATTTGTCATCCAAGTGTATGTATATACTTGTCATGAATGTTTCTAGCTACCAAGTATGTTTCATAACTAACAAATGCCACTTGACCTCTTTAATTTTTACAACCATAGCTTGTTATGTTGTTGTGGTCTTTAAAATCTATGATGTTCTTAATCTCTTAAGGATTTCCCTTATGTGTGAACTAAACTTATAGACAAACAAAATCCATAAGAAAATACCTTAAACCAAATCAAACACATAAAACTTAATAATAAGACAACAAACCAAACCTCAATTCAAACATGTAAACGAAACCAATAGGGGTTAGTTTCGAGGTTAGAACAATTACATATCATATCTTACGCATAATAGCATATTGACAATTCTTTGAACATTAGTCCTTAACAGACCAATGATGCCATTCTTCGAATTTGGTGTTTATGACGACTAGAAGAACGCTAATTGCATAATCTTGCAGTCAGGAGGCAAGTTCATTCTTGCATGTCCTCTTGATTACTTTATCAAAAACTACTTTTCAAAAGTATTATATTATCATCTGCCTCTAAAAACAAAATACTATTTTATAAATGAAATAAATAAGATGTGATGGTCAATGGAATCGTGGTTGGATTACATGGTGGGAATACCATGTGGCGGTATTCCACTGGACCGAATAAAGAAAACCTAGGATTATATACCAAATGTAGTTAGTGATTTTTGTGTCGTATGCACATCGCTGACCATAGATCCCGATATGGGATGGGTAAGTCAGCTGAAACCTTCTTCATACGTATATCCTCGGATGGCTAGATCGGGTTGTACTCCTTGCGAGGAATGACAACAGGTGGGAGTCCCTAAGGTCCCCATCCTGTGCAGCAGGACGAAGACTCTAGTGTCTCAGACTATATGACAATTAAACGACGATCGTTGATCGGCTTTATTGCAATGGGTGGATTGCGGAGTGGAAATTGCCAGTGATTTGCAGGTCTTTATACTGGACCTCAGACCATGAAAGTCTGAATGGGGACATAGTCCCAATTATGTAACAAAGATAAAGATGTCTGTAGGAAAAGTAGCACACCTTTGTAGAGTGTATATAGCGCGACATGTTACTCCTATTTAGGGAAGGAACTATGGCAACAATGTGGAAAGGAACTTCATGAATTTCTAATAACCCGTGAAAGCTGGCGGACATAGTTTTCTAAAATAAAACGTACCTTTTATGCATCAAACACCCACCTATTACTCAATAATCAATCTGTCCCCATAAAACCCTTGCTTAGGTTATGAAGATAATGACGAGACCGCAAATGCGAAACTAGAGGATGTAGAAGGACCATTATGTGAAAATGAAGCGAGTCCGACGGAGATAAATGAGTTAGATACTAGAATCATTGATAGTGGAGATCAAATAGAACATAGATGGGAACCAATTCCGAGTAATGTTGCTGAGAAAGCAATAGTCAACCATTAAAGATAGATCTAGAGGTAGATCAAGTGCTAGACAAATCTACAAGTTGTTATTTCTAGATTTTTATTGAAAATAACTTATTTGGGAAACCTCATTTTGCCAAGGAGGTTCCGTAAATCTATTATCTGGATCTGAATATGAATAATATAGTCATATTTTGGACATTCGATGTTTCTATTGTACTACTTTGTTGGTGTAATGTTCATGGAATGGTGTTTTATGAGTGTTATGCCAACGACTTGAGCACTACAATATGCAACGATGTGCTAGGTCACCACACTGATCTTGTGACCTTCGGTTTTGGGAATCTTAACAGAGCATTAGTCTATGCCACTTTTCAGCAACGCAGGAGCTCGAAGGATCCTAGTCCTTGAAGATGAGTCTCCATTGCAGCCTCCACACCTTCGTAACATCCATCCAAGTATGACCATTGAATTGGTCATTTTCTACTTTACCATAAGATCTATAAAATAGAAGGACAAACAGAATTCAGCAGGGCATGCTTTTTGTTAGCAACCCAAAATCTTGCAATAAATTCATAAGAGTCGCCAACATGCATATCATCGAAACTATAAATATGAGGCCAAACCTGCCTAGCTACTATGCAGTCAAAGAATAGGTGATGCACAGTTTCTAGATCAAAGAGGAAAATACAGTCTTCAAATTTATGCATATTTCTTTTATTTAGATTGTCCCTAGTCAGAAGTAGGAAGATATGAATCCTACGAGGGATGTGTAGCTACGATGGATCCAAATTAATTGACTCAAATTACTCCCTCCGATCCAAATTAAATGACTCAAATTTTTTAGATACCCCCAAAGTTGATAATTGACTCAAATTTTCTAGCGGTTTTGCTAATTCTCAGGCGCCTGAGAATTAGTTAAGTCTCAGTCACCTATTTAACCGTTGGATCTGCTTTAGGATTTGTGCAAACGGGAGTTTCTGGGCTGTTTGCGAGCTGGCAGATCCCGTCGCTGTGTATTTTTTTGTGTAGGCTGTTTCCCGTCGCGCTGTGCGTTGTGCTTTTGCGGGCTATTTTGTCTGGGCTGTTCCGCGGGCTTGATGGTGAGCTTTTTTTATTAGGCTGAATATTTTTCCACGATCTGACATTCATCAAAGACGCTCTGGGCGACAGGAGTAACGTGCTTTGATTGGCTGTTCTGTTGTGGGCTGACGTACTTTTTTTGCCTCTATTTTTATCTGTTTTTTCTGAACCGGTTTTTATGTGTTGTTTCTGAACCGGTTTTGTGTCTGTACTTGTTTGATGTGGTCGTTTTATTATGGGTGACGATTATTATTTTTGTTTTCTTTTTTCTTTTTTTCACCGGCAACATAAATATGCGAAGCTAGACTGCTAGGGAATATTTATTAGGTTTTCTTGATGCTTTTAAATAGAGCTACGGTTAGATTGGCTTCACGATTCGCGCTGTAGTTCATCTTATTTCAATCTAGTTGTAAGTTCAATCATCGATTTCTAGGTTTGTTGTATCCTATTTTTTTAATGTTTTCCCCATGATATTTTATAGTTGTCATTGTTTATTGCTAGGGATCATAAGACTGAAAATTTTTGTAGTCTTTTTTTTGTTTTGTATGCAAAGTTTTGCTAATTCTCAGGCGTCTGAACCCGTCAAACGCCATTTTTTGCAACTTGCTTACCCGTTGAAGGCCGGTTGCAATTTTCTTGCAACTTGATTGCAACTTGTTGTAGCTTGATTGCACTTGGGCGCCATCGAGGGGCCAGTTACAACTTGCTTGTAGCTGAGCCCCCGTCGAGGGGCAGTTACAACTTGCTTGTAGCTGAGCCCCTGTCGAGAGCCAGTTGCAACTTGATTATAACTGAACCTCGTCGAAGGCTATTTTTTACAACTTGCTTACCTGTCGAACGTCAGTTGCAAGTTTTTTGTAACTGAGACCTGTCGAGTGTCAGTTACAACTTGATTGCAACTGGGACCCCATCGAGGGGCCAGTTGTAACTTGCTTGTAACTGAGCCCCGTCGAGTGCCAGCTGCAACTTGATTGCAACTGGGTCCCGCCGAGGGGCCAATTGCATCTTGCTTGTAGCCGAGCCCCTGTTGAGACCCAGTTGCAACTTGATTGTAACTTAACCCTGTCGAAGGCCATTTTTTGCAACTTGCTTACCTGTCGAACGCCAGTTGCAACTTACTTATAACTGAGCCTCCATCGAGGGGCCAGTTGCAACTGGGCCCCAATCGAGGGTCAGGTGCAACTTGCTTGTAATTGAGCCCCGATCGAGGGCCAGTTGCAACTTGATTGGAACTGGGGCTCTGTCGAGGGGCCAGTTGCAACTTGCTTGTAATTGAGCCCGCATCAAAGGCCATATTTTCCAACCTTCTTACCTGAAGAAGGCCAGTTGCAACTTGCTTGCAACTGCGCCTCTGTCGAAGGGCCAATTGCAACTTACTTGTAACTAAACCCTGTCAGAGGCCATTTTTTGGAACTTTCTGACCTGTCGAGGGCTAATTACAACTTGATTGCAATTGGGCCCCGCCGAGGGGGGCGGCAGTTGCAACTTGATTGCAATTGAGCCCCGTCGAATGGGGCCAGTTGCAACTTGTTGATTACAACTGGGCCCCTGTCGAATGGGGACAGTTGCAACTTGATTGCAACTGGACCCTCGTCGAAGGGTATTTTGTGCAACTTGCTTACATGTCAATGGCTAGTTGCAACTTGCTTGTAATTGAGCCGCGTCGAGGGGCCAGTTGCAACTTACTTGTAACTAAACCCCATCGAAGACCATTTTTTGCAACTTGCGTACTTGACGAGGGCTAGTTGCAACTTACTTGCAACTGGGCACCCGTCGGGGAGGGGGGGCTAGTTGCAACTTGTTGATTGCATGGGCTCATGTCGAATGGGGCCAGTTGCAACTTGATTGAAACTGACCCCCCGTCGAGGGGACAGTTGCAACTTGATTGCAACTAGGCCGTTGAGGGGCTAGTTGCAACTTGTTTGCAACCGAGGACCCATCGAATGGGGACAGTTGCAACTTGATTGCAATTAGTGGCCCCGTCGAGGGGCTAGTTGCAACTTGTTTGCAACTGGGCCCCCATCGAAGGGTATTTTTTGCAACTTGCTTACCTGTCGATGGCGAGTTGCAATCTGCTTGTAGTTGAGCCCCCCGTCGAGGGGCCAGTTGCAACTTACTTGTAACTAAACCCCGTCGAAGGCTATTTTTTGCAACTTGCGTACTTGTCGAGGGCCAGTTGCAACTTGCTTGCAACTGGGGACACGTCGGTGGGCACTGGATCCCGTCGAGGGGCCAGTCGCAACTTGATTGCAACTGGGTCCTGTCGAGAGACTAGTTGTAACTTACTTATAACTAAACCCCGTCGAAGAGTATTTTTTGCAACTTGCTTACCTGTCAAATGCAAGTTGCAACTTGCTTGTAACTGAGTCCCTATCGAGGGGACAATTGCAACTAGATTGCAACTGGGCTCTCGTCGAGGGGCTAGTTGCAACTTGCTTGAAACTGAGGTCCTATCGAGGGGTAGTTGCAACTGAGCCCTCGTCGAATGGGGCCAGGTTGCAACTGGGTCCATCAAGGGGTCAATTGCAACTTGATTACAACTGGCCCCCGTCAAGGGGCCAATTACAACTTGCTTGTAACTAAACCCCCGTTGAGGGCATGTTGCAACTTGATTGCAACTGGGGCCGTCGAAGAGCCAGTTGTAACTTCTAAACTAAGCACTCGTCGAAGGCCATATTTTTCTAACTTGATTGCGTCATGATTCGTGCTAGCATGGGAGTTCCAAGTGGGTTGCAAATGAGGTTTCTAGTCGCAGTTGGTTTGCTACTAGACAAAATTGTTAATCACCTTAGGATTTGCGTCGTCATCCGTGCTAGTATAGAGTTGCAGCTGGATTGCAACTAAGACCTTTTAAGTATATAAGCATATTGAATTTTTTTCAAGTTAAAAGTAGATGGCAAAATGCAACTTGCAAGTGGTGTGTAACTAAACTTCTCCGGTGGCACAACGTTTCTAAGAACCAATTTTCTCGCATAGCATGTAAGCTGGTCTATATCAATATCCTAAGCTTAATTATTTTGAGCTTTGTCTATTTATCCATCCAGATTTTAGGGTCCATGCCAGGAGCGAGCGTAAGAGAAAAAGAATGAAGGCCCATCTTGGCAACCTTTATCTCATGTAACACAATTGAAGATAACAGTTCGAACGCAGAATGGGCGAGAACAAAAGTAAAAGGCCAACACAGAAGTAAACCGTGCAGAACTGAGTAGTATTATCGACGATGAAAGATCGCTCCTCCGCTCATGTGACGTCAGGCTAAATCTCAGTCGTCCGAGAATTAGACGCGCCCATTTTCTAGATACCCCCAAAGTTGATGATATTGTACAAGGTAGTAGCAGAGTAAACCGCAAACTGTTATGGAGCAGATTGGTAATGCAAGTGCAGATTGGTACGTGCTTCCTGGCTAGAAGAAAACGGCGCAGACTCCGTTTGAGTATAGCAATCAGATGACTGCTATGGAGCAAACGGCCGATTGCATTCGATCAGGCCAGACAACTGATCAAAAGCAATAATAGCAGGGTACTTCACTTTGTCAGACTTAAAACAGAGTATATGTACATAGCAAGGAAGATCAATGGGTGCTCTAGTAACAAAAGAAGACATTGTGATGTACGCCAAATAGGTTCATCTCAGAGCGAACGGGTTCAAGAATATCCTAGATAAGAAACTCACAAGCACACTGCTTATTTCTCGGTACTCAGTAGTTACCAAACGAGCAACAATCGCAACATCCTATACAGCTAAAAGAGCTCTCATTTGCCTTGCCTTCAAAACGAAACACTCATATTGCTTAGAACCGATGCAAAATTCAGCAGAACACGGCCAGACTCAGTGGTATCCGATCGGCGCCGGGGTGGCCTTGAGCTGCATACCCTGGTAGTAGACGTCCTGCACGACACAAGAGACAGACCAAATTAGCATACATCAGAAGTTCACAACCAATCCACACAAACACATGTGAAGTGGATCAAGAAAGCGTGCGTACCGATGCGAAGTGGTTGACGTCGCGGTGGTGTGCCTCGTCAGCACGCACCACGGTGACGACATCCTTGAGGGTGGCGTTGGCCGGGAGGCGCCAGTAGTCGATGGCGATGGCTGGGGCAGGGACGTTGTCGATCTTGCCGTCCTCGAGGTCCTTGAGGAACTCAGTGTAGGAGTGGACAGCCTCCTCCTCGAGGTACCCGACGACACGGTGCGCAAACTTGGGGGAGATGAGGTAGCCGAAGAAGTAGGCGTTGAAGAAGACGCCCTGGACGGTGATGACGAGGGCACGCTCGTACCACCTCGGCTGCGCCACCTCCATGAAGGTCATCAGGTGCATGCGCTCGTTCTCGGCCTCCTCCAGCAGCGCACGGATCCACCCGCCGCTCTGCTCAAAGCGCCGGAGGGAGCGCAGGTGGAGGAGCATGCCGCCCACCATCCCTGGCACGGCTGCGACAGTCTCCAGCATCATTGCGCGGCAGCCATACCTCCTCTGCATCCAATTCGCAGGGTCAGAGGTTGCGTAAGAGTGACAAAACTTAGAAAATTAAAGTCAATTGCTAGTAAGTATTAGATATGGATAACATAATTTTTTTTCTGGACACAGAAATACAGAAGGGATCTAGAAGATAAACTTATAAAAAAAATCAGAACAAAGAGGTGATGATACATGGCAAAACAAGTTGTATCCCCGCTAGTGCAATCCAATCAATTAAAAAATCAAATGTAGTCGCATGATTTACAGGCTAACAAATTGCACATGTGTGTGGTGATGTCAAGTTCACTATTTATTTAATTTATTTTAAAATTTTAATGTTTGTTGACAGTCCTCGAGTCAATCTTCAGTGTTTCACCACTGACCCTCTTTCTGAATAAAACGCAGGGAACCATGTTTAAACACTTTAATCTGATACAGAATATAAAATCGAGTAGGTCCAACGAATTGTTAGATAAAATACTACTCCTATACTTGCTTGGGTCCTGGCTCCAGATAGAGAATACAAACGGGAAACGTCGTCTTCCCAGAAAGCAGGGGAACCATAATCGAAACGCGACTGGGAGAATGTCACTTTCCCCCATGACACGCCACGATGCAGGCACCGCTGCTTCGGCGAAACAGGTCGAACTAAAAACACGGAACGAACTATCCAGAGAATCGAACAGCGGTTGTGCCGGCCGGAGCGGATGCACGTACCTGGAAGAAGATGTCGGTGGGGAAGCGCAGCGACTTGACGGTCCAGTAGGCGATCTTGTCGAGCATGGTCTTGGGCACGTGGTGCTTGGTCAGATCGATCGACGTGTCCGCGCTGTACGTCTCCCAGGGCTGCAATAGCAAAGCCAATCACACACGGCGCAACAAGTCAATAACGAACATGCCCATCACTCCGATCTGGCGATCATCGATCGCCGGCGAGCGAATCGAAACAGAGCATAAAAGCAGAGCGGAGCAAACGTACCTTGAAGCAAGACCACTTCCACTCGGTGCCGTCCTCGCGCACCAGCTTCTGCGACTGCTGGATCCCCCAGTAGCTGTTGACCGCCACCTCCTTCTTCTCCCCGTCCCCCTTGTTGGCCGCCGTAGCAGCAGCAGCCGCCTTCGCGGCCTCGTCCTTCGCCTGCGTGCCCGCGGAAGTGGACATCAGCCTCACCCACGACCCCTGGACGCCCTCACCGCCAGCGAGGAGGGGCCTCGCCGCCGGGGAGGTCGCGGTGGCCGAGAAGAGGCGGCGGCTGGCGCCACCGGCGTGGCGGAGGAGGAGCGATCCGGCCATCCGGGAGCTCATCTCCGAAACTCCTGCCTCCGCGAATCAAAATCCGGGAGGAGCCTTGCGCGTGTGATGATGTCGACGGGCGCCTGGGTTCGTTTGTTGCTGTGGTGGTGGGTGGGTGGGTTGCGGTTTGCGAATGGAAGGAAGGGACTTTTCGTGGGAGGGTTTTATATTGGGAAGAGCCATGGCGGAGACGGCGGCGTGGGGAGGGCAGGTTCGCGGGTGGGGCCGCGCCGTCAGTGACGGGGGAGCCGGTCCTGCTTCCGGGGGATCCCAGAAACTGAGGGGGTCTTTTCTTCTTCTCCAAGTCGATCGATTCGGGGGCATTAATTGGTCGTTCAGATTTTCTTCTTCTTTTTTTTTCACTTCTGGAAACAGCCTGTGCGTGACTAAATCGAAAGGCTCACATGGTTGCACCTTTGCAGTCTATGTGTGATGTTTGGGGAGTACACGAATTAGCACTCCGTGTTAGACATGTAAACACTTGTCACAAGACTGAGATACTCCTTTTTCTTAGGTGACTGCTAGGCGTCCCCGGACGATGGGAGAGTTCCCATCGTCCTCCTCCCCTGCGCGTCACGTGTCTCCAAATTGTCCAAAAATTCCGGTTTTGCTGCAAAACACACATTTTTGCTGCATATGTCCCCGCTTTTGTTTCTGAAGAAAAAAACGGTTCGTTTCAGAAAATAGAACGTCTCGCCGGAGACCTCGTCGGAGACCATACAGCAATTTTTTTTGCTAATGTATCAAATCCGACCTCGCCGAAGAAAACTCGCTGGTGACTCTCGCCAGAGACCTTGTAGCAAAAAGTTGACACTGTTGTAGCAAAAACAGAAGACGGTTGTAGAAAATAAATGTCCAATTGTAGCAAATCTAACTTCGCCGGATTCCTTGCCGGAGATCTCGTAGCAAAACATTTATATTATTGTAGCACTACCATCGGCCGTATGTAGCAACTTGTAGCACCACCTCCGGCGCAGGTAGCACCGCTGATGACCCCCATGTAGCAATCCTCGACGACGTACGTAGCAGCGTTGTTGACCTTCGGTAGCAAAACCGGTGCCCTCGGGTAGCAACGTCGGCGCGCGGCTGAGCAACTCCACCGGATCGAGGCCATGGCGGCAAGGGCCGCGGTAGCGTGGCAGAGCCGGCCAGGTTGGGAAGGAGGCGGGTACTTGCTCCGGCGGCATCGGCAGCAGCCTAGCCCAGATCTGGGGCGGCGATAGCCATGGCGGGGTGCCGGGCAGCAGTAACGTGTTGGGCGGCGGCGACGCACAGCACGCAGCGACCACGCGCGGCAAGCAGCGACCACGCGGGGCAAAAAGGTCGGTGGCGGCGCACGGCCGGCGGCCACTTGCGAGCGAAATATCTGCCCCTAGCTGGTCCACTCGCGGGGACCCGGACGATGGAAGTCACGGATCCCCCGGGGGACTAATATCATTTTCCTTTTTCTTAACGGGAAAAGGTCCCGATATGGAGCTTGCGTTAAATCCGCTCTGGGGTTAGGTTTACAAAAAGGACCCTAAAAATGAGAAAAATACAGTCAAGTCCTTCTCTTTTACACACAGCACCCCACAAAAAAGTTGCGAAAGCACGATCAAGTTCTTGGTCATCGTCGATGGGTGATGACCTCCAGAAACGGTCCTTGTCTCCGTCGGGGACTAGGCCACTTAGGAAGGCACCGGTGCACGCCGCCGCACCAAGACCCGAGAAGATCCTCCATTGAAGGAGGAAGGAAAAGCTCGAACCGACGCCAGGCTCGAGCGCAGCAGGACCTGAAGGGAATATGCCCGAGAGGCAATAATAAAGTGGTTATTATCTTATTCCATATTTATGATAAATGTTTATTTTACATGCTAGAATTGTATTGATTCGGAAACATCAATACATGTGTGTTTAATAAACAAAAAGGGTTCCTAGTCATGTCTCTCTTATAGACTAGCTTGTTGATTAACAAGATGATCAAGGTTTCCTGATCATGGACATTGGATGTTGTTAATAACAAGGTCACACCATTGGTGGAATGATGTGATGAACATTCATCCGAAGTATAGCATTACGATCAAGTCATTATGTTTATATTGCTATAACATCATACGAAGTAATCTTTATCCTTAGACCATGAGATCATGTTAATTGCTAACACCGGAAGAGTATCTTGATAACATCAAACGTCACACCATAACAGGGTGACTATAAAGATGGGTTCAGTACTACGAAGGTGTTATGTTGAGGCTCATGGATCAAGAGTGGAATTTGTCAATCCAGATGACGGATAGATATTCTCTAGGCCCTCTCGGTGATATCACATTGAAATAGCTTGCAAGCAAGTGATGTGATCACTAGAATGTTATATCACGGGAACAAGAAAAGAGTGCATGTCGGTAACGAGATCAAACTAGGTATGGAGATACCGATGATCGAATCTCGGACATGTAATATATCGCGGGACAAAGGGATTTAGTTACTAGCGTTAAAGGTTCTCACGATCACAGAAGTCATCGTTGAATGTGTAGGAGTCAGTACGGATCTCCAGGTCCCGCTGCTGATTATTGATCAGAGAGGGGTCTCGATCATGTCTGCATTATTCGCGAACCATAGGTAGACACACTTAAGGGATACCGACACCATTTGGAGCAAATATGTTTTCAGATAAAGATTTAAGAAAGCGCTGGAATTATTTCAATGGACACCGAAACTGTTTCGGGTGAAATTGTTGAAATTGGTTCTGCATGTAATATTGAAATATTGCAGGGGGTTTTATGCGAATGTTTGTTAATTAAAGTAATTAACAAAATTCTGAATAAAAATAATAAAAGAGTTTTATTAAATGAGAGAGCATTAAATTTGGAGAAATTTAATGCATTTAAAGTGGAGACTTTAAAAGGGAATGTGAAGGGGCATTTTAATGTGGAGGAGTTACCACCACATGAATAGAGGAGGTGAAAGGTCACCTCCTCCATGCGCCGGCCATGAAGGAGGGGCACCCCCCTCCTCCTATAAAAGGCCCTCCTCTCCTCACTTCTCACACACACCTCCTTGTGAAGGATCTCTCTCTCTCCCTCTAGTATTATTTCCTCATGGTCTCGGATTAGCGAGATACATGTTCCCGGTGGCTTTATCTAGAAAGGAGTTCTTTGCTTCCTGCTTTCTTTGGAAGCGAGGGCAGAGGTTGTCGAGTGCGGACGTGTGTGCGATCACGGATGCACCGCTGCTTTGTTGTGCTGGACTTGGTGGTGCTGGAGTTGGATCTGATGGACGTGCTGGAGCTGGACCTGCTGGACTTCATCACGATCTTGAGATCGGCAAGTGTACGACTACATCAACCACGAGTTCCTACTCATTAACAAAGCTCGTTGTCTACGAGGGTAAGTTCTTTTTGGATGTATGTCCACCCGTTGCTTTGTACCTAGTAGATAGATCTTGGCGTGTAGTTCACACCGTAGGAAAATTTTTGTTTTCTATGTCATGACCCAACAGCAGTGGTATCGAGCCCGATCTATGCGTAGGTGCTTAGCACGGGTAGTACACATATGTTGATATGTGGGCGATGATGATCATGTTATTGCATCTTCTATGTATTTTGGATATTGGTGGCATAGTGGGATGAAGCGGCCCGGACCAACCTTACATGTCATCGTACATGAAACCGGTTCCACGACTGACATGCAACTTGTTTTGCATAAGTGGCTAGCGGGTGTCTGTCAACGAGTTGCTAATAATTTGGTTATCCTCATTGTGGTTCATGTTCGTAGGTAAGAACGGTTCTATCTCCGAAAGCCCTAAGCCACGTAAAACTTGCAATTGATAAATTAGAGGCGTCTAGTTTAGATCGTTGCTGGGCTAGTGTATTGATATGGTATTGTTGTAAGTAGATGTATGATAGATACTCTTACAACACACTCAATGTGTAAGTTCCATAGACCTTGTCCTTACACACAAAGGAATGATAGAGATCATACCACGATGCAAATGATAGAGATCAAATGCATGGACCATATCATCTCACTTTACACATTAGATGTTAGCATCTTATACTGTTGGTTTGGCGCTTTCTGTAGCATTGTAAGATGATCCCTCATTTAGATATCAAGATAAAAATGTGTTCTTCCTTAAGTATGCACCGTTTTGTGGATCGTGTTTCGAGACATCACGTGATGATCGGGTGTACTCGACTCTACGCTTTCATACAAACGGGTGTAAGACAGTTTTACACACGCGAGTACTAAGGTTCTTACTTGGCGAGTCTAGCATGTACAGACATGGCCTCGGAACACGGACCGAAAGGTTAAGCATGAGTCATATAGTTGATATGATGCCCATATAGATGCTCGCCTTTGAAGCTACATCAACTCACGTGATGATCGGACTTGGTGTAGTGGATTTGGTTCATGTAATCACCAAAAAGGCACGAGGGATGTCGTTTTTGAGTGGGAGTTTATTTCTAATTTGGATTAGTCGAACCAAATTTGTCATAAATTAAATCAAAGTGAATTTGCATAGTTTTTTGTAGTCATTGGCATTCGTTTTGTACCTTATGCTTAGTTTTTATTTGAGATAATAGAACTATAGAATTCTGGATATTTACTTTACTGATGGTATCGTATTTTTTCGAATGTCATTTTAAAGTTTATAAGTCCTATTGCAAACTTTCAGCAAACTCTATTTACTCCATGAAGTTTAATAAGTAGTATTAAATCAAGAGTAAGAATTCCAATGTTAGTATCTAAAGTATCATGTTTGCCTCCATGATTATTGATATTCAAAAGTTGTTTTAATATCAAGATTATATTGGAGCTGGAAATTGTTTCAGAAACCATCATGTGTGAAAGATATTGTGATATCTGAAACAATGTTTTTGGTTGCATTATGATAGAGTATAATTTAGCAAAATACATGTTCTCATATTGTATGAGAATTTGTGAAGGATGGAGATGCTAGGCATCCGAATCTACCAAAAAGGTTTTGGGAACTGATATTATACTCGTGATTCTTCCTTATAAGCTATAGTAGCTTGATCATGAAAGTTGTCATGATAAGGATGAATAGAAGATGTAAGTAAAATGTTTACTACACTAATAGATTACTAAAGAATGGATTGTTGAAAGAACACCAAACATTTGATGATGGTGATCCACTTCAAAGTGCAAGTCCAAAGGTATTAGTAGTTGACTATATACGCTTTGTACCATGTGTCATGTTGATGACACCACTATTGATGTTGATAGATTCTTTTAAAAGAAAAGGAATTGCTGAAAGAGAATCTATAAAATATTTGGCAGAAAATAAAAGGTTGGAGATGTCCAACTTGGGTATATAGAAGATATACATGTTATGGCTATATTCCTTGCTTGTTAAACAATGTGGTTATGAGGTATTGGATACCGGTATTGGATACCGAATTGGTTGGTATGAAGTGTCATACAGGACAACGCAATTCATGAACTACAATGGCCTAAGTAACCAGCACGAGAATGAGTGATGATGTTCATCAAAAACAAATAAAGTGTTATTGTGTTTTTTATTGTCATCAAACCAAGCCTTCAAGATTTGTTTAAATAATTGTTATTTTGTTCCGGTATTATGAGAACAATGGTTGTTCAAATAATTACCGTATTCCATAAAGGATGGATGAACTTTTACAAGTCTAGTTGGAGAAATCACATCCATAAACACTATTGCTAAAATGTCGCAAGACAAATGATTGAAAGATCACTTATGAAGTCACATCACTGTTTGAATTATATTTGAAAGAAAACATGAAGAAACTCCATGTTGATGGAATTTTGGAGTCTTTGATTTTGATCAATTGACGCATGTGAGACTTTCCTCGAGATAATTGAAACTCCGTCCATAGGCCAGAGAGGAACGGATGACTAGCTTATTGGAAATTGTGCATGCTGATGTGCATAGTCCATTATGTGTAGCCATATGCGATGGATCTTTTTGCTTCATATGCTTTCTTTGAAAATTTGCGTGAATATATCTGTATATTTACTTAATAAGGAAGAAGTATGAAACATTTGAAAGTTGTTCAAAGACTTTCAAGATGAAGTGGAAAATCATTGTAACAAGAAAATAAAGAGTTTATGATTCAATCATAAAGGAAGATATTTGAGTTACATGTTTAGGAAAAACACCTAAGACTTGAGGAATTGTTCCATGATTTGTGTTTCCTGATAAACCATAGGAGTATGGCATATTCGAGAGATAAAATCAAACCATGTTTGACATGGTAAGATCAAGGGTGTCATTTATAAAACTGCCATTATGTTTTAAGGATTGAAGCTTTAGAGACTACCGCTTTTACACTGAAAAGAGCACCATCGTGATCCATTGAAATGACACCATATGAGTTATGGTTTGGGATAAAACCCGAATTGTCTTTTCTTAAATTTTGGTATGCTATGCATAAGTAAAATGTTTACAACCAAAGTCGAATAAGCACGTCTTTGTAGGTTATCCCAAAGAATTTGTTGGGAATTTCTCCATAACACCGAGGACAAAAGAGTTTGTTACTTGGAACGTCAAGTTTCTTGAGAAGGAATTTTTCGTGAAAAGTTAAGTGGGAGGACAATAGAACTTTGATAAGGTTGTTGAACCTTAGCTATATGTGCTAAGTAGCGCAGCGCCGGAAAGTGTTCCGGTGGTGGCCACAATGCGCATGGCTCTCGTGATTACAAAAGGTGTGATCTCGGAGATTAAAGTTCCTATAGAACCGTGTGGGTCGGTAAGAATCAAATAGTAAGATTTGATAAGCAAGTCGTTATTGTTTTGAAAATGATGAACCGACTACATGCAAAGAAGCGATGATGGGCCCTGACTCCATAAAATGACTAGAAGTCATAGAATCCGTGATAGTATCCATACACGAGAAATCAAGTTTCTGAACTTGGAAGACCCTCCGGAAAGGCGTGAAGCCTATCGGTCGTGTTTGGATCTATAAAGAAATAGACATGGATGTTTGACATCTATGAAATAGTCGACATGTCGGAAAGAAGTTTACGGCAATATTCAAGGAGTTGACTATGACAAGATATGATCTTTCATAGCGATATATAGTCTTGACGGATTAATGTAGCAACCACTACATATAATTTGGTATATGGTAGTTGAATAAACAAATTAAGGTTCTTCTAATAGAACGGTAACCTAGGACATGTACATGACATGGTCCGAAGGGTTTTGTTAATTCAAAGGGTGCTAAAAGGGCATGTAAACTTCAATAGTTGAAGTAAGCATAGCGGAGTTGAAATCTTCACCATGATGAAACTAATAAAAGAGTTTAAATTCATCGGAGATGATGAAGATGCTTGCATTTGCAAGAAATTAAGTGGGAGCGCTGAGACATATTTCTAATACATTATGTAGAGGACATATTGTTGATTGGAAATGATGTATCTTGAATTGACACAAGTTAAGGATTTCATTAAAATAAGATTTCGATGAACGACTTGGGCAAACCCAGAATATTAGGCATCTATATGGATAGATTAAGGCGCTAATATGGTTGTGCCAAACATACATATATAAGATATTTAAAGGGTTCAATATGACATATTGAAAGGGTTCAATATGGAAACAACAAGAAAGGTTCTTGCTGCATGGAAAGAATTGTATTCAGATTCAAGTGTTTCAACACTTGGTGAGTAAAATCACATGAAGATTCTGATCGATTATACCATGATATGTATATATCCAGAATGTCCTATGCTCTAAATGTTATGAGCATATACCAAAATGATTCATATGATGATCATTGGACAATAGTAAAGATATTCTTATGAGCTTTGGAAGAACTAAGAATATATCATGTATAAGTGACAAATAGTTAAAGGTAGTTCATTGTAAAGTGTTACATTGATACTAGTTTTGTCACAAGATACAAATTAAATTTATCTCAATTTATACTATGGGTGGCACAATATAATGGAAAGGATGTTCCATGATGGATTTGGATGAGTTCCAAAGTTGAGATATTGTGACGGATACTACAACGAAAGGCTAAGTATATAGCTGCTATAGTAGCGACAAGGAGGGCATTTGTGTTAAGTAGTTTGTTATCAAACTAGGTGTGGTTCAAAGTGGGCTAATACTATGAAGATATATTGTGTGACAATAATATCAACATATTTTGAGCCGAACGAACTAAAGGTCTCACCAGAGGACCAAATTTATACAATGCCATCTCATTTGAGAATGAGTGATGCGAGAGCAAAGACATGCAAATACACGGATCTGAAACTGTCACATCCGGAGATTATGTTAACCACTAGCAATAGCGTATATGCAACACCAGAAAGCCATAGGTGTTCAATGCGCAAAGTTTTTCAAACTAGATTATTGACTCTAGTGCAAGTGGGAGATCAAGGGAATATGCCCAAGAGGCAATAATAAAGTGGTTATTATCTTATTCCATGTTTATGATAAATGTTTATTTTACATGCTAGAATTGTATTGATTTGGAAACATCAATACATGTGTGTTTAATAAACAAAAAGGGTTCCTAGTCATGCCTCTCTTATAGACTAGCTTGTTGATTAACAAGATGATCAAGGTTTCCTGATCATGGACATTGGATGTTGTTAATAACAAGGTCACACCATTGGTAGAATGGTGTGATGAACATTCATCCGAAGTATAGCATTACGATCAAGTCATTATGTTTATATTGCTATAACATCATACGAAGTAATCTTTATCCTTAGACCATGAGATCATGTTAATTGCTAACACCGGAAGAGTATCTTGATAACATCAAACGTCACACCGTAACAGGGTGACTATAAAGATGGGTTCAGTACTACGAAGGTGTTATGTTGAGGCTCATGGATCAAGAGTGGAATTTGTCAATCCAGATGACGGATAGATATTCTCTGGGCCCTCTCGGTGATATCACATTGAAATAGCTTGCAAGCAAGTGATGTGATCACTAGAATGTTATATCACGGGAACGAGAAAAGAGTGCATGTCGGTAACGACATCAAACTAGGTATGGAGATACCGATGATCGAATCTCGGACATGTAATATATCGCGGGACAAAGGGATTTAGTTACTAGCGTTAAAGGTTCTCACGATCACAGAAGTCATCGTTGAATGTGTAGGAGTCAGTACGGATCTCCAGGTCCCGCTGCTGATTATTGATCGGAGAGGGGTCTCGATCATGTTTGCATTATTCGCGAACCATAGGGTGACACACTTAAGGGATACCGACACCATTTGGAGCAAATATGTTTTCAGATAAAGATTTAAGAAAGCGCTGGAATTATTTCAATGGACACCGAAACTGTTTCGGGTGAAATTGCTGAAATTGGTTCTGCATGTAATATTGAAATGTTGCAGGGGGTTTTATGTGAATGTTTGTTAATTAAAGTAATTAACAAAATTCTGAATAAAAATAATAAAAGAGTTTTATTAAATGAGAGAGCATTAAATTTGGAGAAATTTAATGCATTTAAAGTGGAGACTTTAAAAGGGAATGTGAAGGGGCATTTTAATGTGGAGGAGTTACCACCACATGAATGGAGGAGGTGAAAGGTCACCTCCTCCATGCGCCGGCCATGAAGGAGGGGCACCCCCCTCCTCCTATAAAAGGCCCCCCTCTCCTCACTTCTCACACACCTCCTTGTGAAGGATCTCTCTCCCCCTCTAGTATTATTTCCCCATGGTCTCGGATTAGCGAGATACATGTTCCTGGTGGCTTTATCTGGAAAGGAGTTCTTGCTTGCTGCTTTGCTGGAGCGAGGGACGGAGGTTGTCGGGGTACCGGACGTGTGTGCGATCACGGATGCACCGCTGCTTTGCGGTGCTGGACTTGGTGGTGCTGGAGCTAGATCTGATGGACGTGCTGGAGCCGGACCTGCTGGACTTCATCATGATTTTGAGATCGGCAAGTGTACAACTACATCAACCACGAGTTCCTACTCGTTAACAAAGCTCGTTGTCTACGAGGGTAAGTTCTTGTTGGATGTATGTCCACCCGTTGCTTTGTACCTAGTAGATAGATCTTGGCGTGTAGTTCACACCGTAGGAAATTTTTTGTTTTCTATGTTGCGGACCCAACAGGACCACCCTTGTGGCCGGAGATAGTAGCATCGGAACACCATTGCTGCTTGGGAATTGTTGCCGAGGTCATAGGCTCCATAGATAGCAGACACCACCTCCACACCACCATAGCATCAATAACCTCGCCTTCCACTCCCTCGCCCGATGCCGGTCGAGAGTAGAAGAAGCATTGTGATTCTGTGCAGCATGAGATGACTTCGCTTATTGCAGCAAGGGCTTGCCTGAAGGCAAGACGCCGATGTCTTCCACCTTGGAAGCACGTTAGCACGCCCTAGCAGCGACCGTCCAGCATCGCGCCGATGGGTCAGAATAGATACCCCCCGCCCATTTTCCCTGCAGATCCGCTAGCACCTCCACTTTCATTCTGGCCCCCCTTGCCTCCATGGCTAGCCAAGAAGAGAAATTGCAGCACAGGAAAGCCCCATATTAGAGGGCAGGCACACACTTTATTAACAATGGTAATGCCCTTCTCTGCCATCCTCAACTCCCTCCATGAGAGCAGAAGAATAACATAAAAGAACCCTAGATGGCTCTGTTGGGTTCACAACAAAAAAAATTATACGATATGAACAACTAAGCACCAAGGTCTATCTACCTAGATACAATCAATGGGTGAATATACATCCATAGATAACTTAGCCTCAAAGACCAAAAAGCGTTACGAGATTATTCGCGTGGATGATGTAGTCGTACACTTGCCGATCTCAAGATCATGTGGAAGTCCAGCGCCACAAAGCAGAAGCACATCCGTGATCATAGACACGTCCGGTACCCTGACAGCCTCCGAGTCCTTGCTCTAGCAAAGCAGCGAAAGCAGTAATTCCTTCTAGAGAAATCATCGAGAACATGTACTTCGCTAATTCGAAGCCATGGGGAATATTCTAGAGAGGGAGAGAGATCCTCCACGAGGAGGTGTGAGAATGGAGGAGGAGTCCTTTTATAGGGGGAGGGGTAGCCCCTCCCATGGCCGGCGGCCAAGGTGGGTGCCCCCACCTCTCCCTCATTCATGTGGGTGGATGCTCCACTCACATAAACACACCTCCACTCACATGCATTAATTTTCCACCAAAATTAATGTCATTTCTCATTTAATAAAACTATTTTATTTATTTTATTCAGAATTTTGTTAATTACTTTAATTAACAAACATCTGCATGAAACCCCTTGCAATACTTTGATATTACATCTATCATTTTCAGCAATTTGATCCGAAATAATTTCGACGTCTATCGAAATAATAATAATTTCAGTGCTTTCAAATCCTTTCTCTCATATTATATTTGATCCATTTGGTGTCGATATATATACCTTAAGTGTGTCACCCTATGGTTCACGAATAATACAGACATGATTGAGACCCCTCTCCGACCAATAATCAGCAGCGAGACCTGGAGATCCGTACTGACTCCCACATATTCAACTATGACTCTAGTGATTGTGAGAACCTTTGATGTCATAACTAAATCCCTTTGTATCGCGATATATTACATGTTCGAGATTCGACCATCGATATCCCCATACCTAGTTTGATCTTGTTACCAACAAATACTCTTTTCTTGTTCTTGTGATATAACATTCTTAGTGATTTTATCACTTGCTTGCAAGCTATGTCAATGTGATATCACCTAGAGGTTCCTGAGTATATCTCTCCATCATCGGGGTGGACAAATCCCACTCTTGATCCATGAGCCTCTACATAACACTTTTGGAGTATCTGAACCCACCTTTATTGTCACCCTATTATGGTGTGACATTTAATGTTATCAAGTTACTCTTCTAGTGTTAGTGATTTACATGATCTCATGGTCTAAGGACTAAAGTTATTTCGCATGATGTTATAGCAATGTAAAAATAATGAATTTGATCGTATTATTATGCTTTGGATGAATGTTCATCACATCATTCCACCAATGTTGTGGCCTCGTTATTAACAACATCCAATGTCCATGATCAGGAAACCTTGATCATATTGTTAATCAATGAGCTAATTATATGAGATGCATAACTAGGAACTCTATATTTATTTATTAAACAAACATGTATTAATGTTTCCAATTAACACAATTATATCATGCAAAATAAACATCTATCATATACTTGGAATAAGATAATAACAAATTTATTATTGCCTCTCGAGCATATTCCCTCCAGGCTCTAGATCTGGCCGCTCAGATCGGAGGCCTCATCATGTAGTACGGGCATGAAGCCCAAAACCGGCATTCAGCCGAAAATCCTACTTATACTCTAATAGGCCGAGCACCTCCATCCCTCCTCCCCAGGCGGCGCACCGCTAGAGAAGAGACAAGGGTGGGCTTTGATGGCGCGTGGTTGATGTGGGAGCTTCTTCTTCTTGAGTCACCGGCAACGGCGCCAGAAAAATAGCTTGATGGCCCAAAATATATCGAGCTCGTTGGGGAACCCAAAGAGGAAGGTATGATGAGCACATCAGCAAGTTTTCCCTCAGTTATGAAACCAAGGTTATCAATCGAGTAGGATAAAGGAAACACCTCCAAGGTGTTGCTAGCTAGACTTTGGCAGGGCACACTACCGGTGCCAGCAGCAACGTGGAAACCTGCACAACACAACCACAGAACTTTGCCCCCAACTTACAGTGAGGTTTTATAACTCACCAGTTTTGCTGAAAACAAAGGATTAAACGTATTGTGTGGAAGAAAGTAATAGTTTGCAGAAAGTAAACAGAAAGCAGTAAACAGTTGATTGTAGATTGATGATAAAAGAAAGGACCGGGGTCCATAGTTCACTAGTGGTGGCTCTCCTTAAGATAGATGACATGTTGGGTGAACAAATTATAGTGGGGCAATTGACAAACATCGAGAAAGCATGAACCCACTATCGAGCATAAATACTAACTCTTGGAGTTGCTAGCATCTACTTGGCAAAGATATCTACTAACAACGGAAAGCATGCAAGATCACAAATAACAAAGACATGATAGAATCAATAATCAATCTGAAATAGCATCTCAATATCCATCGGATCCCCACAAACACAACATGTAAGAATTACAAATAGATGATATTGATCATGAACAGAGCTCACAAGATCTAAACATGATAGCACAAAGGAGGAGAACCAGCCATCTAGCTACTACATGGACCCGTAGTCCAATGATGAACCACTCACGCATCACACCGGAGGCTTGCATGGTGATGAAGAAGGCCTCCAGGGTGAATTCTCCCCTCAGGTAGGGTGCTGGGAAGAACTTCAGATCCCTCTCGGTCTAGGGATGGAGATGACGGCGGCTACAAACTCTTTCGTGGAATTTTGATCGGGTACTTAGGGTTTCTGTATCGAAGGCATCTTATAGGCGAAAGGGGAGGCCGAGGGGGTGCCGGAGGCGGCCAGACCACCCCCTGGCGCGGGCCAGGCTGGGCTATGTGGCCAGGTGGTGTGGCGCCCCTGGCCCCTCTCCACCTTGTACTCTGGATCCTTGTGTCCCTTGGTGAAAAACTGACTTTGGCTTTTGTCCCGTCCAATTCCGAGAATATTCATTTTGTGACTTTCTTGAAACCAAAAACAACACAAAATAGGCAGCTGGCACTATGGCTCTTGTTAATAGGTTAGTCCAAGAAAGTGTATAGAAAGTACTCCAAAGTTGGAACAAAACATAAGAAAGTAGATAAAAACCAAGCATGGAACATCAAAAATTATGGATACGTTAGCAACGTATGAACATCCCCAAGCTTAACTCATGCTCATCCTCGAGTAGGTAAGTGATAAAAAGAAACAATAATTTATGAGGTGACATGCACCATCATAAACTTGATCAAAGTATTTGTAAAACAATGATCGCTGGGATCATAGTACTTCAATCATAACATGAAAGACAAAGTTCTAACAATAAGACAAAGCAACTATTGTTGCAACATGAAAAGGCATACACAAAAGATTCATGAATAACAATGCTTTGCAAGACGTTTGTTTGTTTCACATAAAGAAAATATAGCATAGTAGCATTCAGCTTGTCCCTCATAGAGTAGCAAACATAAATGTATAGGACACCTTCAAAGTTCATAAGAGTGACTAGATACAAATAGTTTAAAATAAGCAATATCAAAGCTATGCATCAATCAACAAGTCTTGGGACAATGCACATAGAACTAAGAATGGCCACTATGCTCTCAAAGTAGGTGCATAAAGATAGAAGGTGGAGAGTCAACATAAAAGTAAAAGAAAGGCCTTCATAGAAGGAAGTAGGGATTCAAGTTTCATAAAGAGCTTCCAAAAATTATGGTACTTGTTAGCTTTCAGCTCTCATTGCCCCTATCATAAGCATCTTGAAGTGATTAAGGTTAAAGTGAACAAACTATGGTGTATATGCTTGACGAAGTATAAGTTGGAAATCTCATGTCCCTTGAATACGAGGGCCGCTCCTCATGCTACTTAAGTTTACTCACCGGTAAGTTCTTGTCATCGTAAGTACATGTGTATCATAGAGAACCGCCAACGGGGTACCCCTTGCCCGATGATACGGAAGAATCCCCATATCAAAATGACAAGGCAAGCAGACAACGAGCATCTCAGCAATCTTCTTATTTACCATGGGAATATGGTGCTTTTTTCTCTCTTTCCTCTTTTCATATATCTCTTTTTTCTCTTTTTTCTCAATATATGACTCTTTTGTTATAAGAAGAATGCTTCATAGATAGCTCATTATGGTTATGCTGCAGGTTTCCACCATGACAACATGGATTAGACCAGCGGCCCAGGCGTTTCTCTAACACATATAAATAATTCCATGGACTTACAAGCTCCCCTTTCATTTCACACCAACGACAACCATAGACAAAAGAGCATGATATCAACTAGGTACAAAGTACAAGTGCAATATTGAAAGCGTTCCCCATGACAGCATGGTTCTGCTAATCCCCAACATATAAGTGCAAGCATATACAACATAGACGATACAATGGTTCAAGTTTATTAAGGGCAAGAAAAGTAAAGTGTGCCATCAAGTTCGTGAGAGCTTTAATCACTAGTTTTCTCATAACAAGTTTAATTCCGAAGGTAGATAAAAACATGAATATACTTGGAATAGCATATGCTAATAGGTAGGTACGGTGGACTCTTTGGAATAACTTGGTTTTAGGAGTTGGATGCATGAGTGGAACTCATACTTGGTTACGGGGCTAGCAAAAGACTGGGAGCGACCAACTAAGAGAGCAATAATGGACATAATCATGCAGAGCGACAAACATCATTAATCAAAGCATAAAGTGATACTATAAGTCGAAAACTAAAAGATCATAAAGGCTATGGTGACTTGGGATAGTCATAACATGGTGCGAGCATGCGCCAAGTCAACCCAAATAAAGCATCAAAGGAGAATTCCCTCAATACTATGATTTAATATGCTAAAACAACGCATGATTCTTCAAAGGCACATTAAGAAATCTCAATTGTTTATAACATGTCATGCTACAGCAAAGATCACTAAGCATAAAGCCAAAACAATATCAAGCATGGCATGACAAAGCATAGGCCAGAGTCAAAAACAAGCTCCTTTACCACTTAAGCATGAACTTTTCCTACTCTTTTCAATCCAAACCAAACTATTTGAAAACCAATGCATGAAAGAGGGGGTCCAACCAATTTATTCAAGCAAACTAAGAAAACAAGCAAACGAAAAACCAAAACAAAGACGAAAAAGAAGATGCTCTAAGAACAACACAATTGTGCATGAAACTATAAAAATGAAGTGTTTGAAAGAAACCTGGAATTTTTATTGATGAAGAAGGGGATGCCTTGGGCATCCCCAAGCTTTGACGCTTGTACTTCTTGGATATTTCTTGGGTGACACGTGTGTCATCCCCAAGCTTGAGCTTTAGTCCATCCTTCATCTCATTACTCATTCCTTTCATACACCTGAAATTTTTCCTTCATACAAAACTTCACACAATCTTTATTAGCAACATTAGTACACTCAAGATAATAAGTCTTTAGGTTCAGTTTCAACACAAATAAAACTTCCATTAAAACACAAGCTACTGTAGCACTTCCCTCAAAAATCTCAATTTTCCAAAAGAACTCAAAAAGGAACCAGCAAGAAGCAAATGCAAATAATGGCAGAAATCTGTCAAAACAGACCAGCAGGTAAAAACAATTTTTTCGAAGACCTTATGTTGCTCAAATTGAAAAGTGTTGAACTAACTAAAGTTAGATAACAACCTGGGGCAGAAGCACAAAAATTCACGCCTCAAAAAGATGTACACAGTTTTTACACGAATTTTTACGGTGAAGCACAGAAATCTGTTTCGGGACAACAACTTTCCCAATCATTACTTCTCTCTCTTTAGAGGTTACTCTTGGCATAAAAAGCAAATAAAAAGGATAAGGAGAGCTTATTACTAAATCAATAACTTCCAAGACTCATCTAAAACACACCAGCAGGTAAAGACGATTTTTTTCGAAGACCTTCTGTTGCTCAAATCAAAAAGTTTTGAACTAACGAAAGTTAGATAACAACCTGGGGCAGAAGCAAAAAGATTCATGCCTCAAAAGGACGTACAGAGATTTTACACGAATTTTTACGGTGAAGCACATAAATCTGTTTCGGGACAGCAACTTTCCCAATCATTACTTCTCTCTCATTAGAGGTTACTCTTGGCACAAAAAGCAAATAAAAAGGATAAGGAGCGGTTATTACAGAGGTAATAACTTCCAAGACTCATCTAAAACTTTTGGGTTATCTCCTAATAAGTACTTTTCTTTAACGCCTTTAAGTTAGGCATAAGAAGCAAGAAAAAGAATCAAGTGTTCTTAAATGAAGAAGCATTAAGAGCAAATTTTGTTTTCATAGGAGAGGCAAAAGAAATCTTCTCTCTCTTCTTAGGGAAGTGTTCTATACCTTTATTGAGTGGGAGTTGATATTTAATGGTGTCTTCTTTCATATAAATAATGGTACCAACAGTTCTAAAAAAAGGTCTTCCCAAAGTAATAGGACAAGAAGCATTGTATTCAACATCCAAAACATAGAAATAACAGGGACATAAGCATTGTTAACCATAATAAGAACATCATTAATACTCCCCATGAGTTTCTTTTTAGCATTATCATCAAGTGGGACATTCAAATAACAATCTTCCAATGGTGGCAAATCAAGCATATCATAAATCCTTCTAGGCATAATAGAAACACTACTATCAAGATCACATAAAGCTTTGAAATCAAAATCATTCACTTTCATATTAATGATGGGTTCCCAACCATCTTCTTGTTTTATAGGAATAGAAGCTTTGTGTTTCATCTTTTCTTCTTTAATTTTTATGAGAGCATCAGTAATGTGATTTGTAAAGGCCATATTCATAGCACTGATGTCTACGCACTTCTATTCTTGTAGACAGTTGTTGGGCCTCCAAGTGTAGAGGTTTGTAGAATAGCAGCAAGTTTTCCCTTAAGTGGATCACCCAAGGTTTATCGAACTCGGGGAGGAAGTGGTCAAAGGTATCCCCTCTCAAGCAACCCTGCAATCAAGATAAAAGAAGTCTCTTGTGTCCCTAACACACCCAATACACTTGTCAGGTGTATAGGTGCACTAGTTCGGTGAAGAGATAGTGAAATACAAGTGGTATGGATATAATATAACGGTGCTAGAAAATAGTTTGATGGCGTGGAAGAGTGATGACCCACAAGTATAGGGGGTGTATCGCAGTATTTTTGATAAGTAAGAGTGTCGAACCCAACAAGGAGCAGAAGGTGCTGGCTAGTGGTATGGATCAGGAATTCTCTGCAAATACTTAGCAAACAGATTTTTAGGGGTTTTTGATAAAGCAAGTAAACAAAGTACGAGTAAATGAAAGACAATAGGAATAAATGCAGCAAGTGGCCCAATCCTTTATGTAGCAAAGGACAAGCCGGTTGTATTACTTAAGATGACCAAACGTTCTCGAGGACACATGGGAAGACTGTCAAGTGCTTTCGCTTCATATAGCTGATTAATCTTCTTTAGCTTGCTAAGTGTTGTGTGGGTGAACCTGTGCTAATGTACCGCCCCATCCAAGACTAATACATACTTGTGATTATACCCCTTGCATACATCCGTAAGTACAAGAAAGTAATTAAGGTAGAAACCTAACCACAGCTTTAAACTCTAAGACCCTTACGTCCCTTGTGCAATGGTTTCCTAACGGAGGTTCAGGTTTCTGTCACTCCGGCAACCCCTACGATTAGTAGCCTAATACACAATGCATTCCTCTAGGCCCATATAGGTGAAGTGTCATGTAGTCGACGTTCACATGACACCACTAGAAGAAGTACACCACAACTAAAATAACAATCTATTGAATCTTTCTCAATGCAACTCCACTACTAACAACAAGACTTCTCCCATGTCCTCAAGAACAAAACGAACTACTCACAAGACATCATATGGATCATGATCAGAGATGGAATAATGATGTATAACAATCTGAACATAAACAATAAATCAATGGTTCACTCAATAGCATCAACTACAAGGAGTAATCAACACCGGGAAAGTTTCCCCTATGAACTAATGCAAGATTCAACACAATTGTTACAGCAATATGGAGATGGTGATGAGGGTGCTGATGGTGATGATGGTGGTGATGATTATGATGATGATCCTGATGAAGTCCAGCTTGATGGTGGTGTTGATGGCGACGATCTCCCCTCTCCAGGAAGGAATTCCCCCGCCAGAAATCTGTCTGCCGGAGAGATCTTTCTCTCTCGGTGTTTTCCGCCCCGCAGAGGCGGCGGAATCTTTCTGTGGTTGCTCCTCGAGTCTTAGGGTTTCGGGAGGATGACATACACCAGAGGAGAGAGGCTGGAGTGGGTCAGGGTGGCCACACCACCTCCTGGCGCGGCCTAGGGCTGCCCGCGCCATGGGGTGGTGTGGGCCCCCTGTGGCCCATCTCCACTCCATCTTCTGGCATCCTTAGTCTTCTGGAAAAATAGGATTTTCCATATATTTTCCCAGATTTTCTGATCTTCACGAATTTTGCCTCCAAACAACATCTTTTCCATCAGAATCCTGACAGCAGCGGTCCATGCTCCAAAAAGTCATCAACCATGCAAAAACAGATGAAATAACATAAGTATCACCTCTCAATACGAAATATATCAATGAATAATAGTGAATTAAGACATAGAATAGTGATGCAAAATGGACGTATCAACTCCCCCAAGCTTAGACTTCGCTTGTTCCCAAGCGAAACTGAGCTCAATAAACATGGCCTCAGGTTTATGGAGTGAAGTGTCAATAAAAGAATACGGACAAGAAGCATAATATTCATCAAATACATAGATCATAATAGAAGATAACTCACTATTATATAACTCAACTTGTAATAAGTAAAGGAAACACAATAAATATACACAAAGTGAATCATAATTGGTAATGGCAAACTTAGCTCTTGGTCGAAGAATAGTTGATAATTTGCTGGAGTTCACAAATAGCTGGCTTTTCAATGATAGCTTTCAAAGTAGTAAATGTCAAGATAAGAGCAATGTGCAAAACAATAAACATAAGAAACATGAATGAATAAATCATCATATGAATGAATGAAACACAACAACTCAAAATACTTGATGAGAGAGAAGGGAGTAGGTTTACTGACTCGACTACAAAGTAAAAGAAAGGCCCTTTAAAGAGGGAAGCAGGGATTGCAAGTCTCATAAAGAGCTCCCAAAAATTATGATACTTACTAGCTTTTAGCTCTCATTGCCCCTATCATAGGCATCTTTAGGTGATTAAGGTTAAAGTGATCAAAAATGAGGATATGCATTGACAAGATGTAAGTTCAGAATCTCATGTCCCTTGAATACGAGGGCCGCTCCTCATGCTACTCAAGTTTAGTCACCGGTAAGTTCTTGTCATCGTAAGCATATGTGTATCATAGAGAACCGCCAACGGGGTACCCCTTGCCCGATGATACGGAAGAATCCCCATATCAAAATGACAAGGCAAGCAGACAACAAGCATCTCAGCAATCTTCTTATTTACCATGGGAATATGGTGCTTTTTTCTCTCTTTACTCTTTTCATAACCTCTTTCTTTCTTTTCTTTTTTCTCAATCTCTATCTCTTTTTTTATAAGAAGAATGCTTCATAGATACTCGTTATGGTTACGCTGCAGGTTTCCACCATGTCAGCATGGATTAGACCAGCGGCCCGGGCATTTCTCTAACACACATGCATAACTCCATGGACTTACAAGCCCCCCTTTCATTTCACACCGACGACATCCATAGACAAAAGAACATGATATCAACTAGGTACAAAGTACCAGTGCAATGTTGAAAGCGTTCCCTATGACAGCATGGTTCTGCTAACTCACAACTTACAAAGCGCAAGCATATACGCAACATAGGTGAGCATAATGGTTCAAGTTTATTAAGTGCAAGAAAGTAAAGTGTGCCATCAAGTTCGTGAGAGCTTTAATCACTAATTTTCACATAACAAGTTTAATTTGGGAGGTAGATAAAACAAGAATTTACTTGGAATAGCAATAATGCTAATAGGTAGGTATGGTGGACACAAATGGCAAAGGTTTTAGTTTAAAGGAGGTGGATGCACGAGAAGAAATCCTCTCAGTACAGGTTTTTGGATAGCAAGGCTGGATAGCAAGTATAAGAGTTGAAGGAAACAAACAAACATACAAGTGATAAAGACAAACATGCAATCTTCCTTGGAAGCACAAAAGATCTTAACTAGAGAATACTAAACTTATGAGCAAATCAAGAAAGAAAGATGATGAAATTATTTTTCTCTAGGGTACTTCTGTCTTTTCTTTCAACTCTCAAAAATAGTGTTGCTACTGACCGAGCCAAGTTTGCCAAAACCAACTAAATTAACTCAATGATCCCAAAGTGATACCAATACTAACAACAAGATCAATCATATAACCACGAATTGAAAACTAATATAAGCTATGCAAAAGAGTGAATGATAGAACTTCTCATTAATATTCCATAACGGAAACTCAAACCAAGGGATACATATCTAACGAGAGAGGGGACACTTCCATAATGCAAACCATACTACATAATAACTCCTCTATTCATGATATGACTCTACTAATAAGGTAAAAAGATAGAAGATAGGCACTCCCCCAAGCTTGGAACAAACCAAGGGGATGCCAAACTTGATGACGATTTACTCCTTAGGTGGTGGTGGTATCCTCTCAATAAGCTCTCTGATCAGCTTCCCCAAGTCCTCAATCTCGAAGGTGAGATTACGAATCAGCTGTGAGTTTTGCTCAATGCGGCTCATGATCATGTCGTGTTGAGAATTCCAGCTCTTGCTATTCTTTCCCCACTCTTCCTCCTTGAAGTCTTCTTTTCCTGCATGGCTAGAATGAGGCAAATCCCAATTGGAGGGTAATTTCCCCTTGGGCATATTCTGGTATTGATGCTCATGGATAAGGGTATGGAAAGGATTCTTGGTGCGTGGAGGAAGTGACCAGGGATCTGAACGGTGATGAGGAGGCTTCCCTCCAATGGCTGGGTATGCCACCACCCTAATGCTTGCAATGGTAGTGCCGGTGTGTGGATGTTGGCCTTGCTCCTCTTCACCTTCACTCTTGATCTCCTTCTCCTTCCCAGGGTCTTGGAGGTCTTCCTCCATGGGCTCCTTCCCTTTATCCTTGGCAGACACCATTGTGCTTCTAAGCTTTCAAAGAGTATGTCCTGACAGAAACAGATCGAAACAAAAACACGATGAAAACACGATATACGGACCTCGGGGGATCCGGGGTGTTATATATTACGAAGTTTCATATCAAAAGAAAGTCTTGGGAGAAAGCGAGTGGAGTGAGTCAGGTGGACTCACCACCTGGTGGCGCGGCTAGGGGTGGGCCAGCGCCACAGGTGGTGTGAGCCACCCTGCCCGTTCAAATCCCTTTTAACCGTAGCTTTCCTTATCGATCAAACTGCAAAAATATAGTTGGATCGTATTTTCATGAACTTTTCTTACCGAGGCATACCTATTTGAAGCAGACTGCAGTCTCTGAATTTGGTATCTAGTAGATTCTTCTGGAGTCATCTCTTGAATATCATTGATATCTTCATCTTCATACACTTATTACTTGAGTCATAAAACCCTTCTCTTCCTTATTACACCATTATCTCCACTTCCTGGAAATTTCTTTCTTACAAAACTTCACACAGTTCTTATTAGCAACATTAGTATAAGTGAAGTGATAAAACCTTTTGAGTCCAACTTTAACTGAAAACCATCAAAACATAAGCTACTATAGCAACTCCTTCCGAAAACCCAAAAAGAATTCAAAAAGGAAATCGAATAAAGAAGCAAATGCAAGAGTGGCAAAATCTGTCAAAATAGACCAGCAGGTAAAGATCAAGTTTTTCGAAAATCTTCTGTTGCTCAAATCAAAAAGTGCAAAACTAACGAAAGTTAAATAACAACCTGGTACAGAATCACAAAAACTTACAGCTCAATCCGACATACAGAGATCTCTCACGAATTTTTACGGTGAAGCACAAAAATCTGTTTCGGGACAGCAACTTCCCTAAATCTTACTTCTCTCTTATTAGAGGTTGATCTTGACACAAAAACCAAACAAAACGGATAAGGAGCGGTTATTACCGCAGTAATAACTTCCAATACTCAAAGAAACAAAAACAAACTAAAAGCAAAAACAAATTGGGTTGTCTCCCATAAAGCTCTTTCTTTATAGCCATTAAGATGGGCATGATGATTTTGGAGAAACTCTCATAGGGATATGAATTGAAGTGAAAGAGATCATTAAGAAGCAAAAACACACACGCATTTAAGTCTAACCCACTTCCTATGCAAGGGAATTTTGTAAACAAACAAGTTATTGAAACCAGAGGCAACTTGCGTAAGAAGGCAAAAGAAGTGCAACATAAAAACTTTCAGCATAAAACGAGGAAACTTGATATTATTGAGATGCATAAGAACACTTTTCCCTCTCTCGAAGTAACTTTTAGTATCATGCATAAACTTAACAATATAACTATCACAAGGACCGTCAGAGCAATGATCGCTTATTCTAATAGAAAACACAGGAATACTAGCTCTCATAACACTACTTTGTGAAACAATATTAGAGGTATCCTTACAAAGGATAGGGTGTCCTTCTTTTTCATATTTAGTAACAAAGTCTTTCACATTTTCTATTATAGGTTCATCAACCATTTGTTTATCAGGTTTAACAGCTTTATTTGTACTTTCATTAACCATACTAGCTATCATAGAATGTTCATTTACCTTAACTGGAAAAGGCATTTTCTCAATATAAGGTTCAGGTAAAACATGATTAGCAGTATAAACTTCAGTATTTCTTGCAGGAACACTCTTAGCAATATCTTTATAAGGTTCATGATACTTATTCCACTTCTTTTTAGGCACTTCAATGTAAGAAGCAAAAGCCTTAAAATAAGAAGCAATAGCTTGAGAGTCTAGACCATAAGCATTTTTAATATTTTGAAAGTCATCACTTCCCATAAAAGATTCAATGCATTCATAATCATAATTTATACCTGACTTTCTACCTTTGTCATTCTCCCAAACTTCAGCATTGTCTTGAATACGGTCCAGAAGATCCCATTTAGCTTCTTCTTCCATACGAGTGAATGATCCAGCACAAGAAGCATCCGATAAATCTTTGTCATGTAGAGGGAGTCTTGCATAAAAGTTATTGATAATAATATTGTTGGGGAGCTCATGAATGGGACATTTGAGCATTAGTAACTTCAATCTCCCCCAAGCTTGAGCTGTACTCTCTCCATCAAGAGGCCAAAAGTTGTATATTTGATTCCGATCTTTATGAATCTCACTAGGAGGATAAAACTTTGAGTAAAAGAGAGGCACTATTTCCTCCCATTCCAGAGCTTGACCATTCTTAAACAGCTTATACCATTCCTCGGCTCTTCCTTTCAGTGATAATGAGAATAACTTCTTCTTAACTTGATCTGTAGTAATACCTGCACACTTGAACAACCCGCATAATTCGTGTATAAAGAGTAAATGATCCGGATGGATGGTTCCATCCCCAACATAGTAGTTATCCATAACACGATCAATAATTCTTGTAGGTATTTTGAAAACATCATTCTCAGCAGGTGGTGGTTTATCTACTACCTTAGCAGTGGTAGTAGCATTACCAAATAAGAAACTCAGCGAATTATCCACAATGAAAATAAAGCAACTACAGAAGTAAACAATACTCACAGTAGAAGTTTCCTTTACCAGTTCCACTCTACAATAGCGCTTCACTCCTCGGCAACGGCGCCAGAAAATAGTCTTGATGACCCATAAGTATAGGGGGTGTATCGTAGTATTTTCGATAAGTAAGAGTGTCGAACCCAACGAGCGAAGGTGTTGGCTAGTGGTATGGATCAGAATTCTGCAAATACTTAGCAAACGGATTTTTAGGGGTTTTTGATAAAGCAAGTAAACAAAGTACGAGTAAATGAAAGACAGTAGGAATAAATGCAGCAAGTGGCCCAATCCTTTATGCAGCAAAGGATAAGCCGGTTGTATTACTTAAGATGACCAAACGTTCTCGAGGACATATGGGAAGACTGTCAAGTGCTTTCGCTTCATATAGCTGATTAATCTTCTTTAGCTTGCTAAGTGTTGTGTGGGTGAACCTATGCTAATGTACCGCCCCATCCAAGACTAATACATACTTGTGATTATACCCCTTGCAAACATCCGTAAGTACAAGAAATTAATTAAGGTAGAAACCTAACCACAGCTTTAAACTCTAAGACCCTTACGTCCCTTGTGCAATGGTTTCCTAACGGAGGTTCAGGTTTCTGTCACTCCGGCAACCCCTACGATTAGTATCCAAATACACAATGCATTCCCCTAGGCCCATATAGGTGAAGTGTCATGTAGTCGACGTTCACATGACACCACTAGAAGAAGTACACCACAACTTAAATAACAATCTATTGAATCTTTCTCAACGCAACTCCACTACTAACAACAAGACTTCTCCCATGTCCTCAAGAACAAAACGAACTACTCACAAGACATCATATGGATCATGATCAGAGATGGAATAATGATGTATAACAATCTGAACATAAACAATAATTCAATGGTTCACTCAATAGCATCAACTACAAGGAGTAATCAACACCGGGAAAGTTTCCCCTATGAACTAATGCAAGATTCAACACAATTGTTACAGCAATATGGAGATGGTGATGAGGGTGCTGATGGTGTTGATGGTGGTGATGATGATGATGATCCCGATGAAGTCCAGCTTGATGGTGGTGTTGATGGCGACGATCTCCCCTCTCCAGGAAGGAATTCCCCCGGCAGAAATCTGTCTGCCGGAGAGATCTTTCTCTCTCGGTGTTTTCCGCCCCGCAGAGGCGGCAGAATCTTTCTGTGGTCGCTCCCCGAGTCTTAGGGTTTCGAGAGGATGATATACGCCATAGGAGAGAGGATGGAGTGGGCCAGGGTAGCCACACCACCTCCTGGCGTGGCCTAGGGCTGCCCGCGCCATGGGGTGGTGTGGGCCCCCTGTGGCCCATCTCCACTCCATCTTCTGGCATCCTTAGTCTTCTGGAAAAATAGGATTTTCTGTATATTTTCCCGGATTTTCTGATCTTCGCGAATTTTGCCTCCAAACAGCACCTTTTCCATCAGAATCCTGACTGCAGCGGTCCATGCTCCAAAAAGTCATCAACCATGCAAAAACAGATGAAATATCATAAGTATCACCTCTCAATACGAAATATATCAATGAATAATAGTGAATTAAGACATAGAATAGTGATGCAAAATGGACGTATCAAAGAGACTAAAGGCAAACTAAAATAAAGATAGAAGCAAGCAAACATGTAATAGATCTAATAGAAAACGGTGTTTAAATGTTTAGAAACAAAGCCTAGGGATCATACTTTCACTAGTGAACACTCTCATATAAATATATTCTTCTTTATGATACTACGCTGAACTACTCTCCGGTTGAACACTCTAATCGATGGTAGGGCTATAACAGCACACCTCAAAGTAAGCATTTCCCATCTAGAAAACCCCACACTGTCACCTTGAGCACTAGATGGTTCCAACAAACACCACAATTTCATAAAGATATCCAACTCCAAATATAACTCATAACAAGTATTTGTAATATCTAGCCTAAGTGCCACCATGGTGTGCACGCTGTCACTTTCACACACATGGGGAGAGCAGAGGTCTAATAAAGCACTTGAGTAGCAAGGTAGATCTACTTGATTACAAAGCTCATGATCACAATATGATCATGCATAGAGAGAGAGATGAACACATAGCTACCGGTAGAACCCTTAGCCTCGAGAGAACTACTCCCTCCTCATCATGGGAATCAACAATGGTGATGGAGATGGCGGTGGAGATCGATGGAGATGGATCCAGGGGCACTTCCCCGTCCCGGCAGGGTGCTGGAACAGAGACTTTCTGTCCTTCGAATCTCCCCTTCGGTGGCGGCGCGCTGTGGAACTTTTCGTGGATGGAGGCTTTGATGATTTAGGGTTTTTGCATCGGGAGGCATCTTATAGGCGAAGAGGCAAGGTCGGTGGGCAGCCAGGGGGCCCACACCATGCCCTAGCGCAGCCTGGGCTGGCCCGCGCCAAGGAGGGGTGTGGCCACCTTGTGGCCCCTCTCCGACTCTCCTTCTGGCTCCATGAGTCTTCCGGGAAAATAGTAACTTTGGCTTTTGTCCCGTCCAATTCCGAGAAAATTCATTTTCTGACTTCCTGGAACCAAAAACAACAGAAAACAGGCAATTGGCACTGTGGCTCTTGTTAATAGGTTAGTCCAAGAAATCATATGTAAAGTACTCCAAAGTTGGAACAAAACACAAGAAAGTAGATAAAACCAAGCATGGAACATCAAAAATTATAGATACATTTGCAATGTATCAACATCCCCAAGCTTAACTCCTGCTCGTCCTCGAGTAGGTAAGTGATAAAAAGAAAGAATAATTTTTGAGGTGACATGCACCATAAAAGACTTGATCAAAGTATTTGTAAAACATTCAAAGCTGGGATCATAGTACTTCAATCATAACATGAAAGACAAGGTACTAGCAATAAGGCAAACAAACTATGTAGCAACATGAAAAGGCATAAATAAAAGATTCATGAATAACAATGCTTTGCAAGACGTTTGTTTGTTTCACATAAAGAAAACATATCATAGTAGTATTCAGCTTGTCCCTCATAGAGTAGCAAATATAAATGCATAGGACACCTTCAAAGTTCATAAGAGTGACTAGATACAATAGTTTAAAACAAGCAATATCAAGTTATGCATCAATCAACTAGTCTTGGGACAATGCACATAGAACTAAGAATGGCCACTATGCTCTCAAAGTAGGTGCATAAAGGTAGAAGGTGGAGACACAATAT
Source organism: Avena insularis (assembly GCA_023614405.1). NCBI lineage: Eukaryota > Viridiplantae > Streptophyta > Magnoliopsida > Poales > Poaceae > Avena > Avena insularis. Next base: position 570,255,448 of record CM042686.1, read on the forward strand.
AATGGAGGAAGAAAGGCCTTCATAGAAGGAAGTAGGGATTCAAGTCTCATAAAGAGCTTCCAAAAATTATGGTACTTATAGCTTTTAGCTCTCATTGCCCCTATCATAAGCATCTTGAAGTGATTAAGGTTAAAGTAAACAAACTATGGTGTACATGCTTGACGAAGTATAAGTTAGAAATCTCATGTCCCTTGTATACGAGGGCCGCTCCTCATGCTACTCAAGTTTAGTCACCGGTAAGTTTTTGTCATCGTAAGTACATGTGTATCATAGAGAACATGTAACGGGTACCCTTGCTGATGATACGGAAGAATCCCCATATCAAAATGACAAGGCAAGCAGACAACGAGCATCTCAGCAATCTTCTTATTTACCATGGGAATATGGTGCTTTTTCTCTCTTTCCTCTTTTCATAATCTCATTTTTTTCTTTTCTCTTTTTTTCTCAATATAGGACTCTTTTTTATATAAGAAGAATGCTTCATAGACAGCTCATTATGGTTACGCTGCAGGTTTCCACCATGTCAGCATGGATTAGACCAGCGGCCCAGGCGTTTCTCTAACACATATACATAACTCCATGGACTTACAAGCTCCCCTTTCATTTCACACCGACGACATCCATATACAAAAGAGCATGATATCAACTAGGTACAAGTACCAAGTGCAATGTTGAAAGCGTTCCCCATGAAAGCATGGTTCTGCTAATTCCCAACAAATAAGTGCAAGCATATACAACATAGACGACACAATGGTTCAAGTTTATTAAGGGTAAGAAAAGTAAAGTGTGCCATCAAGTTCGTGAGAGCTTTAATCACTAGTTTTCTCATAACAAGTTTAATTTGGAAGGTAAACAAAAGCATGAATATACTTGGAATAGCATAAGCTAGTAGGTAGGTATGGTGGACTCTTTGTAATAACTTGGTTTAGGGAGTTTGATGCATGAGTGGAACTCATACTTTGTTGTGGAGGCTAGCAAAAGACTGGGAGCGACAAACTAAGAGAGCAATAATGGCCATAATCATGCAGAGCAACAAATATCATTGATCAAAGCATAAAGTGATACTACAAGTTGAAAACTAAAGGATCATAAAGGCTTAGGTGAATTGAGATAGCCATAACATGGTGTGATCATGCGCCAAGTCAACCCAAATAAAGCATCAAAGGAGAATACCACTATACTATGCTTTAATATGCTAAAACAACGCATGATTCATACAAGGCACATTAAGCAATCTCAATTGTTTATAACAAGTCATGCTACAGCAAAGAATACTAAGCATAAAGCCAAAACAATATCAAGCATGGCATGACAGAGCATAGGCCAGAGTCAAAAACAAGCTCCTTTACCACTTAAGCATGAACTTTTCCTACTCTTTTCAATCCAAACCAAACTATTTGAAAACCAATGCATGAAAGAGGGGGTCCAACCAATTTATTCAAGCAAACTAAGAAAACAAGCAAACGAAAAACCAAAACAAAGACGAAAAAGAAGATGCTCTAAGAACAACACAATTGTGCATGAAACTATAAAAATGAAGTGTTTGAAAGAAACCTGGAATTTTTATTGATGAAGAAGGGGGATGCCTTGGGCATCCCCAAGCTTTGATGTTTGTACTTCTTGGATATTTATTGGGGTGACACGCGTGGCATCCCCAATCTTGAGATTTAGTCCATTCTTCATCTCATTACTCATTCCTTCCATACACCTGAAATTTTTCCTTCATACAAAACTTCACACAATCTTTATGAGCAACATTAGTGCACTCAAGATAAATAAGTCTTAAGGTTCAGTTCTAACACCAAATAAACTTCCATTAGAACACTAGCTACTGTAGCACATCCCTCAAAAAGCTCAATTCCCCAAAAGAACTCAAAAAGGAACCAACAAGAAGCAAATGCAGAAAATGGCAGAAATCTGTCAAAACAGAGCAGCAGGTAAAGTCGAATTTTTTCTAAGACCTTCTGTTGCTCAAATCAAAATGTGCTGAACTAACGAAAGTTAGATAACAACCTGGGGAAGAAGCACAAAATTCCACGCCTCAAAATGACGTTCATAGATTTTACACGAATTTTTACGGTGAAGCATAGAAATCTGTTTCGGGACAGCAACTTTCTCAATCATTACTTCTCTCTCATTAGAGGTTACTCTTGGCACAAAAAGCAAATAAAAAGGATAAGGAGAGGTTATTACTAAAGTAATAACTTGCAAGACTCATCTAAAACTTTTGGGTTATCTCCCAATAAGTACTTTTCTTTAACGCCTTTAAGTTAGGCTTGATAGTTTGAGAAGATGCTCACATAAGAAATATGAATTGAAGTAAAAGAGAGCATCAAGAAGAAAATTCAAAACACATTTAAGTCTAACCCACTTCCTATGCATAGGAGTCTTGTAAATAAACAAGTCATGAAAGCACAAATCAACAAGCATAGGAAAGCAAAACAAGTGCAACTTCAAAAAAAAATCAACATAAAGAGTGGAAACTTAATATTGTTGAGACACATAAAACCATGTTTCCCTCTCTCATAATAACTTTCAGTAGCATCATGAATAAAATTAACAATTTAACTATCACATAAAACATTCTTATCATGAGCCACATGCATAATATGATTATTACTCTCCACATAAGCATAGTCATTCTTATTAATTGTAGTAGGAGAAAATTCAATAAAATAGCTATCATTATTATTCTCATCACCATAATCATAAAATATAGGAGGCATACTGTAATCATTAATTTTCTCCTCAATAGTAGGTGGACTGAAAATATCATATTCATCATTGTAATCATCATATATTGGAGGTTTGGTATCATCATAAGCAATAGAATAGCTATCTTCCAAAGCTGGGGAACTAAAAATATCATTTTCATAAAAACTAGCTTCCCCAAGCTTAGACTTTTCCATAGCATTAGCAATAATGGTGTCCAAAGAATTCATACTAACAACATTGCTATTAGCATGCAAATAAAGTTCCATAGGTTTTTTAATTTTCTTTTCAAAGAATTCATGTTCTATATTAGGAAAAATACTAAAAATCTCTCTAATTTTATTGTTGTTTTCCATTAAGCCTAACTAGTGAAAACAAGAAACAAAAAGACAAAATTGCAGAATCTAAAGGAAATAACTTCGAGCACTCACACCGGAGGATGTGAGTACCTTTTACCTTACCTCCCCAGCAACGGCGCCAGAAAATAGCTTGATGTCTACGCACTTCTATTCTTGTAGACAGTTGTTGGGCCTCCAAGTGCAGAGGTTTGTAGAACAGCAGCAAGTTTTCCCTTAAGTGGATCACCCAAGGTTTATTGAACTCAGGGAGGAAGTGGTCAAAGGTATCCCCTCTCAAGCAACCTTGCAATCAAGATACAAGAAGTCTCTTGTGTCCCCAACACACCCAATACACTTGTCAGGTGTATAGGTGCACTAGTTCGACGAAGAGATAGTGAAATACAAGTGGTATAGATATAAGATAATAGTGCTAGAAAATACTTTGATGGCGTGGAAGAGACTAAAGGCAAACTGAAATAAAGATAGAAGCAAGCAAACATGTAATAGATCTAATAGCAAACAGTGTTTCAATGTTTAGAAACAAGGCCTAGGGGTCATACTTTCACTAGTGAACACTCTCATATAAATATATTCTTCTTTATGATACTATGTTGAACTACTCTCCGGTTGAACACTCTAATCGATGGTAGGGCTATAATAGCACACCTCAAAGTAAGCCTTTCCCATCTAGAAAACCCCACACTGTCACCTTGAGCACTAGATGGTTCCAAAAAACACCACAATTTCATAAAGATATCCAACTCCAAATATAACTCATAACAAGTATTTGTAATATCTAGCCTAAGTGCCACCATGGTGTGCACGCTGTCACTTTCACACACATGGGGAGAGTAGAGATCTAATAAAGCACTTGAGTAGCAAGGTAGATCTACTTGATTATAAAGCTCATGATCACAATATGATCATGCATAGAGAGAGAGATGAACACATAGCTACCGGTAGAACCCTTAGCCTCGAGAGAGAACTACTCCCTCCTCGTCATGGGAATCAGCAATGGTGATGGAGATGGCGGTGGAGATCGATGGAGATGGATCCGGGGGCACTTCCCATCCGTGGTGCTTAACAGACTTTCTATCCTCCGAATCTCCCCTTCGGTGGCGGCGGTGCTATGGAACTTTTCATGGATGGAGGCTTGACGATTTAGGGTTTTTGCATCGGGAGGCATCTTATAGGCGAAGAGGCAAGGTCGGTTGGCGGCCAGGGGGCCCACACCATGCCCTGGCGTGGCCTGGGCTCGCCCGCGCCAAGGGGGTGTGTGGCCACCCTGTGGCCCCTCTCCGACTCTCCTTCTGGCTCTGTGAGTCTTCCGGGAAAATAGTAACTTTGGCTTTTGTCCCGTCCAATTCCGAGAATATTCATTTTCTGACTTCCTGGAACCAAAAACAACAGAAAACAGGCAACTAGCACTGTGGATCTTGTTAATAGGTTAGTCCAAGAAATCATATGAAAAGTACTCCAAAGTTGGAACAAAACACAAGAAAGTAGATAAAACCAAGCATGGAACATCAAAAATTATAGATACATTTGCAATGTATCAAGCACTAGCATTAGGACTTTTAGCAAGCTTTTGTAGGAACTTAATAACTTCGGAGATGTTGCAACCATCAAGATCAAAATCATAATTATCATCTAAAGTAGTAGAGCTATTACTAGCCTCAACACTAGTGGTAGTGATAGTAGAAACACTAATATTTCTAGCAATTTCATCTTCTCTTTCCCACTTAGCATGCAATTCAGCTAATAGTCTAACATTTTCATCAATTCTAACTTGTATGGCATTAGTGGCAGCAAAGGGATTCTCATTAGTTTCAGGTTTAGCAGCCATTTTATTCAAAGAAGATTGAGCTTCAGCTAATGATGCTATATTTCTTTTAGCATTAGAGAGTTTTTCCTTAATAGTTTTATTGAAAGCAGTTTGTTTACTAATAAAATCTTTAAGCATAACTTCAAATTCAGAGGGTGCACTCCTCTTATTGTTGTAGGAATTTCCATAAGCATTACCATTGTTGGGAGGATATGGCCTATAATTGTTATTACCATAAGCATTGTTACCAAAATTATTATTTCTTATAAAGTTCACATCAACTTTCTCTTCTTGACCAACCAAATAGGCTAAAGGAACATGATTTGGATCAATATGAGCCTTCCCATTAACAAGCATAGACATAATAATATCAATTTTATCACTCAAGGAAGAGGTCTCTTCAACAGAATTTACCTTCTTACCTTGTGGAGCTCTTTCAGTGTGCCATTCAAAATAGTTAACCATCATATTATCCAGAAGCTTTGTTGTAGCACCCAAAGTAATAGTCATAAAGGTACCTCCAGCAGCAGAATCCAATACATTTCTTGAAGAATAGTTCAATCTTGCATAAAAAGTTTGGATAATCATCCAAGCAGTCAGTCCATGAGTAGGACAATTCTTTACCAAAGATTTCATTCTTTCCCAAGCTTGAGCAACATGTTCATTATCATATTGTTTAAACTTCATTATTTCACTTCTTATAGATATAATCTTAGCAGGAGGATGGTATTTTCCAATGAACGCATCTTTGCATTTAGTCCAAGAATCAATACTATTCCTAGTTAAGGAATTCAACCATTCTGTAGCTTTTCCTCTCAAAGAGAAAGGAAACAATTTAAGCTTAATAATATCTCCATCTATATCCCTATGCTTTTGCATCTCACAAAGTTCAACAAAGTTATTTAGATGAGCAACAACATCTTCATTACCAATACCATAAAATTGTTCTCTCATAACAAGATTGAGTAAACCAGGTTTTATTTCAAAGAAAATAGCTTCAGGAACAAGTGGAGCAATAGGTGTGCTCATGAAATCATTGTTGTTGGTGCTAGTGAAGTCACACAACTTAGTGTTTTCCAGAGTAGTCATTTTTTTGTGTTTTTAATAAAGAAAGCAAAGTAGTAAAACTAATTTTTGTGTGTTTTTGATAAAGAAACAAGCAAACAAAGCAAAAGTAAACTAAGCAAAACAAAAACAACAAAGAAAAGAGATTGGTTATGAGGGACTCCCCTTGTGAAGATGTCCTTGACTCCCCGGCAATGGTGCCAGAAAAATACTTTGATGGCGCGTGGTTGACGTGGGAGCTTCTTCTTCTTCAGTCCCTGGCAACGGTGCCAGAAAAATATCTTGATGGCCCAAAATATATCGAGCTCGTTGGGGAAACCCAAGAGGAAGGTATGATGAGCACAACAGCAAGTTTTCCCTCAGTTATGAAACCAAGGTTATCAATCCAGTAGGAGCAAGGAAACACCTCCAAGGTGTTGCTAGCTAGACTTTGGCAGAGCGCACTACCGGTGCCAGCAGCAACGTGGAAACCTGCACACCACAACCACAGAACTTTGCCCCTAACTTATACTGAGGTTGTCAATCTCACCGGTTTTGCTGAAAATAAAGGATTAAATGTATTATGTGAAAGAAAGTAATAGTTTGCAGAAAGTAAACAGAAAGCAGTAAACAGTTGATTGTAGATTGATGATAAAAGAAAGGACCGGGGTCCATAGTTCACTAGTGGTGGCTCTCCTTAAGATAGATGACATGTTGGGTGAACAAATTACAGCGAGGCAATTGACAAACATCGAGAAAGCAATATGCATATACTACTCATCTTGACTGATTTGAGATTCGATTGGGTATTACAACATTATACATAGACCATAATCCAACTGCATCTAGGACTAATAATCCACCTTCAGGTTATCATCTGAACCTCCTCCAGTATTAAGTTGCAAGCAACGGATAATTGCATTACGCATTGCGTGTAAAGTAAACAATACAATTGTTCTATGAACAAAGTATTGTTGTTTTCTCCCTAGTAGCAACAACACATCTAGTACCTTAGAGATTTCTGTCACTTCCCCAGATTACTAGAGGCATGAACCCACTATCGAGCATAAATACTAACTCTTAGAGTTGCTAGCATCTACTTGGCCAAGATAGCTACTAACAACGGAAAGCATGCAAGATCACAAATAACAAAGACATGATAGAATCAATGATCAATTTTAAATAACATCTCAATATCCATCGGATCCCCGCAAACACAACATGTAAGAATTACAAATAGATGATCTTGATCATGAACGGATCTCATAAGATCTAAACATGATAGCACAAAGGAGGAGAACCAGCCATATAGCTACTACATGGACCCGTAGTCCAAGGATGAACTACTCACGCATCACACCGGAGGCTTGCATGGTGATGAAGAAAGCCTCCAGGGTGAATTCTCCCGTCCAGCAGGGTGCCGGGAAGAGCTTCAGATCCCTCCCGATCTAGGGATGGAGATGACGGTGGCTACAGACTCTTTCTTAGAATTTTGATTGGGTACTTAGGATTTCTATATCGGAGGCATCTTATAGGCAAAAGGGGAGGCCGAGGGGGTGCCGGATGCGGCCAGACCATCCCCTGGCGTGGGCCAGGCTGGGCCGCATGGCCAGGTGGTGTGGCGGCCCCCTGGTCCCTCTCCGTCTCGTACTTTGGCTCCTTGTGTCCCTCGGTGAAAAACTGACTTTGACTTTTGTCCCGTCCAATTCTGAGAATATTTATTTTCTGACTTTCCTGAAACCAAAAACAGCAGAAAACAGGCAGCTGGCACTATGGCTCTTGTTAATAGGTTAGTCCAAGAAAGTGTATAGAAAGTACTCCAAAGTTGGAACAAAACATAAGAAAGTAGATAAAAACCAAGTATGGAACATAAAAAATTATGGATACGTTAGCAACGTATCAGGCTCGGAGGCAGGAGTGGACTCTCAAGGTGGGAGGGAAAGAGAGGAGAGCGAGGTCTGGCTAAGTCTTCACTCGCCCTAATGTCACCACGAGATACTTCTTTTAGATTTATTATTAGCAAATACTACCTTTGTTTTCTTTTTCTAGGGGTAACCAGTTATAAATAATCATACTAAAGTCATCACCATTAGCTCTAAGCTCGCACATCGTATTGGTTGATTTTAACAGACTCAAAGTTAAGTGACTAGAGTTCGAGTCACTGATACGTGAGACCCTCATATGTGGACACATATGACTTACTTAATTTATATCACTTAAATTCAGGTGACTTTGAGTCACTGACATGTAGACCCATAATATGTAGGGTTCACGTGTAAGTGAATCAAAGTGAGGCAAAGTCGGCCACCACCAACAATAGAGTATGCACAAGTAGTGCAAAGTCACTAGCTTTTAAATAATTAGTAAAACGTTTTTTGAAAGGTCTAGCATAGAAAAATTAGAACATTTTGTCGTATTGGTTGATTTTACCAGACTCAAAGTTAGGTGACTAGAGTTTGAGTCACTAACACGTGAGAGCCTCCTATGTGGACTAAGATCGACCGACTTAATTTATAAGTTAGTTGACTTTGAGTCACTGATAGGTTGATCCATCATATGTGGGGTTCACATGTTGATGACTCAAAGTGAGGCAAAGTAGGCCACCACCAACAATAGATCTATGCACAAGTCGGGCAAGTCACTAGTTTTTAAAGAATTTGTAAAAAGTTTTTTGAAAGGTTTAGTATAAGGGTAATTGTTCCTATGTGTGGTTTTGGTAATTACAATACCTATGGTCTAATGTTTTATTGAGCTTTATATGTAGGAATACATAGGTCATGCTCGTAGTTCATGTGTTGGATTCAAGTATGGATGCCACGAAGGTAAAGATATACCTTGAATATTGGCATCAAGATCATCGAGTTAAAGAGAAGAATATGATATGATCAAGACCTTCATAGTTTGATCTCAACATAATAATTCAAGGTATGGCTCTAAGTCGGTTCATGATAGCCTCATGAGTTTAGCTATGGTTGACTAAGATTTAGGGCATGCAATCAAATGAAAAATTATTTATGTACCCCAAGATACTGAGATGGAGCATGAGAATATACATGGCTTAATAACACAAAGAGTGAAGATTGGATTCAAGTTGGCCATCACATGAAGCATAAAGAATGCACCACATGGATCTTGATATGGTAAGCCTTGTCAATTATGCTTCATGAACTAACCCAATATATATGTGACTTTGTGTTTTCTATGTGGGCTAGGTATCTTTCCATGGGCATGCGTCAAAAGTGAAGATTTTATATAGACCATGAGAAGATGACATCAGGTGGTGATGTTCATCAAGGTTGAGAAGTGCATGTTCATATAAGCATCTCAGGAAGATCATATGGTTGAATCTTACTATCGATATTGGTGATATTGGACATGTGAAGATGTGCCTTAATGAAGCTATCCCATAGTGGTGTATGCGGGAGAAAATTATGAGTCTTCACGGAGCAGCAATCATCAAGTGAAGCATTCTGGCTTGGATGGGGCTTGAAGCATTGTCATCAAGATCAAATATAGGATGTGCAAGGCAAAGGTATGGCCTTGCTAGGTTTTCCTTTTACTGGTCTCATGGTGGTTTTTTAGAGACCGGGCTATAGGATAGATAGCCGCACTATCAAGAGGGGCATTCGGTTGGGTAACTTGATCACATCGTCTTAGGGAGCTCAATTCTTTGCATACTCTGAATCTCTCTATTTTGTTAATTCTTGGTGTTTCTCTATGTGAGGTTTTTGAGCTTGTTGCTAGCTTTTCAACAAGCCCAAGTTCATCGAAAACATAATCCGTATGCATCTTCTATTGCATTTTCAAGTTTGGAGGTTTTACCGGTTCTTAGTTAGGAAGGTTTCATACCTCTCCTTATTTGGTATTTTACCTCTTGCTATTTCTTAATATTTCCACGCCGAGTAGCCTCCACCTTTGGACGTTGTTAGATAGATCTTGTTCTCAGCTTTTCAAAAATCCCAATTTTGCTTTAATCGAAGTTTGGATGCAAAAGTTAACACCATTTTCCTCATCATTGTTTTCTGTGTGGGAAACCGGTGGGCAAACTGACGCCACCATAGTGGCCATCGAAATGGTTCAGCCATCGCCGGCCTGATCTAGTGTCCGCTGATATTGCCCACAATATGATGGTTCGGTGGGTCACCGATCGTTCCGATGGACGCCGGTTCGTCTAACCTAGGATCCAGTCCGCCAGACCTAACACCAATCCGTCTAGCATGTGTTTTGGTCCTGCCAGACTTACCACCGGTTTTTCCTAGACCGCACGTTTTCAGCCCCAACAGGTTGATTTGCTTTTCCCTATAAAAGGGGCTTCTTACCCAAGGTTTTTTAGGGTTCTTGAGCACGAAATTGACCACCATTGTTGACCCCTTTGAGTTTGCCTCCTCTCCCTTCCCTCCTATGCTTCTTGCATCTTTTTGAGGGCTTTGGAAGAGGAGATCTAGATCTACAATCCGAACCAATTTATTCCTCCTCTAAGTGAGGGGAACCCATTGAATATCTTGAAGTCACTGGTTGGTTTCCGCCATTGTTCTTCCTCTCTAATTTCTCCTTAGCACTTGTTACTTTGGTGGGATTTCAGAATGAAGGATTTGAGGACTCTTGGTGTTTTTTGCATTCTTGCATAAGTGTTGAGCTCTCCATTACGATTTTTTCGAGTGAGAGACAGTGAGCTTGTTACTCTTGGAGGGTAACCTCCTAGTTGGTTTGGCGCTTGGTGTTGTGGTGTCCTCTTCATGGAAGATTGTGAAGAGGCTCGGGCTTCTCCTTCGAGGAGCTTGTGAAGTGGTTATGGAGCTTTCCATCTTCGGAGTGAAGGAAAAGCAAGCCATAAGGAAAGGGCCTATTCCTTCGTCGGATAGACTCGAAGAAGAAGGTAAGCCTTTGTGGCGTTGGAAAATCCAACGTGGAATCCCACGCCTCTCCAATGCGACGTACCTTACTTGTAAGGAAATACGGGAATACATCTTAGTCTCCGCGTGCCTTGGTTATCTCTATACCCAAGTTTACTTTCCTTGTGATAGCCATCGAGCTTGAAGTACTTATATCTTGCTTAGCTTAACTTGTTGTTGGTGCACTTAGTTGAGCCTAGTGTATTTAGGTTTTGTGCTTGTAAAATAAACGTTAGTTCAATTCCGAATTCTATTAAGACAAAGTTGTAATAGTTTTGAAATTACCTATTCACCCTCTTCTAGGAGACATCTCTATCCTTTCATTTAGCATAGAAAAATTAGAGCCTTGTCCCCCTCCCCCCGACTATAATGTTTTGTATTTTGCCCCTCCAAATGTCCACGGCAAGGTTCATCGGTAGCCACCACCAAGTCAACAATATGATTTGTTCATATGTAAGGTCGACATGTTGATGAATCAAATTCGATGAATCTGACCCGCCACACATTATTCTCTGCTTTTTATTAGTTTTGTGAAATATATCGTCTTAGTTTGTAAGAGATAAAGTTTGATCCATATAAGTTTGTTTGTTTGTTATTTTCTATTAGAGACATTTTTAAGGTTGTAAAAACATTTGAAAGACGGAGATGAACCGGATGTACGACCACCAAATGACATTTAAAGAATAGTAAAGATATATCCATTTTTTTTAGTTTAATGATTGTTTTAGCGGGAGTATGACTGCTACGACATATGTTGCGGGAGTATGACTGCTACGACGTATGTTAAGGTTTCTTTGAAAGGAAGAACATACTTTAAGTTAAACAACCGGATGCACCAGCGAAAGTACATGATACCCCCCCCCCCCCCCCCCCACACACACACACAAACACATATTCTCGGCTAGCTCTGCTACCGAGCAAATGTACTATTCCCTCTGCTTTATATTACTCCGCATATTAGAGTAGGTCAAAGTCAAACTTTATAATGTTTGATCCACTATATATGATAAATGTGAATATCTATATTACCTAATACACATAATATGAACATATATTTTGTTATGTTTTTAATAGTATTGATTTAATGTTTTAATTGTTCACATATTTTTCTACATGACCAGTCAAAGTTTGACTTTAACCAAACCTAATATCTGCAGTAATATGAAACAGAGGAAGTATTACTCCCTCCGAATCATATTAGTTGAGTTCGATTTTTCTAGATTCGGATGTATCTAGACATATTTTAGTGCTAGATACATCCGAATCTAGATAAATCTAAGTCAACTAATATGGGTCGGAGGGAGTAGTTGATTTGATTTTAGACAGTGTACTACACTAGTCACTAGTGGTAGTGCGTCTGGAGTTTAAGAGTATAAGGAGGGATGCCCTGTTTGGTACCCTTTTCACACTACAAGTGCACATGGATTGTACGGTTTAGAGTGCATGTGCATCGTACGATTTGTATATGGTTTAGCTTTATTCCAATGTTTTCCTGTAGATAATTACCAATTTAATCTTATGGAGTACTAAGGCATCCCCGTCTGGAGTAGTAAGTCATTAGAGACGTTTTTTGGGTCTAAAAGTGACACCGGAGGAGAAGATGAGGCATAAATGATTTGAGACAAGTGTACTACGCTAGTGGTGGTAGTACAAATGGAGTGTTACAAGTACTAGTTCGCTGGAAGGGGAATATTCCGTTTGGCCCTCGTTCACACTGGAGGTGGCACATGCAGTACATGTACGGGGTCGCAAATGCCCAGCGCAGCATAGGAAACAAAGCGAAATGGGAGATGTAATGTATTCTGGTATGCCTATCCTGTTCCTTGCGGGCCAAGAAAGAATCAGTCAAATCAGGCAACCGATTTTTTAATTAGACTAACAATAGACAAACGTGACCGAATACACTGCTGCTGCTTGCCTGGTTTAGCGGATAGGCATATCTCGGGATCGATCTTGCCTATAGGAGTAGCAATAATCCTGGTGGCCTTGTGCTTGCCACACGAACCATGAGCTGAGATTGGACGCGTCTGTCACCACGCCTTTTGTACTTGTCTCATCGATCAATTGGATCTTTGATGCTTGCTTCAATGTTGATTCTCTCGGTGACGTTGGCCGTCTTCTTTTAGCTTGACTCTTTTGATCAGGAAATTTCAATTTGCCGAGCAGAAACCGAGTCTGGTTATTTGAACATGAATTTTGACATGCACGCAGAGTTGAAATCGCTCGGTTAAAAAAATGAGGGATTTCTCAGCTACAAGCAATTTTGATTGTTTTGCCCATGAAATTTAATAATGTGTGACACAAGCATTGTGTTTAGCTTTATTTATCGAAATAGTGAATTGCAAGTTTTTTTTTTATTTTTTTTTGCGGGGATGCAAGTTTTTTTTTATTTGGGGATAACAGCATTACTCAAATATAACAGTATTACAATCCTACTTATGATATCAATGACTTCATCCGGCCCTGAGCCGAGCCAAATAGCCGTCCTTTTTTTTGAACGGTAAAGGCCTCGAAGGACCAGGAAACTGCATTAAGACGGTGGACACAATTTTACAAAAAGGACCTGAGCGGTACCCTCTATGTACATACAAGTCCTTAAGATTACATATCGCACCCCTGAAGAAATCGCGCCGGCCCGCTGGACGCGACCGAGTCCTAGATCATTGCCGTCGTGCCTCTAGATGTGGCCGCCCCAGACGTCACCGGAGACGAGACCACTTGGGACGCCGGAGACACCGGACTCCACCACACCTGTGCCGGAGAGAATCCTCTCTCTGAGGATGAACTTGCTCAATGCAACCTTGTTGAGTGCAGCATGGCCAATCAAATGGCCGAGGATAGCGACGGCAACAACTCGCCGCTTGGAGCTTGCTGCAAGGAGCGCAGTTTCCAACCACTCCGAGAACCGTCACCGAAAGCCTGCCGCATCGAAGTCGATTCCACCATCTCCCTCGCCACCTCGGCCGGCCAAGAGGGATAAATCGACAAGCACGCAGCAGTGAAGGCGATGGAGGTGCTTATTCTGGAAGCTTGCTGCCAAGAAACCACTTGCCGCCCTCCACCATGGAGACACAGCACAGAGGTTCCGCAGCACCCCGCCGGCGCCGCACCAGAGCACCACCGCAGGAAAGCCATCCCAGCCCCCTCCCTGCCGGTGCCCCACCCTGCTCCCAACCCCCAACCCCTCGCGGCCGGCCGACAAAGGAAGAGGAAGCAGAGGAGGCACACGAAGAAGGAGGAAAGCCAAGACCTTATTTGGGGAGATCTCAGAGTTGGACTGCCTAGCCGCCTCCTCCGTCCACCGGAGCTCGCCGCCGCCACAACACCACCACCGGAGGCTCCAAGACCGGTCCAGAGCCGGCGCCCCACTCCCAAGACACGGCAAAAAGCCAAACAACCTACTGCTAATCCTAGAATCTACACCGGCACCGCCCCTCCGCCATCTCCGGCCGGCAAAGCCGCCGGGATAGCTCGGGATTGGCCCGGAATCCGGTGGAGAAAGAACAGGCGCGGGGAAGGGGAGAGGAGAGAGGGAGAGGATAAGGTCGGGGAGCTTGGGTCTGGTTGGGTCCCTTTTTAAACGTCTACCAAACCGAGCTAAAGAATAACTAGCTGAATTTTATGATCTAGAAATTTTAATTATGCTAATATGCTGACCAGAATTCATCAGAGCCTTGATTCCTTTGCTTGACTCGAGACCAGCTGCACCATTTGCAAAGCGATCTTTTTTTTTTGAACGAACAAAGCGATCTTAGTACCAAGGCATGCACATAACTCAGCTAATCTGATTCCACCCCTGCACGTACGGACACGAGAAGATACGCACCACTTAATTTCATAATTTCAGAACACTATAAATTCGTCAACCTTTCAAAACTGATGTGGCCGCCATAAATTCGTCAACTTTGGTACTCCCTCCGACCATATTAACTTTCTTAACTTTGTCTGATTCAGATGTATCTAGTTAAATATTTAGACTAGATGCATCTGAATTTAGACAAAGTTGAGAATAATAATATGAACCGGAGGGAGTAGTACATAGTACTTCATATTTCACTTTTTCTAAAAAGGTAAGGAATGTTTTTAATGAAAAAATGGAAAGTGTGAGCAAATAGCCAAATTGCGATGCTATCCCACTACAGCCCAATGTAACGCATGGGAGGCCTGATAGCAATTCGGCACCATCAGTAACACCAGAGCAGTCAGCCAATTGATTTTTTTTCTACAGCTCCTTCGACTCCATTGGAGACAATCAGACAAGTAGTAGCACATAAAACATCACCACATGACTCAGTAGTCCATAGGAACACATATTACACACCCGACAAACCATGCATCTACTAGTATACTATTGTATCTACTTTGGTGGCAAGAGCTACAAGTCTGGTATAATCCGTTGCAGCAGCAGTAGTACATGAAACCCAAGAAAGACATCCTGAAGAAATGGAAGCTACTCATGCCATATTTTCAGTCCTCCTGCAATGCA
Source organism: Avena insularis (assembly GCA_023614405.1). Classification (NCBI taxonomy): domain Eukaryota; kingdom Viridiplantae; phylum Streptophyta; class Magnoliopsida; order Poales; family Poaceae; genus Avena; species Avena insularis. The sequence goes on from CM042686.1 coordinate 570,270,745, forward strand.
AACATAAACCATATGATCGCTGCTAGGACGCAAACATAACTTGGTTATCTGAAATGAAGACATCGAATCGTGCACGATCGTCAACAAGATTAGGATAGCATACCGTGGTGATCAATCCTATAGACCGAGCAATCTCTATCTTCTTTCTGATATACTCATGATAGAATTTGGGCTTTATACTCTGAAGAAAATAAACGAATTTCTACTTTAGCACAACAGTGTATTTAGAAACAATCATTGGCATAGCTTAGATGCGACTTTATACAGGTACATTACCTGCTTTTTCACTGCCTCTGCAATCAGCTCCCGAGCTTCATCCTCTGACACCTAAGGCACGCAGATGTGAAGTCAGTATAAGAACGTATAATTAACTGGATCTATCCAACGCGCATGCCACAGCCACAGTACTTACATCTTTGGTAACGCCTCTCATGCAGGTCTGAAACTGAAAAGACGAAGACAAGAAGCAAAGAGGTAAGCATGCATGCTACAAATGTTAAAGACCTGTAAATTATCTGCGTACAAGTGCCTACCCCCTTTTCCAGTATGATCAAGTCATACTCCTCCATGGTATATTTCATGAAATCTTGCCGTGAAAAAAACTTGTTCAGTTTATAGACTTCCTTCACAGCTTCTCCGAGACTCTTCTGTGCATTGTTGAGGAAAACAAGCATTACTAAGCATAAATATATATACGGAGTTCATTAACTTGACAAGTGTGCACTAGACTGGGTTGCAGTCTAACCTTTTCTTGAGCGACCCGCTTCCATATCTCGAAAAAGAGACCCACGGACGCGTCACACCAAGTAGCCTCAATCTTCATGTAAGTAAAACATTCCTGCATCGCAACAATGAAAATGTTAGATTCAAAGCACAGAAAAATTAAATTAGTGAGTGTGTTATGTATCGTATGAAGAAGCCAAAATAAGCTAAATGACTTGTCATCTTGGTAAAGCGAGTGGCGATCTTCGTTGCATGATAAATCCCCCTGGTGCATATTCGGTCTGCCTAAAGAACAGAGAAATTACCATGGTGCTGCAACATATATATGTAGAAACATTTGCCATTCCATGACTTTTGTGTGATCATATACTTACAATAGGAGATGATGTCTTCATAAACGGTAGACAATTTTTCAACCACTGTATCAAGATAAAAAAAATAGGTTAGTAGTCCCCTAACAAACATCTAAACATTGCAGGAAAGCTAGTCTTGCTTGACTTTATGATGCATACCTTAAGTTCACTTAATAATGTCTCGAAGTACTCGATGTATTCATGCTCTGTCTCATAGGTATGGTAGTCACGCATGTACCCCTCCCAATCAGCGCACTCGTAATCATCCTACATTGAAATAAAAGGAAATATGTTTTTAGAATTTCAAATAAAATATGAATTAAATAAAAATGTAAATAACAGGAGCAACAAAAAAACAAGGTTTGATAAAGGACTAGAAATATGTATTCCCTCCGTCCCAAATTAATTAACTCAACTTTGTCTAGGAAAATTTCTTGGTTGAGTCAATTAATTTGGGACGAAGGGAGTACCAGCATTCATCAAGAAAATAAATCTGTTCTTTTTTTTAAAATAAATTTATTAAGAGGCAATCTGAATTTACCGTTTCTAGCAGAAAAAAAATGCGTATAACTGCTTTTATTAAAAAAACAATGAGAGTCTAGAAAGGCAATAAAATGGAAAGAAACATATCCTGGATTGGCACTTCCTTTAAATAGTCAACCAACCGGTTTCTCACACAGGCTGATAATTTGATGATCTACACATTTTGCAGCATATTGTGCATTATGAAAAATGGTTCATCTAAGGAAATGAGTTTTACCACCCATTAAATGTATCATGAACTATATCATCATTTTGATATTCTAATAAATAGTCCCCAACTAGCCATACTAACTCAATGTAACAGTGATTGCAATTAAATAATCACAGGAACACTAGATGATCGATGTATATACGTACATGGTCCCAGTGATTCCAGAGGACTAGCCGCTGGTAGTCATTCAGGCCAGCAAGCTTGCAGGGTTCAGGGTGGAAGTACCAGTCCAAAACACCCTCTCTCTGGAAGAACGTAAAATAATCCATCTCCATCAGGAAATCTGAAGGAAATTCCTCCTTGTCAAAAAGGTCCATAGGGCATTCTTCCATCTCGTCGCAGCACAGCTCATGCTTGGACACGCCATGTGACAACTGTAAGCAATGATATCTCGCCATTAGAACAAATTAGATATGGATGGGAGCTTTAGCAAACCAGCATAAATAAATAAATAGGATAGGACCAATGACAGTAAATTTACAAGGAACACGGATGTACAGAATGAATGACATTTGATGATAGAAAATCAGAAGCATGGGATGGATGGATGGATGGAACCTTGTAGGATCTGATGCGATACACCGCATGCCGGATTTCCATATGATCGCAATCTTCAGCGCTCTGATGAATTCTAGTATTAGTATAGATGTATTTGGGCAGCAGCGGCAAGTATCCATAGTGCTCCTCGAAGCTGATATCGTCTCCCAAGCCCAATTCGTTAAGCTTCTGGATTATGTCCTCCATATCTTTGGCTATCTTGATCTGTGTCTGTTCCTCGGCTGCAGTGGTGTTGCCACGGTCGTGAGGATCGACAGGACGACTGGTGGAGGCGTTGGAACTGCGGGAGCTCGCTCGTGTTTTGAGTTGTGGATTGCTTCTTTTCGTTGGAAACGACGATGCGTTGCTTCTGGTGTGCTGCTTCTTCTCTCCGGCAACTCGTGCTTCAGTCATGCTGACAGGCCCCTGGCTCTGGGTACCCCGGCGGAGCCGGTCAGGGGGGGCACAGCTTCTGTGGAATCGAGCCTGTATCCACCTCCCCCCTTTGCTCCCGCGACATCTCTCCACGCGAGCTCGTACCCGGCGCCGGCGATTTCTCCTTTCCGAGGTGCTTCCGTGACGCCATCTCTGCGGCGTCAAAGACACGTCTCTATTCAGCGACCTTCGTTGGATGCTCGGTAGGTCGCAGAAGGGGTACCGGCGGAGTGATTGGAGGCGACTCGCCTGAGCAGAGCGCCCTTACGCTTAAGGTGATCTGACACCTAGGTGGAGGTGGCTGCGAAGAAGAAGATCCGACGGCGGGACGAGTCGATCTGGTCGGGGGCGACGGGAGCATCATCATCAACTAGTTGGAGAGGGTTGCAGCGCCTGCCGCCTGCGTGGCTGGGTTCGGACTTCGGACCGGATCCAGATCCGGATCCTCCCGGTCGCTACAGTGTGCCGGAAGGGGAGAAGGAGAAACAGAGAAACGAAAACGGTGATGGTCCTGAACTGTGACGGCCTGAAGTAGTTTGTTGCACGAGGCCAGTGGCACAACTGGAGGCCCAGTACTCACAGACCTTTTTTTTACTAGTAAAAAAAAAATACTCACAGACCTTTTTTTGGGATATAAAAGGGTGACACCCGATTTCCATTAACACAAATCAAACTACTAGTTTTACCACCTCACACAACAACCACCGGAGTTAAGTTTTTATGCTAGACTTCGAGCAAACAAGACACGTACGAAAAAAAGAAAATATTGAAAGCTTAAAAGCTGAAACAACATGAAGCTCTCTCTCTCCCTTGTACTACAACAATACATCAATCTATCAACTCGTAGGTTTTTCCTTTTCCAAAAAACCACCAACTATCCCTTCGAGCAACCACCTTTTTTTTGTTTTTTTCCTAGATGCCTAACTTCGGAATCCACGATGCCCAACATCATCGTGCTGCAAAGACTTCGGCAACGACTTGCCCAGCAGTCTTGCGGCCTGCTGTAGCTCCACCTTTGCGTCCTCCTTCGCATGCGGGTTACTCTAAAAATCAATCCAATAACAAGATTAATTAAGAACAGCCAGTTGGTCAGATGGCCATGTTTTCTCAAAGCATGCCAATTTCCTTGCCTTTCATATGCTCCACAAAACCCTAGCAGCCCCAATCTTGAGCATTTTCTTCTTTTTCCAGAAAACCCACCCAACCAGACAACCAAATAGTCATCAATTGAATCAAAATGGGAAGTTTCTCCAATGGCACAACTAACAACATTCCATAGGTATCTAGCTAATGGGCATTGGAAAAAGAAGATGGTTAACTATTTCTTTTTTCCCACAAAATAAACATCCAGGATCATAATAACCTCCTTGTTGCAGCAAGACATCCTTGGTAAAGATGATTTTCTTTCACACCAACGAAATGAACGTTTTGAGTGGGATTTTGATTTTCCGTGTAAACTTATAAGGCACTGTCCCGAAGTGTTGTATAGGTGAGTAGAAGGATTTTTTTAGAGTACTCTCTAGATTCAGAAAGAAGCCAAACTAATTTGTCTTCTTCATCTATTAGTGGGAAGCCTCTAAACATCCTTTGCAGCTCACACCACATTTAAGTTCTCACTCCAACAAGGCCCTCCTAAAGTTTAAAGCCCCAATACCTCTCGCGCAAACCTCATAAACAGTGATGTGTGTCCCTAGGGATGTGGAAAAAAAGCCTAGGGAAGCTTTTTGCCAGTTGATATATTTTATATTAAGAGATGATACTTATGTTATTTCATCTGTTTTTGCATGATTGATGACTTTTGGAGGATGGACGCTGAAGTCAGGATTCTGATGGAAAAGGCACTGTTTGGAGACGAAATTCGCGAAGATCAGAAAATCCTGAAAAATACATGGAAAATCCTATTTTTTTCAGAAGACGAAGGAAGCCAGAAGGGGGAGCGGAGATGGGCCACAGGGGGCCCACACCACCCCCTGGCACGGGCCACCCTTGGCCGCGCCACCAGGTGGCGTGGCCACCCTGGCCCACCTCTGGCTCTGCCCTTTGGCATATATTATCCTCCCAAAACCCTAAGACTCAGAGAGCGACCACAGAAAGATTCCGTCGTCTCTACGGGGCGGAAAACTGTAGAGAGAGAAAGAGCTCTACGACAGGCAGAAATCTGACGGGGAAATTCCTTCCCGGAGAGGGGAGATCATCGCCATCAACACCACCATCAAGCTGGACTTCACCGGGATCATCATCATCATCTCCACCAGCACCATCATCACCACTCCATACCGCTGTAACAATTGGGTTGAATCTTGCATAGTTTTTAGGGGAAACTTTCCCGATGTTGATTACTTGTTGTAGTTGATCTATTGAGTGGAACCATTGAATTATTGTTATGTTCAGATTGTTACTTATCATTATTCCATCTCTGATCTTGATCCGTATGATGTCTTGTGACTAGTTCATTTAGTTCTTGAGGACATGGGAGAAGTCATGTTGTTAGTAGTGGAATTGTGTTGAGAAAGATTCAATAGTTTGATATTTAAGTTGTGGTGTTATTCCTCTAGTGGTGTCATGTGAACGTCGACTACATGAATACTTCACCTTTATGGGCCTAGGGGAATGCATTGTGTATTTGGCTACTAATCGTAGGGGTTGCCGGAGTGACAGAAATCTAAACCCCCGTTAGGAAACCTTTGCACAAGGGAGTGTAGGATCTCAGAGTTTAAGGTTGTGGTTAGGTTTTTATCTTAATTAATTTCTTGTAGTTGCAGATGCTTGCAAGGGGTATAATCACAAGTATGTATTAGTCCTAGGAAGGTTGGTACATTAGCACAGGTTCACCCACACAACACTTATCAAGCTAAAGAAGATTAATCAACTATATGAAGCGAAAGCACTTGACAATATTCTCATGTGTCCTCGAGAATGTTTGGTCATCTTAAGTAATACAACTGGCTTGTCCTTTGCTAAAGAAAGAATTGGGCCACTTGCTGCAATTATTATTGTCTTTCATTTACTCGCACTTTATTTATCTACATTATCAAAAAACCCTAAAAATCCGTTTGCTAAGTATTTACAGAGAATTCCTGCTCCAAGCCACTCGTCAACACCTTATGTTCCTCGTTGGGTTCAACACTTTTACTTATCGAAAATACTGCGATACACCCCCTATACTTGTGGGTCATCAAGACTATTTTCTGGCGCCGTTGCCGGGGAGTGAAGCGCTGATGACCCACAAGTATAGGGTATGCAATATTTTGATAAGTAATGTCGAAGAAGAAGAGGAAAAAGAATGATGGATCGAAATTCTCTGAAAGATTTTTAGGGTTTCACAAAGGCAAGTAAACAAAGTGCGTGAAAATAAAGGCGATGAGGACAATGCGGCAGAGCAATCAATCATGCGACAAAAGGGACAAGGATGTCAGATAAGACAGCGTTGGGAAGACCAATGGGAAGAGTGTCAGAGGTGAGAGCAGTCCATGGTGATGATGATGGTGGGATGATCAAAGTCCATGCTAAAGTCATCAACCATGCAGAAAGTATAAATATCAATGAATAATAGTGAATTAAGACATAGAATAGTGATGCAAAATGGACGTATCAACTCCCCCCAAGCTTAGACTTCGCTTGTCCCCAAGCGAAACTGAGCTCAATAAACATGGCCTCATGTTTATGGAGTGAAGAGTCGATAAAAGAATACGAACAAGAAGCATCACATTCATCAATACATAGATCATAATAGAAGACAACTCACTATTATATAACTTAACTTGCAATGAGTAAAGGAAACACAGTAAAGATACATAAAGTGAATCATAATTGGTAATGGCAAACTTAGCTCTTGGTCGAAGAATAGTTGATAATTTACTGGAGTTCACAAATAGCTGGTTTTTCAATGATAGCTTTCAAAGTAGTAAACATCAAGATAAGAGCAATGTGCAAGACAAGGAATATAAGAAACATGAGTGAATAAATCATCATATGAATGAATGAAACACAACAACTCAAAATACTTGCTGAGATAGAAGGGAGGTAGGTTTATTGACTCAACTAAAAAGTAAAAGAAAGGCCCTTCGTAAAGGGAAGCAGGGATTGCAAGTCTCATAAAGAGCTCCCAAAAATTATGATACTTACTAGCTTTTAGCTCTCATTGCCCCTATCATAGGCATCTTTAGGTGATTAAGGTTAAAGTGATCAAAAATGAGGATATGCATTGACAAGATGTAAGTTCAGAATCTCATGTCCCTTGAATACGAGGGCCGCTCCTCATGCTACTCAAGTTTAGTCACCGGTAAGTTCTTGTCATCGTAAGCATATGTGTATCATAGAGAACCGCCAACGGGGTACCCCTTGCCCGATGATACGGAAGAATCCCCATATCAAAATGACAAGGCAAGCAGACAACAAGCATCTCAGCAATCTTCTTATTTACCATGGGAATATGGTGCTTTTTTCTCTCTTTCCTCTTTTCATAACCTCTTTTTTTTCTTTTCTTTTTTCTCAATCTCTATCTCTTTTTTTATAAGAAGAATGCTTCATAGATACTCGTTATGGTTCTGTGCGGGTTTCCACCATGTCGGCATGGATTGAACCAATGACGAGCGTTTATCTAACACATATGCATAACTCCATGGACTTACAAGCTCCCCTTTCATTTCACACCGATGACATCCATAGACAAAACAACATGATATCAACTAGGTACGAAGTACCAGTGCAATGTTGAAAGCGTTCCCCATGATAGCATGGTTCTGCTAATCCACAACTTACAAAGCGCAAGCATATACGCAACATAGGTGAGCACAATGGGTCAAGTTTATTAAATGCAAGAATGTAAATTATGCCATCAAGTTCGTGAGAGCTTTAATCACTAATTTTCACATAACAAGTTTAATTTCGGAGGTAGATAAAACAAGAATTTACTTGGAATAGCAATAATGCTACTAGGTAGGTATGGTGGACACAAATGGCAAAGGTTTTGGTTTAAAGGAGTGGATGCACGAGAAGAATTCCCTCTCGATCTGAGGTTTTTGGCTAGCAAGGCTGGGTAGCAAGTATAAGAGTTGAAGGAAACAAACAAACATACAAGTGATAAAGACAAACATGCAATCTTCCTTAGAAGCACAAAAGATCTTAACTAGAGAATACTAGACTTATGAGCAAATCAAGAAAGAAAGATGATGAAATTATTTTTCTTTAGAGTACTTTTATCTTTTCATTCAACTCTCAAAAATAGTGTTGCTACTGACCGAGCCAGGTTTGCCAAAACCAACTAAATTAACTCAATGATCCCAAAGTGATACCAATACTAACAACAAGATCAATCATATAACCACGAATTGAAAACTAATATAAGCTATGCAAAAGAGTAAATGATAGAACTTCTGATTAATATTCCATAACGGCAAACTCACACCAAGGGATACATATCTAACGAGAGAGGGGACACTTCCATAATGCAAACCATCCTACATAATAACTCCTCTATTCATGATATGACTACTAATAAGGTAAAAAGATAGAAGATAGTGATGTGATACCACGGCACTCCCCCAAGCTTGGAACAAACCAAGGGGATGCCAAACCTGATGACGAATTACTCCTTTGGTGGTGGTGGTATCCTCTCGATGAGCTTCTTGACCAATTTCCCAAAGTCCTCAATCTCGAAGGTGAGAGTACGAATCAACTCCGAGTTGTGCTCAATACAGCTCATGATCATATCGTGTTGAGAATTCCAGATCTTGCTATTCTTTCCCCACTCTTCCTCCTTGAAGTCTTCTTTTCCTGCATAGCTAGAACGAGGCAAATCCCAATTGGAGGGTAATTTCCCTTTGGGCATATTCTGGTATTGATGCTCATGGATAAGGGTATGGAAAGGATTCTTGGTGCGTGGAGGAAGTGACCAGAGATCTGAACGGTGATGAGGAGGATTCCCTCCAATGGTTGGGTTTGCCACCACTCCAATGCTTGCAATGGTAGTGTCGGTATGCTTTACCTCCTCTTCACCTTCACTCTTCATCTCCTTCTCCTTCCCGAGGTCTCAGAGGTCTTCCTCCATAGGCTCCTTTCCTTTATCCTTGGCGGACACCATTGTGCTTCTAAGCTTTCAAAGAGTATGTCCTGGCAGAAACAGGTCGAAACGAAAACACGACAAAAACACAATATACGAACCTAGGAAGATCCGGAGGGTTATATATTACGAAATTTCATATCTAAATGAAGGTACTGGGAGAAAGCAGTGGGGCGAGTCAGGTGGACTCACCACACAGTGGCGCCGGCCGAGGTGGGCCAGCGCCATAGGGTGGTGTGAGCCACCTAGCTCCAGTTTAGTCCTTTTTAAACCGTAACTTTCCTTATTGACTGAAAACTGCAAAAATATAGTTGGATAGTATTTTCGCGGAACTTTTCTTACCAGAACTATTACCTATTTAAAAACGGACTCTGCAGGTCTCTGAATTTGGTATCTAGTAGATTCTTCCAGAGTCATCACTTGAATAACATCAATATCTTCATCTTCATACACTTATTACTTGAGTCATAAAACCCTTCTCTTCCTTATTACACCATTGTCTCCACTTCCTGGAAATATCTTTCACACAAAACTTCACACAGTTCTTATTAGCAACATTAGTATAAGTGAAGTGACACAACCTTTTAAGTCCAACTTCAACTGAAAACCATCAAAACAAAAGCTACTGTAGCAACTCCTTCTGAAAACCCAAAAAGAATTCAAAAAGGAAATCGAATAAAGAAGCAAATGCAAGAGTGGCAAAAATCTGTCAAAACAGACTAGCAAGTAAAGATCAATTTTTTCGAAAGTCTTCTATTGCTCAAATCAAAAAGTGCAAAACTAAAGAAAGTTAAATAACAACTTGGGGAAGAATCACAAAAACTTACAGCTCAATCCGACATACAGAGATCTCTCACGAATTTTCACGGTGAAGCACAAAAAAATCTATTTCGGGATAGCAACTTCCCCAAATATTACTTCTCTCTCATTAGAGGTTGATCTTGACACAAAAACCAAAAAAACGGATAAGGAGCGGTTTTTACCGAAGTAATAACTTCCAAGACTCAAAGAAACAAAAACAAATTGAAAGCAAAAACAAATTGGGTTGTCTCCCATAAAGCTCTATCTTTATTGCCATTAAGATGGGCATGATAATTTTGAAGGAGCTCTCATAGGGATATGAATTGAAGTGAAAGAGAGCATTAAGAAGCAAAAATACACACATTTAAGTCTAACCCACTGCCTATGCAAGGGAATTTTGCAGACAAACAAGTTGTTGAAACCAGAAGCAACTTGCATAAGAAGGCAAGACAAGTGCAACATAAAAACTTTCAGCATGAAACGAGGAAACTTGATATTATTGAGATGCATACGAACACTTTTCCCTCTCTCATAGTAACTTTCAGTATCATGCAAAAACTTAACAATATAGCTATCACAAGGACCATCATAGCAATGATCACTTATTCTAACAGAAAACACAGGAATACTAGCTCTCATAAAACTACTTTGTGAAACAATATTAGAGGTGTCCTTACAAAGGATAGTGTGTCCCTCTTCTTCATACTTAGTGACAAAGTCTTTCACATTTTCTATTATAGATTCATCAACCATTTGTTTATCAGGTTCAACAGCTTTACTCATACTTTCATTTACCATACTAGCCATCATAGAATGCTCCTTTACCTTAACTAGAAAAGGCATTTTCTTAATATAAGGTTCAGGTAAAACATGATTAGTAGTATAAACTTCAGTATTTCTTGCAGGAACACTCTTAGCAATATCTTTATAAGGTTCATGATACTTATTTCACTTCTTTTTAGGCACTTCAATGTAGGAAGCAAAAACCTTAAAATAAGAAGCAATAGCTTGAGAATCTAGACCATAAGCATTTTTAATATTTTGAAAGTCATCAGTTCCCATAAAAGATTCAATGCATTCATAATCATAATTTATACCTGACTTTATACCTTTGTCATTCTCCCAAGCTTTAGCATTATCTTGAATACGGTCCAGAAGATCCCATTTAGCTTCTTCTTCCATGCGAGTGAATGATCCAGCACAAGAAGCATCCAATAAATCTTTATCATGTATAGGGAGCCTTGCATAAAAGTTATTGATAATAATATGTTGGGGAGCTCATGAATGGGACATTTGAGCATTAGTAACTTCAATCTCCCCCAAGCTTGGGCTGTACTCTCTCCATCAAGAGGCCAAAAGTTGTATATTTGATTCCGATCTTTATGAATCTCACTAGGAGGATAAAACTTTGAATAAAAGAGAGGCACTATTTCCTCCCATTCTAGAGCTTGGCCATTCTTCAGCAGCTTATACCAATCCTCAGCTCTTCCTTTCAGCGATAATGAGAATAACTTCTTCTTAACTTGATCTGTAGTAATACCTACACACTTGAACAACCCGCATAATTTGTGTATAATGAGTAAATGATCACCGGGATGGATAGTTCCATCCCCAACATTGTAGTTATCCATAACACGATCAATAATTCTTGTAGGTATTTTGAAAACATCATTCTCAGCAGGTGGTGGCTTATCTACTACCTTAGCAGTGGTAGTAGCATTACCAAATAAGAAACTCAGTGGATTATCCATAATGAAAATAAAGCAACTAACAGAAGTAAACAATACTCACAGTAGAAGTTTCCTTAACCAGTTCCACTCTTGTTGGGGGGATAACCCCGGGTAGGGTCACTCCGGGGTATAAAAGCCGAGTTAGCCTAGGTTCGGCAAGGCCAAAGCGGATGCTGGCCGGGTCACCTCCAGGCAGGCCGGATCACGGAGTAACCCGGACCGGGGGGGTCGCCTAATATTATATCAGCCGACTTAAGGAGTAAGTCGGAAGTGCTTGTCTAACTTGTATGCAGGAACAGGTATAGCCGGATCTACCAGGATTCGGGTCCCGTTTAGCTTCTAGGAGAAGGAAGGAATCTCTCTGGTCAAAAAGAATGCCCGGTACGCACTGCATGATCAAAGCAATCAAGGGCAGGACCACCGGGTCGTGGCCGACAAGGGTGACGACGCCCGTGTCGGCTGACGCGGGCACCGCAGAGGCTCACGTAGCTAAAACATGTATGACGCGGGGGAAAAGCACCCCGGTCGGGTTACCACTTTGAGAGGAGGCATATTCTTAGGAATATGCCTCCACGTATGCCCTAGGCAAAGACCAGGCCGCCTCTATATAAGGGGGGGCTAGGGTTTCAGTAGAGGGGGGTTGAGTTTTCTTCTATACCGATTTGGCTAAGGTTCTAGGGGTGAATTGAGGGTGAGAGTAAGAGAGATCCTTCTTCCTTCTCTCGCCAATATAGCTCTAGGAGCACTTGTAATCTTGAAAGGAAAGGAATACAATCTTCTGTATTAGTCCCCTCCCTGGATTCCCCTAGCGTGTATTAGTCCCCACCTTTAGCCTATCCATGGCATCTGCCGTGACACCACCATGACAGTTGGCGCCCACCGTGGGGCTAGCGGCGCTAGCAGGGGTGAAGATCCAGACGGGAAACCTCATGCCGGCACGTGACGCCGTCTCGGGCTCGTTTAGCGCTTTGGGCCTGGACTTCGTCGAGGACAATGCTTTGCTTGACGCGCCCACTTCCATGCGGCCTCTTCGTCAAGTTGGGTGCGCACAAGGTCTACGTTTATGGGCGTATCATGCGTTCATCCATGCGGCGTCGTCGAGGCAGGGAACCACCCCTTAAGCGTGGTTCACGGGCGTGTATCACTCGCTCCCGGACCATCTTGAAGTGATGATGATTGCGCAAGTGCGGTATAAGCAAGGATCGACCGGACCCATAGGTAACACCTAAGGCACCGAGGAAAGGTAGAGGACCCCCACTAGAGAGGCCTGAGAATTTACTGAGAGAAGCTATGGATAGCTTGGAAAACCCGGTAGAAGCAGTGGTAGATCCGGCTCAGGCACAGGCCGAGCTAGAGGAAATTAGGCAAAAAATACTAGAAGGCGCAAAGAAAATAGCCGCGGCTCAGCAGTCATTGAACATGACACTGCGTGAGTATGCAAAAGCAAACAAAGTTGATACGGTAAAGGTAAAAGGGAGAAATCTCATGAGCGAGATGAACAAAGAAGGTGATACTGGAGCCAAGGAATCGGAAAACTGTTTGTCCATGGGGCTGCCAAAGTATAGTACCCCGGCGAAGAACCTCAGAGCGGATCTTGCGCATCCGAGTTAGAGGGTCCGGGGTGAGGCCACAAAGACAACAAGATAGGGTTAACGAGTTAGTTCGGATCATGAGCGAACGAGCGAAGAGCTACTCAGAGCTAACCCGGAGAGAGCTGGAGCTTCCAAAATCGTCCATTCGGCGATGGGTAACCCGGAGAAATCCGCTGGAGCCGCATCGTCACCTCATGGTGGTCCAAGGAGATAAGAGGTAGTAACCTCGGCCGGGCGGAACAAACAGATCGTCCCGTACGACCCGACACGGGCAGGAAAAGGAAAAGAGGCACAAAAAAATGATGATCGACGAAGTGTGAGCCGAGGTGAAGCTGGCCGAGGTAACCACGACCAAGGCAATGTCGGTCAAGGGAATGCTGCCAACGGCAATGCCGGACAACGAAACTCGGCAGGAGCAGGACAACCACAAAGCGGAATATACCAAGGCAAGAGCAAGGCGCCGACCGAGGTATGCAACAGAGAGGTGCGCCATAAGAGCAAAACCGGTACAACGACGGTGATTCGGAGATGATGAACGCGGGGTACCCAAGACCGGACTATCATGTGATAGGGTCAAGATTGGGAAGCAGGGATTTGATGTCGGATGACGCAAGATTGAAACTGGATCGCCTGTACAGGTCAGAACAGATCGAATGTCAAGGTCCACCGGGTCCAGCGTGCTTTGGACCCCGGATCATGAAGGAGCCACTGGTACCTAACTTCCAGCTGCCCAGGGGCACGAAGACGTATGACGGCAGTACCAAGCCGGAGGATTGGCTGATAAACTACGCTACGGCTGTGAAAATTGCCACTGGCAACTTGAGATGGGTTGTACGATACGTACCGCAGATGTTAGAAGGTCCGACCAGAGTATGGCTGAATAATTTGCCACCCGGAAGCATCAACTGCTGGATAGATTTTGAAGAAATGTTTATCAGCAACTTCTCAAGTACATATCAGAGGCCGAATAGGCCGCAGACCCTAGCAATGTGCAAGCAAAGACCTAATGAGACAGACCGTGAATTCTTGACCCGGTGGTGTACCATGAGAAACTCGTGTGAGGGTGTCATAGAGTCACAGGCCATAGCGTGGTTTGCACAAGGGTGCAGATATGGCAGCGAGTTATGGATGAAATTGCAAAGGAAAATGCCAATTACGTTGGCAGAGATGATCCGGATTGCCGATTCATATGCTTTGGGTGATCCGACTCAACCTAGGCTCGTGTCAAACGAGTCAAACAAGGAATACTATCAGAGGGATGGAGCCGGGTCATCTCGGAGGAATGACTACAGAGGAAAAAGAAGAGATGATAGACCGAATCATCGCTACGGTTCGCAACAAGTTGCAGCTGTGAATCAAGATCAACCCGGAGCAGGGAGCAACCAGCGCCAGAAAACTGGAGGGCAATGGACTCCAAGAAACGATGGCAAGAAAACGTGGACGCCGGAGCAAAATAAACAATGGCAAGAAAAGAAAGACCGTCTGAGGTATACTTATGAGTCGATGTTGGACCAGCCATGTAAGTTTCACACGCCAAATCCGAGTAGCCCGGCGGGTCACACAACGAGGCAATGTGAGTGGATGCGTAAGATAAAACAAGGTGGTTCGGGGAATGCTCAGGCACCCCGGAATGATCAACCTCGGCAGCAATTGCTCTCCGGAGCGAACAGCAACAGCTAATGTTGCCTCCCCCTCCGCCGAGGTATGACAACAATGAGAGAAGGGATGCCGTGCATCAGGTGGAAAATCAGCACCAGCCAGATCAGAGGTACCCCGGAAACGAGGGGAGGAATGAGTACAGAGAACATCATCAGAGCTATTGTGTATTCACAACTGAGGAAACAGATAGGAAGAGCTTGCAGCACCGATATATGGAGGTCAATGCGGTAATGCCAGCAGTGACGAGGTACATGCCTTGGTCGGACCAAGAAATCACCTGGAACATCAAAGATCATCCCAAGCTTATGCCGAGTCCAGGTTCGTATGCGCTAGTGCTGGACCCGACATTCATTGGGCCGAACATCAATGTGAGGTTCTCCAAGGTACTGATTGACAACGGCAGTAGCATTAACATCATGTATGCGGATACAATGCGCAAGTTGGGTATCTCAGAGAACATGCTCCAGGCTACAAGGACAACTTTCCATGGTATTGTGCCAGGCATTTCTTGTGAGCCCATAGGCAAGGTCCGGGTTGACGTGCTGTTCGGCACGAGAGATAATTGCCGAACTGAGAATCTGGAGTTTGAGGTGGTGAACTTGGAAAGTGCGTATCACACGTTACTCGGAAGACCAGCATTGAACAAGTTCATGGCAAGATGCCACATCAGTTATCTGAAGATGAAATTGCCCGGGCCAAATGGAGTGATTACCATTGCTGGAGATTTCCGACGTTCCATTGAGTGTGCCTCAGCTAGGTCTAACCTAGCCGACTCACTCGTGATTGCACAAGAGAAAAGAAAAATCCAAGAGGTGGCGGCATTAGCTCAGTCCGCGCAGCAGTATATGCCGTCGTTGAGTAACCCGCATGGTAGCGTTTCATTCCAAGCCACAAAGGATACCAAGAAGGTTCTAGTTGATGACATGTTCCCGGAGCGCACCGTAACAATTGGTGCTGGGTTAACTGATAAATAGGAAAGCGAGCTCGTCAACTTCCTCCGTGAGAATCGGGACATTTTTGCTTGGTCCACATAGGATTTGCAAGGTGTTTCGAGGGAGTTGGCCGAGCACTCTTTGAACGTAAGACCCGGAGCAAGGGCGGTGAAGCAACCTCTCCGCCGCTTCGCCGAGGATAGGAGAAAAGTCATTGGAGACGAGATAGCTCGGTTGCTAGCAGCAGGATTTATCATGGAAGTACTATATCCGGATTGGCTCTCTAATCCGGTGCTGGTAGAAAAGAAGAAGGATCGAGCGTGGCGATGGTTTGGCGTATGTGTATCGATTACGAACCTGAATAAGGCGTGTCCAAAAGATCTATTTCCGCCGAGGATAGATCAGGTCATAGACTCAACCGCGGGATGTGAACTGTTGTCATTCATTGATGCATATTCTGGTTTCCACCAGATACCTCTGAATCTGGATGATCAAATAAAGACCGCGTTTATCACCCCGTACGGGGCTTATTGCTATCGCACTATGCCGTTTGGTTTACGTAATGCAGGTGCAACGTACCAAAGATGTATGCAAAAATGTTTGCACGACCAAATAGGTCAAAACGTACAAGTATACGTGGATGATGTGGTTATCAAGACCAAGGAAAGCAAAACGCTCCTTGACGACATCGAGTGAACATTCGTGAACTTGAGAAGGTTCGGATGAAGCTTAACCGGAAAAATGTACCTTGATTGTCTGTCTGGAAAATTACTCGGATTTCTCGTCTCCAGCCGAGGTATCGAGGTTAATCCAACTAAGATTCGGGCCATTGAACGAATGGAGCTGCCGAAGTGTCTTAACGATGTCCAGAAGTTCACTGGGTGCCTAGCATCGTTGAGTCGGTTTGTATGTCGGTTGGGAGAAAAGGCATTGCCTCTCTACCAACTCATGAAAAAGTCGGATAAGTTCGTTTGGACACCATAGGCCGATGAAGCCTTTGCCCACTTAAAAAAGATGTTGGCCACAGCACCAGTGTTAGCCTCTCTACTATCAAAGGAGCCAATGTTGCTCTACATAGCCGCAACCAACCGAGTTGTAAGTGCAGTGATTGTAGTAGAGCGCAATGAAGAGGGTAAGTCGGTGCAGAGGCCAGTGTATTACTTGAGAGAGGTATTATCTGCCTCAAAACAGAACTACCCGCACTTTCAAAAGGTGGCATATGGTGTCTATATGGCGGCAAAGAAATTAAAGCATTACTTTGAGGAGCACCCCATCAAAGTGATATGTGAAGCTCCCATATCCGAGATAATGGGTAACAAGGATGCGAGTGGCAGAATTGCAAAATGGGCAATTGAGCTAGCTCCTTATGCGCCCCAATATGATAGAAGAGAAGCAATCAAGTCTCAGGCTGTGGCGGACTTTTTTTGTAGATTGGGCCGAGGTACAATACGAACCACCACCACCGGATTCGAACTACTGGAGGATGCACTTTGACGGGTCGAAAACCAAAACCGGATTAGGCGTCGGGGTTCTGCTTACCTCGCCAAAGAAGGACCAGCTAAAATATGTATTACAGATCCATTTCGCAGCATCAAACAATGTCGCTGAGTACGAGGCTCTTGTGCATGGGCTCAAAGTGGCAAAAAAGATCGGCATACGTCGGATAATATGCTTTGGCGACTCGGATTTGGTGGTGCATCAAGTGTCCGGAGTGTGGGACGCCCTGGATCCAAACATGGCACTGTACAGGTTTCATGTGTAGAAGATATCTGGTTACTTTGAGGGGTGTGAATTTCACCATGTACCCCGAGTGGAAAACGAGGCTGCCGACATGCTATTGAAGCTCGGATCAACCCGACAGGCAATTCCACCGGGTGTAGCATTGGAACACCTCAGAAAACCATCTATCAGGCCGTCCCTAGGAACCGACTCGATCTATGTTCTGGAAGATACAGAATCCGGAGCTGAGCCCATGGACATTGACACGGGGGGTAGTACGCGAGACCCGGGGACTGCATCAGCAAACCCGGGGACTACCTCAGCAAACCCGGGGACTACCTCGCAGGACCCGAGGACTGCTCAGCATGATCTGGCTGAAGTTATGCCAGTAGATCAGATGGAAATTGATGAGGACGTGTTTCCTGCACGAGCAATACCAGCTTGGGCACTGCCTATATACCAATTCCTGAAAGATGGAACGTTACCCACTAAGGAGGTGTTAGCCAGGCAAACTCAGAGGAGAGCAAAAGCATACACAATTATCAATTCCGAGCTGTACAAACAGAGTGTAACCAATGTCCTCCAGCGATGCATTGACCCGGAAGAAGGGCTTGACATCCTCCGAGATATACACCAAGGAGAATGCGGGCATCATGCCTCATCCCGAGCCTTGGTGGCAAAAGTGTTCCGGCATGGATTCTACTGGCCAAGTGACTTAGAACAAGCAGAGGATCTGGTGAGAAAATGCAATGCTTGTCAGAGGTACGCTACCAAGACACATATGCCGATGTCGGAACTCAAGACCATACCAATTACGTGGCCATTTGCCGTATGGTGCTTGGATATGGTTGGCCCGTTTAAACCAGCAAGGGGAAACATGACACACATTTTGGTCATGGTGGATAAGTTTACAAAATGGATTGAAGTGAAGCCTATAAGAAAATGTGATGGAGCTACGGCCGTAACATTTCTCAAAGACATTATCTTGAGATACGGTTATCCTCACAGTATCATAACTGACAATGGCACCAATTTTGCGGAAGGAGCATCTGCGCGCTTCTGCCGGGACAAGAAGATTCGACTCGACATAGCCTCGGTAGCCCACCACGCATCGAACGGACAAGTGGAAAGATCCAACGGATTAGTATTATCCGGGATAAAACCCCAGCTCATTGAGCCACTGCAAAGATCAGCGGGGTGCTAGATAGAAGAACTACCGGTGATCTTGTGGAGTTTAAGAACAACTCGAATCGATCAACGAGCTATCGCCGTTTTTTACGGTATCTGGGGCGAAGCTGTACTACCAGCCGACATAGAGCATGATTCGCCTAGGGTCACCCAACACACAGAAGCCGAAGTGCAAGAAGCCCGGCAAAATGATGTTGATCTGCTGGAAGAAGCGAGAAGGCGCTGTCGGATCCGCCATATATCAGCAAAATCTCAAGCGATACCATAAGCGGAAAGTGTGCCCCGAGTCTTTCGGGAAGGCGATCTGGTGCTCGGTTGGTACGTACTCTTGGCATGCATAAATTATCCCCCCCATGGGAAGGGCCATTCATTGTGAGCAAAGCATTGCACAATGATTCTTACTATCTTATAGATGCAAAGCCACAGGAAAAGAACAAGGCGGACAGGTCCGGAGAGGAATCTAAGCGACCGTGGGATGTAGCACTACTTCCTCCTTTCTACACTTAGCTAAGAAGTGTATGTATCCGAGTCTTCTCATATGTCGGTATGTATGTCGGCAATGAGCTTATCAATGAAATAGTAGTGACTCGAGCAGTAACTCGGGGACTGCCTTAATAATTATTGTTGTTGCCTCTTGTGCGTTAGCTGGAATAAGTTTTCTACTTAACCCGGATTAGTAATGTGCGAGCACCAAAAACCTAACTCTTCGACTTGCTGCTGTCCAACAAGAATTGGCTTCATGGCAAGCAAGAGAACAAGTTTGGAATTGCGTAGCACATGAAAAGCGGTTAAGGAAACGAATTTATTCAAGCTAATGTTTGTTTTTTGGACTAACCCTGTATTTATTTTCAAGTTATTATGCAGCTTTATTTTTGAGCTAAGTGTGAAAGTTTCTTAGTATTGTTAAGACGATTTTTGATGCTCGGATTCGTAAGTCATAAAACCGAATCAAGGTAGACACGATCCGAGCCAAAAGATTGGACGAACAAGAAAAAGAAACTCGGGGACTACGCCCAAGTTAACCCGGCAAAAGAACTTAGTAGCAAAATATCACATATACACAACATACAGTTGCACCCGGCATACCGGGGATCTGATAAATTTTCAAGTTTTTTGACCTAAGGAGCAACAGGAGGAGGAAGTTCAGCGTCGTCTTCGCTATCTTCAATATCTGAGGCATCGCCTTCTTCGTCCTCATCCGACCCGTCTTCAGCGTTCTCAGCGTTCTCGTCCCCAGCGGATTCCAGGAAGCTCGGTCCTTCAACCCATTCATGGATAGGAGAATATTCGATGAGGTTGTAGGCGCAAGCCTGGCGCCGAGCTACCACTCCGGGTCATCAGTCCATCTGGATCCGGTGCGCCGGCGTGTAAGGAGGCTGAGGTCGATCTTCTCATACCATGTGAGTATGTGGTGAAGGATAGTATCAGTTGTGGCACGCCCAGCGGACTCCCTCCAGAGGTCGAGTTGGGTCTCGATATCTGACAGCTTTTCAGCAAGAAGTGTGATTCTCTTCGGAGCGCTCTCACCGGGCCAGAACATGTTGAAAACTCGGACTGAAACATCGAGGAGATCCTTGCCGTAGTTCTTGATGATTTCCACACGAGATGACAGGCTGACCAATAGGTCCTCCATGTCTAAGGGAATGCTCTCACCATCAAGAGCGACGGGAGTACCCCTCTCTCGGCGGAAATTGGCAACAGCAACGCTCGCAATAGGAGTACCCTCTGGAAAGTGGCCTGGAAACAAGGCAAAGGAAGAAGCTGAAGAAAAGACATATGAAGTAACCCGGAGAATTATGTCGGATAAGGGAAAGGAACTTACGTGAAATGTGGCTGTGAATCTGGGTCAACTCCTTGATGCAGTCATCGCGTCTCTTGCGAAGTTGCTCAAGCTCAGCGTTTGCCGATCCAAGCTGGATGTCGGATTCTTTGAGTAGGTCCTGGTCCTTGGAGATCTGGAGAGTAAGGCGCTCGCGCTCTTCTCTGAAGTTCTGGCCAACCTTTTGAAGCTCGGTTTGGTGCTGGGCCTTCATCTTTTCCATCTCAGCCTTGAGCCTGGCAATCTCATTGTCCTTGGTCCGGAGGAGAGCGAGTTCATCATCTTTTTTCTTCAGCTCGGCTTGATGCTGCCCTGCTTGTTCGAGAAAATGCAGCATCATATCAAGCACGGGAACACTATCCTCAAGCGATGCTAAAATAGTGTGTTGACCCAGCAGAGCCGAGGAATGAATGTTTGCCGAGCCAAGAAGAAAAGAAGATGGAAAGCAAAGCAGGGTCGGACAAAAAGGACTTACCCTTGATCTGCTCCAGGTTCTTTCGCATGATCTTGTTCTCAGCCTCCACCCCAGCTGCAGAAACCGAATGAGGAGATTAGTTCAGCAAAAGAAGATGAAGAGAAACGGAAAAGCGCCAAGGGAGAAACTTACCCCTTTTTTCATGTTCTGCAATAAGTGCAACGTGCTTTGCGCGTAGCATCTTGTGGGTATCCAGCAGGCGTTGGAATTCAGCACTCCGGCGATTGGTGGTTACCTGAAAAAAGTACAGAAGCGTAAAATTAGCTTGGTGCATATTCGAAGTGTACAAGATCTGGGCCAAGTGGAATTTAACCCGGCTCTAGGTGTGTGCATATTCGAAGTGTACAAGATCCGGGCCAAGTGGAATTTAACCCGGCTCTAGGTGTGTGCATATTCGAAGTGTACAAGATCCGGGCCAAGTGGAATTTAACCCGGCTCTAGGTGTGTGCATATTCGAAGTGTACAAGATCCGGGCCAAGTGGAATTTAACCCGGCTCTAGGTGTGCGCATATTCGAAGTGTACAAGATCCGGGCCAAGTGGAATTTAACCCGGCTCTAGGTGTGTGCACATTCGAAGTGTACAAGATCCGGGCCAAGTGGAATTTAACCCGGCTCTAGGTGTGTGCACATTCGAAGTGTACAAGATCCGGGCCAAGTGGAATTTAACCCGGCTCTAGGTGTGTGCATATTCGAAGTGTACAAGATCCGGGCCAAGTGGAATTTAACCCGGCTCTAGGTGTGTGCATATTCGAAGTGTACAAGATCCGGGCCAAGTGGAATTTAACCCGGCTCTAGGTGTGTGCATATTCGAAGTGTACAAGATCCGGGCCAAGTGGAACTTAACCCGGCTCTAGGTGTGTGCATATTTGAAGTGTACAAAATCCGGGCCAAGTGGAACTCAACCCGGCTCTAGGTGTGTGCATATTCGAGGTTCACATGGAGCTACGTTAGTTTTCTAATGAGCATCCGGCTGAGTAACAAGTTACTCCACCGGAGGCTCGGGGACTAATGGTTACTATCTACAGCATGTAAAGGAGAAGCAACATACCTCCATCATCCGCCCCGCGAGGTTAATTGCCTTAGCGGCTGTATTTATTTGGGCGGAAAATTCTGCGGGGCCGAACTTTTCCGGGAGATCATCGTTAGGGATTTAACTCCGCCTTGTTCCAGTTCATGACGAACTCAATCAGGCTCGGAGGGTACCGCTCACCGGTGGGCATATGGGGTGCCACCAAGCCCTTCGCGTGCGCTTCTTTCCTCTCAACCAAGGCAAGGGTTGGGCTGGTATGCAGAACCATTTGCTGCACATCAGTTGGCTCGGCCGGAGCATCCTTCGCTGCTGGAGCTTTCTTGGGAAGCATCGACGCTAGGGTTCGTTGCCTAGCCCCGACGAATGCTGACTTGGTAGCATCCGGAGCCTTTTTGCCCTTGGCTTGCTGGGAAGAAGTAACTGCAACGGATTTCCCCTTAGGAGCTGCTGGAGTAGTTCCTCGCTGAGGTTGAGATGACTCGGACGAGGCGGAAGAACTTGGCGTTGGAGCTCTTATAGCTGGACTTGGAGCGGTTGTTGATTTTCTTGGTGCCGGAACGGGTGCTGGTGCTGGTTCGGTCCGATCTGGGCTCTGCTGGTCTTTGGGGCCGGTGCTGGTGTCGAGGTAGTCTCGGTGGCTGCTGGTTACAGCGATGCCGAAGTGTGGACGCCATCACCTCGGCTGGGCCGGCCTCTCCCGCTCTGAGGTTGCATTCCTCTCGACGAGGTAGTGCGGAACCCGGAGCAGCCGCAGAACCCTCTGGAATAGGGCTCAGCGGACGTGACTCGTCGTCATGAGGAGGAGAAGGGCCAGATCGGAGTGGTGAAGAGATGCTAGATCCGCTCTGAGGGACCTCCACCGGAGCCCTGAAGAAGAGAATAATGTCAGAAGAGAAATTACAACGATGCAAGGAGAAGTGAGTTATGCAACGAAAAATGACTTACGCATCCGAGGTTTGGGCCTCCTTGGGTTTCCGAGCCCTTCGTGTCGGGGCTTTGCCTGCCGGCTTGGAGGCAGTCTTGTATCCGGCCTTCTTTCGCCTTTTTGTGGGGTGAGAAGGTTCGGAGGAGGAACTTGGTGTGGCTCCACGCCTCTTCTTCGACGCCATCGGAACCCTGTTCGCCCGTAGCAAGCGGAGGATCCTCGTGGATATGCCTACCGGGGTTAGCTGATGTCAGAAAGGCAAAAGAAAGAGGGACAGCCTCAAGAGGTTCAATCACGTCGACATCCGAGTCATCCTCATCATTGGGCCAGTCTCTAAGAGAAGAGAATTTACCGCTGGGTCGTTTTGTAGCATCGGTCATAGGGAGAAACATCTCCTGGTCCGGCTACTCCTCATCCGGGGTTTCTCGGTCCGGCGCCCACTTAAGGGTCAGATCCGTACCATCCTCAAGGGTTTGCTGAAGGAATAGCTGAGAGAAAGCATGAAGAACAGAGTCAAAAATACAACAAAAACCGACACATATTTAATCCGAAGTAAGTTTGCCCCGTGAAGCTTACCGCGGGAGGGAGCCTGTCACGACAGAAGTGCTCAATTCCCCATGTCCATTCAGCGGAGAAATCCTTGTGGGTGGTGAAGAGAGCCTTAACCCGGCGAAAAATCTCCGTGTTGCTCAGCTCGAAGGAGGAGGTTCGGTTGGGGTCGCGGCCGAAACTCATGTGGCACACCTTGTGGGTGCGCTTACGGAGGAGAGATTGGTTCGCCGCGAACGTGATCATAGCATCCTCGTTGCGCAATCCGAGTTTCTTCAGTTCCGTGAACCTCTTGTTAACCTGGTTGGCCAGAGCCGTGGGCTTCTTGGAGACCTCCTCCCAAAATTCCGGGTCAGGTGGACCCGGAGTATAGGGGAGCAACTGAATCAAATCTTGATGCCGTGTTCGGACATAGAAGAAGGTCCGGGCCCATCCTTTGCGAGTCAAGCCCGGTGACCCGGGAAAAGCGGAAGTCCTCTGGGTGAGATGGGCGCAGCTCTGAATTGGGTGAGCTGCTTATCCTCCGACTCAACTTGGATGTTGGGGATGACGTTCTGACGAAGGCGAAAACCGGATCCACAGCTCCCGTGGGCCACAATCCGGTGTAGCCCTCGATCGTAGAAGCAAAAGCGAGAGAGGTGATAGCGTTGGCTGGAATATGGTGCGGTGGTAGGTGCTAAGCCAATCCGGAAGAAGTCGCTCACGGCAAGCGAACCCCCATTGGAAGTGGGACAAGAAAGCGAACTCACCCGGATTGGGTGAGGGGCAGTTCAGCGGAGGGGAGACGAGCGACGACGCCCGGCGGGATGCGTCTGGTCCGTAGAGATCAAGGTCATCTTGACAGACCCATGACCCGGCCACGCAGCGCCCTCCTCCATTTCTTGCTCGACGACGAGCTCCTCCTCCGTCATCTCGTACTCGCTACCCTCATTTGGCGCTAGCAGCAAGGGGATCTGAGGCTGGATTGGCGAGGACCCGTGGCGGAAGTCAGGCGATGCTGCGACGCAGCAGAGGGAAAAGTGGCGGCGGCCTTGATCGCGAGGAAGATGAAGAAGAAGAGCAACGGGCAGAGGGGCGTGGAGGAGGAAAAAATCCTAAGAGGTGCGCCCCTCCGCTATTTAACCACCCCCTAAGAGGGTGAGTGGGATCACGCCCTGCAAATGAGCCACGTGGTGCGTCCGTGTATCACCTGCCTCAGCCAATCATTGAGGAGGCACACGGAGGGCCACAGGGCAGAGGCGATCGCGTGACGTGACGCACTGATGCGGTAAACGAGGAGGCAGGCGTGACGTGACCCTCGCACAGTGATAACTGACAATTACTGCGGCGGTTACTATGCAGGCCCTTAAAATAAGACAACGTAATGATTATCCTCCACATGGGTTGGCGTATGAAAGAAGGAAAACAAGGCCCGGATAAAGCCATGGTAGCCCGGACAGCAGGTAAAAACTTAGAATGTGCAGAGGGAACGTAAATCCATGAGATCCGAGTCAAAGTGGTAACCCGGCCGACAAGTAAAAACTTGGAAGGTGCGAAGGGAACGTAAATCCACATAATCCGAGATAAAGGGCTAAATCGGAAATAACGTCCAAGGCTCGAACATAAATGAACCTGATGTGGCCTTAGCGGCCAAGGCGGCTAAGACCGCACCAGCTTCGGGGACTAATGTTGGGGGGATAACCCCGGGTAGGGTCACTCCGGGGTATAAAAGCCGAGTTAGCCTAGGTTCGGCAAGGCCAAAGCGGATGCTGGCCAGGTCACCTCCAGGCAGGCCGGATCACGGAGTAACCCGGACCGGGGGGGTCGCCTAACATTATATCAGCCAACTTAAGGAGTAAGTCGGAAGTGCTTGTCTAACTTGTATGCAGGAACAGGTATAACCGGATTACCAGGATTCGGGTCCCGTTTAGCTTCTAGGAGAAGGAAGGAATCTCTCTGGTCAAAAAGAAGGCCCGGTACGCACTGCATGAGCGAAGCAAGCAAGGGCAGGACCACCGGGTCGTGGCCGACAAGGGTGACGACGCCCGTGTCGGTGGCAGCGCCCATGAGGCTCACGTAGCTAAAGCATGTATGACACGGGGTAAAAGCACCCCGGTCGGGTTACCACTTTGAGAGGAGGCATATTCTTAGGAATATGCCTCCACGTATGCCCTAGGCAAAGACCAGGCCGCCTCTATATAAGGGGGGCTAGGGTTTCAGTAGAGGGGGGTTGAGTTTTCTTCTATACCGATTTGGCTAAGGTTCTAGGGGTGAACTGAGGGTGAGAGTAAGAGAGCTCCTTCTTCCTCCTCTCGCCAATACAGCTCTAGGAGCACTTGTAATCTTGAAAGGAAAGGAATACAATCTTATGTGTGGAGAATCACTTCACTATCCCTCCCTGGATTCCCCTAGCGTGTATTAGTCCCCACCTTTAGCCTATCCATGGCATCTGTCGTGACACCACCACGACAACTCTCCAACAGCGCCAGAAAATAGTCTTGATGACCCACAAGTATAGGGGGTGTATCACAGTATTTTCGATAAGTAAGAGTGTCGAACCCAACGAGGAGCAGAAGGTGTTGGCTAGTGGTATGGATCAGGAATTCTCTGCAAATACTTAGCAAACGGATTTTTAGGGGTTTTTGATAAAGCAAGTAAACAAAGTACGAGTAAATAAAAGACAGTAGGAATAAATGCAGCAAGTGGCCCAATCCTTTATGCAGCAAAGGACAAGCCGGTTGTATTACTTAAGATGACCAAACATTCTTGAGGACACATGGGAAGACTATCAAGTGCTTTCGCTTCATATAGTTGATTAATCTTCTTTAGCTTGCTAAGTGTTATGTGGGTGAACCTGTGCTAATGTACCGCCCCATCCAAAACTAATACATACTTGTGATTATACCCCTTGCAAACATCCGTAAGTACAAGAAAGTAATTAAGGTAGAAACCTAACCACAGCTTTAAACTCTAAGACCCTTACGTCCCTTGTGCAATGGTTTCCTAACGGAGGTTCAGGTTTCTGTCACTCCGGCAACCCCTACGATTAGTAGCCAAATACACAATGCATTCCCCTAGGCCCATATAGGTGAAGTGTCATGTAGTTGACGTTCACATGACACCACTAGAAGAAGTACACCACAACTTAAATAACAATCTATTGAATCTTTCTCAACACAACTCCACTACTAACAACAAGACTTCTCACATGTCCTCAAGAACAAGACGAACTACTCACAAGACATCATATGGATCATGATCAGAGATGGAATAATGATGTATAACAATCTGAACATAAACAATAGTTCAATGATTCACTCAATAGCATCAACTACAAAGAGTAATCAACACCGGGAAAGTTTCCCCTATGAACTAATGCAAGATTCAACTCAATTTTTACAGCAATATGGAGATGGTGATAAGGGTGCTGATGGTGATGATGGTGGTGATGATGATGATGATGATCCCGATGAAGTCCAGCTTGATGGTGGTGCTGATGGCGATGATCTCCCCTCTCCAGGAAGGAATTCCCCGTGAAATCATCTGCCGGAGAGATCTTTCTCTCTCGGTGTTTTCCGCCCCGCAGAGGCGGCGAAATCTTTCTATGGTCGCTCTCCGAGTCTTAGGGTTTCGGGAGGATGATATACTCTAGAGGGGAGAGGCTGGAGTGGGCCAGGGTGGCCACACCACCTCTAAGGCGCGTGACCTAGGGCCGCGCCCAGGTGGTGTGGGCCCCCTGTGGCCCATCTCCACTCCGTCTTCTGGCATCCTTAGTCTTCTGGAAAAATAGGATTTTCCGTATATTTTCCTGGATTTTCTGATCTTCGCGAATTTTGCATCCAAACATCACCTTTTCCATAACTCTCAATATGAAATATATCAATAAATAATAGTGAATTAAGACATAGAATAGTGATGCAAAATGGACGTATCAGTGAGAATCCGGAAAACCTCCAAGAACAAAATTGCAACAAGATATATACGGGAGATCCGATTTTGATGAAAAAGAGCTTGTTATGAAGATTACCACAAGCTCTATATCCTCACATGGATAGGACAAACAAACAACCAAGATAGATGATGCTAAGAATGCAAAGGTTTGAGCTCTCTCCGAACGATATGATCGATTTACTCAATCGAGAACCCCTCTTGATTGTACGGCTATCTACCCTAAACCCGGTCTCTCAACTACCAACATGAGACCGGTAAAAGGGAAAACCTATCAAGAATACCTTTGCCTTGAGCATACTTTAACCTTGTCTTCATCGATCCATGATCACAGAGGATGGCAAGCATCAAACATGAGATCTTCTAGGGATGACGTATTTTGAGCTTGCACGACGTATATTATTCTTCATTTCATCTACCTTGAAGCCAACACATGCTCCAAGCGATGCCAATGGACAATTCCTACAAGTGCAACTTAATACATAGATAAGTCCATAAAGATCGTCATTAATTACCAAAACCACACATGGAGACCCACATGCTCGTTCACCCTTCATTATTGAAGAGTTTCATAACCATTTTGCTAGAAGCGAGATATTCATGATGTCAAGGTTAAGAATTCCCAGGCCACCTTGGTCCTTGGGAAGAAAAACTTGACTCCACACCACAAGATGATATTTTTTCTTCTTAGGATCACTGCTCCAAAGCAATCTGGACCTAAACAAATCTTGCCTTTTCCGAACCCCCACATATATCCTATAGAAGGATAACTTGTATAAGGAGACGCTTGTTAGAGGAGTTGATAATAGTGGTTCTACCAACTATTGACGAGGTCCTCCCTATCCAAGGCCCCAAATTCCTTCCAGTCTTTCCCACACAACAATCACAATCACTGTTATTTAGTCCCTTTTGTTTTATTGGCATACCTAAGTATTTCATGGTACCATATCACTTCTACATGTAAAATTTCCTCGAAAACCCCCTGACTGGATTTCGCAACACCGATACAATACACTTCGCTTTTATGGAAGTTAATTTTCATACTTAACATTTGCTCAAATATATAGAAGATAAAGTTGAGATTTCTAGCATGAGTTGGATCATTCTTTAACAAGAGTATTGTGTCATCCGCACATTGCAGGATACCCACACTCTTGTTGATTAGATCAACTCCTAGACCGACTAAAATACCACCATCTATTTCCCTCTCTATCATTATAGCCAAGGCATCAGATGCAAGGTCAAAAAGCAATGGGGGCAATGGGTCACCGTACCTAGGCCCAATTGATATGTGTAGAAATAAGGCTTATTTCTTCATTCACTCTCACTCTCAATTTAACTCTGGTAAGCACTTGCAACACCAAATCATTCCACTTGCTGGGAAAACATTTCATTTCCAAAATTTGAAGTAAGAACTTTCTTGAAATTAATTTTGAAAAGAACTCCATCCTTCTTCTTAACATGAATGTCATTGAGAATCATACCATCTTCTCGAATGTATCTCCCCTTCAAGAAAGTTGTATGTGACGCTTTAATCACCTCACTAACAATCAAATTCAATCTATTCACCATGATCTTCGTGAAAATCTTGAAGATAACATTTAGCAGACATATAGGTCTAAACTTTTGGATTCTATCAGCCTCACCGTGTTTGGGCACTAAGGTGATGACACCATAATTTGTCCCATCTGTATCTAATTTTTGGTCATAAAAATCTTCTAGCAAGGCAAAGAGATCCATTTTGATCACTTCTCAAAATTGCTGGAATAATTCTATGTTGAACCCATCAAGGTCCGCAGCTTTATTATGTTTCATTTGGAAAACTGCAAACTTAACTTTTTCATGGTAAATCTTTTAGCTAAATGATTACTGTCAGCCTCAGATATTTTCACTACCTCTTCCGGATTAAGGGAGATAGTAGAATGATCTGATCGGCAGAACAGAGTGACAAAAGAACTCCACATACAACATAAACAGAATATACATTGGCGACGGTGGTGGCGTCGTACAGTGTGGAAACCGAGCAAGCATGGACCATCCATTGAACTAGTACTACTACTGATTAGTGGAACCCGATCGGCGCAGGCGCCTCCTTGAGCTTCATTCCCTGGTAATGGATGTCCTGCGAAGCATATCGACGAAACCAATCAGCTCTCGGTCAAATTAATACATTTTCCAGACATTTGTTTAAAATTCAAGCCGGGCATTCATGGAACGTACCGATGCGTAGTGGTTGGCGTCGCGGTGGTGCGTCTCGTCGGCGCGCACGACGGTGACGACGTCCTTGAGCGTGGCGTCGGCGGGGAGGCGCAGTAGTCGATGGCGATGGCGGGGGCCGGCGTGTTCTCGATAATTCCCGCCTCCAGATCCTTGAGGTATTCCGTGTAGGAGTGCACGGCCTCCTCCTCCAGGTAGCCCACGAAGCGGTGCGCGAACTTGGGGGAGACTAGGTAGCCGACGAAGTAGGCGTTGAAGAAGACGCCCTGCGCGGCGACCACGAGCGCGCGCTCCCACCACCGCGGCTGCGTCACCTCGAGGAAGGTCATGAGGTGCATGCGCTCGTTCTCGGCCTCCTCCATGAGCGCCCGGATCCAGCCGCCGCTGTGCTCGAACCGCCGGAGCGAGCGCAGGTGCAGCAGCACGCCGCCCACCATGGGGGGCACGGCGGCGAGCGTCTCCAGGAGCAGCGCGTGGCTGGCGTGGCGGCGCTGGAAGAACATGTCCATGGGCACGCGCAGAGCGCGCACGGCATAGTAGGCGGCCCTGTCCGGCACGGTCCGGGGCTGGTGGTGCTTCTTGACGTCGATCGACGTGTCCGCCCTGTACGTGTCCCACGGCTGCACGTGTATACAAGAACAGACGATCAAACACCTAGATCGCTAGTAGTACAAAATACAAATTAGCAACCAGAGCTGTGCTGTACGTACCGTGAAGCAGAACCACGGCCACTCCGTGCCGTCCTCCCTGACGAGCTTCCGCGGCTGGACGCCCCAGTAGCTGGCCACGGCATTCTTGGTGTTGCTCTGCTCCGTGGTCGCCTCCGTTGCTGCCTCCTCGGGCTTGTCAGCGGCGACTTGTTTGGCATCCGTGCTGGCCATCCGGGCGGGGAAGATCCTGGCGGCCGCAGGCAGCATGATGCCCCTGGCGCTAGCGGCGAGGCTGCCGGACGCCGGCTCGGCGGCGGCGAAGAGGCGGGGGCCCAGGTGGCGCAGAAGCGTGGCTCCGGCCATCCGAGAGCTCATGGCTTGATCAAACTTGACAAGTGCCAAAAGCCTTGTTGGTGGCGTGGGATGGTGAAGCTCAAGGAACTGATTTGTGTTGCTGTTGGTGTTGATGTGGTAACTGATGGAACGACAACGTCTCCTATGCGAATGGTTTTATAGTGGGGGCGCCAATCATGAAGGTCTCTCTCGGCCGGCGCGTTGCCTTCCTGGAAGATGTGCATCCATCTTCGACAATCGACAAGTGAGCATCGGTGCGACAGCTGAAAAGTTCTACTCCCTCCGTCCTAAAAAGGTTGTTACAAATTTATTTAAATATAGATGAATTTTATACTAAATTGTGTCTAAATATATTTGTATTTAGACAAATCTCCGACATCCTTTTTAGGACTAAAATAATTGATGTTTTCTTTAGGTTATGCAAGTGGTAATATGTATCTCTGCGGAGGGGCTGCTAAGCGCCCACTAGTACTAGTGTATTTGAAGTTATTAGAAAAAAGTTAAACATACTTAATCTGTGATAGTGCGCTGCACCATTATAGTAAGTACGTCTGGTTCTGCTCGGTCGGGGCGCTGCTTCCCGGCCCGTGCGCGGCGGCGCATGTGTCCATTTACCTCCGTGCAGTGCAGGTGTGTGTCACCTTCCACAGCTTCCGGGGGAGGTCCGCCGAGACATGGTTGACGTAGTGTGTTGGCGTTAGATTCTGCTCTGCTGTTGCAGGATCGTGCCGTTTTCTTGCCGTGGATGCCAAGGGATGGTCAACGGGGGAGACCATTTGCCGTGGGTCAAGAGAGGCACGCCAAGCTGGAGGCTAAAGATCCCATTCACACGGATCACGTGCACGCGCACTAAAACAAGAACGATCGACCGGATGCATGGGAGGCACGTCAAAATGGAAGAAAAAGTTGTCATCCGCCGTAACAATTTGATCCGTCGAGCATGATTAAAATAGTGACAGAGACCAAAAAGAATTTAAGATAGGACGAACTCTAAAAGAAAATATAAATACCAAAATAGTTCCAATAGAATGGTACTGTATGCAAATTTAACATCATCACTTTAGAATAACAGAAATTGAAACATATTTAAATATAAGTAGAACCTATAAACATATCAATAATGAAATATTAATGACGTATAGAAGTTCTAGGTGATGTTGAACCTCTAAAATATTTTGAAAATCCTTTGTAATTTTATGCGTCAAGACTTTTGAATCTGTGCTCTATGTAAAACATGATCAAGTCACCGGAAGCCACGGCGGACATCTTGTAGCACGGTTGGATGCAACCCTTATGTTGGGTATGGCTGACCGAAGCTGCAAGAACTCCAACCTGCTTTCCAAACAATCACAAAACCATAAACTAAGACTAACCCACACAAAATGGCCAAAACCGTAGAGTATGAATTAGGGGAACGAGAGGCTCCTTCTCGCGAATCCGGATGAACTCTCAAGAGTAAAGGAAGTAAGGATCTCAAAAATCTGGAGCAGTCTTGCTGCAAAAGCTTGTAGCTAAATGGTTTGACAAAGGCCCCTAAAACGATAGGGAAGATGGGGTTTTATAATAGGGACAACCCCCTAAGGGTGAATTATTTTGAGCTTCAAGACTAGCTTATAGGTTCCCCACCGTAGACGGCCAAAAGAAGTGTCTGCTTCTAGACAGTTTTTTCCCACCGTTGTTTTGGCTTATAGTGTAAATTTGGTGGCTCAGAGAAGCAAGCGAAGAGCAGATTCCCGCATCTTCTCGTCTAAGAACCAAATCGACGCACTAGAGTACCCCTATTTTTCTTGCAAATTACAGCAAATATGCTACCGTGAGCCAAACGTTTTTTCCCAATTGATTTCTAATGTGGCCCGAGCTGGCCCCGTGTGAGTCCTATCCCGAGCGAGGTACGCGTCGATCTCCTTCTCCTTTTCCTTTTCTGTAGCGATGGAGACATGGACCGATGCCTGGGGTTTCCCCGCCGACCGTTGCCGCTGCCGGATCTACCTCCCCCCGTCACCGCATCTGGCTCACCTCGTCGTCGCCGCATCTTCCCGTCGCGACCACATCCGCCTGCCGCCGCCAAATCTTCTTGCCGCCACCGCACCAGCCCATGTCGGTTCCCCACCACCAGGCCGCACCTTCTCGTACCTGTAGCTGGAACGGCCGTCGGGTACTGCACAGGAGCTCGCCTCCTACCGCTCAGCCGCAGGCAGCGCCTCGAGGCCTGTTGCCATCGCCATGATCGATTTGTGTGTTGGGGGATCATATCATGGATTTTCTACCAACTTGTATTTGTACCCGGCTATATTATATGCTCCAACATTTGTCTTATTTTGGTATGTACTAACTACATAATCTAATATTATTGACTCTTTATAATTTTCTTGATTCAATTCTAGTTGATTTTCTACTTGTAAACTCACGTAGGTATGTATTTTTACTTATCTGTGTCACATTAGAAATTCTGGGGCAACACAGACATTACATATGTCATAATCCCAAATCACATAAAATCAAAAGAAGTGTATGGATAGCTTCTAGGAGCTTATCCCCACCAGATATTGTCCTCACCGAAATCCATAAGCTTCCTTCTCCATGAGCATAAGCCCAAAAGAAGTCACCCTTAGATAGGTGTGAAAAGGATTCAAAATAACTCAGCTTTTGCATGGATACGTTGCGAGAATAAGTAGTTCACTTGAGGAGTTACTCGAGGGCTTCTTGAAATTTCGCGAAGTCCGACAGCCTAGATGCCTGCTACCAAAATGGTCCGAACTTTTCCTACACAACTTCAAATGATGTGAGGTTTTTGTTGGAAAGTAAATTTGATGTAGCTAATGTTGGTACGCCCCATAGGCCCTGTCTCTCATCCATGTGGGTGCTGACATGATGGAAACATCAGAGAAATATTGAGCGCAGCGGAACACTTTGAACTTGCTTTCACCAACTTTGTTTCCTCAACTCCATTTCTTCATTGGCTCATAGGTTGCTGGATATCCTCAATACCTTTCCCGAGTTCAGTCAACAACAATGGGGATGAAAGCATAACCTTATCTTCGAGGTTATGAGATAAACTTAGGTTAGCGTTCACCTAATCACTTATTATTTTTGAATCACTTCTTGTGATAGGCCATTAGTTGTTGGTGTAGTGGCAATGGCTTGGATTTCCTCATTATCCTCCCCCTCTTGAAAAGGAGTCATACTCAATTCTGATGGTCCAAAATATGGGGACAGGTCGGAAACATTGAAGGTCTAGCTAACACCTTACTCCATGGGAAGATCAGTCTTGTAGGCATTGTCATTAACCTTGGCAAGCACTTTGAATGGTCCATCTCCAAGAGGTTGCAACTTGCATTTACGCTGATCTAGAAAGCGATCTTTTCGAAGGTGTATCCACACCAAATCACTTTATTCAAAAATGTTCTTCCTTTCTTTGTTTGCTCATTTTGCATACTTCTCGTTCATTTTCTCAATGTTTTCCTTAGTCTTCTCAGTGAATCTTCTTCACATAATCAACGTGCTTGATTGCATCAAGATTGATTCGTCTTTGCAAAGGCAAAGGTAAAAGGTCTATCAGTGCAGCAGGTTTGAATCCATACACAGCTTCAAAAGGGCAAAGTTTAGTGATCGACTGTACTACTCTAATGTATGAAAACTCTACGTGTGGCAGACACTCTTCTCACATCTTCATGTTCTTTTTTAGAACAACTCTTAGCATCATAGACAATGTGTGTTTCACTACTTCAGTTTGGTCATCCATCTGTGGGTGGATGTGGTTGACAAGAGAAGCTTCGTCCCCAGTTTTTCCCACAATGTTTTCAAAAAATAGCTCAAAACTTGGCGTCACGATCAGAAATAATGGTGTGGGGCATTCCATGTAGCCACACAACTTCCATGAAAAACAAATTCGCAATGTCTTGTGACATGGGATAAAATGAGCCATCTTGTTAAACCTATCAACTACCACAAAAATTGAATCACTGCCTCTCTTAGTGCGTGGTAATCCAAGAACAAAATCCATTGAAATATCTTCCCAAGATGCACTAGGAATAGAACAGATGAGTATAAAGTCCATGGGGGTTTAAAGGAGACTTAGCTTTGCGGCAGATTTCACAATGAAGCACGTAGCATTCGACATCATGCCTCATCCTTGGCGAAAAGAAATGGTCAATCAGCACACTCTCAGTTTTCTTGGCACCAAAATGTCCCATGAGACCACTATCATGGGCTTCCTGCAATAGTAGTAAATGAACAGAGCAATTTGGGTTGCACAATTTGTTAGCACGAAACAAGAAACCATCATGCATATGAAACTTTTCCCATCCTTTTCCTTCATTGCATTTGGAATATGGTTCAACAAAACATTCATCAGCAGCATATAGGTCTTTTATACTTTGCAATCCAAGAATTTTAGCATCTAACTTTGCAATCCAAGAATTTTAGCATCTAGCTCAGAAAGTAAGATATGACACCTAGACAAAGCATCAGCAACAACATTGTCCTTCCCTTTCTAGTACTTGACAATATAGCTGATGTTGGTTTATTCTAGAATTTATGGAAAACAAGGAATAATGCTTGTTTTTAAAGGAAGTTGCCTAGAGATCCCACTGTTGTTTACTCTTCATGTCGGTTGCTAGATGAATGGAATATTCTTTAGAAAGAAAATGTGTGAAAGGCAATGTGACTGGTCTCTAAACGTCTCTATAAAGTGGCGAGCGAAGTTTTTGGATAATGACATGGTTGGGCACCTCGAGCGAAGAGGATTTGCATTAATCGGGTCCCGAAGAAAATGGATCAGTTACTCTGCATGCATATCTTATCTTCTCCAACTTGTTGTGCCATAACACTTTTTTCTTTCTCTAGTTATATTAGTAGCAACATGGACGTTGTTTTCCCTATGTTTTGAGTCGTTTGGATGTGGCTCGTTCTGGTACTTTTTGATCTTTTTGTTTTGTAATAAGGCTTAGACCTTTGTGGTACCTAGAAGTCCAGCAATGAAATTGTAGGTCGCATGGCCTTTTTATCAAACAAACTGAATACAGGGAATGTGCTTCGAAAAAAAATTCCTGAGAACTAATGCTACCGGTAATCCCAACATTAGCATTATAGAGATGTACACCAAGACCTGCAAAAAATGGCAGTTGATGCAAGTATCGATGTAGAAGCATTTAGATGCTTAGAGGATCTCCACTAGACCCCCCCTATATGGGCTCCGGCGGTAACAATTTTAGCCCATATTGGGGGGCACCGGCTATTTTCTTAGTTTAAGGGGAAGCGTTCCTAGTCACGCTCCCTCACAATAGTGACATATTCATTCATTTCAACTATTCACATATATAGATAAACGAAGAGCGATTCTGCATCGCCAACTTCGTGTCATCCTAATCGACTATGCCGCTTTCACTACCGTTGTCGTCGTCTTTGCTGTCCGCCACGTCGCCCTCCTCCTCCTCCGTGTTAGAATCGAGGTCAACGATCCTGGCGACCTCCTCATGAATTCTTCACAGCGCACCACGTCGGCTTGATGACGCGCCTCGTCGATAGCGGTGTAGATCGTACGCCTGCACACTGCCCAAAAGCGATGCCTCCTTTCAGGGTTGCGCAGATCCGAGTGGAGCTGGCGTCGGTGAGGTCGGCATAGCGCAAACTCCTTCGCCAGCTCCTTCTTGAACCGCTTCGGCCAGTACGCGCTCGTGGGTACGTACCGGGCCATCGTCCACTTCCGCTCAAGCAGCTCGCGGTGTCGTTCCTCAGGGCGGCACCACGGGAACACCGGCGTAGCTGAGCTCGAAGTCAGCCGAAAGCCTCGCGCGCGGTGACGCGAGTATGTCGTAGTGGGCGAACATCACAGCCGCATAGAAATTGAGGTTGGGCTTCTCCATGGCGACGACAACGGGAGGGGGAGCGAGGGTGGGAGGGGCCCTTAGATATAGTGAGGAAAAGGGCGGAAGAAGAGTGGGAAGTAGCAAAAAGGGCAGGAACGAAGCTTTCTCCCACTGACAGGGCTGGCTCGTGTCGTTTTCAGCTCCATCCGGCGTCGCAGCTTGCCCCTATGTGTAGGGTTCGGCCTAGGGGCGCCGGATAAATGGGCCACGCGAGCGCGAAAAATATTTGCAGGATGGGTTGGACGTGATTTTGATCGCCGGCACTCCCATAGCCCTTTAGCGTAGTTTGGGGGAAAGGGCGTTGCTTTGTTCCCCAGTCCCACCCTAACATCGTTCAAGATTTCTCAAGTATTAGAAAAATTCTGATCTCAAATCGTGTCCAAAAGCTTTCCTCTGGAGTGTGCATATTGCACGTCTATTAAAGAATAGATCTTATAACAATAACAATCATACACTATTTACAGGTGTTACGGGCTTATAAACATCTCATTCAGACTTGATTACCCAGAACAGAGTGGCAAAAGAACTACTATCAGACAAAAATCATTTACACATAAAAGGGAGCATAAGTTGGCGGCGCGGTTGTAGAGTAGTACGTAACAGTGGTGAACTGAGACGGCATCATCGATCGATTTGGCAATTGAAGTTTGAATTGATTAGTGGAACCCGATCGGCGCAGGCGCCTCCTTGAGCTTCATTCCCTGGTAATGGATGTCCTGCGAAGCATATCGACGAAACCAATCAGTCACCGGTCTATCACACATTGCCAAATTTGTTGTTCATAAACAAGGGGAATTCTCATCGCGTACCGATGCGTAGTGGTTGGCGTCGCGGTGGTGCGCCTCGTCGGCGCGCACGACGGTGACGACGTCCTTGAGCGTGGCGTCGGCGGGGAGGCGCCAGTAGTCGATGGCAATGGCGGGGGCCGGCGTGTTCTCGATGATTCCCGCCTCCAGGTCCTTGAGGTATTCCGTGTACGAGTGCACGGCTTCCTCCTCGAGGTACCCCACGAAGCGGTGCGCGAACTTGGGGGAGACTAGGTAGCCGACGAAGTATGCGTTGAAGAAGACGCCCTGCGCGGCGACCACGAGCGCGCGCTCCCACCACCGCGGCTGCGTCACCTCGAGGAAGGTCATGAGGTGCATGCGCTCGTTCTCGGCCTCCTCCATGAGCGCCCGGATCCAGCCGCCGCTGTGCTCGAACCGCCGGAGCGAGCGCAGGTGCAGCAGCACGCCGCCGACCATGGGCGGCACGGCCGCCACCGTCTCGAGGAGGAGCGCGTGGCTCGAGTGCCGGCGCTGGAAGAAGAGGTCCATGGGCACGCGCAGGGAGCGCACGGTGTAGTAGGCGACTTTGTCCGGCAAGGTTCGGGGCTCGTGGTGCTTCTTGACGTCGATCGACGTGTCCGCCCTGTACGTGTCCCACGGCTGCGCGCGCATACACAGACGATCAAACACACATACATACACCTTGATCGCTATGATCGCTTACGAATTGAGCAGGAACTGTAATGACGTACCGTGAAGCAGAACCATGGCCACTCCGTGCCGTCCTCCCTGACGAGCTTCCGCGGCTGGACGCCCCAGTAGCTAGCCACGGCATTCTTGATGTTGCTCTGCTCAGTGGTGGCCGCCTCCTCGGGCTTTTCGGTGGCGACTTGTTTGGCATCCGTGCTGGCCATCCGGGCGGGGAAGATCCTGGCGGCGGCGGGCATGATGCCCCTCGCGCTCGCGGCGAGGCCGCCGGACGCCGGCTCGGCGGCGGCGAATAGGCGGGGGCCCAGGTGGCGCAGAAGCGTGGCTCCGGCCATCCGAGAGCTCATGGCGTGATTGAACTTGCAAGTATGAAAAGTCTTGTGTGTGGCGTGGGAGGGAAGGTCAAAGCTCGAGAAAGGAACTGATCTGTGGTTGTGTTGATGTGGTGACTGATGGAACGACATCGTCTCGTGTCGGGGAGTTCTTATAGGGGGGAACGTCTCGGCGCGTCGCTTCCCGGAAAGTCGCGTCCATGATCCGTTTAGACATGTGAACACCGGTGCTGCAGCTGAAAAGTTCTAAATTGGCGTACTACGTTTTCTAAAATATGGTACTCCCTTCAATTCATATTACTTGTCGCTCAAACGAATATATCTAGACATATTTTAATACTAGATACATCTAGTTTTGCGACAAGTATTATGAATCGGAGAGAGTATGTGGCATGCCTGCTAAGAGCTGACAACTATTTTAGGGTTACAGAAAGTACGACGTCCTAAAAAAAAAGAGGTAAACATATTTAATCATAGGCTGGACAACATCAACAAATTTAAATTTTCGCAGTGCGCCTGCACAATCGTGCGTCGCTCTCGTGGTGCTCGGCCGGCGCGCTGCTTCCAGGACGGCGCGGCGGCGCATATCTTTATTTTACTCCCGTGTCGTGCCGGTATCTGTCTCGTTGATAGACTAGTAAAACGAACTGACTGATCGAGGCGTGTTTCCTCCCTTCCATTCCACGGCTTCCGGGGGAGTTCGCGAGACATCGTCGTTGACGTCGCCCGTTGGCGTCAGGTTCTGCTCTGCTGCTCTAGTACGAACCCGGCACGAATGGCATGCCAACTTGATTACGGCCGTCGACTTCCCGTGCTGTTTGCTTGCCGTGGATGCCACGGGCACGGGATGGTCGGCCCGTCGCCTTTGGAGGTCAACCGGATACGCGACTTGACCACTCGCCGGGAAGACAGAGACGATCACGGGAAGGGTCCTGTATTCGTCTGGAGCACGTGCACGTGCAGTAATAAAAGCTGTGAAGCACGAACTTTCCACCGAATATGCCGAGGGAGCATGTCAAATTGGAAGCAGGTGTCGATCAGAGCTGGGTTAGTAGAAATTGTATCTACTCCATCCGTTTTAAAATATAAGATGTTTTAGCTTTATGAATCGAATTTATCTAGACGTTTTTTAGTTTGTAGGTTCATAAAGGTTCGGAATGAGTCTATACACTAAAAATCGTCTAGATGCATCCATTTCAAAGCTAAAATATCTTATATTTCTAAACGGAGGGAGTATTCATTAAAATGCGTCTAGTTACATTTGAATATAAGACAATCCAAGTCAACTATTTCTAGACGGATCTTTCTGGTGTCATGGATTGCTTACAAGACTGGAGCAAGAAAACTGTAGGATCTGTGTCCAAAAGAATCGATAAGCTGAGAAAGAAGCTAGAAAATGTGAACCGATGCACTAACTGGCATATGCAGGAGGAAAAGAAAAGAATTGAGAGGGAATTAGATAGCCTACTGGAACAAGAAGAGTTGTACTGGAAACAACGTTTAAGAATTAATTGGCTAAAGGAAGGAGATCGAAATACATCTTTTTTTCATAAAAAAGCTACATGGAGAGCACGGAAAAATAAAATTGAGCGCCTTAAGAAAGCTGATGGAAGCATGACTGAAAATAAGGAAGAGATGGAGGCCATGGCTACTAGTTTCTTCAAAGAGTTGTATACAGCAGATCAACATGTTCAACCAGAGATTGTTACAGATACAGTACAAGCCCAAATATCCCAGGATATGAATGAAAAGCTCTGCACTGATTTTTCTGAGGAAGAAATTGGCAATGCACTCTTTCAGATCGGACCGCTAAAAGCACCGGGCAAAGATGGTTTTCCTGCAAGATTTTTTCAACGACATTGGGGTGTTTTCAAAGAAGACATTGTCGCCGCAGTAAAAGAATTCTTTCGAAGTGGAACTATGCCTGATGGGATAAATGACACGGTAATAGTTTTAATTCCAAAGAAGAAAAACCCGGTATGCCTCGAAGATTTCAGGCCCATAAGCCTGTGCAACGTTATTTACAAAGTGGTATCCAAGTGTATGGTAAATAGATTGAAACCGCTACTTCAGGAGATAATAGCACCAAACCAAAGTGCGTTCATCCCAGGAAGACTAATAATGGACAATGCACTCATAGCTTTTGAATGCATTCACTCACTACATAAAAGCAAAGATGGGAAAGGAAAGTTCTGCAGTTACAAATTGGATCTCGCCAAAGCCTATGACAGAGTGGATTGGAAATACCTCAAAAAAGTCCTTAAAAAGCTAGGCTTTGCAAATCAATGGGTAACATGGGTTATGGCTTGTGTTAAAACGGTTACGTATTCAGTTCGCTTTAATGGTAATATTCTATTCAGTTCGTTTTAATGATAATATTCTAGAGAATTTCACGCCAACTAGAGATCTTCGCCAAGGGGATCCTCTATCACCCTATCTATTTTTATTTGTGGCTGATAGGTTATCAAGATTATTACAGAATGAGATTGATGCAGGACAAATAAAAGAATTAAAGGTCTGTAGGTGCAGCCCAGGAATTTCACATTTGCTTTTTGCTGATGATAGCCTATTGTTTTTTGAGGCCAACGCTGACCAAGCAACAAAAGTAAAGACAGTTCTAAATAGATATGAAAAAGCGACTGGACAACTACTTAGTCCGGGTAAGTGCTCTTTGTTGCTGGGAAATAAATGTACAGAGGAGAGGGGGCAGGAGGTGGCGGCCATCCTGAACATACAAACTGTTGGAGATATGCCCAAAAGGCAATAATAAAGTGGTTATTATTATATCTTTATGTTTATGATAAATGTTTACATCCCATGCTATAATTGTATTATTAGGAAACACTAATACTTGTGTGTTTTGTAAACGTAAAAGAATCCCTAATAAGCCTCTTGTTAAACTAGCTTGTTGATTGATTGATGATCATGGTTTCCTGATCATGGACATTGGATGTGATTAATAACAAGGTTATATCATTAGGAGAATGATGTGATGGACACACACCCATAGTACGCGTAGCATAAGATCAAATCATTAAGTTCGTATTGCTGTAGGCTTTGAAATACATAGTAACCTAATCCTTCGACCATGAGGTTATGTCAATCACCATCACCGGATGGGTACTTTGATGACATCAAACGCCGCTTCGTAACTGGACGGTTATAAAGGTGTCATTGGGTATTCTGAAAGTATGTGTTGAAGCGCATAGACCAAGATTGGAATTTGTCCATCCATATGACGGATAGATATACTCTGGACCCTCTCGGTGGAATATTATCTAGATAGCTTGCAAGCATGTGACTGGGTCACAAGCGATGATATAACATGAAACGAGTAAAGAGTACTTATCAGTAACGAGGAAGAACTAGGAATGGAGGTACCGACGATCAAACCTCGGATAAGTAGAATATCGTGTGACAAAGGGAATTGGTTTCGTATGTTAATGGTTCTATCGATCACAAAGTCATCGTTGAGTATGTGTGAGCCGTTATGGATCTCCAGATCCCGCTAATGGTTATTGATCGGAGAGGTGTCTTCATCATGTCTGCATATTCACGAACCGTAGGGTGACACACTTAAGGTTCGAAGTTGTTTTAAGTAGATATGGAATATGCGTTGGAGACCGAATGATGTTCGGAGTCTCGGAATGGATCCAGGACATCACGAGGAGATCCGGAATGGTCCGGAGAATAAGATTCATATATTGGAGATCATTTTCTAAGTTAGGAAATGTTCCAGAGTGTTTGTATAGAGATTCTAGAAGGTTTCAGAATGTTCTGGAAGGTTCTAGAGGATTTCTTGGAGTTTACTTGAAAACCAAGGAAGGGATCAAGGAGTCCAAGTGGGGCAAGACACGGATTCATGGGGGAGGAGGACTCCTCCCCCCTTCCCACCGCCGGCCCTAGGAGGAGAGTCCTACTAGGACTCCCCCTCCCCAGGCGCGCCTTCCCCCCTTAAATAGAAGGGAGGGGGCGCCCCCTCTTGGCCCTCTTCTATAACACCCAATCTCTGTCGCCTCTTTCCTCCACCTTTCTTCTGCACCGGCTTAGGCGAAGCCCTGCAGAAATCTCTACTCCACCACCACCACCACCACGCCGTCGTGCTGCTGGGATTCTGTGGAGAAGATCTACTACCTCCACGTCATTGGAACGGGAGAGGAAGGTCTGCCGACTCAAGACGCAGTGACCGTCATGGAAGCGCCGGAACGCGGCGCCGGAAAGATCGTCCACACGATCTTGAGATTGGCAAGTGATCGACTACATCAACCCCGAGATCTAATCGACCGTTCTGATAAAATCGGTGATACAGGCAATTCCAACCTATCCTATGAGTATTTTCAAGTTCTGAGAAGGTCTATGTGAGGAACTCATGAAAATGACAAGAGAGTTCTGGTGGGGAGATGAAAATGAAAAAAGAAAAATGCATTGGATGAGCTGGGACAAAGTAACAAGAAGAAAGGGACAAGGAGGTATGGGTTTTCGAGATCTCCATCTTTTTAACCAAGCTCTGCTTGCTAGACAAGCATGGGGTCTCATTGCCTTTCCTAATAGCCTTTGTGCAAGGTTATTAAAAGCAAAATATTACCCTTATGGAGAATTAACGGATACTGCTTTCATCCAAAACCCATCTCTGTGTTGGCAAGGGATAATGTACGGTCTTGAACTCCTAAAGAAAGGCATTTTATGGCGTATTGGAAATGGAAAGAAGGTGAGAATCTGGAGAGATAATTGGATACCAAGAGGAGATATGAATGCTACAACAAATATAACAAATTCAAGAGCGAGAAGAGTAGCAGACCTCATTAACCAAGATGATCACTCCTGGAACGTGGACATGGTTAAGATAATTTTCATGCCACATGACGCAGATAAATTTTTTAAAATTCGTCTTCCAAATCACGAGGAGGATTTTATCTCCTGGACACTTGAAAAACATGGTATGTTCACTGTCCGGAGTGCCTATAATCTAGCTCTTGATATCCGAAATAAGACACCAACAAGTACGAGTAATAGTATGAATGGAGATAGAAGTTTGTGGAAAATTATATGGAGTTCACGGGTACCGCCAAAAGTAAAGATTTTTACCTGGAGACTGGCTACCAACAGTCTTGCGGTTCAAGCAAATAGAAACAGAAGGATTCCAAATGTGGTGCCTACTTGTAGTATCTTTGGTATGGATGTTGAAACAGGGTACCATGCTACTATGAGTTGTACAAGAGCAAAAGCATTAAGGGAAGGCCTAGATGAATGCTGGAATTTACCACATGAGAAGGATCTTGTTTATACAGGAAATGAGTGGGTGCTTGTGCTGTTAGACAAACTAAACAAAGATATGAGAGACAAAATGATGTTCATTTGGTGGAGGGCTTGGCATCATAGAAATAATGTGATCTTCAGTGACGGTAAAACTTCTATTGAAAATTCAATTGGTTACTTACAAAATTATCTAGTTACTTTGCAGAGAATAGAGAAGCAAAATCGTAGTGGATAGAAAAGGAAAAGGAAAAGGAAAAATGGATGAATATTCAGACAAACATGTCAAACTACAGCCAGAAGGAGGAGAAAGGGAACTTTTTTGGAAGAAACCTGCTGCTGGATGGTTGAAGTGCAATGTTGATGCAACCTTTACTAGTGACAATGAAAAAGGCGCATGGGGTGCAGTCCTTCGTGATCACAATGGCAATGTTCTATGTTCAGCTTGGAAAGGTATAAATCACTGTAAGACTGCAGCAATGGGAGAAGCAATTGCTTGTCTGGAAGGTCTAAGAATGGCAGTGGCAAACTCCAATTCTAACATAATAATTGAAACAGATTGTGCTTCCATCCTGGAGTCTTTTAAAGATAATAGTTGCGATCGATCAGAAGTCTGTCTAATAGCGAAGGAATTCAATTTGTTGAAGCCTTCTGAT
Source organism: Avena insularis (assembly GCA_023614405.1). Classification (NCBI taxonomy): domain Eukaryota; kingdom Viridiplantae; phylum Streptophyta; class Magnoliopsida; order Poales; family Poaceae; genus Avena; species Avena insularis. The sequence goes on from CM042686.1 coordinate 570,314,758, forward strand.
CGACAAATAGTTATTTCAAAAATTAATAGATCTTGTAATAGAGTGGCTCATGAACTTTGTCAGTTCGGTCGTAGTGTGTTGTGTGGAGGTGTTTTACAAGGTGCGGTGCCGACCTGCGTGTCGAAAGCGGCCTTGAATGATTGTAACCAAAACATTATTACCTGATTAATACATAACACATTTTTTTTTAAAAAAAAAAACTATTTCTAGACGGGGAGTATTAGGTAGTACTCCCTCCGATTTCTTAGATTTCTCTACATGCATCTAGTACTAAAACATAACTAGATATATCCGAATCTAAATAAATCTGAGATAATAAATATTTATTCAGTTAGAGATACTCGTAATAAAGTGTTTTTTTTTCAGAAAGAGATAAGGGCCCTCTTTGGCCGTCAAGTGTTTCCAAAATCAAATACGTATTTTAAAACTGCAGTATTTTCATGCCTAGGCAATAAGCAGTTCAGCTTCTGAAAAAAGATATCCCGACCTCTTTTTTCTATACCGCATAGTTCGGTTCTGCAAAATGCCAAAGTATACAAACTGCAGTTTAAGCTTTAAAACATGGCGTTTTCAGAAAACCACGGTATTCTTAGAATACGTTCAAGAAATTTTTCTGCCAAATGCACCCAAAGGTCCCAAAGGGTCCTAGGAAAGTGTAAGGCTCTACTCTTTCTGAGGGAACAAACATGCCAGCAAACAGCTTTTATACATGTAGTCTCATCGGAATTTTGAAATAAGAGTATCCCTCCCAGAGACTTTAGGAGAAGTGCTCTAGTTCCCCCAAGAAATTTCCGAATTCCCATTGGAAGTTCCCCAAATAAGAAGTTTTAAGCAAAGTTCCTCAACACTTACCTATGATGCCATGGAGAACATCAATCTGAACTCTGAAATAACAATCATAACTATCTCTGTTGAGGCCTCTTTGACTTGTATTAAAAACTTCCAGCAAATCGAATGGGCAATTGAACAGTGGTTAGCATTCAAAGCCAGAAAATTGGCCCATGTTTCCAAATGGAAGAATGAGACCCCAGCGAAATCCCAAACTATCATTGTCATGAATTACAGACGTGCTACAAGTTGCAACAGATGGCTACATGACTGTTCTACCTATTGACGACATATGCCATGAGTAGAGCAACAAATATTTTGGGTATTCATGGCTGCATATTGCACAGAACAAGTTAAGTTACATCAGAGAATTCGACTGAAACATAAACCTGTTTCATCGAGGACAAGAGTCGGATTGTACGATACACATCATATCGCCCGATTGCCAACAATATTTACAATTTACAAGAACCTCTCCATGACTTTGTAATCCAACAAAAGCTCTTTCAGCCCAATCATTTTGCTGTACTGCCAAGTAATCCACCCAACAAAAGAAACATAGGCTACAAGCAGACAGGCTCGCTTAAAGCGATAAGCAAACACCGTGATGCTATGGTTGCTCACAGCCCACCTGGCAGCAGCAAGGAACATCCCTCGGAAGCTTCCTAGTACTATAGTGATCAACATAGAGCTCATGGCAACTAAAATCCCTGCTGCATATCCAAGCATCCATCCTGAACTGAAATCTTTTGACTTATAGGACTTCAGAAACCTGTCATATTTCAGTCTTAAGTTAAGCGAGAAAATGCAAATATTACGATAAATGAGCATAACTATTAGAAGAATGAAAGAATAAAAGGTGACCATAACCAACCAATGCAGATATGCAGATTATGTAGGTAGCAAAGGTTTCCTAAAGTTTAACACTTGAAATGAAGTGGTAATGCAACGGTACAATCCAAGTATACAAAACCATGAAAAGTGACGGGTATATACTTGAAACAGCTGAACTCCCAGCGGCAAGAAAAATATTCAAGAAGTAAAGTTTTAGTCATAGTTTGTCAAACACTTGACCCTGATCCGATACAAAAGATCAGTTTGAAGAACAGCCAGAACTATTCATACTATTCATTGTAGGACCTCTTCCTTTTGTAGAAAATTTCCAGCAAACCAGAGAGGCCTAAACCGTGATTTGCATTCCAAGCCAGAAAGTTAGATCATATTTCCAAATGGGAGAAGAATCCCGCTTAAGCCCCAAACTATGATGATCATTAACTGGATACATGTTACAGGTTCCAACAGATGAGGGTTGCCCATGTGCTGTAGCTACCAGAAGACTGATCTACCTGGAATACATTTGCCATGCTGCCATGAACAGAGCAGCAGAATTAGGCATTCCTGGCCACATACCATAGCAAAACACGATAAGTTACATCACAGGAATTCGAATGAAACAAAAACAGTTTCACCGAGGACCAGAAATCGGCTTGTACGATATACATTGCCGACACATGTACATTTTACATGAACCTCTCCATGAGTTCGTAATCCAACAACAGTTCTTTCAAACCAATCATTTTGCTGTACTGCAAAGTTATCCAGCCAACAAAAGATACATATGCTACAAGAAGACATGCTCGCTTAAAACGATACGCGAACACCCTGATGCTATGGTTGCTCACAGCCCACCTGGCGGCAGCAAGGAACACTCCTCGGAAGCTTCGTAGTACTATTGTGATGACTAGAGAACTCAGCATGCCAGCCACAACTCCTGCTGCTGCATATGCAAACATCCATCCTGAACTGAAATCTTTTGACATGTAGGACTTCGAAAACCTGTCATATTTTGATGTCAAGTTAAACGGAAGCATTAGAAGAAGGGAAGAATAAAAGGTAACCATTGTAACCAGTCAACACAGATATGCCATTCTGTAGGCGGTAAAAGTTATTAAGTTCCTAAAGTTCAACACTTGAAATAAAGTGGTGATGCAACAGTACAATCCAAGTATACAACTATACATAACTACCCTGACCAATAAGCATGATTTCCAGAGCCAATAAGAGCCACATGTAGGTTTGGCTATCTACGTGACTGCATCTGATGGAGGAAATGTGGATTAACATGATATTAACACATTATGAAGAAGGTACAGCGATACCCATGTAGCAGGTAAAAAATTAGAGGGGCATATATACTCACAGTACAAATATCCTTTTCAGCATTTCACTTATTGAAGGTTCCTCAGCAGTACAATTAAATAGCTTGTCCGGATAAACGTCAGCTTTGGTACTCCCTAATGTGTATCTGCAACTGTATGATTCATTGACCTACAAGAAAAGATGATAATAAAATGACAACCTCTTAAACACTTAACATGGTATAGGGAAAGGGCATGCAAACAACTGATGATTCGATGCAGAGAACACCAAGTACTTCTGATGTGAGCTATGAGTTCCACGGTAGAGTACCTTGAACTTCGCTGTTGTTGACCATGCAGCACCAAAGTCAGGTCGGCAACTGCGAGGAAGAGCCTCTTTTGGAGCCTCTGCCAGGGCATACGATGTTTGGCCAGAAAAATATTCTGTATATTCAACCTACAGTATAAATCCACGACACGAGTGAGAACAAACTAATTAAGTAAACACATGTAGCAAGAGTCATGACTACTAATATTAAGATGACACACTGCAAGCAAGCTGTCCATGACTGCAAGCTGATATTTAAATGATACCTCTCTTTGGAGGTCCTTCATGGACAAACTAAAACTACTGCTAAAATTTTACATCAATTATTGCCTTATTTGGAAGTTGGGACTTCGGCGCACATACAAAGCATCAGATCTTTATGTATCAAAACAAATAGACTTGAGAATAACTTCATAACTAGTAAACGCCAGATTTATAACAAGTTGCTGTGATGGTAAAAGAAGATAGAGCTAGTGAAACGTTGAACAAATCAGCACCTTTACCACCTTTTTTAGCTGTACCTAGAGAAACATACAACAAAGTATACTTACAGCATAAATTCTCACCTCGAAAACTGAAGCCCAGTAGTAGTCATCATGGCAGCGGAATCTTCGATTACTTGAGGGGTAAAATACATGCTTAGCTCTATAGTTCAACAGTCCAAGCTCGCAAACCTTTGACGACCGAATGTCCACGCCTACAATTTGTGAACAACCGCATCAAGCTAAACTGGTCCACATCTGATCAACGCAATTCGATCTTAACAGAAAGGAAAGAAAGGGGAAAGTGATCACATCCTAAGCTTACTAACTGAGCTACACTATGATCAACATCCAACAGACAACCTAGTGATAGCACCTCGCAATAGCCATAGTTACACACTGACTCGGAAATACATAAGCAGCTCTTAGACTTTGTGGGGGAAATGGTAAAGTAATGATAAAGTTGTACAAAAAGTGGAATCAATCCTAAAATTTGCAGTAAGATGTTCACTCTAAAACACCAAAATAGCTAATTGGCATGCTTATTTAGCACCCTGGATAAATTTCAAAGCTTTAGGAACAGCATGGGAGTAAATCTGGAAGCTAAGCAGAAGGGAAGGAACAGTGACCGACCAGTGGAGAGGATGCGGCAGGTGGAGGGCATGGAGACGGAAGCGGTGGAGGAGAGTCCGCCGAGGGCGAGGCCAGCGACGCCGACGAGAAAGGAGAAGAGGAATGACGCCGCGATGGGGAAGGCCACCCCGAGCACGCCGCGGACCGCGGTCCTGCGCCGCTGCCTGCTCCCCTCCGCTGGCTCTGCCCCAACGCCCGCGGCAGCCCGTGGTGGCGCGGGCTCTACCGCCGATGGATCCATCAAGTGGATGCGCGATCCATCACCTGAAGGCCGGCAGGCGGCGGTCGCCGGAAGCCGGCGGTGGGGTGTGCAGGTGGAATTGGGGGTGATGGATGGCTGGAACGGGGCGTAGCGGCCGTAACTTTCTTGGGCTTCCGTGGTTGCCACCTGGGACTATGGAAGCGTATTTGGGCCGGATATGCAGGCCTGTCCAGATTAGTCAACCACAGTCTTCAAGCTATCCAAACAGATAAGATAATTAAAGGGGTAATCTGTGCAATGTCCTAATTCTGACGAGGAGATGATGATCAACAAAAACATGTACACTGCTTTGCGTGGTGGAAAATGTGTGTGAGAAAGAAATTAGGTGGAATGGGGTTCAGGGATCTACACTATTTTAATTTAGCAATGTTGGCAAAACAATGTTGGAGACTTATTGATGAACCGGAGTCGCTATGTGCGAGGATACTGAGAGCAAAATACTTTCCAACAGGGGATATCCTTAACTGTCAGCTAAATAAGGGAAGCTCCTATACATGGCACATCATTTGGGCAGGAATCCAAACATTCAAACATGGATATATATGGAGAGTGGGAGATGGCTCACATATTAATATTTGGGATGATTCCTGAATTCCTAGTAACCCTAACAGGAAGATTGTAACGAGAAGAGGTAATAAAGTATACACCAAAGTTTCTGAACTTTTTGATGTTGAAAATAATTTCTAGGATGAAGAACTCATTAGAGAGATTTTTTGGCCGATTGATGCTCAATGTATTCTAAATATTCCTTTGGCAAGAGGTATGATGGTGGACTTATTATCTTGGCATGTCACAAAAATTGGACCGTTTTCCGTTTGATCGTGCTACTACACTGAGTGGGATCATCAGCATGGAAATAAATTGAGACGTATGAGTATTTTTGGTACTTCGTCAACTCTCTCGATGTGGAACACAGTATGGAGTTTGAATGTGCCCGCAAAAATCAAGATTCGCTGTTGGGATAGATATTAGCGCCATTCCATGCAATGGTGTGCTAGCTAACTGTAACATCCCATGGTTTTAGGTCAGAGAGACCATAGATGTGTGCATTGCATTTATGTATAGAAAATCCAAAAAAAATCGCGCAAAATCAAAAGAGTGTAGAGAGATCTATCTCTCTTGCTCTGATGAAAACGTCAGGGCGACAGATTTCGACATGACCTTTACGGATTTTAGTGTTTTGGGGTTTGAATGTTCAGAACAGAATATTTAACTTTAAACTAAAATGAAATGGAATCATTAATAATAAAGTAATTACAAAATAGAAGACATTTATTAAACAAAGAAATGGACTCTTTATTGCATAAATATGAAAGTAGGAATTTCCAAGTCTAAAGTAATAAAGACAAATTACATTAATGAACTAAAAATAATTCTTTAAGATGAATACATGCATTATATTTTTCATTGTACTAAAGGATATACAAGTCACATTGAGTTTACAAAATTCAAGCAAAAGAAATTCGAAATTAAATTATATATGGAAGGTGAAGTACAATAATAAATAAGAATTGAACTCTTATTTATAATCAAGATATAAAATCACAAAACAAAGAAAGATTAACTTTATATAATATTACATTGTTCTTACAATTATTTAAATAAAAGAAATTATTACAAAAAGGGAATAATTACCAATAAAGGAAGGAAATGCTTTATTAAATAAACAAAAGTACAAAAGAAAGTCCTAAATTATTTCCCTAAACTAAGTCTTGAACCATCTTGTACTTTCTTGTACTGTTTGTACCTTCAAGCAAACAAAGAGAGCAAAAAGGGAAAAATACAAGGGTTAAATGTTCGTATTATTTATCTCGCTATAAACAGCGTGATGCACTGTTAAAATCACATCATTGAGAAATATAGAGATAGGGACAAGTTTTACCAGAGGTAGTATCTGTTCTTATTTTTGCAAGTGCCTTAGTGCCACATCATAGGCCAAAAGGAGTAGGAGCAAGTTTCACCAGAGAGAGTGGAAGGAAGAAAGTAGAATATAGATATTTTAACTTGACCTGATCCATAAGATCACAGCAAGCAAGCACACAGCTTACGCACACATGCATGTCGATGTGCTGTCAACACAGAGGATGCTATGAGAGAGGGGTAAGTACACAGTCGTAGCAGAGAGAGTCCTCTGCTGAGTTTTATTCGCCACGACAAGGACGACAAGTACACTAACACATATCATCCAACTATTCCATCTCCACACTTCCAGAGTTCATAGTTCAGCACCAAAACCTCCATAGTGCACCACCACCACATCACCAGAACCCGGATTACTTGAGGAAGTCGTCCAGAAGCATCAATAAAAGGCAAGGAGCACAAGGATTAGGCCAAAAGCATAAGGAGCAAGCCAATAGTACAAGGAGGGCAACAACTACATCAGAAGGAGAAAGAGAAGCAGGCCACAAAAGTTGGCAATGGCCAATTAAGATCCATATCAAATATATCCACACATCAACAACCTATATTCTACTATCACATGTGATCTTTGAGACCACATTCTAGCAGTTGTACTTCTTATTTTAGATGGTGAGGCTTGTGTTGGGGATAATTCTCTCAGGCTTACACAAGATATATATCATGCTCATCTTTGTGCTAGTAAAGATATAGTCATAGCAGCATTTGTTCTTATTTCAAAAAAGAAGCCTCAGACCAAGCATCATTGGCAGTGACCAAAAGCAACAGATCATGTTATTGTATGTTTCTATTGTCCACACTGTATGGAGGCACCACAGTAGAGTTCTATAGATAACAGAAGCCGCTAATATCACTCACTAGAAATACCAAATTAATTCTTCTAACCAGTGGTTAGATCTCGAGCAAGTGTTTCACTGTCATGTTTCTATTCCTAATTCAGTAAGCAACAATAGAGGAAAATCATCCCAAATGTAATTACATCATATTCCTAGATATAACTCCTAGGAATTAATATCCATATTCAGTAATCACTTCACTGAATCAAAGATTCAGTCAATTATAGAAGTATCATACCAAGTCCAAGTTCATACATGTGCATGAACAATCCATCATGGGTTCATTCAAAATCATCTGCAAGCAATCATAGAAAGGTCCAAATCACTTTCCTAGATCGAATTCTTAGGAATCATTTTCAAGTTTAATTTCCTGCCAAGTGGATGGTATCAAAGTCAATCAGCTTTTCACTTGACTCAGTCTAGTATCAACACAGTAGCAGATCACAATCAAATAAGCCACTAGGATAACATACCACTTAAGATGATCACCAAGAATTAATCAGTTAAAGTAAAACCATCATTTTCCTAGCTAAAACAACTAGAAATTGTTTTTATAACACCTTCTTTGCCTTTTAGGTAGTACAAAATGTGCTTATCATATAATTGAAGCCAAGCTTCATCTTAGCACAACTATAATGGTGAGATTTACTAAAATGAATCCAAACACATGGTTTGAATCCAAACATAGCAACATGGGTAATTTCAGTTAAATCGAACAGGACAGCACTAGACCAAGCTGAGCCACTCGTATATACTCAAGACCATATTAGAGATGTTGATCTAATGCAACTAGAACAAATCATGCTCAAACACTAATACAAGCAAGTCACTTGGGGCACCTCGTATGAGGGGAAAACCCTAATTAGGATTGGTTTTGGAAGAGGGGTAGAGAAAGAGAGTCAGAGAGGGGGAGAGGAACACTTACGAGTGGTCCTAGCTCAGCAAGAAGATGAGGCAGACCAGCAGTGCCGCTGTGGCGCAACAACGCAGGGCGGTGCGGCACGAGGAGCACCACAACGCTCAACTCGCAATGGGGATGTTCCTATTACAAGATGGAGTTCACTCAGCTTTTGACTCCCATAGGGCCAGATTCTTTTGGGAAGGATCGGGCCCCAAAAGGAAATTTCACATGGTAAACTGGCCAGCTATCTGCCGTCCCAAAGAGTGTGGGGGCCAGGGAATTCTCAATACCAAACTGATGAACATCGCCTTAATGGTCAAGTGGGTGCGGAAGCTTTACCAAGATGACATATCGATTTGGGCCTCACTAATTAGAGCCAAATACAGAGACGCTTCTATCATTTTTTAGGGGAACGGCCAAGGGGGCTCCCCTTCTGGAAGAGCCTGCACAAAATCAAACACGTTTTCAAACTTGGTGCGACCCACAAGATTGGCAATGGTCGTCGAACAAGCTTCTAGTCAGATAGATGGTTTGGCGAGTCAACAATGAAAGGAAGATTCCCACATCTTTTCGCTATTTATGAAAACACAAGCATCTCGGTGGCGCAAGCCTGTGTCTACATTGGTCTCATATTTCGGTGCTCCTTTGACCTTCCATCCATGGGGCAATGGAAGGAGTTGGGGCTCATTATCGACCTGTCAGCGGAGCAAGACTCGGTCAACTGGCTCCTAGAGCCATCTGGCAATTATTTAGTAAGCTCAATGTATGCCAAACTGTCACAGGGAGCGACAGTTGCCCACTTCAAGCAAGTTTGGGCGGCGAAAATTCCTTTGAAGATTATGATTTCCACGTGGCAATTGATCTGGACAAGCTTCCGTCCAATCTATAGTTAGCGACTCGACACGACCCTTCCAACGACCATTGTGCCCTATGTGGAATGCCAAAAGATGCAGCACATATATTCTTCTCTTGCTCGGTTCCAAAGTTCGCCTGGAGCGTGATGCGCCAACTACTAGGGTGCAATTGGGTACGGGCCAACCTTCACCAATTTTTTGCCATCATTGCTAACTTTCCGGCGACTAAGCGCCATCCTATCTGGGCGTTGTTTCTTGCCCAATCATGGGCTTTGTGGATATTAGGAACAAGCTATCCATCGAGGCTAAGATTATTAAACACCTCGCCGATATCATCTTCAACCTTGATCTTTTTGCAGTTGTGATCGACGTCGGTAAAACCCCAAGACAAACCAAGGTTGGAGGCATTGGCAAGTGAGCTCGGGCGGCTCCAGACGGCTAGCCTCCCGGAGTCGCCCCATGCACCTGCTTCTACTACCACCTGATTGGGATCCGGCTGCTGTGCTGGGAGTGTTGTTGTGGGATCGTAGTTTCTTTTCCGTTTGGCTAAAGTGTATGCCACAACAGTGTGTATCTTTATTTTTGGCTAAGCTGTATGCCGTAGCATGTAACACTGTATGTGAACCTGTGGGCTTTATTAATTTAAGACCGGGTACTTGCTGACCAATTCCCACCAAGAAATGTACAACCACAAAATTAAATGAACAAAGAATGAACCAAATTTGTGCCTTACAGAAGTAAACTAAGCCAAAGATAGGGTGAGCATATTTAGTTTATACAGTCTACACAAAGCAGAGGAGCACGTCTTGATACTATCAAACAAAAGTTCCATATTTCGCCATCCTGTTATCGCTCCCCTCACACTCTTTTCACCACCACCCCACTTAATCTATCACCAACGCCGCTACCTTAGCCTGTCAAGCACGCAGATCAATCATTTGCGTGGAGCAATTACAGGTACTGAGCTTGTATCCTGTCCCTGTTCTGCTCCCACCACACCTTCGCCCTGTCCTCTCCAAACCTCTCCCGGCTGCATGCAAAAAGCATACACGAACACGCATGAGATCGAACGTGACCGAGAAATATACTAGCTTGGAGTGTACTGTACATGCATATGATCGTTGCCGTGCGCACTTACCTGAACCTGACGCGGCGTAGCTCGCGGGTGCCGTCGCCGAGCTCGCGGATGGTGAGGCAGACGCCCGGCTCGTCCTGTTCGATCCACTCCGCGGCTTCCATGTCGCTGGCGTTGCTGATGGACACGGAGGCCTCGTCGCGGGACGACGTGGTGGCGCGCGACGGGTCGTAGGAGGACGGCCCTCCGCCGCCGGACGCCGCGGTGTTTAGCATGTTGAAGTGGTGCGCCCAGACGTGGTCGGACGGGTCCGGCACCGCCGCCGCGTACGGGTAGCAGGGCGCCGCCCTGTTGGAAGGCCCCGCCGCGTACGACGGCGGCGGCGGCACCATCGCCTTGCACGACACGCTCCGGGACATCGGGTCTTTGCTCGACGACGGCAGCATGGCTACCGGACTCTCTGCCCGGGTGGAGCCGCCCCGGGAGTAGGACGAATCTCTCTGCAACCATTCGATCGATGATGGATCAGTTCAGGCGCACAAGATGTTTCACATGCGATCGATGCGTTTACCGACGTACCAGAAGCGAGTCGTCGACGGAGGAATTGGGAGTGGAGCCCCCCTGCTGCCGGCCGCTGAAGGTCTGCACGTTGTACAGCTCCACGATGCGGTCGTAGTTCTCGCCCCACCACCGCTGCGCCTCCCACTTGTTGAACATCTCCCGGCTGCACGTACGCACGCACGTACACGAGAAAAAACATGCAAGAAAATTAAACCGCCTGACTTGATTGATCACAAGCTAACCTGACCGATGCAAATGTGAAATTCATCAGCAACACAAACCTGAAGCGGATGCGCTTGAGGTCGTTGCCACCGCCCGGGAGCGTGACGAAGGTGATCTGGACGCCGGGCTCCACCTGCGCCATCCACTCCCTGGGCACGGCGGCGTCAACGTCCACCCTCACTCCGCCGTCCTCCTCATCGATGCCCGGCCACCCGCGCTCGGTGATATCCCACGTCGCCGAGGAGGCGGCCCGCGCGCTCCCATTATTGGCCGCTGTTGCGCCCGTCCTGCTCGCGTACGTGCCGGCGCCGACGTCGCTTGCGGCCGGCCTGTGCGTGGGAGTGAAGCTCGTGTCGTCGATGAAGCCCGGGTAATGGCGGCCGTAGCCCCTCCCCCTGAAAGACGGGCTCCCGGCGGCGGTCGGCGCCCTGTACTGCTTGCCAGAGCCGGAGAACTTGAGCACCATGTCCTTGAGCTGAAGGCAGCACATATTGCACCAGTAGGCACGCACGTACGTACGTAAGAGCCAGGTTAGCCACCGCTCACTAATAAGTGACTAATAAGACAACAATAACCGCTGATGCATGATTCATGAGTGTAATCCAACATCAGCCATGACTGGAATTAGCATAAGTAGCTGCCGTGGTTAGTCAGTTACCAACACACAAGTGCGTGTGAACACTCATCTTTTAATAAGGTTTGGGATCCATCGATCCATAGGTGGGCAAAGAAAAGAATATGCTTGTTGAGTGCTGACTAGCTAGCGACCACTTTGTGTAACTAACTGACTGACTATCATGCATGACGACCGAATAATAAGTTCAGACCAGAGGTGGTATATGTATCACGAGGCTACTACAGGTAGAGCACGAATTAGTACTAGAACTGTACAAAGGACCACGCTACGTACGTTTACAGAGCTAGAGATAGTGATCACGCAGGCAGGAGGATGGATCAGTGAAATCTTTAACGCTTTCGTCTGAAACAAGCAACCTGCAGGCACTGATGCCGGTGCATGCATGCAGCGTATGATCCCGCGGCATGCCTGCATTATGCGTTGCGTGCGATACTTAAAAAGAAGACACGGCAGCAAAGCAAAGCAGGCATATCACCAAAGCCACGATAACGCAGTACCCCCTGCCGTGTTTGCGTGGCCCGGGCAGGAGGAGGAGGGGGACTAGCCCAGGGCGAGGCCCAGCCTGGGGGCCCTAAAGGGCTGAGCCGCCGTAGCCCCTGCCAGGACCACGTACGCAAGCACCGTGGCCCGCGGGCCGGCTTTATTCGCCACAGCGCAAAACCACGGCATGCCTTTCCACGGGGAAAATGTGACGCAGGTTGCAGAGGCCGACGGGTCCATCTCTCCAGCCAGCAGGCACATGAACTCAGGCGGTGTCGTGTCACGCTTTGCGTAGTGCGCTGTGGGTTTCAAAGATCTTTGCTACGGCAAAGGGGATGGATGAAGTGAATGGGCGGTGGCAAGTTTGAGATCGAGAAAAGAGAAAGAATGTCGTACGTGTCCCGCCATGGCCATGGTCATGGGGAACAAGCAAAGCGTTCCAAAGGTAAGGGGGATGGGGATCCAAGCAAAGAGAAAAAGGCAGCTAGCGGCCGGCATTCTCTCGATCTCCCACCACGTCTACTCAATGCGCATCGTGTCCCAGTATCCCTCTCCTCCCTTGACCGAGCTTTTTCCTCCGGGCCGGGGAATGTCGTGAGGATGGAGCTATAGCCAGCTCCGTCCGTACTCGCCCTAGTGCTAAAGAAAGCGATCGAAATCACTGTCATTCACGCTACGCTTTTGGATGCATAATGCCTGCATGCATGGCTCGATCATAGACGCGCGCCCTACCTAGCCAGGCCAGCCAACAGTCATATCACTCTGGTGATTAAAGTTTGAAGAAACTTGTACTTAGAAACAAATCAATACTACTGCATGAGTCGAACCGTATTACTAGGGTCTAGGTAGCAAAGATGGCGTTCATTGATTGTCTAATGTCTATGTGCATGACACAAATATGGCATACATATATATATGTGCTGCAGAAAGGAACAAGAGGATGTAATGAGGCAGGACATAAAAACAATATGCAAAGCTTGGAAGAGGACGGCCGATGATCGAGCTGGGCGTGCCCTAGTGTCAATTAATAAGTGCATATGTGTCGCGTGGGGTGGCTGAACTTAAAGTATTCCTATAACTGAGCAAGTGCCAAAAAATGCCAGCCAAAGAATGGCGACTCCTTTGTCTCTGCCCCGGGCCTTGGCATCTTTTGCCAAACGCAGCCGCTATATATCCCTGCAACTACCTAGCAAGCTAAGGCCAGGGCTGGTCCATAGCATGGGACAGAGGGGCGGTCGTCCTAGGCCCCCAGTTGTTAGGGGCCCCGGCCATGTAATGCATTCCTAGGGTGATAGGCTAGTGCTTCATTCAATTAATTTTGTATTTGTTCGCATTTAATTCTTCAACTCGATCAGGGTGCACTTATCTGGGATGACATGTGTTTTTACTTCTTAATATTACTTAAATAGGAAACGTGCAAATTTCACTTATAAAATGAGTTCACTATTTCTTGTTTATTCTTGGCTTGGAAATTCCTAAAATCAAAGTGAATATCAGAAGTTTTAAGGCACAAACTAATTAGCAAGAATCTTTGTACAAAAATATAAAAATTAAATAAAACTCGTAATTATTTAGCCTTTTGTATGGCAACTCATTTTGAGAATTTTGCAGTGGTATGCTTCTACCAAATATTTAGACACATGATTATTTATTTATTTTTCAAAAAGATGTCTCACTACCAAATATTTTATTTATTTTTCAAAAGGATGTTTTATATGTACCCAGATGCTATTATTCTGTTATTTTATTTTATTAAAGTCCAAATTTGAGAAAGTTCCTCTATTTATTTGAAAATACATTCTATAATGACGCTGTAATCTTAAAATTTTGTCTTCGATACCTGAGATTTTTTGAAATTTTGGAACCTTTAGGTTTGTAAGATTTTTCCAAAATTTTATAAAAAATGATTCATGGTTTAAATATTTAGTAAGAGAATTGTAACATATACACTAGAACAACCTAAATAGAACCACCCCTTGTTAGGATATTTTTTCGAGCGTATGTTTTAAAAATCTCTATCTTGACAGTTAATGATATTAAAATATAAACATAGACACACATGATTGACACATAATTTATTCCATAGTGGATAATTAATTAAATGAGAAATTTAATTACAACATATAATTTAAATTTAGAACAATCAAACTAATGATTGACACATTACAACTTAATAACAAATAATACTATAACTAACTCAGAAACATTTGTTATGTGTATCATCTAACTAAATAAAACTATGCTAATGCTAGTGTACGAAATATAAGTTAAAATAAATATAACAGTTTAATATAAAATATATTAGTTTTATTTGCCTCGGGACCCCTTTTTTGTTTGGACTGGCCCATCGATGATCGCGGACAATTAAAGAAAGGTTTTAATTCGGCTCTGCTTCCCTGTGGCCTTGCTTGAGCAATTCCTAGACTAAATATTGCGATGCATTGTGGTGTAAATAGGCTCAGTGTCAGGGCTAGGGCGTTCATCCCAGCTAGCATTTCCCTTTACTATCTATTGATCTCTCCCTCTCACGTGACACATAAGTGGTGGTGGTACTGGCAGGTGTTAAAAAAAGAGTGGTAGAATCGATCCAGTAGTAGCACGTACAGTTGTTGCGGAAGAGATAGATGGAGAGATGGGCACGTACCTGTGAGGTGAGAGACCTGACGGCAGGCGTGGCCGCGGCACGAGAGCCGTCCTCCGCGCCTTCCTTTGCGGAGCACGCGATGCATGCCAGCATCTTCGCTCGATTCCTCGATCGAACTTTTTTCTGTTGCGCGTTGGCGTTGACCCTCCTCACTCCAACGTTCAACACGAACGGCGGGTTAGTCACTGCACCACACTGTTAGCTTCCTGTATAGCATAGAAGAATAAAATCATATGAAGCACATTGCATCGATTAGTGTTCCATATCTCCAAATCCTACAAAACTACGGAAACTAATAGTGTACTATATATAAAAAATGAAAAAAAATTGTATGCATGCATGCATGAGACGTGGTCTACGGTCAAATATTGAGTCAACTACATATATCAATACTGTACTTTATTGCATGGTTCATGCATGCCACAGTACCGTACTCGGTCTATACTGTAGTAAGGCTCTAGCCACAAAATATAACGCACGTACACTTGTACAGTGACCTACTGTGACGTCGACGTCCACTAGGTTGATTCTCGTACCACGCCATTTCGACCTCATACTACTAGCTACCGCTGAGGGACGTCTAAATCATCACTGCTGAGGGACTAGAGGACGTCCGCGGCCGGCCGCACGTGTGTGCGTGCGACCACCATTGTAATTAACTGCCGATCGATGCCTCTGTGCCCAGCAGCTTAATTTGCGCCGCGCAGGGAGCGACGATGCACGCATGCGAACTGTGCAAAGTGCTAACCGGGGACGAGAGCTCGCACCGGCGTCTAAAACGGACGGCTCAGGCCGGCCTGCCTGCAAGAAGAACAGTAGCACTAGTACAGTAGGACTACTAGCACTACCAGTATAAAAAAGAAGAAGAAAATTAATGAGCAATGCAAGTAACCCATGTCGATTGGCAGCGTGTATGCAGTGCAGACCAGGCTGTTGTTCTAGCTAGCGGAGCAGAAAAAGACACTGTAAAGACAAAAGTAACAAGACATGGATGGAGCGGGCGGTCAGGGCAGGCACGCAGACAGACAGACAGACGGATGCAACAAACCAAAATCTTCAACGGGCGGTCCGTCTGCGATGGATACGCCGATGCTTCTGCCTGCCCGCCTGCGAGGCCATCCTGCCCGGAGAGCCAGCAGCCATGACGTACACGTACGTACTACTCTCATAAGCAAACAAATACGCAGCGTACATGCCGCGCAGCGAAGCTTCTCACGTGTCGTCTTTTCTTCTCTCTCTGTACGTATGGACATGCATGCCATCCCGACGACGACGACGACTACTGTCCTGGCCGCTACTCTACGCGTAGACGTAGTCTGGGTCTGGCCCTGCCTGCTGGTTTAAATTCAGATGAGCGCGCTGTCCGACGGGAGGACAGGGGCGTATGGAGGAGACTCTCCTCCCACCACCCAGCGGCATCGGCTACTGCTAGCTCGCCGGACGAGGCACTGGCCCCCCTGCCCTGATGCGCTGCAGCAGACGGATCAGCTACTACAGTCTACGTATGGACTATGGAGGTCCCCCGAGATCAACGTATTGCCTCGACATTCTTTATCTTTTCTACCCACTTCAGGCGGACGGGCCCGGCACAAAGCCACCAGCTATCGAGTGTCTGCGGTGATGGGCCCACCGCTGATGATCCTCTTTTTTTTTACTCTAACTAGATTTTTTTTCTTTTGCCACAGCCCACACTCCACCGGCGGCGTGTGTGTGTGCAGTTGCGGCTGTGCATCGCGCGGCTGACCTTAAACACTCTACTAATGGGGGTGATGAGGAAGGCATGTTACGCTAGAGGTTATGCTGAAGATGGGAATGAAGAGAAGGACAGTGGCCAACCACACACTAACCGTAACCGACCACTGAGATACTATTGTAGTAGTACTATGTACTTACGCGCAACTGACGGCCGACCGGTAAGATATCTCCCCACTTCGCGCGAGTTCAATTACCAATCAACCAGCGGTATAGTCTCCTCCTCTCTTTCGCATCCACGAAATGATCTGAAAAAGTACGCAGTTGTTAATGAAGATATAGATGACGTGACATGAGCTATACTCCTAGCTGGACGAGATGGAAGGACGTAATCGTCTTACGTACTCCGGTGTACTGAAATTAAAAAAAAAAACCGTTGGGGTTTGACTTGTGACGAACGGAGCGGCGAAGCAGAACAGACATGCAAACTGGGGGAGAAAAGGCACAACAGAAAACTAGAAAAGTACTTAAAGAGGAAGCGGCCGGGGCAGAACTAAATGCTGCTTGGACGGAAAAATAATGGCAAGCGACAAGAAGCGGCGGCGGCGCGCGTCAGTGCCGTTCCGGTTGATTTCCGTACCTTCTTCTCCGCCTCTCGCCGGCGCAAGGCGCGAGGCTGCAGCTAGCTCGTGGAAGGACTTCTCCGTTGCCTAGGATCAGAGCCCTGTTCCAGAAGGTATGGACTTCCTCCGAGACAAAGAAATGGTGGAGGACCTTGCCGCCGGGACGCGGACGAGGAAGACGTACGACACTGGCACCGGCGGAAGCTTCGGCTGCGTGCGGCGACACAGAGCGGAGAGGCAAGCTAGGCGACGCAACCTAGCCTTCAGCTGGGAGGTAGTATAAACGACGAAACGAGGCTGGAAGAGGAAACGATGTGGGACTGAGACTCTGTGTGTGAGGGAGATTCTTTCACGGAAGAAGGGAATGGAGTAGTCGTTGGGGAAGAGACACTGTGTCCCGAGGAGAGAGAAGAATGAGAATGGAGGTGGCGTCGCTCTCGTCTCGACCGTCCGATGCTTCCCCGATACGACCGCGGCCTCTGCGAGCGCAGCCCTTGTCCGGCAGATTCCGCCGATATATAGGCCAGGGGCTGGGCGGGCGGCCCCGTGAGACCGTGGCCGTCCGATCCTGGGCGTGTGGTCGCGCACTGCACCTGGCGAGTGGGCCCGTGCGGCTGTCCCCACACACACCACCTGGGCCTCTCCATCCGTGCACGGTGCGACGACTTCGTGCCGTCTGGGGTGCTCTCAGCCAGACCGTCCTGGTCAGTCTCAACCGCTGTGCGCCGTTGAGACAAGCTTCATGAGGTCGATTTTGTCTCGATGGTCCCTGCAAACGTGATATCGGATGTATCCAAATTTAAACACGTTTGGTGGACTGCACAAATTGTCGGTTTGATAAAAAAAAAACACGCACAAAACAAGCATAGCATGACGGTTAGAGTACATGGTGAAGAGATATTCTTATCCAATATGGATGACAACGTGATTTAAGGATCAATGCTCTCCGCCACCCTAGGCGATCTACAGTTTAGTCATGATTATTTGCATTCCATCTGTTTCTTTATGTTTCCTAGACTTGTTACGACTGTGTGGATCCTATGTATGTAGATGTCGGGTGTGATGGTTAAATCTTTTAAGTAATAAAGTGTTATTTATTAGAAAAAAGGCGTCGGTTAACTAATTTACTTCAACTTCTTATTACAAGATTGACAGTTTCTTGGTCGACATTCATTGTGTGTGTTTGACAACAAAGCTTTTTAAGTATGTGAGGAATGCTTTGATTCTGAATATACCATGGTTTAAATACACTTGGTTTGAAGAATATGAAGAATGCTTTGACAATAAAGCTTTGATTCTGAATATACCTGGATTTACCACAAACTGTGGTTTTATATACCAAAGTATTCATGATACAACACTACTTTTGTAATATAGGTAAAAGAGGTTCGAGCCTACCTTTTTCTAAAATTGGAGTATTAGTTACCACATGAAAATAAAAAAATTCAAAATACTTTAGTTTTATAAAAACTAGGTTGCCGAATAGAGCCTTAGTCGTCTGATGATGATATTCTCACCTATTGTACTTATGTGAATCTCAATAATATCTTGGGTGGTTCTAATTATCGACCTATAAGCATCAAATTCTCAAGAAAATAACAAACCTTTGATCCAAAAGATACGACGTAGGCTACCCAACAAAGCCCATCAACCGACAACCGCTCCCACAACGGAAACGCCATTTTTGGATTTAGTCTTTGTTATTATGTAAGGAGAGACGGGTATGTCCGGATATGATATTAGTTGGAATTCATCAACCGTCTCTACTAGCATGTTTCCCTTTGTTGTATTTAAAAAACTTGGCATGGCCCACCCGATAGTGTCTGTGTACTCGGCAATGCACTATGTTCTCGTTTGATTTTATGAGTAATTAGGTGATGTTATGTATGCACGGATGTGCGTAGGTGTAAATTGGATGGATCCGACTAGTCATTATAACTTATAAGTGAATGCCTTAATAGTACACCCCATGACGTTTCGTCTATTCTTCTCCCTTTTTTTTGGAATCGTCCCGTTGAAATTCGGAGCATTATACATGGACATTTCTCGAGGTATGTGAGATGACAATAGCGTACATGTGTACGGAATCGGATGATTTGTAGTTGTCAGGAAATACGTTTAGCTTTGCACCTTAGAGTAATACAATATGTCCAAACCCTCACACATCTATCAAAACCATCAATTTACTTCTTAAATGTGGGTGCTACCTTCTATCTGGTGGTTGCATATGCAATTTTTTCCTAACATTTCAATGTGCACACACGTGTATGTTTTCATCTATCTTCTTTGCACTTCTCTGCCTTTACGGTACGTCTTTATCTTGCTTACTTAACTTTATTTGGAATTTTTGATCTTTTCTTTTACCCTTTGAGCCATTCATTTATGTGTGTTGCATGCTTAGGTATATGCTATTTTTATATTTTGTAACACTTTTCTGGTATCTTATTTATGATGGGTTCATGCCATGTATGCAATTTTTTCCCAACATTTCTTAACTACATTTTGGCAGCTTCCATCCCTTTTTACCGTTTTTCTTCTTTTTTTAATGACAATTTGGCAGTTTCCAGATATTTCACAAGTCACTTCTACAGTTGTACCTGACATGCCAAATTTTGGATTCTTCTTCTTTGGGCACAGCCCACTCCAATCATGCGTACTATATTGTAGCCAAAGGATATATATAGCTGTATTCTAGTAGCCAAAGGATAGTACCGTGGTACTGTAGAGATAACAGCACAGTGGCCGGTCAGCACCGCCGCTAGGTGCTTGACCACAGTTGGGAAAAGAAACTAAAACATTAAATATGCTAAAAATGGTGTTTCATCCAAAGCTGAAAGTTCAAACAGACGATAGGATAGGTGAGAAAGAGAGAACAGTGGCTGCAGCGATATACGGCTCGGGGCTTTATTTGATCTCGCTCGATGACCGATCTGCATAGTTTCTTGGGAAAGCGTAGGCCATAGGCCAGTGCATACTTGGTGGTAACGTTGGGTTGGGACAGTGCGAAAGCTAAAGAGCAAAGTGATTGATTGAATAGTAGTTCCTTCCTTGGGGTGGCTGAAGAAAAAAAGGGAGTTTACGTACATTACCGTGGGGACGAGAGGGACTCGATCTAAATACTCGATGGCCTGTCTATCTTCAGCCGCGTTTGCTGAACCACATTTTGCTGTTGCTGCATCTGCTGGAAGCCATGACTACATTTTTCAGATTTTCCTTTGGAACAAGCATGGATACTGCTATCATTCATCAAACAAGTTCACAAGTCCCGAACGGAAATGTTTTCTGATCCCGATGAGCGGCGTCACGTCGCGCTGGCGAAAGCAGATTCCCCTGCCACGCTCTTTGTGTTAGTTTTGCACAAGTGGCGGCCTCTCTTTCCCGGCCAGCCACGGAACGAGAGTGGGACGACGAAGCAGAAACGGGCAGCGCGGCAGCACTGGATCGTCCCGCATTTTGATGCCTCACGGTATCGCAAGCTGAATCGTCGGGGCTCTCGGGTCCCCGCGCCCGGTGCGTCGCGGTCGCGGTCAAAGTGGCAAATCACCTGGCACGTCCGTCGCTGCCTGTACATACAGCCCGCGCAGCCTTATGAAGCACGGCCTCGGGCTCCTTTTTTTCTCCCGATCCAGTTTTACGATCGTGTCGGGCCGGCCTTTAGGGTATCTCCAGCGGGGCTGCCGAGCAAACCGGTGATCCAACGTCGTGCGGTGCGTTCAGTGGGTCGACGAGCATTTTGACAGTACCGCTCGCTAACAACGCTCGACGACATCTCTCCCACCAGGTCGACTTTCCGCGCGGCCGATGTTTCCCGTCCTCCGCTGACTCCTGTTTTCCGCACATGTCCGGTAGTTGTTTACCCCCACGGTCAGAAACATTCTCCGCCCGGCCGAAAACAGCCCGCCCTGGCTATTGTGTATAAAAGACGGTCGCCCACGCGGTGATGAACACCAGCCCTAGCACCACCAAGCGCCACCAAAGCACCTGCAAACAGTAGCCATGCCTCACCATAAGATCGACAACTGGGTAAGGATCAGGGAGATGTGCCGCAACCGCTTCCCGCAATCCTCCGAGGAGGATGTGGAGTTGCAGGCCATCGATCTAGCGACGGAAACAGCAGAGCACGAGCACGCTATCGACACCGCGGTGGAGGAGGAACGCATGGCGGGTGCCACCGAGGTGGCAACCGCCTGGGCGATCATCAACGGGGACGCAACATAGGTGGAGGAGGGCGAGGAGGAGGTGGTGGATAGCGGCGAGGCCCAGGCCGTGGCCACCATGCTGGAGAGGTCACAATGTAGGAATGTGGCGAGAGAGTGCGTCAAGCGCGAGCACCATGTGGCGGAGGAGCAGTGGGCGAGCGCGGCATTGGAGGTGTCGTGGTGGTGTCACGACAGATGCCATAGATAGGCTAAAGATGGGGCCAATATGCGCTAGTGGTATCCAGTGAGGGATAGTGTGGTGATTTCACACACGAAGGTTTGTATTCTCAAGATCTATGAAGGTTACAGATGCTCCTTGAGCTATATCGTGGAGAGGAGGAAGATGAAGTTCTTCTCTGCTCACCCCTCTCTCTAGGGTTCTTTCCTCTAGTAAAATAGCCGACCATGTTACACTTAGGGCATACGTGGAGAGTTTATTCTACGAATATGCTCTTTCCAAAATAGCAAAGTTGTGTTCTCCTTTTCCCTAGCGTAAGCCTTTGCTAGACCCCAGCGTAAGCCTCTCTGAGACCATGTCGTAAGCCTCTGTGCTGCCATGTGACCCGACTAGCAACGGTCAGTCGACGTCACCTTTGTCGGCTAGTACCTTTGGTCCTTGTCTCTCTGTCTTCTGTGCTCTCTCTATAGTGGCTCCAGTAGAGAGAGAAAAGCGCTGACTATGGGAAGATCCCTTCCTTCTTCTGTAAGCCAACTAGTAACCCAGCTCCCGCCTAGTTAACTCGGCCCAGTCGATACCTGCAAACACACAACATTGTGGTGCCGACATATGCTCTATGTCGGCCGAGGTAATGTTGGGTGGACACAACCATGGCTAAGTCGGCAGTAACTCGGCTGGCCTTCAGGTAGCTCGGTCAGCACTTGCTTTGACCTTGTTATACCTCGGCAGACATTGTCTGTATGCCCTGGTTTGACCCTCCCTGGGGGTCATCCCCCCAACATTAGTCCCCGAAGCTGGTGCGGTCTTGGCAACTTCAGCTGGTAAGGCCACACCAGGTTCAACCCACTTGTATCTTTGCTCTTCACGCCGAGGTATTTATATGTTGGCATGTTCCGAATTTAATTTGGCCGCTTACTTTGTTAACTGGATATTTACTTGGACCTCCCTTGGATCTTTCCGAGGTATTTCTCGTTGGTCGGGTCCTAATCTGGCATCCGGGTTATCCCACTTAGATGCCTTCCTTCTTGTGCACATCCGCGTTTCCTATGTGGAAGGCAATCATTGCACTTTTTCTTATTTTAAGGGTCCTGATGCCAATTACTGTCGCATTACGTCAGTTATCACTGCTGCACGTCCCTTCAACGCAGGGCTCTTCGATAACTGCTCCTGGCCACGATCTGTCGTTTCCACTTTGCCTTGTGTAGCCTTGCGTGTGGCATGACCCCACGACTCCTTCGCGAGATACACGCGCACGTGGCGGGCCGCATGGCACAACCGATCCCACTACCGCTTCTCCTTGCATGGTTAAAATAGGGGAGCAGGGGAGGTCCTTGGGCACTTTCCCCCTTTCGCCTCTCCTTCTTATTCCTCCTCCTAGTGTCGCCTCTACCGCCGCCCAGTCCTTAGCGATAGCGCTGCCGCCGTTGCTCTCGCTCGCTCCACCATAGCACCGGTGCTCGCTGTAGCCACAGGGCTGCTGCAGTCAAGGCCTCTTTCCCACGAATTGGACCCCGCATTTGAAGAGGAAGATCTGGGGATGCCTCGCGACGTCGTCGACCGTGGAGGAGCCTAAGGAGATCGTCGCCGCCCATGAGCGTGGCGCGTGGGCTGGATCCTAGGCGACACAACGAGAGCTCGATTGGCTCGTTAGCACACGTTGCATCCCTACTAGAGTCAGCTGCCGCTTCCCTGGCAATGAACAAATCACTGCCCCTAAAAACGGTGAGTTTGTCTTGTTCATCTCTCACTTTGCTCGCGGCTTCGGTCTCCCCGTTAGCAAGTTCTTTGTAGATTTCCTGGAAACTTTCGGTCTGCAACCTCACCATCTCCCAGCCAACGCTCTCGCTTCTCTCTCCGCCTTTGCCTCTAGGGTTGAGGGATACCTTGGCCTTTGGCCTGATGTTAACATCTGGGCCAAATACTTCTAGTTCAAATCCAACGTCATTCCCAACAAGAATATCCGCCCTGGTGAGAAATCCTTGACCTAATGTGGGGCGGCATCCATCTCACCCCGTAAGAGCTCCAACTTTCCCCAGATTACCGGCCTTGAATCTTGCAAGCGGTGGTCGAAGACATTCTTCTATGTGAAGAATGATACCTCGGAGGACAAGATCCGGCTCCCTGCCTTTTCTCTTGGTGTTCCTACCAAGAAGAATTGGGATCTCGACCCCAAGTGGGAAAATGGTTTCATCAACCTCGTGGTGAAGTGCGTCCTTGATCTGGACGATGTCGGGTTAATCGGTGAGGATTTGATGGTCACCTTCGTCTGTAGCCGAGTTTACCCGCTGCAACAAAGGAGCCACAAGATATGCCACATGAGTGGCCCTCGTAATCCTAACCGGGTTTCTTCAGTTGAGCTATCTCATGCTCAAATCTATCCGCCGAGTCTATTCCATCTTCAAGACGGCCATGACCGGGGATTAGATGTGAGGGATGGAGCCCTTCAGCCGAAGTAACCTTCCTCCCAATGTAAGTTCTTCATGTTTATTTTTCCGAGTTAAGCTTTATGTTGGCCCATCTTTGCCATTTAACTTTCCTATACTCTTTTATCCAGAAATTCCTGCAGCAGACCATTGAGGATGGGTAAACTCTTGCCCTTACTTGGGGTGAGGATTGGGGCACCTCAGACACGAAGGAACCCGACTCCAAGGAGTTCATGCCCGTTCTGGACTCCAGCTCCGGCCAATCTTCCTGGTAAGACTTCTATCTTACGGGATTGGTCGGACGATGATAAAAATGATGATGATTGTGAGATCTTGGAGGTATTTTATCTCGTGCCTTTTTCTTACACCTTTCGGCTGATCCCCTGATGAGCCACAAGTATAGGGGGTGTATCGCAGTATTTTCGAGGGAAGTGAAACCCAATTTATTGATTCGACATAAGGGGAGCCAAAGAATATTTATAAGCCTTAGCAACTAAGTTGTCAATTCAGCTTCACCTAGAAACAATCTTGCTCACAGCAGTTTATTAGGAGCAACGGTTTTGTAGTAGCAATAGTAAAGTAATAGCAGTAGTAAAAGTAAAGACAGTAGTAACAATTGCAGTAAATAGTAGGATTAAAGTGCGGTAGGCATAGGGATGGATGGACGGGTGTTGCATGGACAAGACAATTCACATGACAATCAAGACATAGGGCATTTGCAGATAAATAAGATAAAGCATCCAAGTACTAAATAATCATAGGCATGTGTTCCATATATAGTCATACGTGCTCGCAATGAGAACTTGCACAACATCTTTTGTCCTGCCAGCCCATTTGCAGCGGGGCCTCAAGGGAACTGCTGGCAATTAAGGTGCTCCTTTTAATAGAGCACCGGGGCAAAGCATTAACACTCCATGAACACACATGATCCTCACATCGAATCCATTCCCTCCGGTTATCCCGATTGCTGTCACTTCGGGGCCTTTGGTTCCGGACAACAATATGTGTATACAACTTATAGGTAAGACCATAAAAAATACTATCATAATGAATTAATAACATGTTCAGATCTGAAATCATGGCACTCGGGCCCTAGTGACAAGCATTAAGCACAACAAGTTGCAACAAAGTCAAAAAGCACTATTAGTAGATACTAGGCACCATGCCCTAACAATCTGATACCATTACATGAACGATCTCATCTAATCCCTACCATCCCCATAGCCTACAGCGGGGTATTACTCACTCATAGATGAGGGAAACATGGATGGTCGATGGAGAAGCGATGGTGATGATGGCGATGATCTCCTCCAATTTCCTGTCCCGACAGGGTGCCAGAACGGAGTTTCTAGTTCTGACTCGCGGAATCTGGTGGTGGCGGCGCATCGGAACTCTTTCTAAAAAAACGTCGAACCCCCCTTGGTTTTTAGGTCAAGAGGTAACTTATAGGCGAAGAGGGAGGCCGAGAGGGCAGCCGAGGCGACCACACCACCCCTAGGTGTGGCCTGGCCTGGCCCGCACGGCCAGGTGGTGTGGGACCATCGTGGCCCTACTCCATCTCGTCTTCTGGCTCCGTGAGTCTTCTGGTGAAATAGGATTTTTGGCATATTTTCCGGGATTTTTCCTGATAGTTGTCTTTCTGCACAAAAACTAGACACCAAGGTAATTATGCTGAAAACAGTATCAGTCCGTGTTAGTTGTATCCAAATCACACAAGTTTAGAGGAAAAACAATAGCAAAAGTGTTCGGGAAAGTAGATACATTTTGGACGTATCAACTCCCCCCAAGCTTAGCTTATTGCTTGTCCTCAAGCAATTC
Source organism: Avena insularis (assembly GCA_023614405.1). Lineage (NCBI taxonomy): Eukaryota > Viridiplantae > Streptophyta > Magnoliopsida > Poales > Poaceae > Avena > Avena insularis. The sequence continues at coordinate 570,340,489 of CM042686.1, forward strand.
AGTTGAAAACTAAGTGAGATAAAAGAAACTTTCACGAACAAATTTGCTTCATAAGATGTATATATTCTCAGCATATGATCAACTACTAAGGCAATTCATAATAAAGAGTATGCAACTAAGTTTACCTAATAGTCATTGCAAGCTATGAAGAGCTTCTAACTCAAAAATAGTAAGTGGCATGAAACATAAACATAAGCAACATTGCAATGCTCGTAAAAATGTATGATAGAGTGGTATCTCGCTTGCCTTTGATTGTAGAGCAAACATAAATGCCAAGGCACCTCTGAAGTTCAAGTGAAGACTAGAAGTAAAGATATCAAAGATACAAGCATCAAAGTCATAACACAATTAATCAAGTTTTGAGACAAGCATATTACAATAAGAATGACAACTATGCTCTCAAGAAAGTGCTCATAGAATGGGTGGTGACTCAACAAGGAAATGAAAAAGGTTTTGAAAAGTTTGAAAGGCTTCCAAATGCTAAAAGTATGGTACTCATTAGCTTTGATCTCTCATTGCCCCTATCATAAGCATCTTTAAATGGTTAAGGTTAAAGTGAGGTCCAATCTGAGTTATATGCTTGACAGTCTTTAAACTGGAAATCTCATGTCCCTTGAGTACGAGGGCCACTCCTCATGCTACTCAACTTTAGTTACCGGTAAGTTCTTGTCATAGTAAATACGTGTGTATCATAGAGAACCGCCAACGGGGTACCCCTTGCCCGATGGTACGGAAGAATCCCCATATCAAAATGACAAGGCAAGCAGACAACGAGTATCTCAGCAATCTCCTTATTTACCATGGGAAAATGGTGCTTTTTTCTCTCTTTCCTATTTTCTCATATCTCTTCTTTTTTCTTTTTCTCAATAGCTATCTCTTTTTCTTATAAGAAGAATGCTTCATAGATACTCATTATGGTTATGCTGCAGGTTTCCACCATGATTAGGCATGGATTAGACCCGCGGCCCAGGCGTTTCTCTAACACACATACATAACTCCATGGACTTACAAGCTCCCCTTTTATTTCACACCGACGACATCCGCAAACAAAAGAGCATGATATCAACTGGGTATATATTTACAGGCGTTGAAAGTGTTCCCCATGACAGCATGGTTCTTATAATCCCCAGCCTATAATTTGCAAGCATATAACTTTCATGGACAGTCACAATGGTTCAGGTTTATTAAGTGCAAGAAATAAAGTGTGCCATCAAGTTTGTGAGAGCTTTACTAACTAACTTTCCCATAACAACCAAACATTTTATTCAGGAGAAAACAAGGCATATTGAATATGCACAGAACAGAAAATGATGCTAATAGGTAGGTACGATGGACACTTTTGGCAATATTGGTTTTGGGGAATTGGAAACACGAGTAGAGCTCATACTCAGTGCAAGTGGAGGCTAGCAATAGTAAGGGAGCGACAAACGAGAGAGCAATAACTGTCATAATCATGCTTTCAACAAAATCAGACTAATCATGACATGAAAGTGATTCAAGACCCCTGAGGCAAAATAATTCATCGAGGCTTAACTGATTTTTGTTTCAGTCATATGCATGCATTAACATGTGCCAAGTCGATTCAAGTGAAACATTCAGAGGAGGATACCATAGTGTCATACCAAGTTATGAATAGAGCAATGCAAGCAAACATTCATATGACATGCTACAAACTATTAGCAAGCTGGAGTTAATCATAAGAAAGCAAGAACTACTAAGCATCCATAAATAACATACACCCTACACGAACAGACTAAGCATGCCCACAATGATGAGTATATGTACAAAAAATGAAAACAAATAGAGTTTGTTACCAGCCTCTTACCACACCTCAAGTTGTCATTAATCCTCATTATTGCCCTTCAGTTGTGTGGCTTGAATAATAACATGAAACCAAATTCCACTGAGGACTGCTGAACCCTGCAACAAGCTTCACAAAACTAAAGAAGAAGAACAAATATTTTTGGTGTTTTTAATTATAAAAGGCAAGAACAAAAAGGAAAAACAAGCAAAGCAAAATATTTTTGGATTTTTCAAATAATTAAGACAAAGCCAAAAGGAAAAAGCAAACCAAGGCAAAAAGTAGAAGAAGCAAACAAAGAGAAACAACAGAAATATTTTTGGTATTTTTGTGTTTCAGAAAGCAAAAGTAAAGAAAGAACGAAAACTAAAAGGAGAACGAAGCATGAATATATAAAGTATCGACGAAACATGATATGGAGATGAGTGTGATGTCGGTGTACCTTGATACGTCCATTTTGCATCACTATTCTATGTCTTAATTCACTATTATTCATTGATATATTTCGTATTGAGAGGTGATACTTATGTTATTTCATCTATTTTTTGCATGGTTGATGACTTTTGGAGCATGGACCGCTGCAATTAGGATTCTGATGGAAAAGGTGCTGTTTGGAGGCAAAATTCGCGAAGATCAGAAAATCCGGGAAAATATACGGAAAATCCTATTTTTCTAGAAGACTCAGATGCGGAAGATGGAGTGGAGGTGGGCCATAGGGGCCCACACCACCCCATGGCGCGGCAGCCTAGGCGCGCCAGGAGTGGTGTGGCCACCCTGCCCACTCCAGCGATATCAACCTCCCGAAACCCTAAGACTCAGGGAACGACCATAGAAAGATTCCGCCGCCTCTGCGGGGCAGAAAACACCGAGAGAGAAAGATTTCTCCAGCAGACAGATTTCTGCCGGGGGAATTCCTTCCCAAAGAGGGGAGATCGTCGCCATCAACACCACCATCAAGCTGGACTTCATCAGGATCATCATCATCATCACCACCATCATCACCATCAGCACCCTCATCACCATCTCCATATTGCTGTAATAATTGCGTTGAATCTTGCTATAGTTCATAGGGGAAACTTTCCCGGTGTTGACTACTCCTTGTAGTTGATGCTATTGAGTGAACCATTGAATTATTGTTTATGTTCAGATTGTTATACATCATTATTCCATCTCTGATCATGATCCATATGATGTCTTGTGAGTAGTTCGTTTTGTTCTTGAGGACATGGGAGAAGTCTTGTTATTAGTAGTGGAGTTGCATTGAGAAAGATTCAATAGATTGTTATTTAAGTTGTGGTGTACTTCTTCTAGTGGTGTCATGTGAACGTCGACTACACGACACTTCACCTATATGGGCCTAGGGGAATGCATTGTGTATTTGGCTACTAATCGTAGGGGTTGCCGGAGTGACAGAAACCTGAACCCCCATTAGGAAACCATTGCACAAGGGACGTAAGGGTCTTAGAGTTTAAAGATGTGGTTAGGTTTCTACCTTAATTACTTTCATGTACTTATGTATGTTTGCAAGGGGGTTTAATCACAAGTATGTATTTAGTCTTGGATGGGGCGGTACATTAGCACAGGTTCACCCACACAACACTTAGCAAGCTAGAGAAGATTAATCGACTATATGAAGCGAAAGCACTTGTGATCTTCCCATGTGTCCTCGAGAACGTTTGGTCATCTATAGAAATACAACCGGCTTGTCCTTTGCTGCATAAAGGATTGGGCCACTTGCTGCATTTATTCCTACTGTCTTTTATTTACTCGTACTTTGTTTACTTGTTTTATCGAAAACCCCTAAAAATCCATTTTGCTAAGTATTTGCAGAGAATTCCTGATCCATACCACTAGCCAGCACCTTCTTCTCCTCGTTGGGTTCGACACTCTTACTTATCAAAAATACTGCGATACACCCCCTATACTTGTGGGTCATCAAGACTATTTTCTGGCACCGTTGCCGGGGAGTGAAGCGCTATTGGAGAGTGGAATTGGTAAAGGAAACTTCTACTGTGAGTATTGTTTACTTCTGCTAGTTGCTTTATTTTCGTTATGGATAATTCGCTGAGTTTCTTATTTGGTAATGCTACTACCACTGCTAAGGTAGTAGATAAGCCTCCACCTGCTAAGAATGATGTTTTCAAAATACCTACAAGAATTATTGATCGTGTTATGGATAACTACTAAGTTGGGGATGGAACTGTTCATCCCGGTGATCATTTACTCTTTATACACGAATTATGCGGGTTGTTCAAGTGTGCAGGTATTACTACAGATCAAGTTAAGAAGAAGTTATTTTCATTATCACTAAAAGGAAGAGCTGAGGAATGGTATAATCTGCTGAATAATGGTCAAGCTCTGGAATGGGAGGAAATAGTGCCTCTCTTTTATTCAAAGTTTTATCCTCCTAGTGAGATTCACAAAGATCGGAATCAAATATACAACTTTTGGCCTCTTGATGGAGAGAGTACAACTCAAGTTTGGGGGAGATTGAAGTTACTAATGCTCAAATGTCCCATTCATGAGCTCCCCAACAATATTATTATCAATAACTTTTATGCAAGGCTCCCTCTACATGATAAAGATTTATTGGATGATTCTTGTGCTGGATCATTCACTCGTATGGAAGAAGAAGCTAAATGGGACCTTCTAGACCGTATTCAAGACAACGCTGAAGCTTGGGAGAATGACAAAGGTAGAAAGTCAGGTATAAATTACGATTATGAATGCATTGAATCTTTTATGGGAACTGATAACTTTCAAAATATTAAAAATGCTTATGGTCTAGACTCTCAAGCTATTGCTTCTTATTTTAAGGCCTTTGCTTCCTATATTGAAGTGCCTAAAAAGAAGTGGAATAAGTATCATGAACATTATAAAGATGTTGCTAAGAGTGTTCCTTCAAGAAATACTAAATATTATACTGCTAATCATGTCTTACCTAAACCTTATATTGAGAAAATGCCTTTCCCAGTTAAGGTAAAGGAACATTCTATGATAGCTAGTATGGTTAATGAAAGTATGAATAAAGCTGTTGAACCTAATAAACAAATGGTTGATGAACCTATAATAGCAAGTGTGAAAGACTTTGTCACTAAGTATGAAAAAGAGGGACACACTATCCTTTGTAAGGATACCTCTAATATTGTTTCACAAAGTAGTGTTATGAGAGCTAATATTCCTGTGTTTTCTGTTAGAATAAGTGATCATTGCTATGATAGTCCTTGTGATAGCTATATTGTTAAGTTTATGCATGATACTGAAAGTTATTATGAGAGAGGGAAAAGTGTTCTTATGCATCTCAATAATATCAAGTTTCCTCGTTTTATGCTGAAAGTTCTTATATTGCGCTTATTTTACCTTCTTATGCAAGTTGTCTTTCGTTTCAATAACTTGTTTGTTTACAAAATCCCCTTTCATAGGAAGTGGGTTAGACTTAAACATGTGTTTTTTGCTTCTTAATGCTCTCTTTCCCTTCAATTCATATCCCTAAGAGAGCTTCTTCAAAATTATCATGCCCATCTTAATGGCTATAAAGAAAGAGCTTTATGGGAGACAACCCAATTTATTTTTGCTTTCAGTTTGCTTTTGTTCTTTGAGGCTTGGAAGTTATTACTTCGGTAATAACCGCTCCTTATCCGTTTTTGTTTGGTTTTTGTGTCAAGATCAACCTCTAATGAGAGAGAAGTAATATCTGGGGAAGTTGCTGTCCCAAAACAGATTTTTGTGCTTCACCGTAAAAATTCGTGAGAGATCTCTGTATGTCGGATTGAGCTGTAATTTTTTGTGCTTCTGCCCCAGGTTGATATTTAAGTTTCGTTAGTTTTGCACTTTTTGATTTTAGCAATAGAAGATTTTCTAAAAAATTGATCTTTACCTGCTGGTCTATTTTGACAGATTTAGCCAATCTTGCATTTGCTTCTTTATTCGATTTCCTCTTTGAATTCTTTTTGGGTTTTCAGAAGGAGTTGCTACAGTATCTTTTGTTTTGATGGTTTTCAGTTGAAGTTGGACTCAAAAGGTTTTATCATTTCACTTATACTAATGTTGCTAATGAGAGCTGTGTGAAGTTTTGTGAGAAAGAAATTTCCAGGAAGTGGAGATAATGGTGTAATAAGGAAGAGAAAGGTTTTATGACTCAAGTAATAAGTATATGAAGATGAAGATATTGATGATTCAAGTGGTGACTCCGGAAGGATCCACTCAATACCAAATTCAGAGACCTGCAGAGTCCGTTTCCAACTAGGTAATAGTTCTGGTAAGAAAAGTTCCGCGAAAATACAATCCAACTACATTTTTGCAGTTTTCAGTCAATAAGGAAAGCTACGAAGCGAAAAAGGGACGGAAACGGAGCCAGGGTGGCCCACACGACCCCATGGCGTGGGCCCACCCCTGGTCGCGCCACCAGGTGGTGAGTCCACCCCAGACTCCGCCTCCGACTCGTTTTCTCCCAGTACCTTCCTTTTGATATGAAACTTCGTAATATATAATCCCCCGATCCCCCGAGGTTCGTATATCATGTTTTCATCATGTTTTTGTTTCGATCTGTTTCTGCCAAGACATACTCTTTGAAGGTTTAGAAGCACAATGGTGTCTGCCAAGGATAAAGGGAAGGAGCCTATGGAGGAAGACCTCCAAGACCCCGGGCAGGAGAAGGAGATCAAGAGTGAAGGTGAAGAGGAGGCAAAGCACACCTGCACTACCATTGCAAGCATTAGAGTGGTGAAACCTGCCAAGGTTAGAAGGTCGGCACGGATGCAGACTGGGGGGAAAGCTCCTCGTCACAGTTTGGCTCCACGGTCATTTCCTCCACGCACCAGGAATCCTTTCCATACCCTTATCCATGAGCATCAATACCAGAATATGCCCAAGGAGAAATTACCCTCCAATTGGGATTTGCCTCGTTCTAGCCATGCAGGAAAAGAAGACTTCAAGGAGGAAGAGTGGGGAAAGAATAGCAAGAGCTGGAATTCTCAACCCGACATGATCATGAGCCGCATTGAGCAAAACTCGCAGCTTATTCGTAATCTCACCTTTAAGATTGAGGACTTGGGGAAACTTATCAGAGAGATCATTGAGAGGATACCACCACCACCAAAGGAGTAATTCGTCATCAGGTTTGGCATCCCCTTGGTTTGTTCCAAGCTTGGGGGAGTGTCGCGGTATCATATCACTATTTTCTATCTTTTTGCCTTATTAGTAGAGTCATATCATGAATAGAGGAGTTATTATGTAGTATGGTTTGCATTATGGAAGTGTCCCCTCTCTCGTTAGATATGTATCCCTTGGTGTGAGTTGCCGTTATGGAAATTAATGAGAAGTTCTATCATTCACTCTTTTGCATAGCTTATGTTAGTTTCAATTCGTGGTTATATGATTGATCTTGTTGTTAGTATTGGTTTCACTTTGGGATCATTGAGTTAATTTAGTTGGTTTTGGCAAACCTGGCTCGGTCAGTAGCAACACCTTTTTGAGAGTTGAAAAGAAAAGATAGAAGTACTCTAAGGAAAAATAATTTCATCATCCTTCTTTCTTGATTTGCTCATAAGTTTAGTATTCTCTAGTTAAGATCTTTTGTGCTTCTAAGGAAGATTGCATGTTTGTCTTTATGATTTGTATGTTTGGTTGTTTCCTTCAACTCTTATACTTGCTACCCAACCTTGCTAGCCAAAAACCTGTACTGAGACGATATTCTTCTCATGCATCCACCTCCTTTAAACCAAAACCTTTGCCATTTGTGTCCACCATACCTACCTAGTAGCATTATTGCTATTCCAAGTAAATTCTTGTTTTGTCTATCTCCCAAATTAAACTTGTTATGCGAAAATTAGAGATTAAAGCTCTCACGAACTTGAAGGCACACTTTATTTTCGTGCATTTAAATAAACTTGAACCATTGGGTCCTTCTTTGTTGCGTATATGCTTGCGCTTTATGAGTTGAAGTTAGCAGAACCATGTACCATGGGGACCGCTTTCAGCACTTCATTGGTACTTGTACCTAGTTGATATCATGTTCTTTTTCTTATGGATCCCGGCGGTGTGAAATAAAAGTGGAACTTGTAAGATCATGGAGTTTATATGTGTGTTAGAGAAACGCTTGGGCCGCTAGCCTAAGCCATGCCTAATCAAGGTGGAAACTTGCAGCATAACTATAGTGAGCATTCTATGAAGCATCCTCAATAAAAACCTATGCAAATAGCAAATAAAAAGATCGCTGAGATGCTCCTTTGTGCCTTGCCTTGTCATTTTGATTATGGGATAGCTCCTGTGTCATGTGCAAGGGGTACCCCATTGGCGGTTCTCAATGATATGCATGTATTTACAATGACAAGAGCTTTCTCGTGACTGAAGTTGAGTAGCATGAGGATCGGTACTCATAAGTAAGGGGCTTGAGATTTCAACTTATAACTTGTCAAGCATATCCTCTTAGTTGTGTCACTTTAACCTTAATCACCTAAAGATGCCTATGATAGGGGCAATGAGAGATGAAAGCTAGTAAGTATCATAATTTTTGGGAGCTCTTTATGAGACTTGCAATCCCCGCTTCCCTCTGCGAAGGGCCTTTCTTTTACTTTGTAGTTGAGTCAGTAAACCTATTCCCTTCTATCTCAGCAAGTATTTTGAGTTGATGTGTTTCATTCATTCTTATGATGATTTATGCAATCATGTTTCTTATGTTCCTTGCTTTGCACATTTGCTCTTATCTTGATGTTTAATACTTTGAAAGCTTTCTTTGAAAAACCAGCTATTTGTGAACTCCGGCAAATTATCAACTATTCTTCGACCAAGAGCTAAGTTTGCCATTACCAATTATGGTTCACTTTGTGTATCTTTATTGTGTTTCCTTTACTCATTGCAAGTTGAGTTATATAATAGTGAGTTGTTTTCTATTATGATATATGTATTTGATGAATGTGATGCTTCTTGTCTGTATTATTTTATCAACTCTTCACTCCATAAACCTGAGGTCATGTTTATTGAGCTTAGTTTCGCTTGGGGACAAGCGAAGTCTAAGCTTGGGGGAGTTGATACGTCCATTTTGCATCACTATTCTATGTCTTAATTCACTATTATTCATTGATATATTTTGTATTGAGAGGTGATACTTATGTTATTTTATCTATTTTTGCATGGTTGATGACTTTTGGAGCATGGACCGCTGCAGTCAGGATTCTGATGGAAAAGGTGCTGTTTGGAGGCAAAATTCGCGAAGATCAGAAAATCCGGCAAAATATACGGAAAATCCTATTTTTCTAGAAGACTCAGGATGCCAGAAGATGGAGTGGAGGTGGGCCACAGGGGGACCACACCACCCGATGGCGTGGGCAGGCCTAGGTCGCGCCAGGGAGTGGTGTGGCCACCCTGGCCCACTCCAGCCTCTCCCCTCTGGCGTATATCAACCTCCCGAAACCTTAAGACTCGAGGAGCAACCACAGAAAGATTCCGCTGCCTCTGCGGGGCGGAAAACACCGAGAGAGAAAGATCTCTCCGGCAGACAGATTTCTGCCGGGGGAATTCCTTCCCGGAGAGGGGAGATCGTCGCCATCAACACCACCATCAAGCTAGTCTTCATCGGGATCATCATCATCATCACCACCATCATCACCATCAGCACCCTCATCACCATCTCCATATTGCTGTAACAATTGCGTTGAATCTTGCTATAGTTCATAGGGGAAACTTTCCCGGTGTTGATTACTCCTTGTAGTTGATGCTATTGAGTGAACAATTGAATTATTGTTTATGTTCAGATTGTTATACATCATTATTCCATCTCTGATCATGATCCATATGATGTCTTGTGAGTAGTTCGTTTTGTTCTTGAGGACATGGGAGAAGTCTTGTTGTTAGTAGTGGAGTTGTGTTGAGAAAGATTCAATAGATTGTTATTTAAGTTGTGGTGTACTTCTTCTAGTGGTGTCATGTGAACGTCGACTACATGACACTTCACCTATATGGGCCTAGGTGAATGCATTGTGTATTTGGCTACTAATGTAGGGGTTGCCGGAGTGACAGAAACCTGAACCCCCTTTAGGAAACCATTACACATGGGACGTAAGGGTCTTAGAGTTTAAAGCTGTGGTTAGGTTTCTACCTTAATTGCTTTCTTGTACTTACGGATGTTTGCAAGGGGGTTTAATCACAAGTATGTATTTAGTCTTGGATAGGGCGGTACATTAGCACAGGTTCACCCACACAACACTTAGCTAGCTAGAGAAGATTAATCGACTATATGAAGCGAAAGCACTTGACAGTCTTCCCATGTGTCCTCGAGAACGTTTGGTCATCCATAGAAATACAACCGGCTTATCCTTTGCTGCATAAAGGATTGGGCCACTTGCTGCATTTATTCCTACTGTCTTTTATTTACTCGTACTTTGTTTACTTGTTTTATCGAAAACCCCTAAAAATCCGTTTGCTAAGTATTTGTAGAGAATTCCTGATCCATACCACTAGCCAGCACCTTCTGCTCCTCGTTGGGTTCGACACTCTTACTTATCGAAAATACTACGATACACCCCCTATACTTGTGGGTCATAATACCTCCCCCCAAGCTTAGGCTTTTGGCCTAAGTGGGTATCAATCTAGGCTGGCCAAGATGGAGCGCCTCTGTACTATGGCGAGGAGGTACCCTCGTCCTGGTACAATCTCAAGGACACCCCACCGTAGTGCGCAAAGTAGTCGTAAGAAGGCACATCCTCCTGGTGTTGCCGGTGGAAACCAAGCAAGCGGAGCTGCTCGTCCACCTCCTCCTTGGAACACAACCATGGCCTCCTGTGAACACTGAACAAAGTAGATTGCGGCAAAGGAATCTCCCTTTCATCCCCGTCAGTAAACAACATCCTGTATACTAAACTATCCGTATCGTAGTCGGCGACGGTGATGTGTTTTCATGGCAGCAAGATCAAGCCTTTGTGGTGCCAATATAGTATCATTAGGATCCACAGAAAGTTCTAACGTAGTAACCATACGTGAAGCAATAATGCCCCCATAAATAGGTCCCCTAGAAGCTAGGCGGCGAGCAATGAGAGAGCCAAGATTGTACCGAGTATCATTATTAAGTGCAGCAGCGAGGAAGGCTAAATGATAATTGGAGATATTACTTGTGTTCTCCCTACCAAGAATGCTAGTAGCAAGATAATAAGCAAAGTATCTAAGAGCTGGGAGTTGGATGTTTCTTATCTTCCCGCACTGATCTACGCGGTCATCGTCATTTGTCACACTTCGATAGAGCTCCAACAAATCAGCGGGTCGCCCTTGGATCTTCTTCACGGTCCTCGTCATGCCTATACCTATAATGCTGCAAAATCTTTCCAACGACATGGTAATAGGCAGATTATAAATTCTGAAAGAAACATATGACTGATAGGGGTGTTAGTGAAAACGAAACTCTCAACGACAGTTTTGGTGAGCACGACATATTGCTCACTCTCATCTTCCATGTATGAGGTCAAACCGACCCTCTGAACCAGTAGTAAGAAATCATCGAGGATCCCTGCAGCTTGCAAAAAGGTATAACAAGGAAAAGTAGATGGGTGAGCATCCCCCTCATCTCCTTCATTGCCAAAGCATGCTGCAATGAGATCTTCATTGTATGAAGGCCTAAACTGAGAGGCTGATCTTGAGGGCCTTGACCTCCTAGGTGTGTCCCTCTCAAATATTTTTCCAAAGGTGTGGTTGTTCATCTTTGATATTCTGAAATTTAAACATCCATTACACAAGTGATTACAAAGTGAATATATAATGAAGGGCACAACTCATGGGGACTTGTAAGAGGCCTAAACATGCATCAAAACAATATCTCTAAGCATTGAACAAGCTTACAAGATCTCATAACCTGTCACCTACAGCAGAAAAATACTCAAGATATAAACCACTATACACAAATCTACTTGGACAAGCGGAGGAGTCACATACCGGAGAACAAATGCTCCAAATTTCAGCAGCAAAGATGGGATGAGCAAGGAGATCGAAAAATCGTTGGCAAGAACAGCAAGAACGTGATTTCGAGGAAAGAACTGATGTTTTATCGGGAGAGAGAAAGAAGTGGGAAGTGAGAGAGTGAGGGGAGGGCCAGGGTGGCCCACACCATGGCCAGGCGCGCCCCTGGGCTGGCCGCGCCACCAGGTGGTGTGCCTGCCTGGTGGGCTCCCCTGGTACTCTCCAGGCACTTCTCTGCCCCTTTTTCATGTAAATATTTAATATGAATTTTCTAGATTTTTTTGAGACACTTTATTTTTGAGCAATTTTCAGGTATAGATGAATGATTTTCTGACAGAAAGATGTTTTTTGGAATGATGCAATGACAAAACAAAACAAAAACTTCAGAAGTTCTAAGACACTCTAACATGCAAGCAACTAACAACAAAAAAGTAAACTAAACAAAAGCAAAAAACTAGAAAAGATAAAATAAAAGTAAACAGAGATAATCATGGTGAAAACATTGTATTGTTCATTGAAATCCTTTTGTTAACAAGGTTGATCAGGTCTTGTTACCAAAACAATTTTATATGAAACAAAACTTTGTATTCCACTAATGATTATGTTACCTCAACCTTGATAGCAATGGTCCCAATCATAATAGTTTCATATTTTTCTCTTGGTATGGGACAATATATTTCTCCAACTTGAATGCCCTCAACATGTTCAATTGAATTCAAACCGTAAGTCCTATCAATCTTCTTGGGGAAATAGAAAGTATGCTCCTTGTCATTAACATTGAAAGTCACCTTTCCTTGATTACAATTAATAACAACGCCTGCAATATTAAGAAAAGGTCTCCCAAGAATAATAGACATATTATCATCTTTAGGCATTTCAAGCACAACAAAATCATTTAATATCAAGCATGAGCCACTTGAACAGGTATATCCTCACATATACCAACAGGAATAGTAGTAGATTTATCAGCCATTTGCAAAGATATATCAGTTGGTATTAGTTTTTCCAGTTGAAGTCTCTTGTAGAGAGAAAAAGGCATAACACTAACTCTCTTGAAGGGTTTAGGTTTTTGGACCCAAGGCTCTCTTTCACTACCATGTTTCTTAGCAACAAAATCTTCTTTAGTGTATTTAGTATTCTTAGTGTGCTTTTCAGGTTCTTCTTCAACTTTTTCTTTATCAAGAACATCATTTTCTTCATTACCACTTTCAGTTTCAACATCAGAGACAAATATACTATTAGGATCTTTAGCAGGTTCAGAGGGTTCTACAATAGTTTTATGTTTCTTATTTCTTTTCTTAGGAGTAGTACCACTATTTTTAGCTTGTTGAGAATCCTGCTCAATTCTTTTAGGATGCCCCTCAGGATATAGAGGATCCTGGGTAGCAACACCACTTCTAGTTCTAATTTCATAAGCATGTTTTTCTTTAGCAGCATTAACTAGCAAGTCTTTTTGTACTTTAATAAGCTGATCAATTTGAGTTTGGACCATTTGAAAATGTTTGACAAGCATTTTAACATCATTAGAGGTTCTTTCCACAAAATCCTTCAACTCAACAATATCTCTAGTGTTTTCCATCAAATGATTTTGCACCCTTTTATTAAAATTATCTTGTTTAACAATAAAAACATCAAATTCTTCTAAGCATTGATCAGGAGGTTTAGAGTAAGGGATATCACCTTCATCAAAATGTTGGAGAGAGAGTACCTCAATAGTGGATGAGTGGGATATTGGCTTACGTAATTCTTCTATAGGAGGTAAATTCTTCACATCTGCAGCTTCAATTCCCTTCTCCTTAAGACATTTCTTAGCTTCCTTCGTCACTTCATCATTTAGTTCAATAACTCCCCTCTTCTTAGATGTTGGTATAGGCGCAGGTATAGCTGGTTCAGGGATAATTGTTTCAGGTATAGCTGGTTCGGGAGGAGTCTAGTCTTCATAATTCTTGCTTATTTTAGCCATTAATTCCTCAACTTCCTTGGGAGTCCTATTCCTGAAAACACAATCAGCACAACTATCCAGGCATGTCCTAGATTCTTCAGTTTGTCCATTATAAAATATATCAAGAAGCTCATTCTTAGGTAATGGATATCCAGCCTGTGCATGAATCAAAGCACAAAACCTTACCCATGATTCAGGCAATATCTCTTTTTCTCCTTGTTTAAAATCAAAAAGTTCCTGCAAAATAGCATGTCTAGCACTAGGAGAAAAATATTTCTGAAGGAAGGTACTAGTCAAGCAATCAGGGCTATCAATAGATCCATGAGTTAAATTATTAAACCAAGTTTTAGCTTCTCCTTTCAGTGAAAAAGGGAAAATTTTAGCAACAAAGTAGGTGCGCATCTTAATATCATCAGAAAATAAGCCACTCATGGTAGAAAGCTCAGTCATATGTGCTACCGCACTTTCATTCTTAGTCCCACAAAAAGGTTCTTTCTCAACAATAGATATGTACGATAGATCAAGAGAGAAATCATAATCCTTATCTTTAATGTTTATGGGAGAAGCAGAAAACTTAGCATTAGGAGACAATTGGGTTTTATAGTACGCCTCTCAAGGAGACTCTTATAGCACTCCTATCATGGGTGTTTTGACATTTTTTAATAAATTCATTAGTCATCTCAATATAACCGTCTTCAATATCATAGCTCACTCTAGACTTAGGTGAACTGACAGGTGTAGTAGTGTCTTCATTAGGAGTTTCAGTATTTCTAGCTATAGTTCTAGCAATCGTAGCATCTAGGAAATGACCTAATTAACTACTCTTATCAAGCACAATAGAAGCAGCATCATAAGTATTAGAAGTTTCAGATTCAGCAGTAGTAGCAGTGTGTGTAGCATGTGTATGCGGTGGTGTAAGGATCTTACTCATAACAGATGGTGAATCAAGAGCAACAAAGGTGTTCAGAACCGTACCTCTCCTTGTAGTGGATGGTAAAATAGCAACCTTGCCATCACGAGACTTACCCATGATGGATGGATGGCAGCGAACAATAGTGATTCCAAGTGAACTTGATAAATAAAGCTATGCTCCCCGGCAACAACGCCACAAAATAGTCTTGATGACCCACAAGTATAGGGGGTGTATCGCAGTATTTTCGAGGGAAGTGAAACCCAATTTATTGATTCGACACAAGGGGAGCCAAAAAATATTTATAAGCCTTAACAACTGAGTTGTCAATTCAGCTACACCTAGAAACAATCTTGCTCATAGCAGTTTATTAGTAGCAACGGTTTTGTAGTAGCAATAGTAAAGTAATAGCAGTAGTAAAAGTAAAAAGAGTACCAATTGCAGATAATGTAGGATTAAAGCGCGGTAGGCATAGGGATGGATGGACGAGCGTTGCATGGACAAGACAATTCACATGGCAATCAAGACATAGGGCATTTGCAAATAAATAAGATAAAGCATCCAAGTACTAAATAATCATAGGCATGTGTTTCATATATAGTCATACGTGCTTGCAATGAGAACTTGAACAACATCTTTTGTCCTGCCAGCCCGTTTGCAGCGGGGCCTCAAGGGAACTACTTGTAATTAAGGTGCTCCTTTTAATAGAGCACCGGAGCAAAGCATTAACACTCTATGAACACACTTGATCCTCACATCGAAGCCATTCCCTATGGTTATCCCGATTGCTATCACTTTGGGGCCTTCGGTTCCGGACAACAATATGTGTATACAACTTGCAGGTAAGACCATAAACAATACTATCATAATGAATCGATAACATGTTCAGATCTTAAATCATGGCACTCGGGCCCTAGTGACAAGCATTAAGCATATCAAGTTGCAACAAAGTCAAAAAGCACTAATAATATATACTAGGCACCATGCCCTAAAAATATGATACCATTACATGAACGATCTCATCCAATCCCTACCATCCCCATAGCCTAGGGATTACTCACTCATAGATGGGGGAAACATGGATGGTCGATGGAGAAGCGATGGTGATGATGATGGCAATGATCTCCTCCAATTCCCCGTCCCGACAGGGTGCCAGAACGGAGTTTCTGGTTTCGACTCGCGGAATCTGGTGGTGGTAGCGCAACGGAACTCTTTCTGGAAAAACGTCGAACCCCCCTTGGTTTTTAGGTCAAGAGGAAACTTATAGGCGAAGAGGGAGGCCGAGGGGGCAGCCGAGGCAGCCACACCGCCTGGCCTGGCCCATGTGGCGGTGGTGGTAACCTCGTGGCCCTACTCCGTCTCGTCTTCTGGCTCCATGAGTCTTCTGGTGAAATAGGATTTTTGGCATATTTTCCGGGATTTTTCCTGATAGTTGATTTTCTGCACAAAGCTAGACACCAAGGTAATTCTGCTGAAAACAACGTCAGTCCGTGTTAGTTGTATCCAAATCACACAAGTTTAGAGGAAAAACAATAACAAAAGTGTTCGGGAAAGTAGATACGTTTTGGACGTATCATCCCCCTCCAGCTAACCCAGCTGGTCAGGTACACGATATGCCCCCTATGGCAGTGGGAGGTCAGGGCCCGACGAAGAAGCGAACCGCAACTTCGGCTCCTCCTTCCGAACCACCAAGGGCTGGGAAAAGATACAAGAGGTCCGCCAACAAGGTCAGTAGTAAACCCCCTGTCAAGACCACTGCTCGGAGAGCTCCAAGTCCCAAGGACCCACCTGTTGTGTGTGAGTAATTCTTTCCTTCTACGCCTGTTCCCCGAGTTTCATATTTCCTTTTGTCTATATTTCGTGTTTCTCTCTTTCTGATATAACTCGATATTTCTTTCTGTTTGACTCGGCAGGGCTGCCAAAAATATCTCCTAGAGTGGTCCCAACATAGCCTCTCCTATTCGCGAGAATCTGCCCTCTCCTCGTCATGACGATGCTCCCGTTCTGTGCCCCGTCCAGGAGAATTCTACCGCTATGCCAAACATCAGTTCACCTCGGCGGGAGGAGGGTAACACAAGTGGAGGGGGTGCCTCCGAGGACGTGCCCATGCCGGATCAGCAGGGTCCTTCCTCGCTGCGCAGCTAGAAGATGATGGCGCTAGCAACATCGGCACCGACAAAGTTTCTACCGTGGTGCTGGACACTCTGACACCGACTCCAGTTCAACCTCCGCTTCAACATCAAAAAGTTCTAGCTTCAAGTTCTCTCAAGTAAACACCTCTAGCCTCGTCCGAGTCTCCCCAGACTCGGCGAGAAGAGCAACCTCGGCAGGGCCCACAGACCAAGTCTCCTGTGGCACCTTCGATGACTGAAGCTCAACTCTTGGTTTTGCAGCAGCAAGTCAAGCTAGTAGCCAAGGCCAAGAAAGTTGCCGAGGTGACCAAAGCTAAGAAAGTTGCCGAGGTGGCCAAGGTGACACCCAAAGGATCTATGGTCGGGTCTAGGCAGCGTACCATTGCATCCATGATGCAACAGGGCATCGCTACTTCTGGCTCTGCTTTGGACAAGAAAATTACGCTACATACCGATTTGGCCGCTACCAAGGCTGCATGCCAAGCCACACATGAGAAAGGGTTAGTCCTGACTCGGACTCTCAGTGGTGGGAGCCTTGGCTCCCTCGCCGAGTATGCCGAGAGCTGGAATAACACTGAATATGTTGATGTCAGCTCCGGTAATCCGACAAAGTTCGGTCCTGCGGAGATCAGTGCGCAAATGAACACTGCTAGCAAAGCCATTGCTTAGGTCGGCAAAATGATGGAGGTAATCCTTTTGGCCATCTATTTTCCATACTCGCAAGTACTTGTAGATATATCCTCCAGTCCCCGAGCCTCCGGGGGAGTAACATGTTACTCAGCCGTATGCTCCTAGCAATAAACTTGCACAATTTTTCCGTATCTTGTTCCCCATTCCGAAGTATTTTAACTTAGCCATTAGAAACTAGACCAATATTTCTCTCAGCCAACCACCTAGGTTCGAACTTAGTTCTACTCGGTTCAATTCTTGAGTAGCCTCAAATATTCAATCACCTAGAGCCGGGTTTAGTTCCACTTGACTTGGATCTTGATTAACTTTGAATATCCAATCACCTAGAGCTGAATTAAGTTCTACTTGGCCCGGATCTTGACTAACTTCAAATATCCAATCACCTAGAGTCGGGTTAAGTTCCACTTGGCCTGGATCTTGAATAACTTCAAATATCCAATCACCTAGATTCGGTTTAAGTTCCACTTGACTCGGATCTGAATAGCTTCAAATATCCAATCACCTAGAGTCGGGTTAAGTTCCACTTGAACCGGATCTTGAATAACTTCAAATATCCAATCACCTAGAGCCAGGTTAAGTTCCACTTGGCCCGGATCTTGAATAACTTCAAATATCCAATCACCTAGAGCCGGGTTAAGTTCCACTTGCCCTAGATCTTGAATAACTTCAAATATCCAATCACCTAGAGCCGGGTTAAGTTCCACTTGGCCTGGATCTTGAGTAACTTCAAATATCCAATCACCTAGAGCCAGGTTAAGTTCCACTTGACCCGAATCTTGAATAACTTCAAATATCCAATCACCTAGAGCCAGGTTAAGTTCCACTTGACTCGGATCTTAATTAACTTCTACTCTCCTCATTACTTATGAACTAATATTTGTGTTTCTAGATCACCACCAACCGTCGCACCGCCGAGTTCCAGCGGCTTCTTGACTCCCACAAAGAGCTTTCCGTGAAGTACAAGTCATTGTTGCCAAAGCTGAAGCAGAAAGGTAAATCTTCACTATGTTGCCTTCAATTTAGTTCTTTTTGCTCTTGCCTTGTTGAGATAACCGGTGATTCAGATCTTGCCAGCTTATGTAGAAGCTCAGAACCAGGAATTGCGGAAGCAAGTGGCCGAGCTCAGAGGTACTTTTCATTTGATTCTTATCCCTTATCCTTTTTCCTTCTATCTCGGCAGGTGATTATACCTCAGCTCTGCCGGGTCAAAAAATTATTGCAATGTCTCTTCAAGATAGCGTGCCCATGCCTGATCTGATGCTCCATTTTATCGAACAATCAGGACAACACCAGGCCTAGCTAAAGGAGAAGTACGAGGAGATTTCGCGGATCCGTGCTGAGAATGAAAACCTCAAACTCCTCTAGAAAAATGAGCTTGAGAAATTGGATCAGGAGTTCTCCGAGTAGAATAGTCGGCTCACCGGCCAACTTGACAAGGACAAGGAGCTTCTCCAAGAGGACGAGGCAAAGTTCGAGTCAGTGAACACCGCCCTTGTGGATCTCTAGAGGATACAGGCTAACTGGTTGGCTGAATTGACTCGGATTCATGGCCTCATATCTAGTAAGTTTTTCTGTGTCAACCTTACTTTTTACTGCCGAGGTATCCACTTATCCCTGTTTGCTCTTTTCTGACTTGCTCTTTTGCTCATCTGTTCATAGGATTTCCCTCAGTCCAAAGCACGTGCCAACGTTGCCATCCGCAAGCTTCGGGAGAAGACAGTTGAAGCTAGCCCTATCTCCGAAGAAGTTAGCATTGATGAATCCTTGGCTAGTCCTGTGGCCAGCCTTGGACCCACGAAGGTCTTCGGGTTGGGCTTCTCAGCGCCACACTTGAAGTTTTTCATACTCTCTGACTAGATGAGACTGCTCCCAAGCAGGTTGCGGTGTTGTCCAAGAAACTTGAAGGCAGCCAACTGCAACTCAATTTGTGGAGAGAATCTGCTCCGTGCGCCAGAGCCACACAACCTTGGCATTTGCCATGTCTTGGTATGAAGGCATTGACTTGAAAGTTCTTGGTCGCATGCGCCTCGGATCCAGATGGACCATAGACTCGACATGCATCGCTCAACGCCAAGCTTGAGCCTTTGACCTCATTCAATATGCTCACTATCATCAGTGGAACGAGGGGACGAGTTTCCTCAATGCCTTCGACGATGAATATGTTGAAGCAGGCACGGAAGAAGACCAAGATGATTCAGAAAATGCCGAGGATTGATGAGGTGTATCACAGTATTTTCGAGGGAAGTGAAACCCAATTTATTGATTCGACACAAGGGGAGCCAAAGAATATTTATAAGCCTTACCAACTGAGTTGTCAATTCAGCTGCACCTAGAAACGATCTTGCTCACAGCAGTTTATCAGTAGCAACAGTTTTGTAGTAGGAATATTAAAGTAACAGAAGTAGTAAAGTAAAGACAGTAGTAACAATTGCAATAAACAGCAGGATTCGAGTGTGGTAGGCATAGGGATGGATGGACGGGCGTTGCATGGACAAGACAATTCACATGGCAATCAGAACATAGGGCATTTGTAGATAAATAAGATAAAGCATCCAAGTACTAAATAATCATAGGCATGTGTTCCATATATAGTCATACATGCTCGCAATGAGAACTTGCACAACATATTTTGTCTTGCTAGCTCGTTTGTAGTGGGACCTCAAGGGAACTACTGGCAATTAAGGTGCTCCTTTTAATAGAGCACCGGAGCTAAGCATTAACACTCCATGAACACATGTGATTCTCACATCAAAGCCATTCCCTCCGGTTATCCCGATTTACATCGCCGGGGCCATTGGTTCCGGACAACAACGTGTGTATACAACTTGCAGGTAAGACCATAAACAATACTATCATAATGAATCAATAACATGTTCAGATCTGAAATCATGGCACTCGGGCCCTAGTGACAAGCATTAAGCATAACAAGTCGCAACAAAGTCATAAAGTACTAATAGAAGATACTACGCACCATGCCCTACCAATCCGATGCCATTACATGAACGATCTCATCCAATCCCTACCATCCCCATAGCCTACAACGGGGGATTACTCACTCATAGATGGGGGAAACATGGATGGTCGATGGAGAAGCGATGTTGATGATGATGGCGATGATCTCCTCCAATTCCCGTCTGGCAGGTGCCGACGGAGTTTCTGAGTTGTTTCGTGGAATCTGGTGGTGGCGGCGGAGCCGAACTCCTTCTGGAAAAACGTCGAACCCCCCCCCCCCCAAGTTTTTAGGTCAGAAGGCATCTTATAGGCGAAGAGGGAGAACGAGGGGGTGTGCAGGCGGCGGACCACCCTGGCGCGCCAGGAGCCCTGGCGTGGCTGTGGTGTGGCTGGGGCCCAGCCCCTCTCCGTCTCATATTCTAGCTCCAGGTGTCCCTCGGTAAATGACTTTGGCTTTTGTTCCGTCCAATTCCGAGAATGTTCATTTTCTGACTTTCCTGGAACCAAAAATAGCAAACAACAGGCAGCTGGCACTGTGGCTCTTGTTAATAGGTTAGTCCAAGAAATCATATGAAAAGTACTCCAAAGTGTGGACAAAACACAAGAAAGTAGATAAAACCAAGCATGGAACATCAAAAATTATAGATACATTTGCAATGTATCAACATCCCCAAGCTTAACTTCTGGTCGTCCTCGAGTAGGTAAGTGATAAAAAGAAAGAATTATTTTTGAGGTGACATGCACCATCATAAACTTGATCAAAGTATTTGTAAAACATTCAAAGCTGGGATCATAGTACTTCAATCATAACATGAAAGACAAAGTTCTAGCAATAAGACAAAGAAACTATGTTGCAACATGAAAAGGCACAAACAAAAGATTCATGAATAACAATGCTTTGCAAGACGTTTGTTTGTTTCACATAAAGAAAACATAGCATAATGGCATTCAGCTTGTCCCTCATAGAGTAGCAAATATAAATGCATAGGACACCTTCAAAGTTCATAAGAGTGACTAGATACAAATAGTTTAAAACAAGCAATATCAAGGTATGCATCAATCAACTAGTCTTGGGACAATGCACATAGAACTAAGAATGACCACTATGCTCTCAAAGTAGGTGCATAAAGATAGAAGGTGGAGACTCAATATAATGGTGGAAGAAAGGCCTTCATAGAACGAAGCAGATATTCAAGTTTCATAAAGAGCTTCCAAAAATTATGGTACTTATAGCTTTCAGCTCTCATTGCCCCTATCATAAGCATCTTGAAGTGATTCAGGTTAAAGTGAACAAACTATGGTGTACATGCTTGACGAAGTATAAGTTAGAAATCTCATGTCCCTTGAATACGAGGGCCGCTCCTCATGCTACTCAAGTTTAGTCACCGGTAAGTTCTTGTCATCGTAAGTACATGTGTATCATAGAGAACCGCCAGCGGGGTACCCCTTGCCCAATGATACGGAAGAATCCCCATATCAAAATGACAAGGCAAGTAGACAACGAGCATCTGAACAATCTTCTTATTTACCATGTGAATATGGTGCTTTTTTCTCTCTTTCCTCTTTTCTCAAATCTCTTTTTTGCTTTTCTTTTTCTCAATGGCTATCTCTCTCTTTTTTTTATAAGAAGAATGCTTCATAGACAACTCATTATGGTTACGCTGCAGGTTTCCACCATGTCAGCATGGATTAGACCAGCGGCCCAGACGTTTCTCTAACACATATACATAACTCCATGGACTTGCAAGCTCCCCTTTCATTTCACACCGATGACATCCATAGACAAAAGAGCATGATATCAACTAGGTACAAAGTACCAGTGCAATGTTGAAAGCGTCCCCCATAACAGCATGGTTCTGCTAATCCCCAACAAATAAGTGCAAGCATATACAACATAGACGACACAATGGTTCAAGTTTATTAAGGGCAAGAAAAGTAAAGTGTGCCATCAAGTTCATGAGAGCTTTAATCACTAGTTTTCTCATAACAAGTTTAATTCGGAAGGTAAACAAAAACATGAATATACTTGTAATAGCGTATCCTAGTAGGTAGGTATGGTGGACTCTTTGGAATAACTTGGTTTAAGGAGTTGGATGCATGAGTGGAACTCATACTTGGTTATGGAGGCTAGCAAAAGACTAGGGGCGACAAACTAAGAGAGCAATAATGGCCATAATCATGCAGAGCGACAAAACATTATTAATCAAAGCATAAAGTGATACTACAAGTTGAAAACTAAAGGATCATAAAGGCTATGGTGACTTGGGATAGTCATAACATGGTGTGAGCATGCGCCAAGTCAACCCAAATAAAGCATCAAAGGAGAATACCACAATACTATGCTTTAATATGCTAAAACAACGCATGATTCTTCAAAGGCACATTAAGCAATCTCAATTGTTTATAACATGTCATGCTACAACAAAGAATACTAAGCATAAAGACAAAACAATATCAAGCATGGCATGACAAAGCATGGTCCACAGTCAAAAACAAGCTCTCTTTACCACTTAAGCATGAACTTTCCTACTTTTTTCCAATCCAAACCGAACTATTTGAAAACCAATGTATGAAAGAGGGGGTCTGACCAATTTATTCAGCAAACTAAGAAAACCAAGCAAACGAAAAAGCAAAACGAAAACGAAAAAGAAGACGCTCCAAGAACAACACAACTGTGCATGAAACAATAAAAATGAAGTGTTTGGAAGAAACCTGAGATTTTTATTGATGAAGAAGGGGATGCCTTGGGCATCCCCAAGCTTTGACGCTTGTACTTCTTGGATATTTATTGGGGTGACACGCGTGGCATCCCCAAGCTTGAGCTTTAGTCCATCCTTCATCTCATTACACATTCCTTCCATACACCTAAATTTTTTCCTTCATACAAAACTTCAAACAATCTTTATTAGCAACATTAGTGCACTCAATATAATAGGTATTTAGGTTCAGTTCCAACACCAATAAAACTTCCATTAAAACACTAGCTACTGTAGCACTTCCGTAAAAAAGCTCAATTCCCCAAAAGAACAAAAAAAGGAACCAACAAGAAGCAAATACAGAAAATGGCAGAAATCTGTCAAAACAGACCAGCAGGTAAAGTGTTGAACTAACGAAAGTTAGATAACAACCTGGGGCAGAAGCACAAAAATTCACGCTTTAAAAGGACGTACAAAGATTTTACATGATTTTTTGCGGTGAAGCACATAAATCTATTTCGGGACAACAACTTTCCAAGCATTATTTCTCTCTCATTAGAGGTTACTCTTGGCACAAAAAGCAAATAAAAAGGATAAGGAGTGGTTATTACTGAAGTAATAACTTCTAAGACTCATCTAAAACTTTTGGGTTATCTCCCAATAAGTACTTTTCTTTAACGCCTTTAAGTTAGGCATGATAGTTTGAGAGGATGCTCACATAAGAAATATGAATTAAAGTAAAAGAGAGCATCAAGAAGCAAATTTAAAACACATTTAAGTCTAATCCACTTCCTATGCATAGGAATCTTGTATGCAAATAAATTCGCAAAGAACAAAGTGACAGGCATAGGAAGATAAAACAAGAGTAACTTCAAAACTTTTAGCACATAGAGAGGTGTTTCAATACCATGAAAACTTCTACAACCATATTTTCCTCTCTCATAATAATTTTCAGTAGCCTCATGAATAAACTCAACAATATAAATATCACATAAAGCATGCTTTTCATGTTCTACAAAAACATAATTTTTATCAAGCTCAAAAATAGTGGGATTAAAACTTTCAAACCCACTTTTAACAATTCTATAACAAGATGACTAATCATTCAATATAGGACCATCGTCTAGAGCTTTATCATAAACAATTTCTAAGCAAAACTCTTTAGTACCATGCATCTCAAAGTTAGGCACAAATAAAGGATTATCATAGATAACATGAGCATAACATTCATCCTCCTTTGGGAAGCATGGGGGACAATCAAATAATGTAAGGGATAAAGAGTTACTCTCATTAGAAGGTATACATGGGTAGCTAATCCATTCTTCCTCCTTTTGTTCATCACTCTCCTCCTCTTTTTCATCTAATGAGCTTTCAGGTTCATCAATTTCTTCTTTCATAAGATCCTGCAAGGCATTAGTCTCTTCCATTTGTGGAAAGCATCTATTAATATATTCAAGAATATAGCCATTTTCTTCCGTGTAATTATCAAACAAAATTTAAGTATATCATAAACCTCATATTTATAAGGTGAATCATCAATATTTTCAAGCAAACTAGCAAGTTCAAATGCACCCTTCCAAGCAATAAATTCTTCAATTTGTTCCACATCATAAAAGTCACAATTTCCTTTAACATAAGAAGATATGGTAACATTATCATTATACTCACATTGAAAAGGGAGGTGTTTATACCTCTTACAGCAACAAGATTTATCAAAGCAATAAGTAACATTACAAGTAAAGCACACGTTTCTAGCAATGGTATACAATGTATCAATTTGTTCCCATAAGTGTTTCCCTTTTTGTGACAAGCGGTGTTCCTTATATTAATATTTTTGATCTTCCGTGAACCCACCTTGCCAATAAGATTCAGTTTCAAAGAAAACAACCATTGATAGCAAGCATGATAAAGCAAGACAATAACAGACCAACGAAAATAACAACTAGAGTAGGAACTAATTATTTTTGTATTTTTGATAAAGAAACAAGCAAACAAGGCGGAAATAAACTAAGCTTCAACAATAGTGATTCCAAGTGGACTTGATAAATAAAGCTATGCTCCCCAACAACGGCGCCAGAAATTAGTCTTGATGACCCACAAGTATAGGGGGTGTATCGCAGTATTTTCGAGGGAAGTGAAACCCAATTTATTGATTCGACACAAGGGGAGCCAAAGAATATTTATAAGCCTTAACAACTGAGTTATCAATTCAGCTGCACCTGGAAACAATCTTGCTCATAGCAGTTTATCAGTAGCAACAGTTTTGTAGTTGGAATAGTAAAGTAACAGCAGTAGTAAAGTAAAGACAGTAGTAACAATTGCAGTAAATAGTAGGATTCGAGTGCGATAGGCATAGGGATGGATGGATGGGCGTTGCATGGACAAGACAATTCACATGGCAATCAGAACATAGGGCATTTGCATATAAATAAGGTAAAGCATCCAAGTACTAAATAATCATAGGCATGTGTTCCATATATAGTCATACGTGTTCGCAATGAGTACTTGCACAACATCTTTTGTCCTGCCACCCCGTTTGTAGCGGGGCCTCAAGGGAACTACTGGAAATTAAGGTGCTCCTTTTAATAGAGCACCGGAGCAAAGCATTAACACTGCATGAACACATGTGATTCTCACATCAAAGCCATTCCCTCTGGTTATCCCGATTTCTGTCACTCCGGGGCCATTGGTTCCAGACAACAACGTGTGTATACAACTTGCAGGTAAGACCATAAACAATACTATCATAATGAATCAATAACATGTTCAGATCTGAAATCATGGCACTCGGGCCCTAGTGACAAGCATTAAGCATAACAAGTCGCAACAA
The DNA here is from genome assembly GCA_023614405.1 of Avena insularis. NCBI lineage: Eukaryota > Viridiplantae > Streptophyta > Magnoliopsida > Poales > Poaceae > Avena > Avena insularis. Next base: position 570,366,384 of record CM042686.1, read on the forward strand.
AGTCATAAAGCACTAATAGAAGATACTAGGCACCATGCCCTAACAATCCGATGCCATTAAATGAACGATCTCATCCAATCCCTACCATCCCCATAGCCTATAAAGGGGATTACTCACTCATATATGGGGGAAACATGGATGGTCGATGGAGAAGCGATGGTGATGATGATGGCGATGATCTCCTCCAATTCCCCATCCCGGCAAGGTGCCAGAACAGAGTTTCTGGTGCTGTTTCATGGAATCTGGTGGTGGCGGCAGAGCAGAACTCCTTCTAGAAAAACGTCGACCCCCCCTGAGTTTTTAGGTCAGAATGCATCTTATAGGCGAAGAGATCGTGTCTAGGGCGGCCAGACCACCCCCTGGCGCGGCCAGGCCTAGCCCACGCGGTAAGGTGGTGTGGCTAGGCCCCAGCCCCTCTCCGTCTCATATTCTGGCTCCAGGTGTCCCTCAGTAAAATAATGACTTTGGCTTTTGTCCCATCCAATTCCGAGAATGTTCATTTTCTGACTTTCCTGGAACCAAAAACAGCAGAAAACAGGCAGCTCGCACTATGGCTCTTGTTAATAGGTTAGTCCAAGAAATCATATGAAAAGTACTCCAAAGTGTGGACAAAACACAAGAAAGTAGATAAAACCAAGCATGGAACATAAAAAATTATAGATACATTTGCAATGTATCAAGGATGCTGAGGCAAACCCGCATGGTGACACCAAAGCCAAAGCTACCAACGGCTAAGAAAACATGCCTTCCCCTGTCGCGAATGACCCGGCAGGAGATGCTCCTTGAAGCAACAAAACTTTAAAATTTGTTAAATCCCCGGTATGTCGGGTGTAGATGTAATATGCACTTTGAAGTTGTTTTGCTACAAGTTATGTTTTTTATGTAGGATCAATTTGGGCGAAGTCCCCGGGTTTTATTTTCTTGTTCTCTCAATTTAGTGACTTGGCTCGCGTCTACCATTATTCGGCATTCGACTTATGGGTCTGAGGTCAAAAAATTAATCTAACAATACTTGAAGCTTTTAGTATTAGCTCAAAATAATTCGGCATAAAAAAAATAAAGTAAGTAGAGGGGTTATTCCAGAAAACAAATGTCATCTCGATTACGTTCCTTTCCTTAGTCATTTTTCATGTGTCCAGCAATTCCAAACTTGTTCTCTTGTTTGCCATGAAGCCAATTCTTTTTAGACAACAACAAGTCGAAGAGTTAGCTTTTGGTGCCGACACACTACTAACTCGGCTAAGGTGTAAGTAATTTAAGCTAGCCGACATATTAGGTAAATACAAAAAAGACTATTACTACTAAGGCAGTCCCCGAGTTTCTGCTCGAGGTGCCGAGATTTCATTGATAAGCTCATTGTCGACATACAAGCCGACATATGAGAGTTCGAGATACATACACTTTTAGCTAAGTGTAAAATGGACGAAGTAGTGCTACGTTCCATGGCCATTTTGATTCTTCTCTGGACCTGTTTGCCTTGTTCTTCTCCTGCGGCTGAGCATCTATGAGATAGTATGCATCATTGTGCAAAGCTTTGCTCATGATAAATGGACCTTCCCAAGGGGGTGAGAGCTTATGCATGCCGGCAGTGTGTTGCACCAGCCGAAGTAACAAATCACCTTCCCGGAAAACTCAAGGGTTCACTTTCCAGCTATGGTAGCGTTGGAGGTTTTGTTGATATATGGCGGATCTAGACAATGCCAATTCTCTTGCATCTTATATTAGATCAACATCATTTTGTCGGGCTTCTTGCACTTCGGCTTCTGTGTATTGGGTGACCCTAGGCGAATCATGCTCTATGTCAGCTAGCAATACAGCTTATGCCCCATATACCAGAAAGAAATGTGTATAGCCTGATTATTGATTCGGAGTTGTTCTTAAGCTCCATAATACCGCTGGGAGTTCATCAATCCAACACCCCGATGATCTTTGCAGCGGCTCAATGAGCCGGGTTTTTTATCCTGGACAATACTAGTCTGTTGGATGTTTCTACTTGCCCGTTTGATGCGGGGTGGGCTACTAATGCGACATCTAGCCGGATTCTCTTGTCTTGGCAGAACCAAGCAAACGCTCCTTCAGTGAAATTTGTGCCATTATCTGTTATGATACTGTGTGGATACCCGTATCTCAGGATAATATCCTTGAGAAATGACACGGCAATAGCTCCATCACACTTTCTTATCGGCTTTACTTCAATCCACTTCATAAACTTGTCCACCATGACTAATATATGGGTCTTGTTTCCCTTGGCAGGCCTAAACGTTCCAACCATATCCAAACACCAGACATCAAAGGGCCAAGTGATAGGTATAGTTTTGAGTCCAGACATTGGCATATGTGTTTTGCTAGCATACCTATGACACCGATTACATTTCCTCACAAGTTCCTCGGCTTGCTGCAAGGCACTTGGCTAGTAAAATCCATGCTGAAAAGCTTTTGCCACTAGGGCCCTGTACGAGGCATGATGCCCACATTCCTCCTGATGAATATCTTAGAGGATGTCCAACCCTTCTTCTAGGACAACACATCGATGCAAGACACTTGTGACACTCCTCTTGTATAACTCGGGATTGATTAAAGTATATGCCTTTGCTCTACTCTGCACTTGCCTCAAAAGTATCTCATCACTTGGCAAAGTTCCTTCTTTCAAGAACTCAAATATTGGTTGTGCCCATGCTGGTATAACACGGGTCGAGAAAAGAACTTCGTCAACCTCCATTGGATCAACTGACATAACCTCTGCCAGATTAAGCTGAACAGTTCCCGGGTTCCGCAAAGCAATCCCTGGGTTTACCGAGGCAGTCCTCGGGTTTGCCGAGATGTTCCCCCAGTCAATGTCCATTAGGGTAGCTTCTGATACGGGGTTTGCGGGATATAGATTGATTCAAATTCTGGTGAAGGGGTAATAGATGGTTTTCTCAAAAGCTCCAAAGCAACTCTTGGCGGGATTACTTGCCGAGATGAACCTAGCTTAGATAACACGTTGGCTGCATCATTTTCAGCTCGTGGTACATGATGGAATTCACATCCCTGAAAGTACCCACATATCTTTTGGACGTGAAATCTGTATAGGGCCATGTTCGCGTCTAATGCATCCCAATGACTAGAAACTTGCTGCCCCCACTAAATCCGAATCTCTGAAGCATTGTATCTGACGTATCCCAATCTCCTTTGCCACATTTAGCCCATGAACGAGCACCTCATACTCGGCCACATTGTTTGATGCTCGAAAGTGGATCTGAAGCACATATCTCAATTGGTCTTTCTTGGGCAAGTTAAGGACTACCCCGGCCCCTAATCCGTCCTTCAACTTTGATCCATCAAAATGCATTCTCTAGTAGTTTGAATCTGGCAAGGGTGGTTCGTATTGCATTTTTGCCCAATCCACGAAAAAGTCGACCACAGCCTAAGACTTGATCGTGTCCCTTCTATCATATTGTGGAGCATAAGGGGCTAATTCAATTTCCCATTTGGTGATCCGGCCACTTGCATCCGTGTTGCTCATTATCTCGGATATAGGCACTTCACATATCACCTTTACCGGGTGTTCAGTGCTTAAGCTTCTTGGCCGCCATATATACGCCATATGCCATCTTCTAATAATGAGGATAGTTCTGTTTTGAAGTGGATAACACCTTGCTTAGGTAATGTACTGGCCTCTGCACCGACTTACCCTCCTTGTTATGCTCCACCACTATCACAACACTTACAACTCGGTTGGTCACTACTATGTAGAGCAACATCGGCTCTTTGGATAATGGCGAGGCCAACACAAGTGCAAAGGCTAGTATCTTTTTGTGTTCATGAAAGGCACTATCTGCTTGCGATGTCCATATGAACTTATTTGATTTTGTCATTAACTGGTGGAGAGGCAAAGCCTTTTATCCTAGCCGACATACAAACCAACTCAACGATGCCAAGCAACCAGTAAACTTCTGAACATCGTTGAGACACTTCGGCAATTCCATGCGCTCAATAGCTCGGATTTTGGTTGGGTTTGCTTTGATACCTCGGCTAGACATGAGGAAACCGAGTAACTTTCCGGACGGGACACCAAAAGTGCATTTTTCTGGGTTAAGCTTCATTCGGAGCCTTCTTAAGTTCACGAATGTTTGTCGGATATCATCTAGGAGTGTTTTACATTCCTTGGTTTTTATCACCACATCATCGACATATACTTGAACATTTTTTCCAATTTGATCATGTAAACATTTTTGCATGCACCTCTGACATGTTGCTTCTGCATTACGTAAGCCAAACGGCATAGTGCACAATAAGCCCCATACGGGGTGATAAAAGTAGTCTTTATTTGGTCATCCGGGTTCAAAAGTATTTGGTGGAAACCAGAATATGCATCTACGAATGACAAGAGTTCACACCAAGTGGTTGAATTAATGACCTGATCTATCCTTAGTAGTGGGAATGGATCTTTTGCACACGCCTTATTTAGGACCGCATAATCGATACACATATGCCACACTACTACTATGTTCGGATCATCTTTCTTATTTTCTACAAACACCGGATTAGATAGCCAATCCGGGAAAAGTACTTCCATGATAAACCTGACTACAAGGAGACGAGCTATCTCATCACCAATGACTTTTCTCCTATCTTCGGCGAAGTGGTGGAGAGGTTGCTTCACCGGCTTTGCGCCGGGTCTGACGTGCAAAGAGTGCTTAGCCAGCTCCCTTGGCACACCTTGCAGATCCTGTGTGGACCAAGCAAAGATATCCCGATTCTCACGGAGGAAGCTGACGAACTCACTTTCCTATTTGTCGTGAAGTCCTGCACCAATAGTTATGGTGCACTCTAGGAATTGATCATCAATTGGCACCTTCTTGGTATATTTTGTTAGCTGAAATGACACACTTCCATGTGGGTTACTCATTGCTAGCATATTCAGCTATGCGGACTGAGCCAGTGCTGCCACCTCTTGGATCCTTTTCTTCTCCTGTGCGATCACCAATGACTCGGCTAGGCTTGACCCAGCTGAGGCACATTCCATAAAGCGCCTAAAGTCCCCTGCTATGGTGATGACCCCATTTGGGCCTAGCATTTTCATCTTTAAATAATGGATGTGATCACTTGCCATAAACTTTGAAAGAGCTGGCCTGCTGAGTAATGCATGGTAATAGTTGTCCATATCCACTACCTCAAACTCCAAGTTCTCCATCTGACAATTATCTCTTGTGTCGAATAAGACGTCAATCCGAACCTTTCCAATGGGCTCACAAGACAACCTAGGCACAAGGCCATGAAAAGGGGTCTTGGTTGCATGTAGTATATTCTCTGAGACTCCCAGCTTGTGCATGGTGTCTTTATACAATATATTAATGCTACTGCCATTGTTAATCAACACCTTGGAAAACTTCACCTTAATGTTTGGCCCGATGAAAGTTGGGTCAAGCACCAAAGCGTATGATCCAGGACTCGGCATGAGCCTGGGGTGATCCTTGATACTCCATATGATTTCCTGTTCAGACCAATGCATGTACCTCAGTACAACCACATTGACCTCCATATGCCGGTGTCGCACACTCTGCCTATCAGTTTCTTCCATGGTAAACACACAATAAGCTTGGTGATGCTCTCTGTACTCATTTATCCCATCATTGTTGGGGTTCCTTTGGTTCGGCTGGTTCTGGTTCTCTAACTGATGCACTACGTCCCTTCTGTCGTGATTCTCATACCTCGGCAGGGGGCGGCGGCAACATCAGTTGCTGCACATTCTCTCTCGTGAGCTGCAGCTACTGAGGTGCATCATGCCGAGGTGCTTCGTGCCGAGGTGCCTATGCATTCCCCGTGTTGCTTTGTTCTATCTTCCTCATCCACTCACACTGCCGAGTCGTGTGGTTTGCCAGGTTACCTGGGTTAGGCGTGTGAAACTTGCATGGCTGATCCAGCATAACTTCATGCGTATACCGCGCCCTGTATTTCTTTTCTTGCCACTGTTTCTTCTGCTCTGGTGTCCAAGTTTTCTTGCCATCATTTCTTGGGATCCACTGTTGTCATCCATTCTGCTGGTGCTGGCTGTTCCTAGCTCCGGGCTGATCTTGATCTACAGCAGCAACTTGATGTGAGCCATATCTATAATCCGGCCTGTCATCTCTTCTCTTACCCCGGTAATCGTTTTTCCGGGATGACCCGGCTCCATCACGGGGTTAGTACTCGTCATTTGACTCGTTGCACATGAGACGAGGTTGCGTTGGGTCACCTAGTGAATACGAGTCAGCTATTATGCTTGTATCAGCCAACGTAGTTTGCATATCCCTTTGCAACTTTTGCCATAATAGGCTTCCATACCTGCACCCTTGTGCAAACCATGCAATAGCCTATGACTCGATTACTCCTTCGCATGAATTGCGCATATTGCACCACCGAGTAAAAAACTCGCGGTTTGTATCGTTCGGCCTCTGCCTCCACATCGCCAGTTGTTGCGGCCTATTCGGCCTCTTGTACATGCTTGTGAAGTTATTGATAAACATTTCTTCAAAATCTATCCAGTAGTTGATACTTCCTACTAGAATATTGTTGAGCCATACTCTCGTTGGTCGTTCTAACATTTGAGGCACATACCTCACGGCCCATCTCAAATTGCCCCCGGCAATGTTTACCACAGTGGCATAATCAATCAACCAATCTTCTGGCTTTGTACTGTCATCATATGTCTTTGTCCCTCTGGCCAGCTGGAAGTTCAGCACTAATGGTTCTCTCATAATCCAAGGTCCAAAACACGCTGGACCTGGAGGATCTTGTCCCTTCATCATTTCCGACCTATAAATCCGGTCCAATTTTAATCTTGCATCATCCGGCTGCAGGTTCGTATTTCCCAGCCACGACCCTATTACACGATGATCCGGCTTGGGAAACTTGGCATTTGCCATTGCCGAATAACCATCATCATATTTGTTTTGACCCGGATTAACATATTGCTACTACATAGCTGGCCGGCACTTTGCTCTTGCTGAGGTATGCACTATTGCTGATGTTGCTGAGGTGGATTTTGTCCAGCTCTTGCCGAGTTACGCTGTCCGACATTACCGTTCCCAGTGTTTCCCTATCATGCACGACCTTGGCCAAGGTTACCTCGTCCACCTTCACTTCGGCTAGCACTGTGTCGATCCTCATCACACTATATTGCTTTTCCGTTCCTTGCCCTTGCTGGGTCATATGGGACCATCTGCTTATTGTTTCTCCCCGAGGTCACTACCTCCTCTCTTCTTGGGCTTGCATGTGGGGATGATGCTGCCACGATGGATTTTGCCGGAGCAACCCCCGCTAAATGAACAACTCAGGAGCCCCTGCCCTTGTTGGGTTTGCCTTGACCAACTCCTCATTTTGCGTGTTAACAATTTTTACTAACTCAATAAATCTCTCATGCTGCCTCTCCCGGGCTTCGCCGCTCAGACCCTCTAACTCGAACACTGTTGCATTTGTAGCCCTGAGGTTCTTTGCCGGGTGCTATACCTCGGCAAACCTGCTGACATAAGGGTAGCTGAGTGCCCCTACCTAGGTACATATTCCTTGTCTATCTCACTGATGAGGTTTCTACCCCTAATCTTCACACCATCCATACGAGTAGGACTAGTCTTAATCTTGTTTGCTTTTGTGTACTCATGCAACATGATGTTTAACGCTTGCTGAGCTGCTGCTACTTTCTTTGCCCCTGATATGATTTTCAGCCAGGTCTCCTCTAGCTCGGCCTGTGCCTGAGTTGGGTCTACTAGGGAAATAGCTCATGAAAACTACCATCAAGCAAGAAAACGACAAGTCTTTGGTCATAGCTCTCAAACATGTACCAGGGTCTTATGGTCATTGCAAATAACCCTAGAACCCTAAAACTATGGGTAATAACTCGAAAATGATGAGTTTTTGGTCATGACTCCCAAACATGTATCAGGTCTTTCGGTCGTTGTTAATCACCCTCGAACCCCAAATCTATGGGAAATAGCTCATGAAAACGTCCATAAAGCGCGAAAGCGACAAGTTCTTGGTCATAACTCCCAAACATGTATCTGGTCTTACGGTCGTTGTAAATCGCCCTAGAACCCCAAATCCATGGTCAATAGCTCATGAAAAAGGCCATAAACCACAAAAACGACGAGTTTTTGGTCATAACTCTCAAACATGTATGAGGTCTTACAGTCATTGTAAATCGCCCTAGAACCACAAAACAATGGGAAACAGATCATGAAAACGGACATAAAGCGCGAAAACGATGAGTTTTGGGTCATGACTCTCAAACATGTATCGGGTCTTGTGGTCGTTGTTAATTTCCCTCGAACCCCAAAACTATGGGTAATAGCTCATGAAAAAGGCCATAAAGCGTGAAGACGACAATTTTTTGGTCATAACTCTCAAACATGTATAGGGTCTTACGGTCGTTGTAAATCGCCCTAGAACCCATGGGCAACAGATCATGAAAACGGACATAAAGCGCGAAAACGACGAGTTTTGGGTCATGACTCTCAAACATGTATCGGGTCTTACGGTCATTGTTAATCGCCCTTGAGACCCAAAACTATGGGAAATAGCTCATGAAATAAAACGTCCATAAAGCGCGAAAACGACAAGTTCTTGGTCATAACTCCCAAACATGTATCGGGTCTTACGGTCGTTGTAAATCGCCCTAGAACCCCAAAGTTATGGTCTCTCATGAAAAGGCCACAAAGCGCAAAAAGAACGTGTTTTTGGTCATAACTCTCAAACATGTATCAGGTCTTATGGTCATTGTAAATCGCCTTAGAACCCTAAAAGGGTGCGCAATAGCTCATGAAAACAACCATAAAGCACGAAAACAACGCGTTTTTGGTCATATCTCTCAAACATGTATCTAGTCTTACAGTCGTTTTAAATCTCCCTAGACCCCTGAAACTATGGGCAACAGCTCATGAAAACATCCATAATTCGCAAAAACGACAAGTTCTTGGTTATAACTCTCGAACATGTATTGAGTCTTACAATCGTTGTAAATCTCCCTAGAACCCCAAAGTTATGGTCAATAGCTCATGAAAACGGTCATAAAGTGCAAAATGATGAGTTTTTAGTCATAACTCTCAAACATGTATAAGGTTTTACGGTCATTGTAAATCTCCCTAAATCCCTAGAACTAAGGGAAATAGATCATGAAAATGGCCATAAAGCATGAAAACTACGAGTTTTTGGTCATATATATCAAACATGTATCTAGTCTTACGGACATTTTTAATCTCCCTAAAACCTCAAAACTATGGACAATAGCTCATGAAAACTGTCATAAAGCAATAAAACGACGAGTCTTTGGTCATAACTCTCAAACATGTATCGGGGTCTTACGGTCATTGTAAATCACCCTAGAACCCCAAAATTGTGGGTAATAGCTCGAAAGCGACGAGTTTTTGGTCATGACTCTCAAACATGTATCAGGTCTTACGGTCATTGTTAATCGCCCTCAAACCCCAAAACTATGGGCAATAGCTCATGAAAACGTCCATAAAGCGCGAAAACAGAAAGTTCTTGGTCATAACTCCTAAACATGTATTAGATCTTATGGTCATTGTAAATCGCCCTAGAACCCCAAAACTATGGTCAATAGCTCACGAAAAAGGCCGTAAAGCGCAAAAACGACGAGTTTTTCGTCATGACTCTCAAACATGTATTGTTTCCTACGGTCGTTGTAAATCGCCATAGAACCCCAAAACGGTAGGCAACAGATCATGAAAACAGACATAAACCGTGAAAACGACGAGTTTTGGGTCATGACTCTCAAACATGTATCGGGTCTTACGGTCGTTGTTAATCGCCCTCGAACCCCAAAACTATGGGCAATAGCTAATGAAAACATCCAAAAAGCGCAAAAATGACAAGTTCTTGGTCATCACTCCCAAACATGTATTGGGTCGTACGATCGTTGTAAATAGCCGTAGAACCCCAAAGCTATGGTCAATAGCTCATGATAAGGCCACAAAGCGCAAAAAAGACGAGTTTTTGGTCATAACTCTCAAACACGTATCATGTCTTATGGTCGTTGTAAATCACCCTAGAACCCCAAAAGGGTGGGGAATAGCTCATGAAAACGGTCATAAAGAGCGAAAACAACGAGTTTTTGGTCATATCTCTCAAACATGTATCTAGTCTTACGGTCGTTTTAAATCTCCCTAGAACCTCGAAACTATGGGCAATAGCTCATGAAAATAGCCATAAAGAGCGAAAACGACTAGTTTTTTGTCAAAATCTCGAACATGTATCAGGTCTTACTATCATTTTCAATCTCCCTAGAATCCTAAGACTATAGGTAATAGCTCAATGGAACGGTCATAAAGCGCGAAAACGACGAGTTTTTGGTCATAAATCACAAACATGTATCGGGTCTCACTGTCATTGTCAATCACCCTAGAATCCCAAAATTGTAGGCAATATCTCAATGAAATGGCCATAAAGTGCGAAAACGACGAGTTTTTGGTCATAACTCTCAAACATATATCGGGTCTTACGATCGTTGTAAATCGCCCTTGAACCCAAAAACTATGGTCAATAGCTTATGAAAACAGTCATAAAACAAAAAATGACGAGTTTTTGGTCATAAATCTCAAACATGTATCGGGTCTTACGGTCGTTGTAAATCTCCCAAGAACCCCAAAGATGTGGGCTATAGCTCATGAAAACGGCCATAAAGCGCGAAAACGACGAGCTTTTGGTCATAACTCTCCAACATGTATTGGGTCTTATAGTCGGTGTAATTTGCCCTCGAACCCCAAAACTATGGGAAATAGCTCATGAAAACGACCATAAAGCGCGAAAACGACAAGTTCTCGGTCATAACACTCAAACATGTATCGGGTCTTATGGTCATTGTAAATCGCCCTCGAACCCCAAAACTATGGGCAATAGCTCATAAAAATGTCCATAAAGCGCAAAAACAACAAGTTCTTGATCATAACGCTCAAACATGTATCATGTCTTACCGTCTTGTAAATCGCCCAAGATACCAAAATTGTGGGCAATAGCACATGAAAACGTCCATAAAGCGCGAAAACGACGAGTGTTTGGTGATAACTCTCAAACATGTATCAGGTCTTACTGTCATTTTCAATCGCCCTAGAATCCCAAAACTATGGGCAATAGCTCAATGAAACGGCCATAAAGCGCGAAAACGACGAGTTTTGGTCATAACTCTCAAACATGTATCGGGTCTTATGGTCATTGTAAATCACTCTCGAACCCCAAAACTATGGAAATAGCTCATGAAAATGTCCATAAAGCGTGAAAACGACAAGTTCTTGGTTATAACACTCAAACATGTATCGAGACTTATGGTCGTTGTAAATCGTCCTCGAACCCCAAAACTATGGGCAATAGCTCATGAAAACATCCATAAAGCGCGAAAACGACAAGTTCTTGGTCATAACTCTCAAATATGTATCTGGTCTTAAGGTCGTTATAAATTGCCCAAGAACCCCCAAATTGTGGGTAATAGCTCATAAAAACGTCCATAAAGCGCGAAAACGACGAGTTTTTGGTTATAACTCTCAAACATGTATCAGGTGTTAGTATCATTTTCAATCGCCCTAGAACCCCAAAACTATGGGCAATAGCTCATGAAAACAGCCATAAAGCACGAAAACGACAAGTTTTTGGTCATAACTCTCAAACATTTATCGGGTCTTACGGTCGTTGTAAATCGCCCTCGAACCCCAAAACTGTGGTCAATAGCAATGAAAACAGCCATAGAGTGAAAACGACTAGTTTTTGGTCATAACTCTCAAACATGTATTAGTTCTTACTGTCATTGGCAATCGCCCTAGAATTCCAGAATTGTAGGCAATAGCTTAATGGAACGGCCATAAAGCACGAAAACGACGAGTTTCTGGTCATAACTCTCAAACATTTATCGGGTCTTACGGTCGTTGTAAATCGCCCTCGAACCCCAAAACTGTGGTCAATAGCAATGAAAACGGCCATAAAGAGTGAAAACGACTACTTTTTGGTCATTACTCTCAAACATATATTAGTTCTTACTGTCATTGGCAATCGCCCTAGAATCCCAAAATTGTAGGCAATAGCTCAATGGAACAGCCATAAAGCGCGAAAACGACGAGTTTTTGGTCATAACTCTCAAACATGTATCGGGTCTTACGGTCGTTGTAAATCTACCTAGAAGCCCAAAACTAAGGGCAATAGATCATGAAAATGACCATAAAGCACGAAAACGATGAGTTTTTGGTCATATCTATCAAACATGTATCTAGTGTTATGGTCATTTTAAATCTCCCTAGAACCCCAAAACTATGGGCAGTAGCTCATGAAAACTACCATAAAGCGAGAAAACAACGGGTCTTTGATCATCACTCTCAAACATGTATCGAGGTCTTACTGTCATTGTAAATCACCCTTAAACCCCAAAACTATGGGCAATAGCTCATGAAAACATCCATAAAGCGTGAAATTGACAAGTTCTTGGTCATAACTCCCAAACATGTATTGGATCTTACGGTCATTGTAAATCACCCTAGAACCCGAAAGCTATGATCAGTAGTGTTGGAATTATGCCCTAGAGGCAATAATAAAGATGTTATTATTATAATTCTTGTTCATGATAAAGTTTATATTCCATTCTAGAATTGTATTAAGCGGAAACATTAATACTTGTGTGGTTTGTGAACAACACCGTGTCCCTAGTACGCCTCTATGGACTAGCTCATTGATCAATGATGGTTAAGGTTTACTAACCATAGACATGAGTTGTCAATTGATAATGAGATCATATCATTGGGAGAATGATATGGTGGACAGACCCAAACTAAGCGAAGCAATTAGATCGTGTCATCGTGTTCGTCTTTGCGAAGCTTTTCCTATGTCAAATATTGTATTCCTTAGACCATGAGATAATACAACTCCCTGGTATCGGAAGAAAGCTTTGAGGTCATCAAACGTCATCCTATGAGAGGGTGATCATAAAGGTGTCTCTCAGGTGATCGGAAAGTATCTGTTGGGTTGTATGTATCGAGATGGGATTTGTCCCTCCCAAGTCGGAGAGATATACTTCGGCCCACTTTCGGTAATAGATATCAACACGCTTGCAAGCATGTGGTTAAGGAGTTAATCACGGTGATATCGGATTACGGAACGAGTAAAGTACTTTAACGTGAACGAGATTGAACTAGGTATGACGATACCGACGATCGAATCTCGGGCAAGTAAAATATCGCGAGACGAAGGGAATATATATATGGGATTGATTGAATCCTGGCATCGTGGTTCATCCGATATGATCATCGATGAATGTGTGGGAGTCAATATGGGTGCCTGCAACCCATTGTTGATTATTGATAGAAGATCATGTTCGCATATTCTCGAACCGCGGTCACACATAATGTGTCTCGACACTAGGATAGATTGGATAATTGGTTTATGAATTTTTGTTCGAGTCTCGGATGGGATCCGGATATCACGAGAGGTTCGGAATGGTCCTGAGAATAAGATTCATATAAGGCGGTGCAGTTTTTGGAGTTGAATTGTTAGGATTAATCGGTATTACCTAAGCTTTAGAACCTTCCTAAGGGGCCAACGTGGTCCCACCTTCCGGGAGGGGGCATGGGCCTATGAGGGAGTGTCCTGGCCGCATTGGGCCAGGGGCACAAGGCCCCATAGGGCCTAGCCGATTCTAGATAGATTTAACTCGTTTAAATCTAGGGATAGAATTTCTAGATAAGGGAGAGTTTAAATCGTTTAAACTAGAGATAGGCTTGGAGGAGGGTCTAGGGCTGGCCGCCGCCACCCCCTCTATATATAGAGGGATGGTGCGCCCCCTCCCCCCTACACACATCTCCCTCCAAGCCCTAGTAGCCCTGCTGCCTTCCTCTCTCCCTCCCGATCGCTTGTAGGCGAAGCCTGCAGCAGAAATTCTCCACCATATACACCACGCCGTGTTGTAGATCCAATCCATCTCTCCACCATACTTGCTGGTCCGAGGAAGGAGGAGACGCCGAGGTGCTGCGTGTGCATCTCACGGAGGCACCGCCACTTGTGGTGCTAGATCGGATCGGATTGCGAGGAGGAGAAGCGATACGACTACATCACCCACGTTGACGAACGTTCATGTCTTGAATCTTCAAGGGTATGAAGATCTAATCCAATCTCTCTCGTTGTTTGCATCTCCTAGATTAGATCTTGGCTTTCCCTCTGTTCGCTTCCGTAGAAAATTTTGATTTACTATGCTGCGAAACCCTTCAAGTAGCTCATGAAAAAGGCCATAAACCGCAAAAACGACGAGTTTTTGGTCATTACTCTCAAACATGTATCAGGTCTTACGGTCATTGTAAATCGCCCTAGAACCCCAAAAAGGTGGGCAATAGATCATGAAAACGGACATAAAGTGCAAAAATGAGGAGTTTTTGGTCATGACTCTCAAACATGTCTCGGGTCTTACGATCATTGTTAATCGCCCTCGAACCCTAAAACTATGGGCAATAGCTCATGAAAACATCCATAAAGCGCGAAAACGATAAGTTATTGGTCATAACACCCAAACATGTATCACGTCTTACAGTCATTGTAAATTTCCCTAGAACCCCAAAGTTATGGTCAATAGCTCATCAAAAGGCCATAAAGCGCAAAAAGGACGATTTTTAGGTCATAACTCTGAAACATGTATCAAGTGTTATGGTCGTTGTAAATCGCCTTAGAACCCCAAAAGAGTGGGCAATAGCTCATGAAAATGGCCATAAAGCCCGAAAATAACGAGTTTTTGGTCATATCTCTCAAACATGTATATAGTCTTACGGCCATTTTAAATCTCCCTAGAATCCTAAAACTACGGGCAATAGCTCATGAAAACATCCATAAATCGCAAAAACAACAAGTTCTTGGTCATAACTCTTGAACATGTATCGAGTTTTATGGTTATTGTAAATCGCCCTAGAACCCCAAAATTGTGGTCAATAGCAATGAAAATGGTAATAAAGCGTGAAAACAACTAGTTTTTGGTCATAACTCTCAAACATGTATCTAGTCTTACTGTCGTTTTAAATCTCCCTAGAACCCCAAAACTATGGTCAATAGCTCATGAAAACGGGCATAAAGTGCAAAAACAAAGAGTTTTTGGTCATAACACTCAAACTTGTATAAGGTCTTACAATCATTGTAAATCTCCCTAAAAACCCCAAAACTAAGGGCAATAGATCATGAAAACAGCCATAAAGCATGAAAACGACGAGTTTTTGGTCATATCTATAAAACATGTATTTGGTCTTATGGTCATTTTAGATTGCCCTAGAATCGCAAAACTATGGGCAATAACTCATGAAAACTGCCATCAAGCGTGAAAACGACGAGTATTTCATCATAACTCTCAAACATTTATTGGGGTCTTACGGTCATTGTAAATCGCCCTAGAACCCCAAAACTATGGGAATAGCTCGAAAATGACGAGTTTTGGGTCATGACTCTCAAACATGTATCAAGTCTTACGGCCGTTGTTAATCGCCCTCGAACCCCAAAACTATGGGCAATAGCTCATGAAAACATCCATAAAGCATGAAAATGACAAGTTCTTGGTCATAACTCCCAAACATGTATCGGGTAGTCAATAGCTCATGAAAAAGGCCATAAAGTGCAATAACAACGAGTTTTTGGTCATAACTATCAAACATGTATCAGGGATTACGGTTGTTGTTACTCGCCCTCGAACCGCAAAACTATGGTCGATAGCTCATGAAAATGGCCATTAAGCGCGAAAACGACAAATTTTTGGTCATAACTCGCAAACATGTATCGGGTCTTACGGTCGTTGTAAATCGCCCTCAAACCCAAAAACTATGGGCAATAGCTCATGAAAACGTCCACAAAGCACGAAAACGACGAGTTTTTGTCATAACTCTCAAACATGTATCTAGTCTTACGGTCGTTGTAAATCGTCCTAGAACCCCAAAACTATGGTCAATAACTCATGAAAATGGCCATAAAACGCAAAAACGCTGATTTTTTTGTCATTAATCTCAAACATGTATTGGGTCTTATGGTCATTGTAAATCGTCCAGGAAGGCCAAAACTATGGGAAATAGCTCATGAAAACGGCCATAAAGGCTGAAAATGTCCAGTTTTTGGTCATAACTCTCAAACATGTATCTATTTTTACGGTCGTTTTAAATCTCCCTAAAACCCTAAAACCATGGGCAATAGCTCAAAATGGCCATAAAGTGTGAAAACGACGAGTTTTTGTTCATAACTCAAACATTTATCAGGTCTTACGGTCGTTGTAAATCGCCCTCGAACCCCAAAACCATGGGCAATAGCTCATGCAAACGGCCATAAAGAGCGAAAACGACTAGCTTTTGTTCATAACTCTCAAACATGTATCATGTCTTACTGTCATTGTCAATCACCCTAGAATCCAAAAATTGTAGGCAATAGATCATGAAAATGGCCATAAAGCACGAAAACGATGAGTTTTTGGTCATATCTATCAAAATTGTATCTAGTCTTACAGTCATTTTAAATATTCCTAGAACCCCAAAACTATGGGTAATAGCTCATGAAAACTACCATAAATCGATAAAACGACGAGTCTTTGGTCATAACTCTCAAACATGTATCGGGGTCTTACGGTCATTTTAAATCGCCCTAGAAGTCCAAAACTGCGGGTAATAGCTCAAAACAACGAGTTTTTGGCCATGACTCTCAAACATGTATCAGGTCTTACGATCATTGTTAATCTCCCTCGAACCCCAAAACTATGGGCAATAGCTCATGAAAACGTCCATAAAGCGCGAAAACGACAAGTTCTTGGTCATAACTCCCAAACATGTATCGGGTCTTATGGTCGTTGTAAATCGCCCTAGAACCCCAAAGGTATGGTCAGTAGCTCATGAAAAAGGCCATAAAGCGCAAAAACGACGAGTTTTGGTCATAACTATCAAACATGTATCTGGTCTTACGGTCGTTGTAAATCGCCGTAGAACCCCAAAACAGTGGGCAATAGATCATGAAAATGAACACAAAGCGCGAAAACGACGAGTTTTGGGTCATGACTCTCAAACATGTATCAGGTATTACGGTCGTTGTTAATCGCCCTCAAACCCCAAAACTATGGGCAATAGCACATGAAAACATCCATAAAGCGCGAAAACGACAAGTTCTTTGTCATTACTCTCAAACATGTTTGGTTCTTATGGTCATTGTAAATCGCCATAGAACCCCAAAGCTATGGTCAATAGATAGAAAAAGGCCATAAAGCGCAAAACGGACGAGTTTTTGGTCATAACTCTCAAACATGTATAAGGTCTTACGGTCATTGTTAATCTCCCTAGAACCCCAAAAGGGTAGGACATAGCTCATGAAAACAACCATAAAGGACGAAAACAACAGGTTTTTGTCATATCTCTCAGACATGTATCTAGTCTTATGGTCATTTAAATCTCCCTAGAACCCCAAAACAATGGGCAATAGCTCATGAAAACATCCAGAAATTGCAAAAACGACAAGTTCTTGGTCATAACTCTCGAACATGTATCGAGTATTACAGTCATTGTAAATTGATACTTCCATAACGTATCAAGATGAAGAATGGACTAAAGCTCAAGCTTGGGGATGCCACGCGTGTCACCCCAAGAAATATCCAAGAAGTACAAGCGTCAAAGCTTGGGGATGCCCAAGGCATCCCCTTCTCCATCAATAAAAATCTCAGGTTTCTTCCAAACACTTCATTTTTATTGTTTCATGCACAGTTGTGTTGTTCTTAGAGCGTCTTAGTTTTCGTTTTCGTTTGCTTGGTTTTCTTAGTTTGCTTGAATAAATTGGTTAGATCCCAACACACTTCTTTTGGAGAGAGACACACCTCGTTATTCATTGCCTAGAACACTCTAGTTTTCATTCTTATTGTTTTGTGAGTGTTCTCTTTTGCTAGCACTATGTTTAGCCTTAGTTTTCTTGTGCTTTCATCTTAGAACTTTTTAGTTCTTCTTTGTGGTTTTGTGAGACAAGCTCACTGATCTTTATTTATTATTATCTTTGTGAGTTGTTTCAAATAAGATTTGTTTGGATTGGAAAAGAGTAGGAAAAGTTCATGCTTAAGTGGTAAAAAGGAGCTTGTTTTTGACTGTGGCCTATGCTTTGTCATGTCATGCTTGATATTGTTTTGGCTTTATGCTTAGTGATTTTTGTTGTAGCATGACATGTTATAAACAATTGAGATTGCTTAATGTGCCTTGAAAGAATCATGCGTTGTTTTAGCATATTAAAGCATAGTATTGTGGTATTATCCTGATGCTTTATTTGGGTTGACTTGGCGCATGCTCACACCATGTTAAGACTATCCCAAGTCACCATAGCCTTTATGATCCTTTAGTTTTCGACTTGTAATATCACTTTATGCTTTAATTAAGAATGTTTTGTCGCTTTGCATGATTATGGCCATTATTGCTCTCTTAGTTGGTCGCTCCCAGTCTTTTGCTAGCCTCCATACCAAGTATGAGTTCCACTCATGCATCCTACTCCAAATAAAACCAAGTTATTCCAAAGAGTCCATCATACCTACGTATTAGCATTTGCTATTCCAAGTATATTCATGTTTTTATCTACCTTCCGAATTAAACTTGTTATGAGAAAACTAGTGATTAAAGCTCTCACGAACTTGATGGCACACTTTACTTTTCTTGCCCCTAATAAACTTGAACCATTGTGTCATCTATGTTGTATATGCTTGCACTTATACGTTGGGGATTAGCAGAACCATGCTGTCATGGGGAACGCTTTCAATATTGCACTTGTACATTGTACCTAGTTGATATCATGCTCTTTTGTCTATGGACGTCGTCGGAGTGAAATGAAATGGGAGCTTGTAAGTCTATGGAGTTATGTATGTGTGTTAGACAAATGCTTGGGTCGCCGGTCTAATCCATGCCTAATCATGGTGGAAACCTGCAGCATAACCATAATGAGCTGTCTATGAAGCATTCTTCTTATAAAAAAAGTCAGATATTGAGAAAAAGAGAAAAAGAAAAAAAAAGATATGAGAAAAGAGGAAAGAGAGAAAAAAGCACCATTTTCCCATGGTAAATAAGAAGATTGCTTAGATGCTCGTTGTCTGCTTGCCTTGTCATTTTGATATGGGGATTCTTCCGTATCATCGGGCAAGGGGTACCTCATTGGCGGTTCTCTATGATACACATGTACGTACTATGACAAGAACTTACCGGTAACTAAACTTGAGTAGCATGAGGAGCGACCCTCGTATTCAAGGGAAATGAGATTTCCAACTTATACTTTGTCAAGCATATACTCCATGGTTTGTTCACTTTAACCTTAATCACTTCAAGATGCTTATGATAGGAGCAATGAGACCTGAAAGCTAATAAGTACCATAACTTTTGGAAGCTCTTTATGAGACTTGAATCCATGTTTCCTTCTATGAAGGCCTTTCTTTTACTTTTATGTTGAGTCTCCATCTACTATCTTTATGCACCTATTGAGAGAGCATAGTGGCCATTCTTAGTTTAATGTGCATTGTCACAAGACTTGTTGATTGATTCATAATGTTGATATTGTTTGTTCTTAAACTATTTGTATCTAGTCACCCTTATGAACTTTGAAGGTGTCCTATGCATTTATGTTTTGATACTCCATGAGATACAAGCTGAATGCCACTATGCTATGTTTTCTATATGTGAAACAAACAAACGTCTTTCAATGCATTGTTATTCATGATCTTTGTTTGTATCCTTTCATGTTGCATGCATAGCTACTATGTCTTATTGTTAGAACTTCATCTTTCATGTTCATGTTTAGAGTACCTTGATCCTAGCTATCAATGCTTTTACAATAATGATGATTAAGATTGTGTTGGTTGCGTGTCACCTCAAAAATTATATTGTTTTTATCATTTACCTACTCGAGGATGAGCAGGAACTAAGCTTGGGGATGTTGATACATCCATAACGTATCTATAATTTTTGTTGGTTTTATGCTAATAATATGCTTTTGATACTCCTTTTTATATAAAGTTTATGATTTGTTTGGACTAACCTACTAATAGTTGCAAAAGTGCACAATGTTCTTGTTTTACACTTTGATGTGTACGAATTACCAAGAATACAAGTGGAAACCTTGTTGGAGTCAAATTGGGATTTTCCAGAAATCTGTCTCGGAACTCTTTTTGAAGATGGTCACGTTTCGGGTCGAAGACAGCGTCAAACGGAACACTCTTCAACTACAAAGCTGTTGCAAATTTCACAACAAACTTTTTGGACATAAAATTTAGCTGATTCCGAGTCCGAACGGGCCCGATAGGCCCCGATTTACTGCAGCCCAAAATGGGGTGACGGGAATCCGAGAAGCTATATAAAGGGAGGAAACCTAATTCGTGGGAGACACCTCCACCCACGAATTTGCAACCACCAAAGCCACGTTTTTGCCTCTCCCATAGATCCCATCTCCATAGGGAAGTGCCCCCGGAGCCATCTCCATCGATCTCCACCACCATCTCCATCGTCGTTGATGATTCCCATGATGATGAGGGAGTAGTTCTTCCTCGAGGCTAAGGGTTCTACCGGTAGCTATGTGTTCATCTCTCTCTCTCTCTATGCATGGTCATATTGTGATCATGAGCTTTGTAATCAAGTAGATCTACCTTGCTACTCAAGTGCTTTAATAGATCTCTGCTCTCCCCATGTGTGTGAAAGTGACAGCGTGCACACCATGGTGGCACTTAGGCTAGAGATTACAAATACTTGTTATGAGTTATATTTGGAGTTGGATGTCTCTATGAAATTGTGGTGTTTGTTGGAACCATATAGTGCTCAAAGTGACAGTGTGGGGTTATCTAGATGGGGAAAGCGGACTTTGAGGTGTGCTGTTATAGCCCTACCATGGATTAGAGTGTCCAACCGGAGAGTAGTTCAGAGTAGTATCATAAAGAGAAGATATTTATATGAGAGTGTTCACTAGTGAAAGTATGATCCCTAGGCCTTGTTTACAAGCATTGAAACACCGTTTGCAACTAGATCGGTTACATGTTTGCTTGCTTCCATCTTTATTTTAGATTGTCTTTAGTCTCCTCCACGCCATCAAGCTATTTTCTAGCACCATTGTCTTTTATCCATACCACTTGTATTTCACTATATCTTCGCCGAACTAGTGCACCTATACACCTGACAAGTGTATTGGGTGTGTTTGGGACACAAGATACTTCTTGTATCTTAATTGCAGGGTTGCTTGAGAGGGATACCTTTGACCACTTCCTCCCTGAGTTCGATAAACCTTGGGTAATCCACTTAAGGGAAACTTGTTGCTATTCTACAAACCTCTGCACTTGGAGGCCCAACAACTGTCTACAAGAATAGAAGTGCGTAGACATCATAAATCGCCTTAGAACCCCAAAGTTATGGTCAATAGCTCATGAAAATGGCCATAAAGTGCAAAAACGAAGATTTTTTGGTCATAACTCTCAAACATGTATAAGGTCTTACGGTCGTTGTAAATATCCCTACAACCCCAAAACTAAGGGCAATAGATCATGAAAATGGCCATAAAGCATGAAAACTACGAGTTTTTGGTCATATCTATTAAATAGGTATCTAGTCTTACGATTATTTTAAATCGCCCTAGAACCCGAAAACTATGGGTAATAGCTCATGAAAACTGCCATAAAGCGAGAAAACTACGAGTCTTTGGTCATAACTCTCAAACATTTATCAGAGTCTTATGATCATTGTAAATCGCCCTATAACCCCAAAACTATGGGCAATAGCTCAAAAACGACGAGTTTTTGGTCATGACTCTCAAACATGTATCGGGTCCTACTGTCGTTGTTAATCGCCCTCGAACACCAAAACTATGGGAAATAACTGTTGAAAACATCCATAAAGCGCGAAAACGACAAGTTCTTGGTCATAACTCCCAAACCTGTATCGGGTCTTATGGTCGTTGTAAATCACCCTAGAACCCCAAAGTTAAGGTCAATAGCTGATGAAAACATCCATAAAGCGCAAAAACGACGAATTTTTAGTCATAACTCTCAAACATGTATCAAGTCTTATGGTCATTGTAAATCGCCCTAGAACCCCCAAACTATGGGCAATAGCTCATGAAAATGGCCATAAAGCGTGAAAACGACTAGTTTTTGGTCATAACTCTCAAACATTTATCTAGTCTTACTGTCGTTTTAAATCTCCCTAGAACCCCAAGACTATGGGCAATAGATCATGAAAACAGCCATAAAGCGCGAAAACGACGAGTTTTTGGTCATAACTCTCAAACATGTATCTAGTCTTATGGTCATTGTGAATCGCCCTCAAACCCCAAAACTGTGGGCAATAACTCATGAAAACATCCATAAAGAGCGAAAACAACTTGTTTTTGGTAATAACTCACGAACATGTATCACGTCTTACTATCATTGTCAATCGCCCTAGAATCCCAAAACTGTAGGCAATAACTCAATGGAATGACCATAAAGTGCGAAGTGGTCATCAAGTGAAGAGTTCTCCTCCATCTTAATGGAGAGGAAGTCTCCCATCAGCTCATGCTCCCATATGCGTGCTTGTTCCACGAAATGTGTCCTAAGCTGTACCATTACCGTACGAGGGTCAAGATTACCCATGACTGGCCATAGCTCATCCACCATCCCGAAATGCATCGTCACTGATATGAAGGTGGCCATCTCATGACGGTAATAGCGGTCTTCCCGCTGCTCTGGGGTCTCTAAGTCACTGGGTTGATCCAGATCCATCTCGTTGAGTATATAGTCGACCACATCATGCTCTCTAAGGAGAACGTGGAGACGTGCAACCCACATAGAGAAGTTTGATCTGTCTAGCCTGAGCTTCTCTTCATCTAACCAATCGTCAATAGGGAAGGCAGCATTCGGGAGAACCATTTTCTACATTTATAACTGAAAAAGGAATTTAGACTAAGTTTATAATTAAATGAGTTAATATAATAACTCCACTAAGAAACACCTATCCCCTGAAGGGTTCTAGCGATAACATGACCCATTTTCCCCACATCTCCCCAGATCTTCATGGCCATCAATGTGGGTTCTAGGGTGGACACTAAATGTCGGTCACATCGTTCATGCAACTCGTGCTCGATCTTTCGACCATCCGTGTTATGAGGCCATGTCTACACATTCTAGGCTCACCAACTCAACCTTAGTGTATTCGATGTGCAACATGGCTTACACCCACTGTATGCGAATGTAGATATGTCTGACACCCGATCATCACGGCGCTACCTCATACCGAAGAACTTTCTTGGTGGTGCACACTAAGGGGGAACACAATCATTGGTAGTTTTTAATAGGGATCATCTTATTAGGCTACCGTCGAGTATCTAATACTAGCACACAATAAGATATACAAAGAATAAACATTGAATGTAAATGTGATGTGATATGGTCCTTCATGTCGTGATCTCCATCAGGCGTCACCGGATTCTGGCGCTAGGGTTCCAGCGTCGTAGACATCAGGGTACCGGTGTCTTTCCAGCATGGTAGTTCGTCACCTCTGTGAAAATCTACTACTTCATAACATAAGGTAATCACTTTACCTTTCCCACAACCATACCACAAAGCAACGCCCCTGCAAAACAAAGTTAGACGCCTCTACTTTATCTTTTGCATATTTTACGTGGTTGAATGGGCTTTCGCACAAGAACCGTTCTTACCTACGAACTTTCACCACAACGTTGATCGAGTAGTTGTCTATACTACACCCATTTCGGGGCCCTCCATTGCAAATGGCATACCAACTAATGCGAGAGAGACAAACACCCCCCAAAGCCACTTTATACGGTACAAGCCGTATGTCAAGCGTGGATCAGTCTCGCAAATGAACGTGTAAAGTTGGTTGGGGCCGCTTCATCAAGCATTGCTGCGGTATACAAAAGTACACGTGGGAGGGTAATAACTAAAAGATCAACGCCTACACGCTAAATCTCGTGTGTTCTACCCGTACTAGCATTACTACGCATAGATCTAGCTCTGGTACCACTGTAGGAGTTCGCACATGAAAATAAAAAAAAATCCCTATGCCCCCGAACCCCTGATGTTCATAGGACCATCTATTAGTAATGTAGTAACGAGAGGGGATTTTCGCGAAATGCTCAGGAGAGCGTGGTTGATGTAGACGAGCTGAAGCCGACCTCAAGCTCGTGAGGAAGTCCTTGCACTCTTGCGGTTCCAACGACTCCTAGTTCCTCAAGTGCGACACCTCGCGGGGAGTTACACACGTCCGGTGCCTGGTGATGACTCCCGCTTCCCCGATCCAGCAGCAATTGTGGAAGTAGAGCTCCTGGATCCCAATCCCGCAGTGCAACGACGCTCCACGGTGAAGATGTCTCTCGTTTGCCCAGTCTGAACTTGGGACCATAGTCACGGGGGAGAGAGAATATATCAATTGGAGGTCTCCCCAAAAGTGAGGAAACCTTTATTGAATATTGTGTGTTTTTTCTGGTCAAAATATCCCACTATATATAGGGGAAGGGGAGGTACTACCTCCCTCAAAGTCCCGGGGTGGGACTAAAGGAGGGGAGAGGGGGCACCCACCGACCGTCCCTAGTGGGCCCCACGCAGGGGGGAGGGGGCGGTTAGGCCCAACTGGCCACCCCCTTCCCCCTTCTCTCCTCTTGCCTTTCCCTCATGAGCCCTTCTCCCTCCGGAATTGGCCCATTAAGCCTTTTGACCTTTAATTGATTTCTCTTTTATTAAATAATTATGAATAAATGATTAAATCAATATTTAACATTCATTCACATATTATGCAATCTCCATGGTTATGGAACACCTTCCACCTCCACTCCGGACATCCTCTGGACTTACCGAAACCCTTCCAGTTTTCTCTCTTCTCTTCTTTGATGATTCTACTAATCCTATAAATACTCTCTAAGCATCATCAAGCCCTTAAGCATGATACCCCACGGTTCGAGAACACTCCATACATGTGCAGGACACTCCCGGACCAATGATTGACAGAGGGACCTGGATGGCCATGTGACCCATGTGCATTCGAAGATCTTTCATCATTTGAACCGTGACTATTGGTCTTATTCATTTTGTCTCTCGATACTTGCATTGCTCGAGATCTGATCAATGACATCACGATGTCATGTTCAATCTTGTTACCGAACAATACTACTTGACTTGTTTTGACAAGTGATATCCCTGTGATCAAATCACACGATGCACAGCTATTGGATACAACTTCTCTGAGTGGGCCCTTGAGTATCTTTCCATCACGCGGATGGAGAAATCCTGCTCTTGGCGTATATTGCCTCTATGGTTCCTTCGAATACCTGAACACACCTTTATGATCACTCTATCAGAAGTGACATTTGATGCTATCTAAGCACTCTCGGGAGATAGTGATTGATATAGTCTCACGGTCTAAGGAATAGTCTACTAGGTCTATTCTATTCATCGTAACTTGAAATTCGTGACATGATCGGGTCACGATGTTTAGGTTGGGTATTGGGTCATCATCTCATTCTCAGAATGATTTGACTCCATTTCCAACTAGCATAAATGTCACATGATCAGGAAACCTTGATCATCTGTTGACCAATGAACGAGTGACTAGAGTTTCAACGGGAACCCCTGGTTGTTTATATATCACACGTGCATTGATGTTTCTTTTCAATATAGTTATAGCATGATATAAAACTTAATCATAAACTTTATGAAATATGATAATAATCCTTATTATTATTTGTCTCTAAGGCATATTTCCAACAAAAACTGTGGGCAATATCTCATGAAAACGTCCATAAAGCGCGAAAACGATGAGTGTTTGGTCATAACTCTCAAACATGTATCAGGTCTTACTATCATTGTCAATCACCCTAGAATCCCAAAAATGTGGGCAATAGCTCATGAAAACGGCCATAAAGCGCGAAAACGACGAGTTTTGGTCATAACTCTCAAACATCTATCGGGTCTTATGGTTGTTGTAAATCACCCTCGAACCCCAAAACTATGGGAAATAGCTCATGAAAACATCCATAAAGCGCGAAAACGACAAGTTCTTGATCATAACTCTCAAACATGTATCGGGTCTTATGGTTGTTGTAAATTGCCCTCGAACCCCAAAACTATGGGAAATAGCTCATGAAAACGGTTAACACGTTAATGCCCATAGTTTATGGAATTGTGTTTAGAGAAAGAGAAGCACGCTGGAGACTTCGTCGGCTAATATACAAGCAACACGGGGACACGAGGTTTACCCAGGTTCAGGCCCTTGGAGGGAAAACCCTACTCCTACTTGTCTGCCCTTGATTAATGGAGGAACCGAAGGTTACAATGTCATTGAGATGGCGATGGTGCGTGGATTAGATCTGGTGGGTTTATGTGTGTTAGGGATTGATTTATAGATCTATTGTGGCGTGTCCTTCTCGTTGGACCCTCCTAGCCTTTATATATGGGGAGGCTAGGTCTCAGGTACCAATACGAGTTGGTTACAAGTTGGAGTTTGAATTTAGTCTAGTCTTGAACTTTCCTTGTCTTGTTCCGCCAGGAGTTTGTGTTCTTGTAGGCTTCGCACCATCTGAATCGTCATGGGCTTCGTGGTCCTTGGAAGGTCGTCGAGTGGACTTTCCGTTGGGCCGCACTAGGTAGGCTATAGTCGGGTGCCCGTTGGGCATACCTATGTCACTCACCCTAATAAATTCATTAGAATCAAGCAATGAAATCTTCGTCGCCATTGAGCACATGTAAGAGCATTTACAACGTTGGTTGAGTCTAGAAAAATCTTATACATGAGTCATGCAAAAGCAAATATCCTCCAGCATTTAGACACTCTGGTGGGCCCCTTCGTTAGAATAAAAAACCTTTTTCTCAAGGCTCTTTTCCTATCTCCTCGTTCTTGCCAAAGATCTTTATTTATTAGCTACCACTGTCTACTACTAGACTCGACTCTAGCAAAAAGCATCTTTAGCTACCTGTGTTCCAATGTTTAGATCCATGCCTAAGGTTTTTTAAATACCTATTTTTTCGAACACTACACATAGCCTAAGGGTACCACCAACCAGAATGGACAAAAGAAACAATAATGAAGTCCTACCATATACACTCACAAGTGGGTCCATCTAGTAGTTGATTCCCTTTGACATTTGCCTAGTACTAGACTCAAGTCTAGTGAAAATTTAGCTATATAAACTGAAAGTATCACGTTGAACACGTGCAAGTACATCATGTAGCTTGGTCTAAGAAAAAAAGGTGAGCATGTGCCTAAGCAAAGGAATGAGTTCCACCGTTGAAAAAGGGAATAGTTTTGGCCTTATTTGATGGCATGTTCTGTACTGGGCCCATATTTAACAGTAAAGGGTTGTTCCCTAATGATTAAAATATAGCTTCCGATTTGTTGCGTAGATGACATGGGGCATAAAAAGGCTGAAATAGTAACACGCGGAACAAACCAAACTGTAAAAGACTGGTACAGTAAGAGGCCGGTACAATAAAATGTCATAAGCAAATAGACCATATAGTAACATACGCTAGAATAGTTACATGCTGAAATAGTAAATGGTCGGAGCTCTGCTAGGCCAGAAGAGTGATAAGCCTGAGATTTCACGGGTCGTTCTTGGCCACGCATTATCGTGTTCTCGTAATATCATGAGCCCGTAGCAGGCCTCAACTGTAATGGGCCTTACTCCAAAAGTCCATAAAAGGGTTGAAGTCTACGTGCGCGAATGAACAGTGATAGGCCTTCTACAGACCGGAACAGTATCAGGCTAGAATTTTACTGGTCGTAAATGGGCTACACTTTGATGGACACAACATGACCATACACATGCCCAAACAGTAACGGACCAAAAAGTTAGCAGGTCGTAGG
The DNA here is from genome assembly GCA_023614405.1 of Avena insularis. Lineage (NCBI taxonomy): Eukaryota > Viridiplantae > Streptophyta > Magnoliopsida > Poales > Poaceae > Avena > Avena insularis. The sequence continues at coordinate 570,394,184 of CM042686.1, forward strand.
TGGGTTGTAAGTTGATGGAGTCCAAAGAAACAAAGCAGACCGGTAGCAGGCCAAAACAATAATGGGTCGTCGTATTATTGTGCTTCTCTCATGGGCCAGCCCACTTAATAATAGCAGGCCTTGGCTGGGGCTGACATATACCACGAAATTGTGAAGAGTTGACGATGTTAATTACCCATTAATGGTGTTTGTCATGTGGAAGTTTGCATGACATTAGAAGTCAATGTTTTGTGATAGGTCAATATTTTGTGATAGATGGGTTCCATCTACCACGGTTTCCAAAAAATCATAGTAGAATCGTTTGTGACGTGGCTTTTACCACAGGCGCCCATCCATGTTAGAAGACCTTTAACCACTAAAAACAGCTTTCCACCACGAAATCCGGTCATGGTAGATGGCAACTTTTCATGTAGTGTAGATATCTTACATGCCGTGTTCTTGCATAGCTCGATCTTATGTGTTCGTAGTACCAGAAAATTTTAAATTCCATATGAGAAACCCAATAGTTGCCGCCTTCATGGACTTTTGCGCTCTAGCGATGTTCTTGTCTATCTTTCGGTGGTTCTCAATGACGAACTTGTCCTCCTCCAGGATTGCATTGCGCTTGTTATCAATCTCAGTGACATCTTGGACACGATCCAGTGTCACGAGCTCTGAGGTTAGGTCCGACGAAAACCTTTTCAGCTGGGGTGATGAAGGGATTGCCTGCTTTTGATGATGAAGGTGGTAGAGGAAAGTTTCTGTTTGTTTGCCCAGATCCACTTCCGTTGACTTGGATCTCATGCACCTACTGATGTTGTGGTGGTATGGTAAATGAAGGCGACATAGCTTCGGATGCATCTAGAAGAGATACGGCTTCCTTACCTGTGGCTGTTCCCTTTGCGACCTGATCCGCTAATGGCGCTACTACACGGCTTCAGTAGTTGCTTGGTCACCCCCACCATTGTCTGGGTTGGTCATGAAAACCTAGTGGATGATGGGAGGTTGGTCTAACGATATGATCGCGAGCGAACTCGGCTTTGTATTCCTTCATCATGGTATCATATTCTCTCGAGTTGGCAGGTTCGCTTTCGTAATCCGTATCACTAGTATCAGGATTGAGTGCCTCAAGGATAGATTTAGATTCACGTTCAGCATCCTATGAGCCAAACCATGAAGAAGAAACTATGTAGCCAATGAAGTGGCACCTCTGCTTCTCTAACACTTGGGAAACCCAAGCGATTATGCATTGGTCTTCTACTAGTATCTCCTACCCTAGGACGGTTTGGGTGGGCCTTGTTTCCATGATATCTAAAGCTGAAAACTCATTAGAGAGATCCTGCTCAAATTAATCTTCCACAATCGTTTCTAGCCCAAAGGCGGTCTGTGTGGCTCTTGATGTCGTGTCGGCCTCCTATGAGTTGGATCCCGAGTCGGTTTCATCGATGAAGATGTGAATACCACCAAAGGGGTGCGATGGTGTAGTGGGCGATGTTCTCTCTACTCGGAGTCTAGAGGTGATTATCGGGGATGTTGAGAATGTTATCAGGGTAGAGGACGTGTTCGATGGTGTCAGTGTCACTGATGCCTAGGAAGGCAGACCCCGCCTCGAGCCGCGCTCTAGTCACCTCTTGCCCCACGGTGGGCGCCAATTGCCGTGGTATTGCCGACGAGTACATTATGAGGGTGGCCTCACATAGAGTTTAGAGAATCGGGGGTGTAAGGCGAGAAACGTCCGGGATGGTGTGATACATCATACACAGGTTTAGATCTCATGACAGTGACGAGATCCTACTCCTGCTATAAATAATATAATGGCAATACCGCCAAGTTACAGGGATTGTATGATTCGTTGTGTGCAAGTTGTGTCTTACCCTAAAGGATCTCGTAGGACGACTTATAAATGCGCCAGAAACTAGGGTTACAGGTCGAGTCCTACTCAGACACGTTGTAGAGTCATATACTAACACTAGTTATCTTTGTGTCGTGCACTCCAAGGCTCTAGCTTCATTAATGGCGGTGTGCGGTAGCCTTGCTTCTTCCGACTAGGGCCTTCCCTTCTTGGATTCCACTCATTGGGACGTCTGGCGGGTCATAGGCCTTGCCACCATTTGTGTGCCACCCGGGTTACCGAAATAAGGCCATGCTATTGTGTTACCCATATTGCATACCCTCAACAGCCTTCTCGCCTTTTTCGGGACTGCGCGTGGAGAGGTGGCTCGTGCCGCCATTTGGGTGACGAATGCGGGCGTCGTAGGTCACGTCATGGAGCTGTCCCGCGCAACCGCGGCAAGGGAGAGAGGAGCCAAGAGGGAGGTTGAAGCACGGCTGCACGCCCAAAGGGAAGCCGAGGTGCGGTTGCGCACCCAGACCTCGGCCTCTCACGAGGTTGATCGCTTTCTCTCGTGGACCGCGAAGTTGTGACGACGACTAGGAGGGCCTGCGCACCAGCTCCGCACGAAAGCGGCAGAGGCATATCGCCAGCGTTCGAGGCCAGTTTCGCGAGGAGAGTGAGGGAAGAACCTCATGGGGAGATCAAGGCAGCACCCGTCTACGGCAGCCATGTATAGAATTACTCCCGCTTTCCCAAATTAGGACGCATATTAGGTTTGGTCAAAGTCAATATTTATAAAATTTGACCAGCTATATGTAAAAACATACTAATTTTTGTAATATCAAATGCATATATTATGAAAATATAGTTTATGATGACTCTAATAACATTGAGTTAATGTCGTAGATATTTATACTATTTTTTTGATATTTAGTCAAAATTATTAAGTTTAACTTTAACCAAAACTAATATGCGTTATAATTTGAAAAGGAGTAGCAGTTGCCTCGTAATAATGGTTTACTACGAGTGAAAAAGTCTTTGTCTTACTGTCTTGTGGCCCCGGACAGACCGGGGAGGACACTCCGGGCTGTCTGTTTCCTGTCCGCGAGGATGCAGATCCGGGAGGACCTGGTCCATTTGTGTCGCACCCCTTGGGTGCAGTTTTCGTTGTCTTGCTGTCCACGAGATCACAAGTGTCGGGGCGTTGGAGATGGTGGCGAAGGCAGGACGGGAGACGCAAAGCGTTCTGGCGAGGATCCACCTGCACCTAGTTAGTGCGTGCGTGCCGTCGCAACTTTTGATGGCGCTGAGGCTATACCCTGAGGCCGGAGCTGCTAGGACCGGATATAGGCCACTGTGCCGAGCTCTGTCACCAATCCATCGAGGTCTCTCTCTTGTGCTCTCACGGATGTACTCGTTCGAATCTGAAATGCAGCTACAAGCTATGGCGTATCGAACGCCAGTGGCAATGTACATGTAGCCGTTGCTCTCTCTCTCTCTCTCACTGTTTGCGCGCTCGCTGCCAAAGAGAGAGGACGGGGAAAACGACTAGACGGGGCTGGCTGGCTGGGGCTGGGCGAGGCGTGTTTGTGGAGCGAAATCTTTGAGGAAAGGGGGTAAAGGCAGGGCGCGCGGCAGCAGCAACTAGCACGGCACGATGCACCGAACCCGGTGGGGGAAGAGGATGGGGCAGCATATGTATGTATGCGAGGAGCAGCCTTTGGGAAAAGGCCACTCGAGTCCAGTCCATGTCCATGTCCGAGTCCGTCTCTCGATCGGCCCGGCCGTGCCAATCTATCTATCTCTCTAGCTCGCTCCCAAACTCGCAGTTCAGTCGCCGCCTAACCAGTGACTGATTGGAGACGATGGCCGTGAATTGAAAGGGCACACAAGCTAGCGTTGTCCAGTCGGCCGGGTGGCCGGGTTTCCACGCGTTCGTTCGTGCACGCGCGCGCGCGCAGCCAAAGCCAAGCCAGCCAGCCCCCGAACAGGACGCGCACACGGCGCACGAGAGAGAGAGACAGGGAGAGACGCCGACGTCTCGTCCACGCTCCATCGGTCCACGGGTCTGCATACCTTCTTCACCAATCGCTGCTCGATCGATCGTCTGGACTGGACTGGACTGGACTGATCCACGCTGTACCGCTCGAGATCCGCCGATCGCGATGGCTCAACGCGTGCATGCGCCGGTGTGCCTGTCCTGCTGGCCGCACATGGGTGCACGGCACGTGCAGCTTTTAGTTCCCTGTTAATGAACAGGCGACAACTAGCGCCCTCTGAAACGAGACACCTGATCGATGCATGTCTGCCTCGCTCGACTCAGGAGAAGAGGGTCGGTTCCTTTCTGGACGGGCTTCCGCTCTCCCTGCGTGCATGGCATGGCATGGCATGCTAGCTGCTCTGAGCACGTACGTGTACGTCCGGTCTCGCCATTTCGAGGGGCTGCCTCCAGCCCGATAACACGTACGAGCGCGCCATGCATTGACCGTACGACCCTCGGCCCCTACATAGAAAGTCGTTGCATGCGCAGCCACCTGTGTCGCTGTGTCGACTGGTCTGGCACACACTCTGCCCCGATGCGCCTGCCAAAGGCTCGCAACGTACCGCCTACGCGCGTGCTTCTGCCATCGCTGCAATTAAAACACGCTTGCATTGTATACAGGCTACAGGATCGTCAAGCCATGCATGCAGCCCGGCTGCGTACGAGACCATCAATGATCCACACAAGCACTCCTCGATCGTCAGTGTGTGGCAGATTTGTCTTTTCTCACTCGCTCGCGATGCTGGACGACGCGCAGCGTAGCAACAGCTTGCGTTGCGTGACAAAAGTCGGTCGCCACTTCCGGGGCACAGGCAGCCATGCACACTCTTGCAGATTTGGAGATACGCATCCATGATCCATCCACGGGCACACACAGTGTCGACCTATAGTGCAGTGCTGCTCTCTGGGTCTAGGGCTCTAGACGGTGGGTGCGCTACCGAGGCACTTGTTTTCCCAGCTCTGGATCCATGGATACATAAATATATGGCCGTGTGTTTATCCTCCTACTTCGTCGTCTCTTTCTGTTTGGCCAGCAACTTAATTGTAGGTACGTAGCAGAAGCTGGACGCAGTCGTAGGTACACAATTTACTGTTGCTTCTTTTAGATCTTGCACCAAGAGTTGCTAGAGTAGCAACGGCACACTGTAAGAGCATCTCCAATTGATAGTGCCATCCAGGCCAGGGGCCTCCCAGGGGGCACCCGCGGAAATTTTCGACGTGGAGGAGCGCCGATTCCCACCCGCGGCCTCGGTTCGGCCACTCAGCCGGCGATTTTGACGAGAAAAACGTATAAATTCGGCTTAAATTCATCATCTTCACATAACTTCGGGTAAATTCGGCCAAAGGCTCGACCAAAACTAACAAATAGTACAACAAAGCATATAGTTCGGCATGAAATTTTAAAAAAAAAGGGGCTCCATGCAGCATGAGCCCCATATCGACGCACTTGTTCAGTGTCATCCTTCGGTCATGTTGTACAAGATCACACATGCGTTAATCATCTCCCACATCTGATCTTTCGACCATGTCATAGCAGGTACCAGACAACAGCAAATCAGGCTTGGAGCACACCAAATTACTGCTCGACATCCTTCATGCAGGCTTCTTGGTCCTCAGCAAAGTTGGAATTATTGTCCACGACAGGATTTGAGATAGTCTTCACAAATATTGACCATCTTCGATAGATGCTATGTTGGGGATATACTTTCCGGGTATCCTCACAGTTCCTCACTGACCAGGGTGGCCCACTTCGGGTTAGAGCTTTGCTTCACGAGCGGCCCAGTCAGGGAGAAAGACGGAGTCCAATCCGGCTATGGGAAGGCCCAGAAGACTTACCGACTTAGGCCCATAATGTTACTTGTAGTTCAAGATGTACTCTGTAACCAACTCTTAGTCGTAGCCGGATAGATCTCTCATGTAAACCCTAGGCCGGATGTCTATATAAGCCGTCCTAGGGAGAGCCTTTAGGGCAACACTCTAAACACCTCAATAGTCTACAATCTCAACTCGCACAGGCGAAACCCTTGTAACCCATATTTCGCTCGCCAGACATCGATTGGATTGCTAGCAGGAGTAGGATCCGTCCAAAGCCGGCGGATTCGAACCTGGGTAAACTTGTGTGCTCACCGTCTCGGAATACCGTACGTATCACACCCCTCTCTTCCGCACGCCTCGAGGACCCCTCATGGCGTACTTGTCATCAATCCGACGATAGTTGGCGCCCACCGTGGGGCAAGTGAGCTTCGGATCTGCGTTCCAAGCGGAATCTGCAAGAATCGGAATCGGCGAGACTATTGCCGTCGGTCGCATCCTCTACGCCAGCGACGTCCCTCTCATCGTTCTCGACGAGACTTGGATTCCGGCTAGGGAGGCAGGATCGCCTACACAATCATGTCTTTTGGCGAGATCGATGTTTACATCGTTTCAGAACTGCCCCACCCACCCCAGCGGTGATGATAGAGTCAGAAGAATCTTCTGGGTCCCCTTTGTCCGCGGAGGCGGCAGAGTTCCGGATCTCAGAAAACCCTAATCCCACCCAGCCCGCACCAGTTGCGGAGATAGTGGAGAAACCCGAGACCTAGCGGTCCAAGTCAAATCTGGAGTGGATCTCCCTGGAGAAGCCAGATCCCAGATCGACCCGCCCGTGGAAGTCGAAGTTCAGGAGGAGCTAGTCAACGACACTGATTCCGGCTCTGATGACGCCGGGACAGACAGGCCTTTTCTGAGGTACCTCAGGAAGCACGCGTCACACTTCGTCGGATATGTGGGATCCGGCTCTGCTGATGCTGGAGAAAACACCGACTCTGTGCTGGAGGCAATTGGAACAAACGCCGACGTACCCGCATCCTCGGATGAATCGATGACGTCAGCAGATTTCCGAAAGTTCTCTGCGGAATACGAAGAGGAGTATAACTCCAAAGCTGCAGAAGAAGGAGAAGCCATGGATGAAGGATCCGGGGAACACTCTCCCAAAGCGCAGGATGACATGGACATCAGAGATAATCCCGAGGTCCAGATGTCCGAAAGTACCGATCAGAGCTTGACTCCGGGAAACGGACCCAAAGCCGTCTTTGCTACCGGCGCTGCCAAGAAGGCAAAGAAGAAGAACAAGAAGAACAAGACCCCGGCAAAAGACCCTTTGACAGAGGAGGTGATTGCCGAGGAATACGAAGAAGACTCGGATGGAGCACTTATCCCAGAAGAGCCGAAAAAAGAAGAATCGATGGATGGACACGTGATCACCAAAGGTGCGCGTAAACTCATCGATGCTACACTAACCACACATATCCCTACAGCTGCAGAACTTACTGCGAAAGAACTGGACGAAAGGGCCCAAGCCCTAGAAGCGCGTCGTCAACAACTCCTTGATGAAGCCAAAAACATCGAGGGGGAAAAGAAACGCATGGCAACTAAGGATTACATGTCTCGATTGCATCAGAAGACCCGAAAACGTTACACAGGTGACGGTAAGTTTCCGGAAGTGAACAGGGTCCTCTTTGAAGGAGATCCAGGGATGCGTCGTCTCGACAGTAAAGGAGATCTGGTGTACCCAACGTCGGTACAGAACACTGTCGCAGCGTGAGATATCATGTCAAATAACCCAAGCCTAGAACAGGTTCGATTGGGAATCAAGCTACTCACCAAGGGTCTGGAGCAACAGATAGCTGCGAAATTCGGAAGTGGAAAACTGGTCTCGAAATCCGACCAATGTCACACAGACTCAGCTTGGAATGATATAAGGCCCCAGCGCGTTCCGGAACAGCGTCACCGTTCCGACCGACGGGAAGATAACTACTCCAGAACCGGATCGTCAGGACAGCATCACAGAACCGCACGTGACTGGAGCAACGTCGCTCCAGCGGCCAAGCAAGAGGACATTGCTGCACTGTATCCGAGGAATCCTCCCCAACAAGAGTCGAACGATCGAAGGGGAGAAGATAAAGAGAAACGTCGGGAGGAGGATCGTCAAAAAATCCCGCCTCCTAGACATGCAAGCCGCCCGGCTGAGCCTCACCATGGTGGGAACGACGGACGAAGGAATGACGGAAACCATGTTGGGACAAGCCGGCAGGGGGCTCGTCGTAGTCAAGATCCTCCCCGGAATCGGAATAATGACGTTCCGGATGGAGGCCGGCGATCAGCCGGAAACAATTCAGCTGCCCCACCCTCTCCACCAAGCAGTCATCACAACGGCTCCCAAGGGGGACAAGGAGGACGACACGGCGGAGGAGGTGGCGGCAAAAGCCGAAGTCCGGCTCCAAGGAACCGCAGCCACAACCGGCATTCGGGACGATCTCTATCCCCGAACGATGCAAGGCACAAGATCAATTCCAACATAGAGGTGCGGCGCTATGAAAACGACGATATCTACGTGGGCCCAAAGTGCTTCAGACCACGCATCAGAGCTACAAGATTCCCGGAAGGATTTGCTATCTCAAGGCATATCCAAGCCTACGACGGCATTGCTCGGCCAGATACCTGGCTTCAGGATTTTTTCCAAGCTTGCTGCATCGCTAAAAGCGGAAACAGCCTGGTCGCAACCCGATATCTCCCACTTATGTTGCGGAAGACGGTGCGATCATGGCTCAATAAACTTTCGGAGAACACCATCCATAACTGGTATGACATGCAAAGTGCGTTCTTTCAGAATTTCGAAGGCACATATCGGAGGCCCTGTACGGTTGGAGACCTACAGCGTTGCACCTAGAAAGCCGGAGAAACATGCCGGGATTACCTCGGACGATGGATCGACACCAAGAACTCCTGTGAAGGAGTAAACGATCAAACCGCGATTGAAGCTTTTAACGCAGGACTCCCAATTGGTCTACTACGTCACCGCTTGAAGTGTGATAAGGTCACTGACTTGGGAGAGATGATAGAAACAGCAAGCAAGTATGCAGATGCTGACAACGATGCAGAGGGATTACTCAATGTCCTAGTTGTGCCTCAGTCGGCAAGACAACCAAAGCAACAAGCTCAGAAGCGCAAAAATACCTCGGACTTTCCGGGTAGTATCCCTTGTTGTAGTGGTTCCCGTTGATCACATAGTCCACCGGGGGAGCATTTGTTGGAAATATGCCCTAGAGGCAAATAATAAAGATGTTTATTATCATATTTTATTAGTTCACGATAGTTTTATACCATGCTATAGTTTTATCAATCAGAATCATTGATACACGTGTGGTATGCAAACAAACCAAAGTCCACAATAGCCTCTATTCAACTAGTTCATTGAGAACTGATGATAAAAGTTTCCCGGTCATGGAACATTTATGCCAATTGACAATAAAGTCATATCATTAGTGAATGATGTGATGGACATTACCCAACATAAGTATTGTGATAGGATCAAGTCAAAGTTCATCGTTGCAATAATTAAAAGCGTAGTATCCTACTCTTTAGACCATGAGATCATGTTTAATCATTATCACCTGAGGCTGCTTTGATTGCATCAATCGTCACACCGTAATAGGGTGATCATAAAAGTGTATATTAGGTATTCCAGAGGGATACATTGAGGCGTATGCAACAATATCGGGATTTGTTCTCTTGCGTGATAGGAAGATACACCGGACCCACTCGGTGAGATTACATCCACAAGCTACGCAGCATGTGACTAGGTCATGGAGATGGATTATCACGGGAACGAGTAAAGCAACACTTGTAGGTAACAATATTGAACAAGGTATCATGCTACCAATGATCATATGTTGGAAAAGTCAGGTATCGAAATAACAAAGGGAATTGGACCCATCGTTTATGGTTCAAACGACATCCATATCGTGGAATGCATACGGGTTATTATGGGTATCCCGACCCTGCTAATGATCATTGATCCGATAGTCATCTCGATCATGTATCTGATGTTCATGAACTATAGGATAACACACTGAAGGGTTTTATGACGCTTGGAGATTGTTTTGGAATCATCGGTATCATAGGAAGAAAGAGATGAGAATAGCGAAAGTGTTCCGTGAGAGAACCGAAATTGTTCCACAAGGATCCAGAGAGGGTCGAAGTGAACCGAAAGGTGCTTCGGGTCAAAAGGAATTTAATATGTATTTTATATTAATTGTTGGAATTAATATTAAATAAATAATTAAAATTAAATTTGAAGGGCAAGCTTCCCTAATGGGCCAAATCCCCGAAGGGAAAAGGCCCAAGAGGAAGCCGCCCAAGGGAGGAGGGGCAGTCGTCGTCGCCTAGGGTTCACACCCAGCCGGCCTTGGGCCACGTGCGGGGTTGGGGTCCCACCTGGCCGGCTCCTCATGGCGCGCCTCCTCCCCTCCTCTCCTTTAGTCCCACCCCGGGACTTGACTAGTTAGGGGTGTCCCCTTTTCCCCTATATAAGAGGGGCGCTATGGGAGGGGGAAACATACAACTCAATATATTCTCTAAGACAGTTTCCTTAAGAAATCTCCCTCTCTCTTTGTGTGTGTGTTGACTCTCATGTGTGGGGTTCCTAGAAGAACAACACGCATAGGAGACGACGCAACTTCAGCACGTAGTCGCGCTGCTATATCTCTGGTTCTAGAAGGTTTACTTTTGCAAACCCGACTGGATCAGGGAGCTCGGAGGTTGTCGTCAAACACCGGACGTGTGCGAGACCACGGGGGTGTTGCCACTTGTGGCACCTGGATTGTCATGCGAGGAGCAACATGACCTTGAGATCGGCTACGAGTACGACTACATCATCCATGTTTTGCATGAACATTGAACGCTTTCGGTCTACAAGGATATGTCACTAAAACTCCCTCTATTACAACACTACTCCTAGATAGATCCTAGAAATTGATGTTGCGCTAGTTAGAAAAATTACCGTTTTATGTTGCGAACTCCTTTAGTGGTATTCGGGCTGATCTATGCGTAGTATTGCATGTGCGGTTAGAACACATGTGGAATGTGGGCATTGATCCTATAGTTTTCCTCTCACGTGCACTTGTTTATATCACGACATTGTTTGATGAATCAGCCCAGATCGACCTTACGTGAGACTGATTCCACGCTTAACATATGGCTTGTACCATATAAGTGGCTAGCGGGTGTTTATCTCTCTTTCAATAGTTCATATAACATTTGCAATGAAGGGCTCGGAAAGTGGTGTAATAGAGACAACTATTTGATTCATGTTGTGGTTGGAAGTTCGTAGGTAAGAAATAGTTCTATCACCAAAGCCCTAGCAGTCACATAAAACTTGCAAAAAATAAAGTAGAGGCGTCTAACTTTATTTTGCATGGGTGTTTGTGATTTGATATGGTCATGGTCATGAATGAGGTAAAGTACTTTAATTTTCTATTGCTAAGTTGTATAGTAATAGTCATCATATTGATGGACGACCGACTGGTGGCATCATGGACTTGGCGCCGTACCGGTGGGCAAGATGGAGATCATGCTGGAGCGCTCGATAAAGATCTTGGCGCGTGAAGGACCATATAATATCACTGTAAACTACATGTGATGTTAATCTTTTATTCATATTATTATGTGCTAGTATTAGATACTCGGTGGTACTATTATATAAGATGACCCCTTAATTAATACCAACAGTAGTATTATTCCTCAACATGCACCATTAAGAAAGTGCATCGTTATGAAGCACGCAATGATGATCGGATGTTAGACATATCGATGTTCGCATATGGGTGGGTGTAAGCCATGTTGCACAACAAATATACTTAGGTTAAATTGGCGAGACTAGCATGTACATACATAGCCTCGTAACACGAGATATCGAAAGATCGAGCATGAACACATGAATGATATGATCGACATTGTAATATCCACCTTTGCAGCTATATCATCGGTCGTAACGTTCGGTGTGGTATAGTGAATTGGGATCGTGTAATCACTAAAACCGTCTTAGGAATGATAGTTTTAGTGGGATCTCACTGAATAATTTAATTATAATTTGAACTCGTATTATGAACTTAGTCTAAGTATCTTTGCAAATATCCTTATAGATCATGGCCATTCCCAATCCGGACATCTTTGGTCTGTTCCCGAATGGTAAGAAACTTAAGCTAGATGGTTCCACTTCATCAATTAGTACTAGCGCTTGAGGGACATCCTCACTAGAAACAATCTTCTCTATGTGCTACGAGAACCATTAGGAGATTTTCTCGGAGACTTCGTGGGTGAGCAAGATTATGATTATTATCGAGCCCACCGTGACACCTTCATGAAGATCAAGTACACCATAATTCATGAAATGGAGTCTATCTTACGGGTACACTTTCACGAAATCGATACATATAACATGTTTGATGGGCTAAAGGTGATGTTCCTGGAACAAGTCATGATCATGAAGTCTGAGTACATGGACGTGTTTCTTTCAACCAATATGGAAGAAAACACCTGATTTGAGACCCACTTGGATGTCATGGAAGAGATTCATGAGCGCCTTGTGAATGTCATGGGCTACTGCCTGACGGACACCTTTGTGATGGATAGGGTGTTGCGTTCGCTTCTTGCCAGCTACAAAGATGTTGTTAGTGTCTATGTTATGAGAGGGATATCGTATGCCTTTCATGAGTTCATGGCTAAGTTGAGAACTGCGATAGTAGAAACCATTGAAGGGGATATCATCAACAAAATAGGTATATATTTTATATACAAGTTATAAATGTTTTCCTACAAACACTTATGCAGTTTACTAAGTATTTGATGCTTGTTCTGTTTTCTGAAAACAAGACTGATATGGGGTTAACACGTCAATGCCCATGGTCGATGGACTTGGGTTTGAATAAGAGGGGAGTGCTGGAAGCTTTGTTTAGCTAACAGGCAAGCAAATCCACGAAGTTTACCCAGGTTTGGGCCCCAGGAGGGAAACCTTACTCCTGCTTGTCTGATCTTGATTGTTGATGGAATCATGGGTTACAGGATGCACAAATGCAATCTAGCGGTGTATGAACTAGCGTTGCGATGTCCTTATCGCTGCCCCCTCTTGGTCTTTATATAGGAAGGCCAGGTCTCGGGATAGCAAAGCGAGTCGGTTACAGATTAGGGTTTTTCCCTTTAAACTTTTTATCTGTTATTTGTCATGTCCTCCAAGGAGTCGCATATCCTTAGGACTGGGCCACCCTAATCTTCATGGGCTTCATTTATGCTGTGAGCTTCTCTTGGGCCGAGCCATATAGGCTAATCCTCGGTACCCACAGGGAAAACCCATGTCAAAGACCTTCTACTTGAGAGCTTTATGGAAGAGATAAGGAGGCTACGACGTGTTGATAGGCAAGAAAGTTGGATGATGGCCAACGATATTCTTCCTCGATGTTTATCATTGGATTAGTGGATTTGAATAAAATTTGTAATAGTCATAAGTGTGTGAACTTTATTAGTGTGTCCTGCTTTTTGCAAGACGGTTATCCATATGAGTTCATGACAAGCCAATTGTAACAATCTTTATGAATAATATCTTGTATGGTCATATTACGGTTATGATGTGTTGTTCTTATCTTTATCTAGATGGTAATAGTTTAAGCATTTATAAAGAATTAAAATGCCAAAAGAATTTCAAACTTAATAATGACATCACCTTTTGGTGACACTATTGTTTAAAATTCACAATGGTAGGTTCATCATACTGATGAAACATGAAGTCTTAGATACTTGATATTTTGACTTACGCAAACCATGCCTCACTAGGTGAGATGACTAAAACTCCGCGTTCTGGTAAAGCAGATCGTGGATTGAATTATTGAAAATCATGTATGATGATTGTAATTTAACAAAGTAGTGGATATCTATTTTGTGAGCTTCATTGTGAGATCAAGTAAATATGTGTATTTACTTGATGAAACATGAGTCTGAAACCATTTGATATGTTCAAAGATTTTCAGAATGAAGATGAGGGAATTTAATTAACAAGAATATCAAAGTCTTTCTGATTTGATCAAAGTGACAAGTATTTGAGTTAAGTTTTGGCATAAGGACTTGTGAAATATGTCTTCAAAAATTATGATGATTGGACACTTCAAAGTGTATTGATATGTCTAAACATTATAATCATAATGTATTGGATGCATATGGTCTAAATATCTTACCGTCTTATCGTTAGAAATTAGAGTTAAAGATTAAATAGAAAATACTCACTTTAGATATAAGGAAACAACACCATATGAGATGTGGCATGTTCGAGTTTCTACAGATTTTGATAAGTCGTTATGAATAAGCAAATATTTGTAGAGTATTCTTAGGAAACTATGAATACATATTTCACAACTAAGACAAAAGAGGGCAAACCTGCTCTTCCCTAGATACATTGTTTTCAAGAAAGAGTTTCTCGAAGGAAGTGTTGGTGGAATAAAGTAAAAGATCAAACAAGGTATTTGACCTTACTCTAAATGTCGAGTAGCGCAACGGAATATGTTTCGGGAACTGAACTCCACAAGTAGATGAGAAATTAGTAATAATCATGACGTTTCAGCTAATACTTTTACTAAAGAAACTAGGATTCAAGAATACATTCTGATGATTTGTGGAATTATATTGTTGATTCACTTTTCTTGTTATTAGAACAAAACATACCTACGAAGTACGAAGAAGCGATCATTGACCTAAGTATGAGAAATGATTAAGAGTCATGAAATCCCATATTAAGTTACATTTAAGGTTGCAAAGTAAAATGTTACTTGATCTTATTAAGTAAAGATGTTTACTTGATCTTTCCAAATAACGGAAAAGTTATAAGGAAGAAATGAAACTTTAAGGAAGACATAAAAGCTTGATTTGTCGCATAGTATGTTTTGAAAAAATCAAAGGGTTGGCTATGATATGTAGCGATGCTTAAAGTCTATTGGATTTACACCAACAATTACTACAATTTGATAATTGGTAGTAGGTTGTCAAAACTGCGTGTTTTTAATGACAAGATTGAATAAAGGGTTGTAATTGGTACAACAAGCAGGTTTTGTGAACCATATGGATGCCAATGCCTCGTAGCTGGAATTCTCGATTTGATAGATGATCAAGGAATTTTGGTATTTCCCAAATATCGAAAGACCTGCCCTTACATGGAATTGAGTGGGAGCTAAATAGCTTTCCTAAATCTTAATATGTAGATGACATATTTTGAGTGGGAGCTAAGTGAATTTCTTGATCTCATATGTGGATGACATATTTGAGTGGGAGCGTGACAACATTCTTATATATGTGGATGACCATATGATGAATGATGTAATTGCTATTAATATTTATTAAGATAGTAAATAATTTGATGAAGTGAACAAAGTATTAAACATTGAAATCTATCAAGTTAGATCAATATGTTTAATGAACATTATGGTCAAAATGCTTTCTAGATTTGATTCTGAAGATGTTCAGAACATCCTAGATTAGATTCTGAAGTTGTTCATAATATCCTAGATAAGATTCTGAAGGAAGTTCAGAATGGAACAAGTAAAGAAAGAAGTTCTTACTTGTGAAACTAGGAGAAGCATTGAGTTAATCTCGGTATAAACAACAATGGTTAATAGAAAGAAAAGAGATGTGATACATCTCCTATGCATTGGTCATAGGTTCTTCCACATAACTATATTGTATACTCGACATAATGTGTGACCGAAGTTTTTGGTAGAAGAACAAGTTCTTAGCTGTAAAAGAACATGTTTCGAAGAGATCTCTGAGTAAATTTCTGAACCAGAGTTAAGTTTATCCTCGAACTGAAAGGATCGTGGTTAGGTATCGAAGTTCGATTAAATCTACATATATATAAAAGTATGTGGCTACTTCTGAAGTGGAAAATATAATTATTATGGCTAAGAAAGTTCGACTTTCAATTGAGTGTGTTTCTAGTTTACATGACTAATAGTGAAAGCCATTTGACAAAACAACTGTCATGGTAAACACAAGGAAACAAAGTCTCACTCTGCCGCCAAACATATACTCTGACATAGTATGTGATAATAGGATAATGTCAAAATAGGTGACATTAAATGATTTGCAAAGAATATAAAGATTTGAAAGATCAAAGACAAAACGTTTCTCCATGAGCAAGGCATGATCAATAAACACATATGTGATATGGTTTTATGATTAGTAACAAATGCAACTAGATTATTTGTACTCTAGTGCAAGTGGGAGACCGTTGGAAATATGCCCTAGAGGAAAATAATAAAGATGTATATTAGGCTGCTTTGATTGCATCAATCGTCACATCGTAACAGGATGATCATAAAAGTGTATATTAGGTATTCCAGAGGGATATGTTGAGGCGTATGCATCAAGATCATGATTTGTTCTCCCGCGTGACGGGAAGATACATTGGACCCACTCGGTGAGATTACATCCATAAGCTGCACATTGTGTGACTAGGTCACGGAGATGGATTATCACGGGAACGAGTAAAGCAGCATTTGTCGGTAATAGGATTGAACAAGGTACCGTGATACTGATGATCAGATCTTGCACAAGTCGGGTATTGAAGTAACAAAGTGAATTTGACTCGGCATTTATGGTTCAAACGACATTGATATCGTGGATTGCACAGGGGTCATTATGGGTATCCTGACCCCGCTAATGACCACTGATTCGAGAGTCATCTCGATCATGTATCTGATGTTCCCGAATCATAGGGTAACACATAAGGGTTTTACGATGCTTGGGGATCATTTTGGAATCATCAGGATCATAGCAAGAAAGAGATGAGAATATCGTAAGTATTCCGTCAGAGAACCGAAATCATTCCGGAAGGATCCGAAGTGGTTCAGAGTGAATCGAAAGGTGTTTCAGGTCAAAAGAAATTTAACAATATGTATTTTATATTGATTGTTGGAATTAATATTAAATAGATATTTAAAATTAAATCTGAAGGGCAAACTTCCCTAACGGGCCCAATCCCCGGAGGGAAAAGGCCCAAGAGGAAGCCGCCCATGGCAGGGGGAGCCACCGCCTAGGGTTCCCACCCGGTCGGCTTTGGTTCGTGCACACGAGTGGGGGCCCACCCGGCCGACTCCCCATGGCATGCCTCGTCCCTCCTCTCGTTTAGCCCCACCCCGGGACTTGACTAGTTGGGGTGTCCTCTTTTTTCCTATATAAGAAAGGGCATATGGAAGGGAAAAACACACAACTCAATATATTCTATAAGGAAGTTTTCTTAGGGAATCTCTCTCTCCTTGACTCTCGTGTGTGCGATTCCTAGAAGAACTGCACGCGTGGGAGACGATGCAACTTCAGCACCCCGTCACGCTGCTAGATCCCTGGTAGGTCTATTTCCGCAATCCCGGCTAGATCAGAGAGCTCGGAGGTCGTCGTCGAACACCGGACGTGTGCAAGACCACGGGGGTGCTGCCACTTGTGGCACTTGGTTGCAGTGTTTAGACCAAGTGCCATACTTGAGATCACCCTCCAGTCTCAAAAAATATCACCCATGCAACGGATCATCGGCGAAGTAGTCCGCGTACATCATGCAGTGCCCCTCCAGTCTCTAGATGATACCTCGGCTTGCTCTTGCGGCGGCCTGGCGCCGAGCCACCACGCCGTGGCTTTGCATTCCGTGCATACATGCCGGATAGGTAGGCGAGGATCTTCATCTTTGGCTGCCGCGGCGGTCTCATACTCCATCAGGACGACGAACATTTCCTCGTCGTCGGAGTCCATGGCCGAGTGAGAAAAACGCTGAGCACCTCGCGGGCGTGGTGGGCGAGGAGCTTCCCGAGAAGTTGCCCGCAGCTTGGAGTCACCGTGAAATCTCGGGTAATAGGAAGGTGGAGGGTGGTGCGGTGGTGGCGCCCTTGCTAGTGACAAGCTTTGGGCGGAGTGGGGAGGTGTGGTGCCGGCGGCAGCATGGCGTTGAGAGGAAAAAGAGGGGAGAAGGTGGGGTGAGAAGACGAATGTAGCCACGGATATGAGTTGTCTCGCCGACAAAGCTAGCCCACACTCCTTTTCACTTCGTCCGGCGCCCCAAGTGACCCCCAACGCGATGTGTTCGGACCGGGTTTGCCAGCTGAAAGTTCGGCCTAGTTCTACGAAAATTCGGTTTCTGGTGGGCTGACTGGGAGGAATCACTTCACCGGCGCAAAAAATACAGCATACCGAGAAAGAAGACTATATGTCCAGCATCTCAATCTGGATGTACGACCAGAGAGAAGCCAGAGGTTATGTTGAAACATGATCACAATATCTCTCTTCTTATATACTTCTTCCATCCCAAAATAGGTGACATGGGGGATTTGTCCAGATTCGCATGTATATAATTACATTTTAGTATATAGATACATATAAATCAAATTACTTATTTCGGGACGGAGGGACTAGTACATCAGGATACAATCATACCGGGATTCTGCAGATGAAACATTCTCCTCACGAAACCATTGATCACATGAACACATAATAATAATCCTTTTTTAAGTTGTGTTAAATATCGTACAACAGCCCAAACAGTTGTGGAACACACGCATATCAAACTGCAGACGCTGTTAACACGCTATTTCAAAGCTATTTTACACCATGATACACCATTCCTAGCTAAGAGGCGGCCTCCTCGCTTGTTATCCCAAAAGCATTATTGAGAGCTGTCCCATTGCAGCATCACCAGCAAAACTTTTCTGATTGCGGCAGGGCCAGCACCGATGGACTCGATATTGGAGGAACTGTTGTTTTAACCATGATCCAATCTCAACTTGCAAACGTACAATACAGCAAAGAGACGCCTTCAAGTTAACTGACGTATTATATTCCGTAACTGTGTGTGGAGGTCGATCTCCTAAGAAACAACCCCTTTGGGAGCTCTGACTTCCAAAAAAATGGGTCAACCTGAACAAAGGGGCAGGAAAACATCAGCAAAAAGTTGGCACATTCAATTGATACACTAAGAAGTGTAAGCGCATACCTTTGGACCAATCGTGGTTAAAAAAGAACACTATGCACAAGTGGGACAAGGTACATCAATCAATCGGATGCTTGTCTGCTTGACGGGAGCTGTATTGGGCTGAAATCAAAAGCAAGGACAAGAATGCACTCGCCACAAATATAGCATCAAACCAGCGGTGGTAGAAGTCAAACTGAATATCACCCAAAACATCTGTGATGATCACCCTGGGCAAACATGAATTAACAAAACATCAAGTTTCCGATTCAAAGCTAGCAGAACATGATGCCTACAAGTTCAAAGCTTCATAATTACATATCCAAAATGTACTGCTCATTAAAATCTCAGAACACTTGGCAGGTAAACTGCAAAGTATCGGGACGGCTATGCTACATGTGTTCACGTGGTTGTCGTTTTGATACACTTTTCTCACTACATACACATCATCTTACAAGTAGGAGTGGGTGGGAGAGCAAAAATTACGACTACAAATGTTAAACTGCCTTTAACTGAAAATCATGCACCATAGCGCATATCCACCCCTTAAATATTCAGTTTTACAAAAATCTCCATACATACTACCGCATTTCAATTTTAAGATGTTACCATATTGTGCAAAAGAGGGTTGCACGGTCATTTGGCCCCACAACGTTGTCTATGTCTATAACCGAGATGAAGTATAAAACCCAGTTGCAAACTTAAAATCAAAGCAGCAAGTTCAGTATGGAATAATAAAACACATACAAGGCCAGGCTAGTATATATAAAGGGGCGGTCTCAAGTAATAGTGGAATACCTGTACTCATTGGCCAGGCTTTTCCTTATCAGAAGAATAGATGATATGAAGTACATGCCCATGATTTCAGATAAGAAAAGGACGACATTGGTTGTTGACCCAGTCCCAACTCTAGAAACAGCAAAGAAGAACTGCACGGGAACGAAACACAATACCATCATGTTCAGCTCCATAACAAGGGAAACTATGACAATAGCTGGAAGTCTATTTAACTAAATTGAAAATGCAGAAGGGCAAAGAAGGCTTCTGCATTACAAGCAGTGGAAAACATGAAATGCATTTAAAGTAATTTTCCCAGCATTTTTAATCCACTCATTGCGGATCAGAGACTATGGTACAGAGGATACAGACAATATGTCCAAAACTCATATGTACAAAATAAAAAGTAGTAACCAAACAAAATGTTCACCTTCATAACATTTGCCAAGAAGCCTCGAATAGATATGCCAACCAACATCCCGATGAACATCAAAGATATGTACTGCAAGCACAGGGCAAACGCAGGACAGATGTAAGTAAAAAATGTGAACAAGTAGGCATGGAGAACATACAGCAACACAATCTATATTCTACCACACAGGATTAACAATGCAGGCCATATTATAGTCACGGTCATTAAGGTGTCACATTGACCATCAATTTATAAGAGTGTCCTTCAAAATAAAACTTAGTACTCCGCCTCGAAATAAATGTCGGAGATTCGTCTAGATTCGCATGTATCTAGACACGTTTTAGTGTATAGGTACATGCAAATCTAGACAAATCTCCGACATCTATTTCGAGATGGAGGAAGTACTATATATTATTGAAGTACAGATTTAGTAATATCAATGTAGTCTTGTAGATGTTCATATTTTACTGTATATTGATGGTAAACCAAAAATAAGTTTGACTAGCATGGGTTCTTAAACAACGTAAAGAGTGACTCAGGGAGTATCTACATATAGTACAGTTTCAGAAACAGGTAATTGACATACAAAACGAGTCATATAGGTGTTGTTCTGAGGTAATACTAAATTCATAATGGGATTATTTTAGCTTCAGCACACCTACCTGTGATAATAGTGAAACATCGATACCGATATCAAAATGCCTCAAGAAAATAGTAATTGTCAGGGTCACTGGATCAACAGAGCCGTCCTGGTAGGAAATACAGAATGTAGGTGAATAATGATATTTCAAGAATTGGAAATGGCGAGCAACTGGTTTCAGGTCCATTAATACATGGAGATGTATGTACCGCTTTAAAGACTACACTCTGCAAGCCCTGCACAAAGTATCACGAAAAAGAAAAAAAGTTAGATTGCTTAAAACATGGAACAGGGAGATGCATTGAGCAATCAACATAATGTATTGTGGAGTAGTACCTTGAGCATCTTATAAACACAATATACTGATAAGGCATATCCTAGAAGATTCTGAAAATGTCCTCTCCAAGTTCGAGAATACGCAGCAGCTATCTGGAAAATAAGTGAAGAATTGTGCAGAAAAATTAAGGTCAGGTATCTAAGAAATCATCGATGACTAGCATAACAGGGACTGCTGTAAAATGAAATAAGAGATACGGACATGTGACTCCAGAAAAGAACAAAATAATGAATGCAACCAAACAGGACATCAATATAGGTTATCCGTGCATTCCAAAAGATAAGAGCAAAACAAATCAGATCCATAATTTGAAACCTCAATAGGACCTACAATCAATCGGTTACAAGAGATGGGAGTGAACATGGGGATCCAAGAATAGAAATCAACGAGATCAAATTAACAATCATATCGGCGATAAGCACAACAAGAAATAGGAGTAAACAAGGCGGGCAAGCTTAGGAAGCAGCTGTCACGATCGCAAGTTTACGGAGAGGTGTCGCGGCCAGTAATATGCCTATTGTTTTTGTCCATATGCTATCCAGAGTTAAAAAGTTTCAACATGCACCATGCCAAAATTTAATATACACCATGCCAAAATTCAGTCCTGGCAGCCCTCAACTCTCTCAAATGGAAAACTGATTACGTACTAATGGTGGAAAGATGACAGATTGGCAAAACTGATTGTCGGACTAACGGAGCAGTGGCGTTTCTGAAGATTCAATCGGTCAAATGGTGTTTCTGAGAATAGGGTCGGTCATAGTGGCAGGAATGATAAAAACCCAAGGAAAATAAGATAGGCCAGGTGCAAGCACATCATCAGGGGGCAACATACACACCACAAGGACACTTTTTAAAAAGGGAGAACACAAAGAACACTCATCTACAAGCTAAGAAGTCAAAGAAATCGAGTAAATTTTATTTATGATGCTGCCCTAATATCTTTTGGGTCTCATATTTGTCTCACTAAATCATGGCCATGACTTCCAGGTGTTCATAGGATTAAACACCACAATGTTTAGTAACTGAAGAGGGTACATCCCACTAATTGATTATTGAACTTAACACTGTGACCGAAGGTGCACAAATAATACCTTAGCTTGACGGAGTTCATGTATCTCAAGGAATAGCTGTTTGGAAAGCTCTTCTAATCCCTGGACCTCTGCTTCTAAGTTTTTGATATCTGCATGATAGAAGAAGGGGAATTAATACTTATTACCAATGGAGTAAACTGCAGAGTCAAAAAAAAAAGCAAGCAAACAATCCAACATACCCTGCTCAGTTTGATCTTCTTGCACAGATCGAACAACTGTTCCAACTATACGCTTTATAAATGATCTGGCTTTAAGCTTCTGCAGGTATTAATGTGTGTATGCAGTCATGTCATACAGCGTAAACATTAAAACAAAATAAAAGTGTGCACTGATCATAACCTGCAACCTTAATGTGTGTTAACCTGTGAAGTTGTGATATTTCTCATTCGTTACCATTGGACAGTTATTATATGTGAGCGGAAGCAACAAAAATGGCAATTCTACAAGGCTAAATCATAAATTTCTTATTGGGAATGGACAATCATCCATGTATGTGACCACACAGTCGATATGGAAACTGCACCAAGAGTACAGTTCTACATATGCAATCCAATAACTATGATCACATAATGATGGTTTTTAATAAGAGACAATGACTAGTTAGCACACCTCCTCTGATCCTTGAATCCTCTCCATCTCCATTGTGGACAGAATAATTTTCTTTTTCTTAGCAATACATGACTCCATGGATTGCATCAGCTGCCGTTCCAAAGCTTTGATGTCTGTTTCGTCGATTTCCCTGGAAGACAGGATATGATAGGTCAACATGATGTGTGTAATGAGGCGTAAACCAACTGAAGGTAACTGTTAGGAATTGAACCTGATAAAGAGCGACAGGTAGCTGTATGGAAGATTAACCGCACCAAAACCGGAAAGAACAGCCATGACAGTCACTCCAATCACGCCAATCCTACTAACCAACTGTGGCATCGTGAAAAAACCTATACAGAGTGAGCACCAAGTCAAACCCAGTCACACAGTAGGCATGAATTGAGCACATCGAACAGGCATGTAAATTTTCTACTCCATATAAAAAATAGTACTACAGTGTATCAGACATTCAGAGCACAACTGCTAGTTAGTAGGTGACTATCAGCCATCGCATGATTGTAAAGTCAAACCTTTCTCTGGAGAAGGCATGGGGAAGTGAATCCCCATGCGCCAGAAGCCGTATAGGAAGATCGTCAGGAAGAGCGCGGCGGCGAGGCAGGCCCTCTGCCTTCTTACCCCTGCAACCACCAATCGATCAGACCATAAAAAACAGCTGAACAGACATGCGCTCAAAGAAATTCGTGTATGCACCTGAGTTGCGGAGCAGGAGGTAGCAGTGGTAGTAGGGGAGGACGAAGACGAGGAGGAGGATGAGGCAGAAGAGGTCGAGGTGCCAGTTGAGGAAACGCGCGTCTTTGGAGAGGACGGGGAGGATCTCGAAGAGGACGAGCTGGAAGAGGTTGCAGGAGAAGGCGAAGACGAGCCCGAAGAGGATCTGCACCAGCGCCCGCCGCTCCTCGTACTCCTTGTACAGCCGCCGGTTGAGGAACCAGAGACCCGCCCACCCGAGCCCCACCAGCGAGGACCCCACCACGGTGCCCTCGTAGACCACCATGCCCCACCCCATTTCGGCGCTCCCTCCTCGACGCGCCGGCAGGGTTCCGGCGGGGCTCGGAGTATAGTCGGCAGTCGGATCTCGTGGCAAACCGAACGGGGAGGGGGCTGTGAATCTGCCGTGCCGTCCCCCGCACCGCCGTCTCCTCCCGCCGTGATGCGTTGAACGTGGGCCGGGCCGTGCTGCTCAACGGCCCATCCAACTCTTGCGTGCGTCTGACTTAAGGTTCGACCGTGGTAAAAGCAGTATATCCCGCTCAGCGCGGCGCGGCTCGTTGGAGCCGCGCAGAACCGTTGGTGCGCGGCCAGGCCCATGTACTGGAGGAGCTGCCGCTTTTTCTCTGTTCCGTTTCTCTGGTTCCGTTTTGCGGCTGGTTTTTTGGGTTCGTTTTCCCGGTGCTTTTAGGTTCGTTTTTCCTGGAGTTTTTTCGTTCGTTTTCTGCTGGTTTTCAGGTCGTTTTGTCTGTTTTCTGTTTTCTTTTCAAATTATTTTTGTATGGACTTTTAAAATCGTTCACTTTTTAAGATTATTCGCCAATTTTGATATTGATCACTATTTTTGAATTTTTTGTTCATGACATGAAAAAACTGTACATTTTTTTTAAAGTGCTTCATTATTTTGAGAATTTGTTCATCAGACCGAAAATTTGTTCATAATTTTTAAATTTGGTTCATGATTTTGATTTGTTTCACTATTTTCAAATATTTGTTCATGATTTTTAAAAATTTGTTTATGCTTTGTAAATTTTTGTTCATTAAATGGTTTTGGGATGTTGGAGGGAAGGTGACGGAGGAGGTTCTTGCTGTTTTGAATGGGGGACCTATGCCCCCAGAATGGAATGATACGTGTACTGTTCTAATTCCAAAAAAGCAAAACCCGATGACATGGGTATACCCTACAGGTACTCGAGCTTGGTATATACAGTCCGAATACGTAGAGGCCCACGGTGTCGCCAAGGCCCAAAAGAAGAACTCGAGTAACCTATAGACTCTCGATTGCTTGAAGAACAAGAAGAAACTAAAGATAGAAAGTTAAAAGGGGAAAACCCTAACATGTAACCGACTCGACCTACTATCCAAGACATAGCCTATCTATATAAACGCTAGGAGGGGCGGCGAGGAGGATACACACAATCCTAGTTTTCACAACCCTTGCCAGATTGCATCTACGCACCATTGTAATCTTCGATTTCTTGGATAATTCCACGAGCAGACAAGCAGGAGTAGGACCTCTACGAGGCCTAAACCTGGGTAAATCTTCGAGTCCCCTATGTGCTTGTTTGCTAGCCGATAGATGTCTCCAGCGCTCCCTCCTTCTCCAAAACTCAAGTCCATAACAATGGGCATTGATGAGTTAAACCCTCGTCAATTGGCGTCGTGGAGGCCAGGAGTGCTCATGTTGCGGCTTCTTGACCCTATCAACCGTGATCTACAACTCAACAGCAATGAGATTCGCCTTGACTCTTTAGCGTTAAACTTCAAATCCACTTTGGCTTTTGTCCCGTCAATTCCTAGAATATTCATTTTTGACTTTCCTAGAACCAAAAACAGCAGAAACTGGCAACCTTGTGGATCTTGTTAATAGGTTAGTCCAAGAAATCATATGAAAAGTACTCCAAAGTTGGAACAAAACACAAGAAAGTGGATAAAACCAAGCATGAAACATCAAAAATTATAGATACATTTGCAATGTATCAGGCCGCATTCAGTCGGGTCCCGTAGTGGACCCTCGCCGTTACGTGCTAACGAGTAGGGTTGCATTCTGTCAGGTCTCGTAGTGTTGCCGTTACATGTTGACAAGTGGGCCCGTGTTCAGTCGATTCTCGTAGTGGATGATGTCTACGCACTTCTATTCTTGTAGACAATTGTTGGGTCTCCAAGTGCAGAGGTTTGTAGAACAACATCAAGTTTTCCCTTAAGTGGATCACCCAAGGTTTATCGAACTCAAGGAGGAAGTGGTCAAAGGTATCCCCTCTCAAGCAACCCTGCAATCAAGATACAAGAAGTCTCTTGTGTCCCCAACACACCCAATACACTTGTCAGGTGTATAGGTGCACTAGTTCAATGAAGAGATAGTAAAATGCAAGTGGTATGGATATAAGACAATGGTGCCAGAAAAGAGCTTGATTGTGTGGAAGAGACTAAAGAAAAACTGAAATAAAGATAGTAGCAAGCAAACATGCAATAGATCTAATTGAAAACGATGTTTCAATGCTTAGAAACAAGGCCTAGGGATCGTACTTTCACTAGTGAACACTCTCATATAAATATCTTCTCTTTATGATACTACTCTGAACTACTCTCCGGTTGGACACTCTAATCCATGGCAGGGCTATAACAGCACTCCTCATAGTTTGTTTTTCCCTCTATTTAACCCCACACTATCACTTTGAGCTCTAGATTGTTCCAACAAAAACCACAATTTCATAGAGACATCCAATTCCAAATATAACTCATAACAAGTATATGTAATCTCTAGCCTAAGTGCCACCATGGTGTGCACACTGTCACTTTCACGCACATGGGGAGAGCAGAGATATATTAAAGCACTTGAGTAGCAAGGTAGATCTACTTGATTACAAAGTCATGATCACAATATGATCATGCATAGAGAGAGAGATGAACACATAGCTACTAGTAGAACCCTTAGCCTCGAGGAAGAACTACTCCCTCCTCATCATGGGAATCAGCAACGGCGATGGAGATGGTGGTGGAGATCGATGGAGATGGCTCCGGGGGAACTTCCCTGTCCTGGTAGGGTGCCAGAACAGAGACTTCTTGTCCCCCCAATCTCCCCTTTGGTGGCGGAGGCGCTGCGGAACTTTTCGTGGCTGGAGGTTGTTCGATTTAGGGTTTATGCATCGGGAGGCATTTTATAGGCGAAGAGACAAGGTCGTGAGCCAGGGGCCACACCATGCCGGCGCCAAGGGGTGTGGCTGCCCTGTGGCCCTCCTCCATCTCGTCTTCTGGCTCCGTGAGTCTTCCGGTAAAATATCAACTTTGGCTTTTGTCCCGTCCAATTCCGAGAATATTCATTTTCTGACTTTTCTGGAACCAAAAATAGAAGAAAATAGGTAACTGGCACTGTGGCATCTTGTTAATAGGTTAATCCAAGAAAGTGTATAAAAATACTCCAAAGTATGGACAAAACATAAGAAAGTTGATATAAAACAAGCATGGAACATCAAAAATTATAGATACGTTAGCAACATATCAACATCCCCAAGCTTAACTCCTGCTCATCCTCGAGTAGGTAAGTGATAAAAAGAAATAATAATTTTTGAGGTGACATGCACCATCACAATCAAGATCAAATCATTTGCAAAGCATGAAAGCTGGGATCAAAGTACTCTAAACATGAGCATGAAAGATGAAGTTCTAACAATAAGACATAGTAACTATGCATGCAACATGAAAGGATACAAACAAAGATCATGAATAACAATGCATTGAAAGACGTTTGTTTGTTTCACATATAGAAAACATAGCATAGTGGCATTCAGCTTGTCCCTCAATGAGTAGCAAAACATAAATGCATAGGACACCTTCAAAGTTCATAAGGGTGACTAGATACAAATAGTTTAAGAACCAGCAATATCAAAGTTATGCATCAATAAACAAGTCTTGGGACAATGCACATTAAACTAAGAATGGCCAATATGCTCTCTCAATAGGTGCATAAAGATAGAAGATGGAGACTCAACATAAAAGGTAAAAGAAATGCCTTAATAGAAGGAAGCAGGGATTCAAGTTTCATAAAGAGCTTCCAAAAATTATGGTACTTATTAGCTTTCAGCTCTCATTGCCCCTATCATAAGCATCTTGAAGTGATTAAGGTTAAAGTGAACAAACTATGGAGTGTATGCTTGACAAAGTATAAGTTGGAAATCTCATGTCCCTTGAATACGAGGGCCGATCCTCATGCTACTCAAGTATAGTTACCGGTAAGTTCTTGTCGTAGTAAGTACATGTGTATCATAGAGAACCGCCAATGGGGTACCCCTTTCCCGATGATACGGAAGAATCCCCATATCAAAATGACAAGGCAAGCAGACAATAAGCATCTCAGCAATCTTCTTATTTACCATGGGAAAATGGTGCTTTTTTCTCTCTTTCCTCTTTTCTCATATCTTTTTTTCCTTTTCTCTTTTTTTTCTCAATATCTGACTCTTTTCTTTTTTATAAGAAGAATGCTTCATAGATTGCTCACTATGGTGATGCTGCAAGTTTCCACCATGATTAGGCATGGCTTAGGCTAGCGGCCCAGGCGTTTCTCTAACACACATACATAACTCCATGGACTTACAAGCTCCCCTTTCATTTCACACCGATGACATCCATAAACAAAAGAGCATGATATCAACTAGGTACAATGTACAAGTGCAATGTTGAAAGCGTTCCCTATGACAGCATGGTTCTGCTAATCCCAACGTATAAGTGCAAGCATATACAACATAGATGACACAATGGTTCAAGTTTATTAGGGGCAAGAAAAGTAAAGTGTGCCATCAAGTTCGTGAGAGCTTTAATCACTAATTTTCACATAACAAGTTTAATTCGGAAGGTAGATAAAAACATGAATATACTTGGAATAGAAAATGCTAATAGGTAGGTATGATGGACTCTTTAGAATAGCTTGGTTTTATTTGGAGTTGGATGCATGAGTGGAACTCATACTTGGTATGGAGGCTAGCAAAAGACTGGGAGCGACCAACTAAGAGAGCAATAATGGCCATAATCATGCAAAGCGACAAAACATCATTAATTAAAGCATAAAGTGATATTACAAGTCGAAAACTAAAGGATCATAAAGCCTATGGTGACTTGGGATAGTCATAACATGGTGTGAGCATGCACCAAGTCAACCCAAATAAAGCATCAAAGGAGAATACCATAATACTATGCTTTAATATGCTAAAACAACGCATGATTCTTCCAAGGCACATTAAGCAATCTCAATTGTTTATAACATTTCATGCTACAACAAAGATTACTAAGCATAAAGCCAAAACAATATCAAGCATGGCATGATAAAGTCTAAGTCACAGTCAAAAACTAGCTCTTTTTACCACTTAAGCATGAACTTTCCCACTCTTTTCCAATCCAAAACCTTATTTGAAAACTAATGTATGAATGAGGGGGTCCAACCAATTTATTCAAGCAAACTAAACAAACCAAGCAAACGAAAACCAGAAACAAAAACAAAGACCCTCCAAGAACAACACAACTATGCATAAAACAATAAAAATGAAGTGTTTGGAAGAAACCTGAGATTTATATTGATGAAGAAGGGGATGCCTTGGGCATCCCCAAGCTTTGACGCTTGTACTTTTTGGATATTTCTTGGGGTGACACGCGTGGCATCCCCAAGCTTGAGCTTTAGTCCATTCTTCATCTCATTACATCATTTTTCTCCATACATCTGAATTTTTTCCTTCATACAAAACTTCACACAATCTTTATTAGCAACATTAGTGCACTCAAAATAATAAGTCTTTGGGTTCAGTTTCAACACCAATAAAACTTCCATTAAAACACAAGCTACTGTATCACTTCCCTAAAAAAGCTCAATTCCCCAAAGAGAACCCAAAAAGGAATCAACAAGAAGCAAATGCAAATAATGACAGAAATCTGTCAAAATAGACCAGCAGGTAAAAACCAATTTTTTATAAGACCTTCTGTTGCTCAAATCGAAAAGTGTTGAACTAACGAAAGTTGGATAACAACCTGGGGCAGAAACACAAAAAATCACAGCTCAAACCGACCTACAGAGATTTAACATGAATTTTTACAGTGAAGCACAAAAATCTGTTTCGGGACAACAACTTTCCCAAGCATTACTTCTCTCTCATTAGAGGTTACTCTTGGCACAAAAAGCAAATAAAAAAGGATAAGGATATGTTATTACAGAGGTAATAACTTCCAAGACTCATCTAAAACTTTTGGGTTATCTCCCAATAAGTACTTTTCTTTAACGCCTTTAAGTTAGGCATGATAGTTTGAGAAGATGCTCACATAAGAAATATGAATTGAAGTAAAAGAGAGCATCAAGAAGCAAATTCAAAGCACATTTAAGTATAACCCACTTCCTATGAAAAATAATCTTGTAAAGAAACAAGTCATGAAAGCACAAAGCAACAAGCATAGGAAAGCAAAACAAGTGCAACTTCAAAATTTTCAACATAAAGAGGGGAAATATAATATTGTTGAGATACATAAAACCATGTTTCCCTCTGTCATAATAACTTTCAGTAGCATCATGAATAAAATTAATAATATAACTATCACATAAAACATTCTTATCATGAGCCACATGCATATAATCATTATTACTCTCCACATAAGCATATATATTCTTATTAATTGTAGTGGGAGCATATTTAGCAAAATAGCTATCATTATCATTCTCATCACCATAATCATCAAATATAGGAGGCATATTGTAATCATAATTAATTTCCTCCTCAATAGTAGGTGGACTGAAAATATCTTATTCATCATTGTAATCATCATATATTGGAGGTATAGTATCATCAAAGTAAATTTTCTCTTCCGTGCTTGGGGGACTAAAAATATCATGCTCATCAAAACCAGCTTCCCCAAGCTTAGACTTTTCCATAGCATTAGCAATAATGGTGTCCAAAGAATTCATACTAACAACATTGCTATTAGCATGCAAATAAAGTTCCATAGGTTTTTTAATTTTCTCTTCAAACACTTCATGTCCTAACTCAAGATAATACTATAAATCTCTCTATTTTTGTTCTTGTTTTCCATTAAGCCTAACTAATGGAAATAAAAACAAGAAACAAAAAGATATGATTGCAGAATCTAAAGGAAATAACTTTGAGAACTCACACACCAGCAACAATGCTAAAAGATAGCTTAGTAGCCAGAAGATGTGAGTACCTTTTACCTTACTTAGAAACAAGGCCTAGGGATCATACTTTCACTAGTGAACACTCTCATATAAATATCTTCTCTTTATGATACTACTCTGAACTACTCTCCGATTGGACACTCTAATCCATGGTAGGGCTATAACAGCACTCCTCAAAGTTCGTTTTTCCCATCTAGATAACCCCACACTGTCACCTTGAGCTCTAGATGGTTCCAACAAACACCACAATTTCATAGAGACATCCAACTCCAAATATAACTCATAACAAGTATTTGTAATCTCTAGCCTAAGTGCCACCATGGTGTGCACGCTGTCACTTTCACACACATGGGGAGAGCAGAGATATATTAAAGCACTTGAGTAGCAAGGTAGATCTACTTGATTACAAAGCTCATGATGACAATATGATCATGCATAGAGAGAGAGATGAACACATAGCTACCGGTAGAACCCTTAGCCTTGAGGAAGAACTACTCCCTCCTCATCATGGGAATCAGCAACGACGATGGAGATGGTGGTGGAGATCGATGGAGATGGCTCCGAGGGCACTTCCCCCTCCCGACAGGGTGCCGGAATAGAGACTTTCCGTCTCCCGAATCTCCCCTTCGGTGGCGGCGGCGCTGCGGAACTTTTCATGACTAGAGGCTGTTCGATTTAGGGTTTATGCATCAGGAGGCATCTTATAGGCGAAGAGGCAAGTTCGGTGGGCGACCAGGAGGGCCCACACCATGCCCTGGCGCGGCCTAGGGCTGTCCACACTAAGGGGGTGTGTGGCCGCCCTGTGGCCCCCCTCCGTCTCGTCTTCTGGCTCCGTGAGTCTTCCGGTAAAATATCAACTTTGGCTTTTGTCCCGTCCAATTCCGAGAATATTCTTTTTCTGACTTTTCTAGAACCAAAAACAGAAGAAAACATGCAACTGACACTGTGGCATCTTGTTAATAGGTTAGTCCAAGAAAGTGTATAAAAATACTCCAAAGTGTGGACAAAACATATGAAAGTAGATATAAAACAAGCATGGAACATCAAAAATTATAGATACGTTAGCAACATATCAGTGGACACCTCTCTGAACTTATCCAGATCACCATCGGACCCACAGCTTATCCACATGAGCGCTGGACCCACAGCTTATCCACGTGAGCGTCAAACCCATAGCTTACCTAGGTTGGCGTTGCAAGATGGGACCCCGAGCCAGCCCCGCACCCGCGCCCGTGCTATTGCTTCATTTTCATATAGTGAAATGTAATGCATATATGAAAATTATACACCTTTGAACTCTTTTAAATCGCACTTAGGACATGATAATGTTGTGCTAATAAAATTCTAATCATTTATCATTTCCATGGATTGAAATATAATGCATAAACTTGTGTATACAAAACTTATACACCTTTGAACTCTTTGAAATCACACTTAATACATGATAATGTCATGCTAAGAAAATCTTGAGAGATTATAATTTTGATAGTGGAATGTAATGCACAAACTTGCATATGTGAAAATTATAAACCTTTGAACACTTTTAAATCGCACTTAATACGTGATAATGGCGTGCTAAATTTTTTTGAGAGATTATTATTTTCTCCCCCATTTTCATAGAGTGGAATGTAATGCATAAACTTGCATATATGAAGTTTATACACCTTTGAACTCTTTGAAATCGCACTTAATACGTGATAATGTTGTGCTAAGAAAATCTTGAGAGATTATTATTTTCATAGAGCAGAATGTAATGCATAAATTTGTATATACGAAAATTATACACCTTTGAACTCTTTGAAATCGCACTTAATACATGATAATGTTGTGCTAAGAAAATCTTGAGAGATTATCATTTTAATATAGTGGAATGTAATGCATAAACTGGGATATGCGAAAATTATACACCTTTGGACTCTTTGAAATCGCAGTTAGGTCATGATAATATTATGCTAATAAAATCCTGATTATTTATCATTTCCATGGAGTGAAATATAATGCATACACTTGCGTATACGAAAATTTTAAACCTTTGAACACTGTGAAATCACACTTAATAACGAGATAATGATGTGCTAGCAAAATTTTGAGAGATTATCATTTTCTCCCCCCATTTTCATAGAGTGGAATATAATGCATAAACTTGCATATACAAAAATTATACACATTTGAACTCTTTGAAATCGCACTTAATACGTGATAATATTGTGCTAAGAAAATCTTGAGAGATTATCATTTTCGTAGAGTGGAATGTAATGCACAAATTATACACCTTCGAACATGTTACCTTCAAATTATATTCAAGTTCATTTATTTATGGAGTTAAAGTACCGGTGGAAAACTCATTATTTTGCATGGATAGAGGGATGCCTCGGACAGATATAGGGGTTATCCTGTCCGCTAGATATGACAAAGGATCAACGGTTGGTGGGCACGATCCGCGTGACAACTGTCTCAACCAATCAGAGCATAGCAGCGAAGATGAGCACATGTGCGAGAGATTGATACTAAGAGAGGGGAAAACTGAGTAGCACTTAAGAACCAAGGGCAAAACTGAGTAGAACTTAAAAACCAAGGGCAAGACTAACAAAGGGATTCAATAGAAAATAGAAAAGGATTTAAAAAATGGAAAATGCATCTTTTATATAATAAAATACATCTTGGTATACATTCAGACAAACTATGTTTTGGGGAGGGATGTTTTGGGAAGAGGCTTGAGTAGAAAGCCATGAACCTTCACAGATAGTAGATGATTTGAGAAGTGGTGATTTAGGTTAAAACTTGGTTTATATACATTTCGTATGGTGGCAGGTCACATAATAAGACTCCCTGGATAGATGCCACTATGTTTTGCTCTTTTTGAATTTGTTGCGCATAAAATGACTCAATTAGCTAGCTAAAACCTATTCGTTGACTCTCTGTTGACCAGCCACCGGAGGGTAAAAATGAGTATATTGCACACGACAGTGTTAGTATTGGAGGGAAAAACTGAGTATAACCAAACCGCCAGTGTTACGCTCGAGGGCAAAACTGAGTACAACTAAGTCGCCAGGGTTAGACACGAGGGAAAAACGTGACTCGCGGTACGCGTGTGTGGTGCATGGGGCGGTAGCGGACACGTGTGGCCGTGCACGGTGCAATAGCGTACGTGGTTACACGGTGCATGGTAGTGCAACGAAACATCGCTTCCCTTCTCCTTTAATAGAGGCCTCCTCACTCTCACTCATCACTCACTCGCTCACTCAACTGTCTCCACTGTCCCATCACCTTCTGTAAACCCCCAAGAAAACCCCAACCACGCCGATGATGGAGAAGAACGGTGTGGTGGCCATCGGTGCCTCCAAGGCCGTTGGAGAGGAGGCCCCCATCCTCGTATAGGCCCCCGTCCCCGTCCCCGCATCCAGCGTAGCCGCCAACGAGGAGGGCCCCGCCAGTCTTGGGCAGATCCCGCTCGGCTGGGACCCCTATGAGGAGGTTGATTACATAAGACCAGAGAACCCCTACGACACCAGCATCACCGACCCATGGTCAGAGGTAACCAGGGTTTTCTCCCCTTCCCTTGTTCTTCCCTCGTTCCCATCATTGGATGCTAGATCGTCTATTATTAGGGCTCGGTTGTTCATATTTTTACAGTAGCTAATCCTATTGTGTTAGATCTTGTATTTCGATGAATCCCCCTATTCGTATTTGAACCCCCCTATTCGTAGTTGGGATCAGTATTCGATTTGGTTTGAGATTTGGGGAATAATCAGGAGATCTCAATCAGTTAATTTATGCAACTAATCAATCCCGATAATCAAAGTATCTCAATCATGTCATTATTGCACTCTACTATTTTTTCCAACAGGAGGATAGCAGCAACGTCCGCAGCGACGGCGAGTCCAAGGACACCAAGACTTGTCATGTGCTAAGGAGGCTGAAGTCCGGCCAGTACAACAACTTCTTTGCCGGCGACGTGTACATGTGCCCCTTCTGCCCCACCAAGAGGCTCCACGCCACGGACTTCAACTCCCTCGTGAAGCATGTAGGGGACATGAGGACCTGGGGCGAGTCTGTGAACATCCACGGATTCATAGCCAAGCACCAGGCGCTCAGTCTTCACCTCCGCAACCTCTAGAAGGTGGCTATCGAGGAGGGTCGCATGCCCTAGATCAAGCCCAAGGCACCCAAGGTCAAGGGACTGGGCAACAAGAAGTGGAAGAGGCGGAGGCCCTCCTGGCAGAGGCCATGAGGGGCCACTGATCTGCTGCTGCTGTAAAGTAGCTTCTTTTGTCTTGTCTGTGTTGAACTTGTCCGCTACTGTTGCTGAACAGCCTAATTGTCGAACCTTGTTAAATACCATACTATATAACCTATATTAGCTAATTTATCTACATCTGCTCTGTTTACTGAATTTATTTATGGTGCTAGTTAGATTTGCTTCTCTAGTTTTGCTACCAGATTGGGGAAAAACAAGGGCAAAAGGAACAATAAATAAAGAGAGAAGCTGCTCTAGATTCGCTACCTTTTTGGGCAAAAAAAACACAACTGTTAGCGAGAAAGAGGGGAAAAGGTGTGATGACCCACAAGTATAGGGGGTGTATCGCAGTATTTTCGATAAGTAAGAGTGTCGAACCCAACGAGGAGCAGAAGGTGCTGGCTAGTGGTATGGATCAGGAATTCTCTGCAAATACTTAGCAAACAGATTTTTAGGGGTTTTCGATAAAGCAAGTAAACTAAGTACGAGTAAATAAAAGACAGTAGGAATAAATGCAGCAAGTGGCCCAATCCTTTATGCAGCAAAGGACAAGCCGGTTGTATTACTTAAGATGACCAAACATTCTCGAGGACACATCGGAAGACTGTCAAGTGCTTTCGCTTCATATAGTCGATTAATCTTCTCTAGCTTGCTAAGTGTTGTGTGGGTGAACCTATGCTAATGTACCGCCCCATCCAAGACTAATACATACTTGTGATTATACCCCTTGCAAACATCCGTAAGTACAAGAAAGTAATTAAGGTAGAAACCTAACCATAGCTTTAAACTCTAAGACCCTTACGTCCCTTGTGCAATGGTTTCCTAACAGGGGTTCAGGTTTCTGTCACTCCGGCAACCCCTACGATTAGTAGCCAAATACACAATGCATTCCCCTAGGCCCATATAGGTGAAGTGTCATGTAGTCGACGTTCACATGACACCACTAGAAGAAGTACACCACAACTTAAATAACAATCTATTGAATCTTTCTCAAGGCAACTCTACTACTAACAACAAGACTTCTCCCATGTCCTCAAGAACAAAACGAACTACTCACAAGACATCATATGGATCATGATCAGAGATGAAATAATGATGTATAACAATCTGAACATAAACAATAATTCAAAGGTTCACTCAATAGCATCAACTACAAAGAGTAATCAACACCGGGAAAGTTTCCCCTATGAACTATGCAAGATTCAACGCAATTGTTATAGCAATATGGAGATGGTGATGAGGGTGCTGATGGTGATGATGGTGGTGATGATGATGATGATGACGATGATCCCGATGAAGTCCAGCTTGATGGTGGTGTTGATGGAGACGATCTCCCCTCTCCGGGAAGGAATTCCCCCGGCAAAAATCTGTCTATCAGAGAGATCTTTCTTTCTCGGTGTTTTCCGCCCCGCAGAGGCGGCGGAATCTTTCTGTAGTCGCTCCCCGAGTCTTAGGGTTTTGGGAGGTTGATATACGCCAGAGGGGAGAGGCTGGAGTAGGCCAGGGCGACCACACCACTCCCTGGCGTGGCCTAGTCCTGCCCGCGCCATGGGGTGGTGTGGGCCCCCTGTGGCCCACCTCCACTCCATCTTCTGGATCCTGAGTCTTCTGGAAAAATAGAATTTTCTGTATATTTTCCCAGATTTTCTGATCTTCGCGAATTTTGCCTCTAAACAGCACCTTTTCCATCAGAATCCTGACTGCAGCGGTCCATGCTCCAAAAGTCATCAACCATGCAAAAATAGATGAAATAACATAAGTATCACCTCTCAATACGAAATATATCAATGAATAATAGTGAATTAAGACATAGAATAGTGATGCAAAATGGACGTATCAACTCCCCCCAAGCTTAGACTTCGCTTGTCCCCAAGCGAAACTGAGCTCAATAAACATGACCTCAGGTTTATGGAGTGAAGAGTCGATAAAAGAATACGGACAAGAAGCATCACATTCATCAAATACATAGATCATAATAGAAGACAACTCACTATTATATAACTCAACTTGCAATGAGTAAAGGAAACACAATAAAGATACATAAAGTGAATCATAATTGGTAATGGCAAACTTAGCTCTTGGTCGAAGAATAGTTGATAACTTGCTGGAGTTCACAAATAACTGGTTTTTCAATGAAAGCTTTCAAAGTAGTAAACATCAGGATAAGAGCAATGTGCAAAACAAGGAACATAAGAAACATGATTGAATAAATCATCATATGAATGAATGAAACACATCAGCTCAAGATACTTGCTGAGATAGCAGGGAATAGGTTTACTGACTCAACTACAAGGTAAAAGAAAGGCCCTTCGCAGAGGGAAGCAGGGATTGCAAGTCTCATAAAGAGCTCCCAAAAATTATGATACTTACTAGCTTTCAGCTCTCATTGCCCCTATCATAGGCATCTTTAGGTGATTAAGGTTAAAGTGACACAACTAAGAGGATATGCTTGACAAGTTATAAGTTGAAATCTCAAGCCCCTTACTTATGATTACCGATCCTCATGCTACCCAACTTCAGTCACGAGCAAGCTCTTGTCATTGTAAATATATGCGTATCATTGAGAACCGCCAACGGGGTACCCCTTGCACATGACACAGGAGCTATCCCATAATCAAAATGATAAGGCAAGCAGACAGTGAGCATCTCAGCGATCTTTTTATTTGCTATTTGCATAGGTTTTTATTGAGGATGCTTCATAGAATGCTCACTATAGTTATGCTGCAAGTTTCCACCATGATTAGGCATGGCTTAGGCTAGCGGCCCAGGCGTTTCTCTAACACACATATAAACTCCATGATCTTACAAGTTCCACTTTTATTTCACACCACCGGGATCCATAAGCAAAAGAACATGATATCAACTAGGTACAAGTACCAATGCAGTGTTGAAAGCGGTCCCCATGATACATGGTTCTGCGAACTTCAACTCATAAAGCGCAAGCATATACGCAACAAAGAAGGACCCAATGGTTCAAGTCTATTAAATGCAAGAAAGTAAAGTGTGCCATCAAGTTCGTGAGAGCTTAAACCACTAATTTTCACATAACAAGTTTAATTTGCGAGATAGACAAAACAAGAATTTACTTGGAATAGCAATAATGCTACTAGGTAGGTATGGTGGACACAAATGGCAAAGGTTTTGGTTTAAAGGAGGTGGATGCACGAGAAGAATACCCTCTCAGTACAGGTTTTTGGCTAGCAAGGCTGGGTAGCAAGTACAAGAGTTGAAGGAAACAAACAAACATACAAGTGATAAAGACAAACATGCAATCTTCCTCGGAAGCACAAAAGATCTTAACTAGAGAATACTAGACTTATGAGAAAATCAAGAAAGAAAGATGATGAAATTATTTTTCTTTAGAGTACTTCTATCTTTTTCTTTTCAACTCTCAAAAAGGTGTTGCTACTGACCGAGCCAGGTTTTTCAAAACCAACTAAATTAACTCAATGATCCCAAAGTGCTACCAATACTAACAACAAGATCAATCATATAACCGCAAATTGAAAACTAACATAAGCTATGCAAAGGAGTGAATGATAGAACTTCTCATTAATATTCCATAACGAAAACTCGCACCAAGGGATACAAATCTAACGAGAGAGGGACACTTCCATAATGCAAACCATACTACAAAATAACTCCTCTATTCATGATATGACTCTACTAATAAGGTAAAAAGATAGAAGATAGTGATATGATACCGCGGCACTCCCCAAGCTTGGAACAAACCAAGGGGATGCCAAACCTGATGACGAATTACTCCTTAGGTGGTGGTGGTATCCTCTCGATGAGCTCTCTAATCAGTTTCCCCAAGTCCTCAATCTCGAAGGTGAGATTACGAATAAGCTGCGAGTTTTGCTCAATGCGGCTCATGATCATGTCGGGTTGAGAATTCCAGCTCTTGCTATTCTTTCCCCACTCTTCCTCCTTGAAGTCTTCTTTTCCTGCATGGCTAGAACGAGGCAAATCCCAATTGGAGGGTAATTTCTCCTTGGGCATATTATGGTATTGATGCTCATGGATAAGGGTATGGAAGGGATTCCTGGGGCGTGGAGGAAGTGACCGTGGAGCCAAACTGTGACGAGGAGCTTTCCCCCCAGTCTGCATCCGTGCAGTCCTTCTGATCTTGGCAGGTTTCACCACTCCAATGCTTGGAATGGTGGTGCCGGTATGCAGATGTTGGCCTTGCTCCTCTTCACCTTCACTCTTGATCTCCTTCTCCTTCCCGGGGTCTTGGAGGTCTTCCTCCATGGGCTCCTTCCCTTTATCCTTGGGGGACACCATTGTGCTTTTAAGCTCTCAAAGAGTATGTCCTGACAGAAGCAGATTGAAACAAAAACATGACGAAAACACAATATACGAACCTCAGGAGATCCGAGGGGTATATATTACGAAGTTTCATATCAAAAGGAAGGTACTGGGAGAAAACGAGTCGGAGGCGGAGTCCTGGGTGGCCTCACCACCTGGTGGCGCGGCCAGGGGTGGGCCCGCACCATGGGGTGGTGTGGGCCACCCCGGCT
Source organism: Avena insularis (assembly GCA_023614405.1). Taxonomy (NCBI): domain Eukaryota; kingdom Viridiplantae; phylum Streptophyta; class Magnoliopsida; order Poales; family Poaceae; genus Avena; species Avena insularis. The sequence continues at coordinate 570,433,346 of CM042686.1, forward strand.
CCGTTTCCGTCCCTTTTTCGCTTCGTAGCTTTCCTTATTGACTGAAAACTGCAAAAATATAGTTGGATTGTATTTTCGTGGAACTTTTCTTACCAGAACTGTTACTTAGTTGGAAACGGACTCTGCAGGTCTCTGAATTTGGTATTTAGTGGATTCTTTTGGAGTCACCACTTGAATATCATCGATATCTTCATCTTCATACACTTATTACTTGAGTCATAAAACCCTTCTCTTCCTTATTACACCATTATCTCCACTTCCTGGAATTTTCTTTCACACAAAACTTCACACAATCCTCATTAGCAACATTAGTATATATGAAGTGATAAAACCTTTTGAGTCCAAATTCAACTGAAAACCATCAAAACAAAAGCTACTATAGCAACTCCTTCCGAAAACCCAAAAAGAATTCAAAAAGGAAATCGAGTAAAGAAGCAAATGCAAGATTGGCAAAATCTATCAAAACAGACCAGCAGGTAAAGATCAATTTTTTCGAAAATCTTATGTTGCTCAAATCAAAAAGTGCAAAACTAATGAAAGTTAAATAACAACCTGGGGCAGAAGCACAAAAAATTACAGCACAATCCGACAGACAGAGATCTCTCACGAATTTTTACGATGAAGCATAAAAATCTGTTTCGGGACAGCAACTTCCCCAAATATTACTTCTCTCTCATTAGAGGTTGATCTTGACACAAAAACCAAACAAAACGGACAAGGAGCGGTTATTAACGAAGTAATAACTTCCAAGACTCAAAGAAACAAAAACAAACTAAAAGCAAAAACAAATTGGGTTGTCTCCCATAAAGCTCTTTCTTTATAGCCATTAAGATGGGCATGGTAATTTTGAAGAAGCTCTCATAGGGATATGAATTGAAGTGAAAGAGAGCATTAAGAAGCAAAAACACACATATTTAAGTCTAACCCACTTCCTATGCAAGGAAATTTTGTAAACAAACAAGTTCTTGAAACCAGAGGCAACTTGCATAAGAAGGCAAAAGAAGTGCAACATAAAAACTTTCAGCCTAAAACGAGGAAACTTGATATTATTGAAATGCATAAGAACACTTTCCCTCTCTCATAGTAACTTTCAGTATCATGCATAAACTTAACAATATAGCTATCACAAGGACTATCATAGCAATGATCACTTATTCTAACAGAAAACACGGGAATACTAGCTCTCATAACACTACTTTATGAAACAATATTAGAGGTATCCTTACAAAGGATAGTGTATCCCTCTTTTTCATTTTTAGTAACAAAGTCTTTCACATTTGCTACTATAGGTTCATCAACCATTTGTTTATCAGGTTCAACAGCCTTATTCATACTTTCATTAACCATACTAGCTATCATAGAATGTTCCTTTACCTTAACTGGAAAAGATATTTTCTCAATATATGGTTCAGGTAAAACATGATTAGCAGTATAAACTTCAGTATTTCTTGAAGGAACACTCTTAGCAATATCTTTATAAGGCTCATGATACTTATTCCACTTCTTTTTAGGCACTTCAATATAGGAAGCAAAAGCCTTAAAATAAGAAGCAATAGCTTGAGAGTCTAGACCATAAGCATTTTTAATATTTTGAAAGTCATCAGTTCCCATAAAAGATTCAATGCATTCATAATCATAATTTATACCCGACTTTCTACCTTTTTCATTCTCCCAAGCTTCAGCATTGTCTTGAATACGATCTAGAAGGTCCCATTTAGCTTCTTCTTCCATACGAGTGAATGATCCAGCACAAGAAGCATCCAATAAATCTTTGTCATGTAGAGGGAGCCTTGCATAAAAGTTATTGATAATAATATTGTTGGGGAGCTCATGAATGGGACATTTGAGCATTAGTAGCTTAAATATCCCCCAAGCTTTAGTTGTACTCTCTCCATCAAGAGGCCAAAAGTTGTATATTTGATTCCGATCTTTATGAATCTCACTAGGAGGATAAAACTTTGAATAAACAAGAGGCACTATTTCCTCCCATTCCAGAGCTTGACCATTCTTCAGCAGCTTATACCATTCCCCAGCTCTTCCTTTTAGTGATAATGAGAATAACTTCTTCTTAACTTGATCTGTAGTTATACCTGCACACTTGAACAACCCGCATAATTCGTGTATAAAGAGCAAATGATCACCGGGATGGACAGTTCCATCCCCAACATAGTAGTTATCCATAACACGATCAATAATTCTTGTAGGTATTTTGAAAACATCTTTCTCAGCAGGTGGTGGCTTATCTACTACCTTAGTAGTGGTAGTAGCATTACCAAATAAGAAACTCAGCGAATTATCCATAACGATAATAAAGCAACTAACGGAAGGAAACAATACTCACAGTAGAAGTTTCCTTTACCAGTTCCACTCTCCAATAGCGCTTCACTCCCCGTCAACGGCGCCAGAAAATAGTCTTGATGACCCACAAGTATAGGGGGTGTATCGCAGTATTTTCGATAAGTAAGAGTGTCGAACCCAATGAGGAGCAGAAGGTGTTGGCTAGTGGTATGGATCAGGAATTCTCTGCAAATACTTAGCAAACAGATTTTTAGGGGTTTTCGATAAAGCAAGTAAACTAAGTACGAGTAAATAAAAGACAGTAGGAATAAATGCCGCAAGTGGCCCAATCCTTTATGCAGCAAAGGACAAGCCGGTTGTATTACTTAAGATGACCAAACGTTCTCGATGATACATAGGAAGACTGTCAAGTGCTTTCGCTTCATATAGTCGATTAATCTTCTCTAGCTTGCTAAGTGTTGTGTGGGTGAACCTGTGCTAATGTACCATCCCATCCAAGACTAATACATACTTGTGATTATATCCCTTGCAAACATCCGTAAGTACAAGAAAGTAATTAAGGTAGAAACCTAACCACAGCTTTAAACTCTAAGACCCTTACGTCCCTTGTGCAATGGTTTCCTAACAGGGGTTCAGGTTTCTACACTCGCAACCCCTACGATTAGTAGCCAAATACACAATGCATTCCCCTAGGCCCATATAGGTGAAGTGTCATGTAGTCGACGTTCACATGACACCACTAGAAGAAGTACACCACAACTTAAATAACAATCTTTTGAATCTTTCTCAACGCAACTCCACTACTAACAACAAGACTTCTCCCATGTCCTCAAGAACAAAACGAACTACTCACAAGACATCATATGGATCATGATCAGAGATGAAATAATGATGTATAACAATCTGAACATAAACAATAATTCAAAGGTTCACTCAATAGCATCAACTACAAAGAGTAATCAACACCAGGAAAGTTTCCCTATGAACTATGCAAGATTCAACGCAATTGTTATAGCAATATGGAGTTGGTGATGAGGGTGCTGATGGTGATGATGGTGGTGATGATGATGATGATCCCGATGAAGTCCAGCTTGATGGTGGTGTTGATGGCGACGATCTCCCTCTCGGAAGGAATTCCCTGGCGAAATCTGCATCGGAGATCTTTCTCTCTCGGTGTTTTACGCCCCGCAGAGGCGGCGGAATCTTTCTGTAGTCACTCCCCGAGTCTTAGGGTTTTAGGAGGTTGATATACGCCAGAGGGGAGAGGCTGGAGTGGGCCAGGGCGGCCACACCACTCCCTGGCGCGACCTAGGCCTGCCCGCGCCATGGGATGGTGTGGGCCCCCTGTGGCCCACCTCCACTCCATCTTCTGGTATCCTGAGTCTTCTGGAAAAATAGAATTTTCCGTATATTTTTCCGTATTTTCTGATCTTCGCGAATTTTGCCTCCAAACAGCATCTTTTCCATCAGAATCCTTACTGTAGCGGTCCATGCTCCAAAAGTCATCAACCATGCAAAAATAGATGAAATAACATAAGTATCACCTCTCAATACGAAATATGTCAATGAATAATAGTGAATTAAGACATAGAATAGTGATGCAAAATGGACGTATCAAGGTGCTCTTAAAAAGGCCAATCATAAAAATAACAAAAAAGAAAACTTCCAATTTAGGCGACAGGATGCACGTAACCACCAAACGCACCCCACATGGTCCCACACCACGTCCCCCATAATCAACGAGAGATGGATGGCTGGTCCGATGTGTATTTTGTCCCCACCCGTCAGCATGTAATGTTCGAGGCGACGTAACATAACGCTCAATGCACGACCCGCCCCAACGCGATCCCACCGGTCAGCATGTAATGGTCAAGCCTTTGACCTGACGACATCCCCCCGCCCGAGCGCATGTGAGGGTTTCGGAATGGAGGGAAGGCAAAAGTAAGGAAAAACTAAGCGGTTGGAGAAAATTAAGTACAACTAACGAACCAGGGGCACGAAAATAGAAATACCTAGAACAAATAGCAAATAGCAGGGTGATCAATTTGGTTTCCCTTGGGGATGTTTCCACAAATTTTCATTCTACAAAAGTTGTCCAAGGGTGATGGATAAAGAACAAAGTTGGTGGAGCGTATATTGGTGGTTTTATTGGCAAACCCAAAATGATGAGCCCATTGGTCGAGTGTCAAGAAATACTCACAGTTCATAAGGCAGAAGTTGATGCTATCAACTCCTAGCATATGCTCCTCGGAGCAGTAGTATGGGCTCACCGTGTGTGTCAAGGTACTAAGGAACTCAAGTGTCAAGCGACGATATGTGGTGGCATTCTGAGAAACAAAATGATGCAAACCAATATTGTTGCAAAGGAAACCAAAATCACGATGAATACCTAGTTGGTCGAGGATGTAAGGACACACACACTTGGTGGACTTGATCTCTTGGTGCTTGAGACAGTTGAAATGAGTGAGTTGAAACTCCTTGGTGAACTCGATGACAAATGACTCGGGGTTTAGCATATCAACGGGTGGTGCAGCTTGTTTCGCAACCACTGCATGTGTACGGCTCCTCGTATTCATCTAAAAGTAAAACAAATATAATTAAAAAAATTATCTAATAGAAACATAGCATAAATGATCCTCCACACTTCTTACAGAAAAACTCCTATAAAGACAAAACTAAGCATGCTCATTATCAAGATTAGCCCAAGAACAAGACCTAAGTCTAGATTGATAATTATGAAATATTAAGCAAGGTTTTGATGTATATAAGCTGGGGATTAAAGGAGACATAACTTAGATAGATTGGGTGCAAGGAATCGAAAAATAACGGACATAATGGAAGATCTCGTGAAGGTAGTTTGGAGTTTAGAGGAAGAAAAAAGAGAAAAAATGTGATTTGGGATTTTAGGTTCACCTCTCCCTGGGGTTCTAGTCGTGGCCGGGTACATGGTACGGGCGGGCGGTACAGCCAGAGCCCGCCCGTACCAAGTGTCCAACCTTGGGGTCGGAGGATCCTTTCGGGGTGCACTCGGTATGGGCACGCGATACGGTCGCCCATGCTCGTAGTACTGGTCGTTATCTTTTGAGTATGCTTACCTCAAACTTGATGTTTTGCTCGCGTACACGGTACGGGCGGACGGTATGGTCCACTCCGGTCGTACCAGAGGTCGTTATGGCCTTTGTGTCCATTAGCAAAAATCAATGTTTGCATTTTCTTGCGCCGCGATGTGGTATGGCATCCGGTACGGTCACCTCCGGTCGTACTAGTGCTCGTTAAGCTCACAGTAAGCTTCAAAAACTTAAAGAATTAAGTTAGTAGCTTCACACGCCTTTCCACAACTTAGCAACAACAAAATAATAGTAAATAAACTTCAAAAAAACAGCAGTACCTCATGGCCATGTGTTAGCAAATATAATAGATCGAGGATTATCTTGATTTCTTCTCCTCTCTTCAAAGGATCTTCTTGAACACTCTTTACTAAAAACAAAACACAAGATTAAAACTTTATTTCACTTGGGTTGCCTCATATGAAGCGCTTCTAGTTAAGATCAATTAGTTTGACCAAAATGGTGATTATTTAGGCTTTGCAAGTGGGACATTCACTCCAAAGTAATAAGCTTTTAAAGTGATTATACCATCATCATCATTAGGCTTGGCCTTCTTCTTCCTTGGGAAGTGGACTATGGAAGGATCTCTAGTTGATAGTCCTATTCTCACATTCCCTTCATGTAAATTGATCAAAATTTTGATAGTTCTTATGAAAGGTCTACCTAAAATTATAGGTGCTATGGAATCTTCAGACATGTCCAATATAACAAGATCAATAAGCATGGGATATCCTTTAATTTCAACAACTATATTTTCTTTTATCCCAACAACTTGTTTATAGGTTGAATCAGCAAGATGAAGTCTCATTTCAGTAGTTGTAAATGGCCCTAAGTTTATCTTATCAAATAAGATTTTGGAAATCATAGAGACACTCGCACCAAGAGCACAAAGAGCAGTTATCTCATTAGCCCCAATTTAAATTTTAATAGTAGGCTCAAAAATATCATCTAGCTTAGCTAGAAGCTTATAAGCTAGTTTCTTATACTCCATTTCTAGTTCACGAACTTTAGATGCTACTTATTTTATAAATTGTTGGTATGTACCATCATTACCTTGTTCTATACTAGGATTCTTGATGGTGATTATTTTCAACAAATCTTCCACGATATAATCCGGTGATGGCGCATTGCTATAGTCTATCTCTTTAGGCTTCTCATCTTTATTTTTTCCCCTCATCATCTTGAGGTCTTCCACCAGGTTTGGCTCGGCCTTTCTCGCGAATTTTGCAAGTATGAGAGCTTGACCCTTAGCTATTTTGTCCAACTGTGCCTCCATGGTCTTGGTTCTTTCCTGTAGAGCATGCACATCATTTCTACTTGCATGTCTTGGTTAGATAATTTTCCAATACTAGTCTCATGGTTCTCCGTGATTTTAATAAGCATATTATTTTGCTCCGTTTGAGCTTGCATGAAAGTTCTAATACTATTTTTAAGAGAGAGATTGCCATGATTTTCTCCATTATGGTTATCATAATTGTTATTATAAGGAGCACCTATAGGATTAGAATATTGCTTTTGAAAGTTTGAGCCAAAGTTTTGACTCTTCCAAGCGGGATTATAAGGATTATGAGCTATAAAATTAACATCATTAGCATCGGTAGTGAAAGCATTAATTTGGGTATCTTTCTTACCCTTCACAATATTAAGTAACTCATCTACCTTTGTCATAAGCTCTTCATTATGTTCCCCGGTGATGGAATTCATCCTTTTTGAGGATCTTTCTATATGCCATTGGGCGTGGTTGTTCTACATATCATCAAGTGATTTCCTTGCAACACTCACTTGCTTTCCCATGATGGTTCCTCCTACAGCAATATCTAGCATAAACTTAGACATCAGGTTACCATTGTAAAACAGATGTAATATACGCCATTATTCCATCCCATGACTAGGATAATTCATTACTGAAGGGAATATGCCCGAGAGGCACAAAATGGTTATTATCTTATTCCTTGTTTATGATAAATGTTTATTTTGCATGCTATAATTGTATTAATTGGAAACATTAATACATGTGTGTTTAGTAAACAAATAAAGGGTTCCTAGTTATGCCTCTCTTATAAACTAGCTCGTTGATTAAAGATGATCAAGGTTTCCTGATCATGGACATTGGATATTGTTAATAACAAGGTCACAACATTGGTTGAATGGTGTGATGAACATTCATCCAAAGTATAGAAATATGATCAAATTCATTGTGTTTAAATTGCTATAACATCTTACGAAGTAATTCTAGTCCTTAGACCATGAGATCATGTGAATCACTAACACTAGAAGAGTAACTTGATAACATCAAATTTCACACTATAATAGGGTGACTATAAAGGTGGGTTCAAATACTCCGAAGGTGTTATGTAGAGGCTCATGGATCAAGAGTGGAATTTGTCCATCCCGATGAAGGATAGATACACTCTGATCCCTCTCGATGATATCACATTGAGATAGCTTGCAAGCAAGTGATGTGATCACTAGAATGTTATATCACAGAAACGAGAAAATAGTGCATGTCGGTAACGAGATCAAACTAGGTATGGGGATACGGATGATCGAATCTCGGACATGTAATATATCGCGAGATAAAGGGATTTAGTTACGATGTTTAAAGGTTCACATGATCACTAGAGTCGTCGTTGAATGTGTGGGAGTCAGTACGGATCTCCAGGCCCCGCTGCTGATTATTAATCGGAGAGGGGTCTCGATCATGTCTGCATTATTCGCGAACCGTAGGGTGACACACTTAAGGGATACTAACACCATTTGGAGAAAATATGTTTCAGATAAAGATTTAAGAAAGCGCTGGAATCGTTTCAATGAAAACCGGAATTGTTTCGAGTGAAATTGCAGAAATTGGTTTTGCATGTGATATTGAAATGTTGTAGGGGTTTTTATGTGAATGTTTGTTAATTAAAGTAACTAATAGAATTCTGAATAAAATAAATAAAAGAGTTTTATTAAATGAGAGATTGTATTAAATTTGGTGGAAATTTAATGGAGGTGAGTAGACTTTTGAGTGGAGGCATGTTTATTTGAGTGGGCACCCACATGAATGATGGAAGAGGTGGGGGCACCACCTTGGCCGCCGACCATGGGAGGGGTTGCCCCCCTCTCCCCTATAAAAGGCCTCCCACTCCTTCAGTCATCTCACACCTTCTCGTGAAGGATCTTTCTCCTCCTCTAGAAATTTTTCTGCATGGTCTCGAATTAGTGAGATACATGTTCCAGATGGCTTTATGTAGAAAGGAGTTGCCGCTTCTGCTACATCGCTGGAGTGAGGACACGGAACTTGTCGGGGTACCGGACGTGTGTGTGATCACAGATGCACCACTTCTTTGCGGTGTTGGACCGGCTAGACCTGTTGGACTTGCTAGACTTCATCACGATCTTGAGATCGGAAAGTGTACGACTACATCATCCACGAGTACAACCTTGTAACGCTTTGCCGCTCTTCAAGGGTATGTTCTCTATGGATGTACATCCACCCATTGATTGTATCTAGGTAAATAGATCTTGGTGCTTAGTTACTCACATCGTAGGATTTTTTTTGTTTTCTATGCTGGAAACCCAACAATTACGGCTTATTTCATCTTTTCCCAAGCAAGCACTAGTGGCTCACAGTCTTCTTGTCCAAAGCTTGTAATGTTGGACCTTAGCCGCATAGTCTTAGCTAGAGGGAAAAAATTAGTCATAAAAAGATTAGTGCATTCCTCCTAAGATTTAATAGTGCCTTTAGGAAAAGCTAGCAACCATTCCTTACCTTTCCTCTTAGAGAGAAAGTAAATAAACATAATTTAACCACATTTGGGTCAACATCTTTTATGCGCATCATGTCGAAAATCTCTGTAAAAGTATTTAGGTGCAAACCTGAGTCCTCAGTAGATGAGCCACCGAATTGATTCTTTTGAACCAAACATAAAAGGTTAGGCTTAATTTTATAAGTTTTCGCATCAATAGGGGGCTGAGTAATAGGTGCACGAATAAATTCATCAGTGGGAGTGGCATACTTCCCAAGTTTTTTTTGAGCCATGACTCTTTACTTTTTGGTGCTTTTATATGAGAGAAACAAATAAACAAGTAGCTAATATATTTTTTGGTTTTCAATGGATAACAAAGAGTAAATTAATAACAAAAAATAAAATATAAATAAAACTAAAACTAAAAACAAGATCTGTAGTGACCTCACCAGGATAGCGAATTGTTTCCCAAGCAACGACGCTAGAAAAAGAGTTAATACATTCGATTCAGATTTATGGATGTAGTATAGTAGCTTTTTTCCTAGTAGACCTAGGTCTAATCGAATCCCTGGAAAATAATGTTAAAAGGAAAATAATAAGGCATGTCTACAAGACTCGTTTCTTTATTTTACCTTCGTTCACCGGACCTTTCTAGTTTACTTTAAAATGTGGGTTGTTTCAATGGATGGAGATAGGCTAGGGTTGAAGATTCACCTGCAGCCGCACATCATACGGGATAAAGAGAGTAATAAGCATATTCATGTGTAATAATTTAACAAAGATAAAATTTGTAGACAACACATCATGATGTACTAGATCCCCTGCGAGTCATAGACATAGCAATAGTCTTTTGATCAAACCATTGTAACCATGATGCACCGGGCTTACAACAATTATTAAGCAAAAACACAAATCAAAGCCTTAAGAAGTGATGTTGCTACTGTTCCCAAATGGATCACTAAACAAAGACCACACTCCTCTTGCTATCACCAGGTTTTCTACGAGATCTCCGCTAACCAAGTATATCACCTCGAGTCTTTATCAATCTTTGGGATCTTGGGTACCTACAATTCATAAGATCGAGACAAGAGACGAAGAAAAAATATACAAATATCTATTCAAGCAATACACAATACTCCCATGGATTAGATGCATATAATCGCTGCAAGGTTTCACCCCAACCCGTAGCCGTGAGGATTACTCACTCATATCAATAAGATCAAGTATAGAAAACATTTGCAAAATACTTAGATTGAAATCAAATATTCTTACAATGGTCGCTGAATCATAAGTAGAACTCAAGTACAAGCTAATGTCTATGGCTATGGAGAGGATGGAGGGTGGAGAGGATGAACTATGGTGGTAGATCTCTTTTGGTGGTGTTATGATGCAATCTGAGATGGCGTCTCTCTGTGCGGCGGCTAGAACCTCAAAATATATAGGCGCTTTCATGAAAGTCGTAGAGTTTGACAAGACGGAGCCAACGCCACATAGTACAGGTGGGCCTTGCCCATACCCGTGGTTGTTAAGCTTCCAGTTGACAAGTTTTTGGTCCAGGATTGCTTATCCGTGTAGACTTCCTCAAAATCTTTATTAATGGCTCCTTATTTTGCCCTAAAAGTATGATTTCCTGCACAATACAATTCACAATAGATTGCATATCTTTGCAATAATTAGTCATTAGTAGCAAGGCTAGAGAGATTCTTGGTCAATTTCTTGACTAAAAACGAAGTTTAAACGCGGAGAAAGATGACTATTTTCACAACCATCAATGGTCTTCGTCACGTCGAATTCTTCTTTGCCTACATCGAGTACTACCGCTACACCTCTCTAGGTGTCCAACATGACCACTTCGGGTCACCACTGGTTGCGCCGCCTTCTATATATTCGTCCACAACGACCTTGTCGCTATCATCATCTCGTTCCCTACGACACTGGCGCACATGTTCATGATGGTTGCCTGGTACTGGCAACATCAGTATGTGCCTTCGTCCCCGACGTGTTCCTGAACCTGGCAAATTCGGATCGGCGCCTCATCTATATCATCATTGAAAACGTCTTATTTGGCATTGACCTCTGTGACTGCCTCGACCGCGTCATCGACGAGTTTTTCTTTGCGTACTTGGTTCAGGCAAAACCGATGTCTGCATTCATTACCGACATGCGCCAAGTTTTGACAAAATTAGGGTTGCACCTCGTCCTCGACGGCTCGAACTGTATCGTCTTCGGCAACGCCACCTTCGACGACTGCCTCGACACGTCTCCGTCATCATCCTCGCGCACTATGCGCACGTGGCTTCATGTGTGGCTACCTCGACACCGGCACCTCCGACCACGGCGACCCCTCGTATGGCTACATCAACCACAACATCGACATAAGGGCTATCACCTCGCTTGAGCTTCTCACAAAGCTTCCTCTAAAGTCTAAGATGCCGCTCCGGGACACTGTCCACGATGTTCCCGCTCGGACTGCGGGGGACTTTGGTTTATCTCCAGTCTGACCGTCCGCAATGTTCCAATTATTCATGACGCTACCGGGATGTTAGAGTATTATCTATACGTTTATTATGGCAGTATATGATAGAGATGGGATACGTCTCCATACAGTCCTAACTTGACTTGTATTTCAAGGTGATCCCCTGTACGCCAATATATACTCGCTCGTGAGGCTCAATAATAAATCCATCATATTCCGCCAATTCCTCTCTATCGCTCTGCATGGTATCAGAGCTGATTAGGATCATACCATGATAAACGACCGGATCTACAGGACCACATGTTGCTACGAATCCTACAAAGATACCGACCCACAAGCATGTCGAGCAAGAAGTAGATCCTGATTATAAAACTAGAGTTCAACTTGTAACCGACTCGAACAGTACCGAGACCTACCCTCCGCATATAAAGTATAGGAGGGGACGCCGAGGAGGACACACGCAATCTACAATCTCAACACCCGTAACATATGCCAGATCTAATATGCGAATCCACAGCATCTCAGCGACATTGTAACATTCATCTTCATCATGAATCAAGAACAGACAAGCATGAAGTAGGTATTACCCTCCGAGGGCCTAAGCCTGGATAAATCGTGTCCCCCTATTGTTTGTTAGCCAATGAAGTCTCCAGCGCACATCTCCTTTCCGAAAACCCAAGTCCATCAAGTATAGGCATCGCCGTAGAGACCCCATGTCACCAGTCATCTATGACCTTAGCACAATGACTTCACATTTGTCTAGTATGATAATCTTTCCTACGACAAGCTTTGTCCGACTCTAGTTATGAAGGAGGAAGGACAATGACGCGCCTTCGGTTCATGCTGCCTATAGTCGTCATTAGGTGGTCGACAGATCTATTTTCTACTTGTAATTTTTATTACTCCCCCCGTCCTAAAATAAGTGACCTGCGATTGTCTAGATTCGGATGTATCTCACACTAAAATATGTTTAGATACATGTGAACCAAAATAAATTGAAGCACCTATTTTTGGACGGAGGGAGTACTTCTGACACTCCTTGTATTATTGTTCGTGATTATTAATAGATCGATGGAATTTTCGTACAATATTATTGATAGATGGCTGGAATTTTCGTATTTTTTTTTGACTCAGGATCATTATAGTAGAAGTACTTAAAAAATGGTCGACTTGTGACCCCTCCTCTCTACCCGTGTCCCTGTGAACGTGTCGTTCTCCCATTGAACAGGACAAGATGGCTTTCTCAGGGCATGTACAATGCTAGGGAAGGCATGCCTTCTCTTAGTTTCCCCCGTCATTTAGAGAAGACACAATATATAACTTGTACAATGCATTATCTCTTATTGCTATCTCTAGCAAATAATGAGAATTAACTACTTCTAGTAAAAAATTGGTTGGATAATAGAAGACATGCAGTACAATAGAGAAAATAGTCTTCTCTTATTTCTAAGAGATCATCCCTTAGCTAAGGGAAGACAATCTTCTCTTTCTTGTTTCTCTCTTCTCCAACTAAGCAAAAATCTAAGATGACAGGAAGGCTAACATCACCGCATTGTACATGCCTAAAAAACTGATTTGCTAAGAAAAAACATATGGTATAATAGAGAAATTAATCTTCTCTTGTTTCTAAAAGATCGTCTCTTAGCAGGACAAAGCACCAGCAGATAGATAGAAGCATTCGTTCCAGATGCATGCATGTACACATGGGTGGTGGATAGCACGCTCCAAACCTCTTGATCGGGAGTAGAAGGAGTACGTTCAACAAGTACGAGCTTCTAACTTTGCGTAATCGTGGCGCGCGCTGGCCTAGGCGCACATGCCCGGTGGTTCTGCCGGGAGATGCGGAGCACCGCTGCGCCTGCACGTAGGACGCACGGCCGTGCCCACCACGTACGCACCGGCCGGTCTGGACGATGCGAGCTGTACCATGCAAGCCTTCGCTTTCCGTCGCCTAATCAGCCGACATCCCATCACAGTGGCAGAAAGGAAAGCTAGAGCGGAGCACCTCCATCCTGAATCCTGATCCATCCTGCCAAACCGTAGCTCACACACAAGATACCGATACTGCTTTGCAATAGTACTACCAGCTACCATCACGTATTCTTCCTGTGCCCTTCTAGCACTGCACTACGGCGGCCTTCATAACTGTACCGGGCGTACGTGGCACTGCCGCGTCGTCTGCTTCCGAGACCAGCAACACACACATGCCCCACGCGCAAGGGGGGTTTACAGCCTGTTCAGGAGAAGAGAACCGTGTCCCCTTGCGTCTCAACACGCCAAAGCAAATCTGGTCCGACGGACGGAGTGCATGCATACGCGCGCCCATAACTTGCCGATCAGATCAAAGAGATGCCACCGATACGTGTGCCGTGCATACCGCGTTTGTTGTTCCCTCCCAGGAGGATTGCGCACGAAGCTAGCCCAGATCGGGGCTTGCCGCCGCGACAAAGCAAGGCCCCAGATTCTACTCCACCCACTCCATGTGCTCCAAGGATTAATCACGAGGTGAAAGAGCATCGCATCTTAGCTCGCAGATAGTATACGCTACGAGCCTATGAATGATACGTACTCCATCATACCTGAAAAAGAACTTCCAACTCTTATACGTAGTACTACTGGTAGAGAAATAAAAGGGACATTATTTCAACAGCAACTTCGTGGCAAACAGTTAACGATCGATGTAGCGCCCGATCATCGGGAAACTTCGTGAAGTTTTTACAAGTCAAAACACGGAAGCATAAGAATGCTGAGAAATTACAGGAAGATAAATTTAACGGAGTGGTATTTCGCTCCTGCCGCACGAGACGATGACAAAGAAGGCAAGATCCAGGACGATGGCACTCCATACAAAACGAGCAAGCAAGCGGCGGTCAGCTCACAGCTAGAAACGGTACGGTTTTTGGTTCCACTTATCTGTGATGATTTGAGGAACGTCGTGGTCGGGGACGATCAGAAGCTTCGGCAAATCAGCAGAGATCAGGTTCCACCGCGCGGCGTTTTCACCGGGAGTATATACCGTTGGGGGACCGGGAGCTGGTGGTGGTGGAGGAGAAGTCGGAGCCGGTCATCGGGATGGAGATGGACAGCTTGGTGGCCGAGAAGGCGGCGTTGCTGTTGCTGTTGGTGGTGTCGTCATGCAGCTCCGGCCACGAGTCCCTCGCCTTGGGCCACTCGTCGAAGAAGGGGCGCAGCGTCTGGTTCTCCTGCTTCACCGGGTCCACCACCGTCGTCGTCGCCGTCATGAAGTCGCCGCTCCCGAAGAATGACAGCGGCTCCCTCTCCGTCTTGGGCAGGGAGCAGATCGTGGTCTGGTCCAGGTCGCTCAGCGTTCCGAGCATCGGATAGCTCGACAGTGAATATGCGGAGGTCTGGGACGGCAGCAGGCGCCACGAGTAGTTGTCGAGGGTGGTGTCCATGCCTCCTCCAGTGATGAACTGGCTATGCTCGTCCACGGCCGAAGACCTCACTCCATAAGTAGAGTACCTGAATTCCAGAAGTCACATTGAGGGGCCGACAGCAAGTGTATTAGTAGCAGGCTAGTGACCAATACATAAGTTGACAGATGCAAACATTTCAGTAGAAACAGTGAACTAAAACTGCTTGTGCAGAGGTATAAAGCTTGAAAAGCA
Source organism: Avena insularis (assembly GCA_023614405.1). Classification (NCBI taxonomy): domain Eukaryota; kingdom Viridiplantae; phylum Streptophyta; class Magnoliopsida; order Poales; family Poaceae; genus Avena; species Avena insularis. Next base: position 570,448,587 of record CM042686.1, read on the forward strand.
AGTGTTTCACACAACTGCTGGTAGTTATCCACATACTGCATTTAATCATACACATATAGTGGAGTTCAAGAATGGAAAGAAGTTTTCCTCGCTATGCTAAAGTTATGTGACTGAAACCTATAGTGGATATTAGTACACAGTAGGCTTCAAGTCTTCTCTAAAACCAGAAAGCTTTTTTTGGCACTAGACAAAAACAAAAGGGACAAAATCATTGTTGCTGCACACTTTAAAGCAGCAGTTCATGACATGAGAAACACGAAACGAAACAAAAATAGGAAGCCAGACATCTAAGCGAACATGATTGGCCGCAATGCGGCATCATGTGCCGACTCTGCCCCGCAGGTAACCCTACAATGACAGAGCTTCGGTAAAGGGAAATTGCTAACTCACAAAGTTCCGACGAAACAAAAAATAAAAGCTTGAGAACGTATGGGGCAAAAGGGTATGGGCATCCATAATCATGCTAGCCTTTTCAGATGGTTTCAGGCATAGGGTGAGACGTACCCGGCCAGAAAGGCAGAAACAGATAAATTTTCCTGGGGCAGAACTGACGTTTATTTCTAGTCCAGCCCCCAAACAAGAAAAAAACAAACAGGCTCAGCAGAAGATTAAAGTAGGAAAATAAATGTCAGGCCTAAGATTTACAGAGCAGGAGCAGAGAGCAGCAGGCACTAGCTCTGAGCATAAAACCCAGATACAGTTTGACCTTTTACAGGCAGTGTGCGTGTCAATCAAGTTTAGAACACCCTCCTGCTCTGAACTTCCATCAGAGCAGAGCACCACCCTGTTTCACAATCTTCTAAGGCTAAACTCTGGCCCCAGAAAGCATGGGCAGATACCAGGGCAATAGACTAAGCAAAGCAGAGATCATAACATGCTGTCAGAAGAGCACTACTAGTCTGATCTGATCAACACAGATCCTAGTACTGTCTCCTGAATGCAATCGAATGAAAACATCACATGTGAGCAGGCATCCATCCACCTGACAGCGATCTGGTATAGGTAAACAGCTGGGGAATTTGCAGAGAAGGCGATAGAAATTACTACCTGAAATCTTTGTGTCCGCCAGCAGCAGCGGTCGCGTAAGGAGCAGCATTGTCCATGTGCAGCTGAGTTGACCCCAGAGCGAACGAGCCGCCGCCGCCATTGGCGATCGCCGGATACAGCGAGTGGTTCTGGAAAGCGGAGGCGGTGGCGCTGGCGGCTGGGGTGTGCTGCTGCTGCTGGTGCTGGTGAGGGTGGGGTGCTGCGACGAGCTGCGTTTCCACAGGCTTTCTTGAACGGTTGCGGCCGCGGTGCATGTGGCGCTCGCAGTACTTGGAGTCCTGGGCGGCCTCCTTGGCGCACCGCCACTTCTTGCCGTCCGTTCGCCGGCACCGCCCCGGCTCCGGATCCAGCTTCTTGCCGAAGTAGGAGCCGTACCCAACTGCAAGAAACGACACATCAAAAACCCAGGTCAACAATGATCGTGATGGCTCATACTGCATCTGTGCTGTACGTACGTATGTGTCGGTGTTCATCTGGAGGGAGGGACCAAGGTAATCAAATCAGGAGGACGAGACGCCTCCCAACCCGACGCAAGATCGAATCGCGGTCAAAAAGTACGCACCCAAACGCGTGTCTAGTCTCAACCCCGTGTAGGCGTGTAGCAATCAATCGTGCCGCCAGCCGGAGGAGACGGAGCGGTCGCGCTCAGGCACACAGTACTGGGTCTATCTACCCAATCATTCACCCCACAAGCAGGACGTATGCGAAATAATTTTCCGGGGAAAGGAGGAACTGTGCGCATCGATCTGGCGCAGTAGTACTGTGCCTTGATTATTTATCTGTTTCTCGGGGGGCTCCATGTGATGCGATGCAGGATGGCTCAAAATCGCGGGCAGGACCAGCAGCGAGTGATGAATGCGTGGGTGAGGCTCCCAACAACCAGACAGGAATAACCCCCCCTCCTTGACATGAGAAGGACCAATAATAAACTAACCACCACACCACCTCTTTGAGTTTCTTTCTAGCCTGGGCCAAGAGTTTGAGCCAGCCATGTGTGTTTGCATCTAATCTAATCAAGCCAATCCACATGAGGCTCGCTTGAATCCAAATAAAAAGACCCACTAAGGCAGGAGATGCTAGCTATAGGTCGTAGGTGCAAATCTTGACGGAGCCGAGCACGAGGTTTGGATTAGAATATTATGAACCCCTTTCCGCGACCAAATCTAGGAGAGGATTAACAAATGACCGTGGAGCAATTAACAACGAGACGGGGTACACCTGAATCTCTCGATCTTAATAAACAAACCGAGCAAATCGCGGTAGCAAATGCAGGAGTACTAGGAGGGGGGCAATGGATGATGGTACGTACGGGCGGGGTGGTGGTAGAAGCGCGCGGCGAGGGAGTCGAAGCCCCGGCGGATGGGGAGGAGGAGATCCGGCGGGACGGGCACGCCGGCGACGAGGTACTTGTATATGAGCGCCTGGTGCTCCAGCTCCTCGTACTGCGCCGCCGTGAAGGGCGCCGGCCTCGCGGCCCACCGCGCGCTCATCGTGTGCTGCTGCTGGTGCTGCGCCTCCTCCCCGGCCCCGACGCTGCACAGCAAACAAGCTCGCCACATTATTAGCCACCCTAGATAGAGCTAGCGGGCGAGAGAGGAAGAAAGTTGACGGGAAGGGTGTTGGCTTACGAGTAGAGAGGGGAGGAGCGGCAGAAGGGGAAGAAGGAGGAGGAGGAGGAGCGGTGGTGGTCGGCTGCCGGCGACAGGGAGGCAAAGGGCATCGCCATATATGCGGCTCTATCTCAAACTCTCTCTCTCTCTCTCTCCTCTGCTGCCTGCGGTGCGGCTGCTGGGTTTGGTTGTGTGCCTCCGGCCTCTCTTTTAATGTGCCGTGCTTTTGCCTTTTACTCCTACTTGCCTGCTGCCCTGCCCTGCCCGGTGGCTCTGTCTCTTTCCCCTCTCTCGCTCGCTGCGGACTGCGGTGGGCTGTTTGCTGTGCGCGTGTGAACTGGGCTCGCTCGATCTGCTGCCTTGCCTGACGAGATGAGGATAGATAGGAGGGGAGACGGGGGGCAGTGGGATATATAGCCCTGGAGAATGGTGGTAGCTGCTAGGCGCGGGCAGCGGCGGTGTTGAGAATGAGGCCGACACGAGAGGGTTCCAGCTTAACGCACAAACGGCACCTGCCCTGCGCCACGCTTGATCGGCTGCTGTGACTGTGATGGAAACGTGCCTAGATCCCCCTATATGGCTACCAATACCAAAAGGATTTTATGAGATCCTAAAATCACCTCCTTCATTAAAAAAAGGTTTTTCATCGCCACTTGGAGAAAAAAATAGTACCTCGATGAATATCCTAGCTACCACCCCGTTCCGCAGTCGTTCGACCACCTTCTTGTCGCCACCCCTCCCACCGAGCTCCTGACGCCCCATTTTCGGCCCAAATTCGGTTGGGGAGGGCACTCAGGCCATGCGACTTTGCCAACAACACCGCTCGTCTCAGTGAGCTTCCGCAACATCGTCTGATGCTTTCTGCGGAACTCGTTGCCACCTTCCCCGTGAGATCGCCACCACTTATGCCATGGTTTCTTGGGCGGAGAATGAGGACAATGAGGCCCTCGGCGCAATCGGGAACTAGGCAAACTCACCCAACGAGGTAAAGTTTGTACGATTTGGTCTATTGGTGTTTTTTTTGGCAAATCTTGCCGATTCAATCGTATTGAAAGTTTTCTAGGATTCTTAGTGTGGCTGAGGTATGCAATCCAAGTTTAGGTTGTGTGTTAAAGGTAAGAAACTTCTATTAGTAGACCTGAACTTGCCAATGGATAAGAACAAAGAAGACATGAAAAAATTATCTGCTGCCATTTTTTTAATTGAAGATGGAGGAAGCCACAATGTACTAGAGGCAAAGATGCGCATCTTCATCTTCACCCTACACCTTTGACCTTTGGTCTATTGTGGCGCATCTTTGGGGAGCCACAATTTTTTTTAATTCTTGCGTTGGCCTGGATTTGATCCTAGAACCTCTTGTTCTGATACCATATTCAATTGTATGCGTTAGCTAACTCAACCAAAATTCCGAACTGATGAACATAGATTAGGCAATATATTTATATTCAACACTCTCCCTCGTGTCTAGGCTTAGTCCTTAGTGTGGCTTCAGTGTCAGGCATAAAATCTTTTTGTTTTTAATTCTGTGTGAGCAGGGCCTTAAACTCAAGAACTCTGGCTCCAATGCCATATTGAATTGCATGAACTAACCAACGCAACCAATAGTCTGAACTGATGGAAAGGGCTAGATAATGCATTTCAACACTCACCCTACGTCTTTGCCCTTTGACCTATGACGACGCATCATTTGGGAGCCGCAATATTATTTTTAATTCTTGCGCTGGCCAGGATTTGATCCTAGCACCTTCCTGCTCTTATACCATATTGAACTGCATGCACTAGGCAACTCAACCAAAAGTACGAATTAATTGAAAGGGCTAGACAATTTATTTCAACACTTTTGATGGCTAAAAGTGTATGCTTGAGGTGATCGGTGAGACATTGCATGGATGGGACCAATCATGTAATACATATATAAGTCTTCCTAATTTAGTTGTATGTGCTAACAAGAGAACTTGTACAACATCTATTGTCCCATCCTCCCATGTCACCAGGGACAAATTAGAACTAAGGGTAATTGAGGTTTACTTTTTCAAGTAGCATGGAACAATGCATTAACACTCCATAAACACACGAACTCCTTAAATTATAACATCTCCCCTTGTTTTTCATAGGGTGTTACTGTAGGGTTCGCAAGTTCAACACCACAACAGGTAATACACTATGTAGATAAATTTAAAACTCTCATATATGATGAGAAATAAAAGTTTAGAACGGAGATCATGTTACTCAACCGCCAGTAACAAGCATTAAACAAGCATAAGTGCATTAACATCCATACTAGAACATCCACATGACAAACACCATAAATCCTATTGGCTATACCTTATTATATGATCAACTCATCTAATTCCCATCCACCTGACATGTCTACGGGGAACTACTCTCACACATGGTTCATAAATATGGTCTTGGTGATGATGATGGTGAAGACAACTCGAAATCCTCCTCTCTGGTGTGGAGAGTTAGATCAATCTGATCCCCAAAACGAAAATTGTGATGGTGGTGGTGCTCTGGTTCGCGAGACACTCCCTACCCCTAAAACGATAGGTTTTTGGGATGTATAAGGACCTTGGCAAAATGAATGACACGACAAGAGGAAGCTCGATGCCCAAGGGGCCACATGGCGCGACCAAGGAATCAGGTCGCATCACGTGGCCTCCCGCTCGCCTCGTCAGCCTCATCGCTCTCCTATTCAGACTCTTGGGCTTCTTTTCCATAAAAACTTCACTTGTAACTTTTCGGTATTTATTTCCATTGTTTCTGTACAAAAAACACAAAAAGGTGTTTTTTCTAAAAACAACATTTGTTTTGTCCGCTTATATCCAGGTTTGGTGACATTCTGTACTAAATCTTTAATCAAAGTGCTTGGAAAAGTAGATACATTTGAGATGTTAATGACTGCAAGTGTAGATATTATGTGTAACTAGTTTTGAAGTAAGAGTATCGAACCACGAAGAGCTATTGGTGATGTCATATCTTCAAGGCAAATCGACCCAATCCAATGGCTGATGAAGTTTTGAACTTTTTTTTATAATATTCGTTGAAAATTTGTGTGTTTCTGCTTGAGCCGTACGAGATGAAATTTTTGTATACGGCTCTTAGAGAGGGGGCTTGGGTTAGTTACCTATCTCAATAAAGTATATGATTGGTCTGAGGAACGTCTTGAGATTCAAGCAATTGCAGATGATATAACTAGTAAAAGCATACTTAGATTGTACAAGCGATAGGGGCTTTATCGACCCAGGTACATTCTCATTTTTCCTTTTACTCTCCAATTCTCATAGAGAAAGAGTTTAAGCAATTGCCAGTTTCTCTGAAAAAGTAGAAGTGTATGCCCCTAGTTATGGAATTATCAACGTGTACCTGCAAGTTGCCTTCAATTCCAAACAAGAGAGTGTTGAGAGTATTTTATGAATGATAGCAAACAATGATTAATGAGAATATGATGTGAACACAGACAATGAGTAAGCAATATAATATGATCAAACTACAATAGGGTTAAAGCGTTCTCGGAGAGTTTCGAATATACCACTAACATATACTAATAAATATGATCACAATATTGTTTGTATAATGTGTATTCTTGTGCAAGGGTGGAGATCCTCAATTATAGGCGGGGATGTTGCACTCGATCTTCCCGCCTCTCATAACCATCACTTGTCATCAGATTCTAGCATGCATGAATACATGACTGATTAAGGGTCTTCGGGTGGCTACGTAGATCCGTTCTTTGGATTCTCAGTGATCCCCGTCGATGCCTGCTTTTGGCATGTGATGGAACATATCACATTAACACCAAACTCCTACCATAGAGTACCATTGCAACCTCCACTTTGTTCTCATGGTAAAATCACTACATAGTTAACATTCTGGTAACAATCAAGGAAAAGAGTTAAATACACAATTATACAAATGAAAACAAACACATTTTTAATGCAACTCATTGCGATGCTAGGGTTTCTACATATTCCCAAGAACAAATGAAACTACTCACGCATGGAGGCAAACAACATCATCATGATAATAAGAATGCAGTATGAAGGCAATAATAAATACACGCGTGATTCCACAATATGGTTTGGAATTACAACGAAATGAAGGAGGGGAATGGTGGTGATGATGTAGATGATGTTGGTGATAATGAAGATCGATGGTAAGGCCTCCAAGATCTGAGCAGTGGTGGAGATGAATGCCCTTTTGCGAGTTCCCCCTCTAGATCCCTTCTGAAGGTGAGGTTTCAATGTTTTCTGGTGGCTACATCCGATTAGATTTCATGGGGAGAAGGCTTTGACGAGGCAAAGAAATGGATATGTCATACGGTAGTGGGTACGGTGCCACTCCCCGTACCATAGGTCATTAAAGATGGTGAACACCTTTCTATGTTTGTTTTCTCCTTGGCTTTTCTCCTAGGTGAGTAGGTGTTTGTATGGAAGGATTTTAATGCCTCCAACTAACATATCTATGCCAAAAAATGATAGATCTAATTGACGTGTCCATCAATATCCTTTACTCTGGCATCCCGGTGAAATAAACATAAATGGTATGCGCGAGCGTGCTAAAATACCAAAATCAGTACACTAATAACACAAAAATGGGGAGTAAAGTATGATGCAAAATGCAATCATCAGTATCCCCAAGCTTAGAATCTTGCTCATCCTCGAGTAATATGGTACCTTTAAAGAGCAGGATTATCAGGTTCATGAAGCTTGAGTCGTTAAAATAAATGAGAGCATCGTAAGATATTGCAATCATAAAATAATATAGATCTATTATATTATTTTTCCACTTTAGTTAAAACCAGATTCTGTCAGTAGATTCAAAAATCAATTTAAAGAGATTCACTAAACCAAATTGCATGATTCTAATTTTGTTAGAAAGCTATTCAAATTATCTATCAAAGCCCGTTGGATTCAAGTCATTTGGAGTTAGAGATCACCTATACCAAAAATAAAAAACAGACTTTTCCACATTCAAACATTTTTCAAAAATCAACCATAAATACTTTTGAGTTGATCCCAACTCTCAAAAATCACATTTGATAAGATCTATCTGAATATGTAAAAATATTTAGGTTTACATGCAGTAACATTGGACTAGTACCAAAAGGATGCTATATAGGCATTTCTAGTCACTTTAATTCTATTAAATAGTAATCTTAAACTTCATAAAATACGACCAACCTTTTTAAATCACATTCCCATGTATTAGAGTATGTGGTGATGACATGTATCAACATGATCCCATATTTTAATAGGAGAATATTAAATCTTAAGTATTTTCAATGAGTAGAAATTACTTTTCTAAAATAAGATAATTAAGACTAGGTCTTTATTTCATGTGATGTTTGTGATGATGCTAGATCATCAAGTGTGAGCCTTAGTTTGCTAAATAGAAATAGTTAAGTATTGTTTGGTGATTGTGTACCCCGTATTTATTTATAGACGATAGTACCGACCCGGGATACGAGAAGGAGGAGTACTACGAAGAAGAAGAAGAAGAAAACTTCAACCACTGCACTACTCAAGGCAAGCTAACACTTGCAAGTTTCTTAACTATGCAAGCTAGAACTATGCAAGCAATCCTTGCAAGATACCTTAGGCATGCTTGATTATCCAACTTTGATTATACCAATCCCAAGTTTTACTTGCAAGCTGTATTCTTTTACTTTTACCAAAGTTCGTTACTTTTAGTTAGTGCTTTGTGAGTATTGGAACAATAGTATAGATACCATAAAGAGTATAAAACTAGGACTAACTAGTTATACTTAGATGTCATCAAAAGGCATAAAACTAGAGTTGGATAGTTACACTTGATTAGCACCCCTCCTTAGGGAATGCCCTCAACTTTAGTGGCTAGTGCTAAGTATAAAAGTTGATCACTTTAGATGGGAATACTTGGTGAAAATGATTATGAAAACCTTGGAATGATGATTCATTCTATTGAGATGTCTTGACATGTGTTGAGAGACATAATGGTTTGATGATGAAATGTTGAGGCATGAGCCTTAGCCCTTTATAAAAACTGATGGTTGGGTTCGGATGCGATACCATTCCAATTTTACCGTATAACCACAATGCCTGAATTGGGTAAGGCTTAACTAGAAGTTTATATGCCTTAGTATGGGTTCCCTCGCGGAAAGAGGTTGAGCTGAGGCTACCTCGTGAGTGTGAATGTCCACCTATGAAGTGCCCATGATGGCAGATGGCCATGGCTGGGAGGCCAAGCTCATAGGAGAGGTGCCTATACTAGAGTGTGTAATTGAAAGGTTATGATTGATTATCCGCATACTAAGTATGATGATTCTGAGTTATCCCTGACGGATGCATCAAATTTTGTGGTGAAAGTGTACCACCTCTGCAGAGTGCCAAACTATTCGAATAGCCGCGTCCGCGGTCATGGACAGTTGGAGTGGCCATACTGTTCCGTCGTCGGATGTTTTCAAAATGACTTGTGAATTGAACTATGACTTTGACTTGACCACAACAGGGTTGTGGATATGAAAACTAGGTTCCCACTTAAATGAGTTAAAAAATTATTTTAGTTTTCTTTACTTCTAAACTCAGTATGAGATAAACCTAGCTTTTTGCAAATAAACCTTGAGCTTAAGATTCCTATTTAGAACTACCTTACTTGTTAGTGATAGTTTGCGAGTACTTAAAGAGTACTCATGCCTTTGTCTCTGGCTATTCCCATGACCAGACTATGAGGAGGACTACCAGGATGATGGACATCAGGAGGTCTACGACAACTAGGATCATCTTCCATCGTCAGCATTGCCTGTGACCCTGAAGATGGAGTCCCTACTACGTTTATTTTTCCGCTGCTTGATTTGTATTAAGACTGGATCATGAGATCCTTTATTTGTAAGACCTTTATTATGGTTTGTAATGGATGATGTACTGTGGTACCAATCTGTTATGTCTCGCAAAAATAGTAATCCTGGAATTGCGATGTATGGCATAACAAGCATCTGGGAATAAAAATCCGGGTGTTGACAGGTAAGCAACGGGAGGGGATCCCCCCGGCGGTGCCTTGGGGTGCGTCGCGGGACGGGAGGGAGAAGGGTCTTCGGTATGCACCTCTCAACTCAGGACAAGTGTGTTGCCAAACAGACTATCAAGTGGAGCGTCTGAAAATGCTTTAACTATTTTTAGAAACAAGTATAGACACGAATGTTCATAAGTGCGTACAGACACTCACTCTTTTTTTCGAGAATTCGCAGGAGATCTGCGAATTTATATATTAAGACAGAGAGCAACAAAGTACAAGAGATTTACAGATATTGGGGGTGTGCGAGCGCCACAGACCGGCCGCTCAAAACACGCGCCCCAACTAACTCCACCCCAACCCACTACGGGACTACTCTCAAAAGGCTACTTCCACCTCGGTCTTCGGTCCTTGCACACAACCTTGATCTTCCCTGCGATCAACCAAGGCGACGTGCCGAAGTCCTCAAACACTCGTTGGTTCCTCTCTAGCCAGATGTGCCGAAGTGAGCAGAGGACCACCGAGTTGAAACCCTTTCTCATCTTCGGAGGCACTCGTCATTGGCAATTATCCCACCAGCCGTGCAGCGTATCCGTGATGTGGGGCGAGAGATGGTGGAACCCGATCCAACTCAAGATGTAGAACCAGACTTCACGCGCGAAAGGGCATTGTATTAGCAAATGCTCGATCGCGTCAGGGCTCTGCGCGCATAAGGGGCAGAAGGGTTGGTGTTGTAGACCTCTTCTCGCTAAGCGGTCAGAAGTCCAACAAGCACTGTGGCGCAAACCACACAAAAGTCTTGAACTTCAACGGCGCCCGGCGCCAGATGAGATTGTCCCAGCCACAACGCTCTATGCCTTCAACGCCACCAGAGGCCGATCCACAAGAGTGATCACCTGATGGAGTCCACTTCCAAGCCCAAATATCTGAGCCATCCTGCAGGGGGCTAGCCTGCGTAACTAAGTTCCAAAGCGTCAGATATTGCAAGATCGCCAACGGGGAGAGATAGCCCTTCAAATCACGGGTCCAAGCATTGTTATCCCTTGCCTCCGCCATGGTCCGTGATTGCAGGGCAGCCGGTTTGACGAAACCCCAAAGATCCGGCGCAAATGCGGAGATACTGCAACCATTGATCCATGGATCCTGCCAGAAGAGGGTGGCCTTGCCGTCCTTAACTGTCACTGTTGTCGATGCTCTGAAGATGGCCATGGCCTCTTTGGAGACGTTGATTTCACAAAGTGACCATGGCAGATTGTCCGACGTCCTAGACTCCCACAACCACTTTGTTGAAATCTGCTCAAAGAATTTGAGATTCTTGAGCAGCGCATTTCGAACGACCGCAGACACTCTACGAACAAATACACGCACACACTACACTTATGAGCACCTCCACAATTGTTCTAGAAAAAGAAAAAAAAACACAATTTTTCTACGGTGATCTTCACCCCATGGAAAGGGACGAGCCGAGAAAGCCAAAATCGGTGAGTACGTAGGCCTTCACGTGTAGCAAGACACACACTCTCTCTCTCTCATCATCGTTCCTGGAGTGATGAACACAACTTCACGGACGCACGACTCTTAACAGGCGGATTGATGTTTCTTGCACACACACAGCCACACAGGCTCGATCTCTCGCGCAGCGCAGGACAGTATACAGTCGCAGGCTCTCAGCCAGTCCCAAAACCCTCGGAGACGATAGTTGGCAGGCTCAGGGCAGGAATGCAGGTTGCGCCTGACACGATCCAACTTTCCGTTGCCTTAACGGCTGATGCGAACTGTTAAAGCTAAAGCTACGCCTTTTGATTGGACGTGGTTCCATGCTTGGCACGCCAGGAATGAGCATGTGTAGGAACAGGGCTCCTCCACGCTCGGGCCATGTCGCCCTGTTTCTCCGATCTTACTACTTTTAAAATGATGTTTCAATATACGCGGCAGAACAAACACAAGAAAAGTCAAACTGTAAATTGCAATGGATTTTCTGGAGAAGACGTCAGTGACGAAAACATCGGTAACAGGATGTCCAGAACGGATGGTCTCGGCAGAGATACACGGCAAAGCCTGGCCCTGGGCTGCCTTGCGTGCATGGGCATGGCAAACCAGGGGGAGGGCTCTCTCTTTCTCCAGAAGCCGTAGAATTCGCCACCGCCAAAATATCTGGATGGCAAACATGATAAGGGAACAGCGGGGACAGCTCGCGTTTGGGATTAGGAATCGGAAGGAGCGCAGGAAGGACGGGAGGGGAGATGGATGGTCCCGTCCATTCGATCGGAGAGGTCCACGCCGGCCACCTCACCGTCGTCGCCTCGTCGGGCGAGGGCACCTGTACGTACGCGGCGAGGCTCGTGCATGCCCCTGCGATAGGTGTCCGTCTCCGGTTCGCCTTTGGTGGACAGCTGGTGCACGTGATGGGGGAGCAGGGAGGCATGCCTCCCCCTCCGTCACCCAACCTTAGCTGTAGGATGTGATGTTGATAAGCCCGTAATCATGATGCACGTAATTAATGAGCCCTTTGCATGCAACTCATGCTCCAAGTGCTCTTGCCACTGCACGCAACAACCACTTTTTCCCCGGTTTGAATTTGAAATCTCGAATCGAGTAGGTTTAACAATGTTCTCCAGTACTCCAGCTAGGGACACAGTCCGTGCAAGTCCTATACTCGATCAACGGCTGCCGATCTCTCTCGTTCGTAGTACACCCTCCATTTCCTCGACAGCATTGCGGTGTTCCCTTTCCTCGCTACATGAGCTCCAAAAGCGACTCTACACCGTTTGTGGCATTCAAGCCACGGTACTACTTTTGTTGACTTGCTGCAGGAGGGGAGAACGTTGGGGAGGCACAAGTTTCCACGGACAGTTGGCCCGTTAAATCCTGCCGCTATCGTGATCGCACGGAATTATTTTGCCTTTTGCATCGACTTCCAGCTGTTCTCCCCCAGAGGTGGGACCTGCGTCCACAGCCCATGCTCTACGTGGGGCCGACGGCGACGGTCTCTCGAGTAGCGTGCTAGCTGCGCAACAAGAACGTCTGCCCCATCGTCGCAACTCAAAGTGTACGGTGTCATGACATTATTTTCCCCCAGTGGCTGAAATTGGTTTTGGTGGAAATTCTCCGTGGATTACAAGTTGAGAGCACGGGAAGGCTGCTCTCTACGTTGACGACTTACCGTGGGTACGCGTCCATGGAGGCATATGGATAGTAGAGATTGGCAGCAGCAGCAGCAGCAGCAGCGCCCTGCATGGCTGCATTGCATGGCTCTACCTACCTGTAGTACTGCGTCTTGAGCATTTCTGCGTCAGCATGGAGTACCAGAACCCTCTGTCAATCGCTGTCACGAAGCGACCGTCGACGGCACTGCACAATGATTTGCCCGTTCCTGAGACGGCCGCTGGCCTATCTGCCTCGGCGGCACTGTGCACGCACGCGACGCGGGAAGCCCCCAACCGGCATCACCGTCGTGCATGCGGCTGGCGCGTCCAGCGTTGAGGGTTTGGGAGATCGGTGGATGGTGGTTGGCGGCGAGACGAAGCAAAAAAAAACTTCCGATCCGGTGTCATGTCAATAATGCGGAGAGGCAAGCTAGGCCAGACGGCGTCTTTTGCGGCGCGGGACGGTGTCATGTGCCGGTGGGTGGGTGCGAACGGCCACACCGCCCGCAGGGGGGCCGCCACCCGGCCCGACCACGTGACGCGCTAAAAGTCGAGGGGGGGTCGCGTGCGTACTCGCGTTGGTTGGCCGGATCTGGGGCTGTGTTTGTTGGTGGCGCACGGTTTACTTGGTTGGGTGGGTAACCGGAGAGCGGAGGGCGGCTTTGCTGTTGCTGGCGGAGAGTGGAGGCTGGTGTGGTGCCGTGCGCGTGTCCCCGGCCGGCCGGGCCGCCCGTCGTGCTGACCGACGACCTTGTACGGCCGCTGCCCATGCGCCGACTACCTGTCTCCGGCCGGAATCTCGCGCCGACGACCCATGTACATTGTACTATATCTAGTAAGTAATTTTTACAGTAGAGATCAATCAACAGGATAAGACCGGGTGTCCGCGTTTGAATCATCTATCTATCCCACGATGGCTGTCCAAAGATCACGGGGTCCCAGGCCGCCCTGCCTCACAGCGATGTAAAAGGGTGCGCCGGTCCGGCGTACGTACGTGGAGGTGGAGTCAGTCGGCCGCGTGCAGTCGTAAATAGTGGTAACAGTAACACGTACCGCTGCGTCGGATACGAACGGAGAGGCCGAAGCCAGGGATGACAGCGCAAGCACGTGACCGCACGGAGGAGGCATGCCGTGCCGTGACTCGCCACACCACACAGACCGGTTTGGCAGCACCCTTGTCAGTTGGCGTTCACGGCGACGGGCCACCGTTGTTGCGCGCTGACGACTCTCTTGTTTCCAGAGGCGATTTTCTTAGCTCCAAATGAGCAATGCTATACATACGATTGAATTTGTACGATGGTCACGTACGACCAGACTCATGACAGCGTCGTTCAGTATGTGGGCCTAATCATGAGAAGGCCCCTGTGTGTCTAGTCGTACAAAAATTATACAAATCCTATCATACGCAATGCATTTCCGGCTCCAAATCTCCGTCTCGTTTGTTGTACCGGACGGTCTGGACCCTATCACGCTCGGGGCTAGGGCGAGTCAAATGGTCAGAGATGCCTGCCTCCCATTACTCAGAAAATTGAATGACACCGGGCGTGGTGGCTTTAGCCGTGTCCGTCTGCTGGGCGCAAGGGAGCGGAACCCTGATGCACCCATCAATGCTGCCACAAGGAAAAGAAAAGAAAAATAGGAGCAGTAAATTACCGAGCACAGTACAAGTTGCACGCGGTAGGCCTAGTAGTACGAGCTTAATTTCACACAGATGCGCAGAGAGCTACTACTACTACAGCACTCTCCGCAGATTTGATACCCTGCGTGCCCTATCTGCTGCATTATTGCTGCGAGAACCTGTGACGGGACTCGGGAGACCGTCCCACCGCAACGCCGCCGATGGGTGACTTGTTTTGGTTTTCCTGATGATGGGCGGGTGGCGGCTGGCTCGATCGGCGCCCAGCTAGGCAGGCTAGCTGTGCCCGCCACCAGATCCCCTCTGGGTGACAAGACTACTGCCAGTACCTGTCAGACCCTACTACTACAAGGCGCAGCTAGCTGACCCATGCATGCTTCCATCACCGGCAACAGCACCTGAACTGAACGAGCCCGTTAATCAAAGCTGGCATGCATTATCACAGCTCCACACTTTTTATTTGGAAAATTAAAGCTACTAGTACAGTAATACTAATCTTCGGCTGATCGTGCTGTAAGATCCTTGCGCGGTTCAGCTTTACTAGAATTGGAGCGAGAGCTAGTCGACCTACCGAGCACTTATCGTGTGATGAATGTAGCAGCAGCAGTAGCAACGACAGCGATCAGACGAGGAGTAACATGCGACGAACACCAAAGCGAGTCGAAGTACGCAGCACTCCAAGGAATATCATCACAGCACTCCTTTCCACTACCAGCACAGTTCCGAACGAGCTTCCGACGCGAAGCTTTGCGTGCACGAGTCAAAGTGAACCGATCGAAGCGGGGTGGACAGGCTGGAGCGCTAATGGCGATCGATCGAGTTCCCAACCAATCAAATCGAACCATCAAAGCCAAACCCGACACCTTTCACATCGACATGGGCTCGCTCGCTCCTGCGCGCCCAGAAACGGGGGCCGCTTCACGTGGCGCAAAGCGACCCGGCAGATCGAGAGGGGCACGCGCGAAAGGCCAAGGCTGGCAGCAGAGTTAGGTTAGTTGTTACTACACCACTCCTCGATCGATCGATCGCGCGGTGGTTCGTTGGGACTTGGGAATGATCGCCTCGACGGTAGCTGCTGCCGCCGATGCGCCGACAGGGTCGATCGGGCGTGGAAAGGCGCCCGAGTCCTGGATCTGCGTACGTATAGTACTACTACTGTTGATCGTTGATGGAATCGTGTAGCCGTTCTGGAGTGTGGATGTACGGCGATCTGGATCCTCTGTTCATGGATGGTAATGGTATGAGTGTGTATATTCGTGATCTCTTGATTTGTGGATTCACAGATCAGACTCCGGACTGGTGTAGTGTTACTACTGCATTCGTAGGGTATGCTCGTTCGCTGTTTAGATTAGTTTATGCTGCAGTTTCTATGGGTATCTACTTCGATTCCATTCCACGAGGTGGCCGCTGTGGTTTAACTGCATAGTTGCCATTTGATTTTAGTGGAGCAGAATTGCCATTGTTCAATGACAACAGTTCTGCAATGGGCCTCTCGCTGACTTCGCTATGTCCGAATCGTTGTAAGTTGGGCTCAGTTGAGCTTAAATAAGCCATAGTACAAGTATACTGGGCCAGTTAAAAGGCCCTAGATATTTCTCTAGCCAATCTTGATAACCGGTAGGTTTTATTTCGGAAGACGAGGGTTCTGATATTTTCTTTTTGAGAAACACTTGGCCAAAATGGCCTTTCGTTCAAGCAATTTTTAGAATGTTTATAGAAAATTGTAACCCATCTGGTACACTGTTGAGCCACACATAACGACCCCACGGCAAGGATGAAACATACCGTGCTAGACGACCAGCCTCCGTATTTGACTTACCACCTTCACGGCGGAAGCTAGTACCTCCGCGTTGAGTAGCTGTTTCCTTTGTCTCGTTCAGGATATGGCTATATCCGCTCACGTGCTTGCCTTGAAGCCCTTTCGCCACATCCATACAATCCGACGCCTACGTCATCTTCCCGACGAGCAGATCAGCAGTATGAGCAAGCACCTTCCTGCAGGCCATCGCCTCCAGGCACCTCGGATGTGACTGTTGGAAACAACCGCCGATGCTCCCCATCAGTGGCGGATCTAGGACAAAATCGACGGGGGTGCCAAGCTTGAAAAAGTCCCTATTAGGCTCTAATTTGAGCAAAAATTAGTCCAAAAATTACAAGCTAAAAGAGTTTTTATACTTTTGGAGGGGGTGCCATGGCACCTATGGCACCCCCACTAGATCCGCCACTGCTCCCCATGTACAGACCGTCGTGAGATCGAGAGACCACACCCACAACGCCACACATTAGGGTTTTAGCAACTACCCCATCGACGTTAATCTTGCACTCACCCTGCAGCAATGCACACCACCGCGGAGCGACGGTCGTTCTCGGGCATCGGAGCTTCTCCTTCGTGCTCTCACAAACTCCAAGGTCTTATAGAAACGCCTTCACAAACAGGTGAGTCGCCATAGGGCTTTGATGGATTTCTTCGTGGATCATCTACCTCCGGGCATGCCATAGTGCCCACAATGTGACTACCTTCCTTGTAAATCCTCCATGCTTCATCGGTTCTAGCATCGAAAACAACCATTGTCCGGCTGACACTTCCGTTGTCATGCACATATCACACATGTTTGACAATCTCCAGGTCCGAGAGTTCCCACACACACCTTGATGCCATGCATTCTATTAACGAGTGCCATGAATCCTCCTGGCCGCAGATTTAGCATGCCTTGGATGGCGCCATTTGTCTCTAGTGTTGAACGTCACCGGTCAGCAGGGAGCACTGCACCAACCACCACAAGAAAATAAGTATCTTTGTAGGTACCTTGCTTTTCCATGGTTTCGCCTAGAGTCGTCCTTTAGGGACGAAACGACTCTGTCCTACCATCGAGCCAATCTTCCCTCGATGGATTTCTTCACATCTGGCAAAACCTTGTATGCCGAGCGAACCAAAAAAATGTCGGTCTTCTCAAAATGCCATGCCCAAAAGTCGCATCGGTTCCATGTACACAAAGGGATGCCTCGAATTATCTCCACACCCGTTGGGAAGAAAAATTCCTCAAGCTTCTACACATTCCACGCAACACATGTGGTATCAATATAGTCACATACTCTCTCTGGTGCCTCCTCCTTCAGTGGCGCCACCGAAGTTAGGTGCACATCACGAGGTAACAAATTATGGTTCCATGCATGAGGCGATGCACCGTTCCCAATCCTCCTTATCGCTTTAGAGAATCACACACCTCGACCTCCAAATTTGTGAAGGGTGTGATCCTAGCTCAGCTAACAATATATCCATATGCTGAAAGTAGACAGTCTTCAGAATCCTTGTGCTCAACGAGGTTGGTTCATGTAGTAATCGCCAAGCTTGCCTTGCTAGAAAATCTAAATTGAACAGTTTGATATCGCGCAAACCCAGTCCGCTAGCATATTTCTCTTATGTCATCTTCTCCTAAGAAACCCAACACGTATGCCTCTTCCCCTCTTCGTTGCTCCACCAGAATTTCCGCAACATGGCATTGATATCATCACACAAGCCTCGAGGTAATTTGAAGCATGGCATGGAGAAGGTAGGAACCACTTGAGCTACCGACTTTATCAAGATTTCTTTGCCTCCAACAGATAGCAGCTATCCCAAGACCATCTTCCATACTTTGTCCTTCAAATATTTGAAGGCACCACTCTTGGACTTGCCTTCATCCGATGGCATGCCAAGATATTTCACATTTAGTGTCTCCTTATGCAGATCTAGCTCATTCTTGATAGTCTCCCTAGTCACATCTGGACATACCTTACTAAAAAAATAGAAGAATTGTCCATATTTATAGTTGGATCTGAGGCATTGCAATACTTCTGTAACACCTCCTTGATCCTCATTGCCCCCTCACTATTTTCTTTGAAAAACAACAGGCTATCATCGGTAAAGAGAAGGTGGTTCACTACTGGAGTTGTTGAGGCCACACTAATCCCGCGAAGCATCGATGACTGATTTTGGTTTTTTAAAAGGCACGAAAGGCCCTCTGTTGCCAACAAACACAAATAAGGTGAGACGGAGTCTCCTTGTCGAATTCCCCTAGATGCTTTGAACTCCTCCCGTGGTGCTTCATTAAACAACATAGAGATACTAATCTCATCACCAAAGATACCCATGTCCTACTGAAACCAAGTTTCAACATAATGGCCACCAAGTACTGCCACTCAACACGGTCATACGCCTTGTGCATATCTAGCTTCAACGTACAAAAGCAATGCTTCTTCTCTCTAGTACGCTTCATAAAATGGAGGCACTCGTAAGGCATGATGATATTACGTGTGATCATCCTTCATGGGACAAAGTCTGACTTCTCCTCCGAAATCACCTCTAGTAGAGAACAACCTTTAGACTATTTGGCACCACCTTCGAGGCAATCTTATATATCACATTAGACAAGGATATAGGCCGAAATTGACCTAGCTCCATTGGAATAGCAACCTTCAGTATCAAGACAATGGAAGTTTTATCTTTGCATGCTACACTATCTTCACCTTTTAGAACCCGCAAGACCGCTTCTATCACTTCCTCACACATACCTCTCAATTTTGCTGGAAAAAGTGTGCTGGGAACCATTGGGTCCTGGAGCCTTTGTGGGGTACATCTCGAATATAGCCACCTTTACCTCCTCCACCGTGAAGGAAACATCAAGCGCTTTGGTAGACTGAAGTCGAATCTTAGCCTAGTTGGGGATTACCACGGGCAGTAGGGACAACAAAAAATCCTTAGACCTTGTTGTGCAACCAGTTTGATAGTTGCATACACTTTTTTGCATGAATACATGTGTTTGGTTTCCCGCATCGACCCAGTGGGTACAAGAACCCTGTGTTTTGTTGCCCACAGCGGAACTACTATGGTAACCTCTTTTATTGGATTGGTGAGGTTACCCAACACTCCAACAATAAGTAGGTTCATCACAAGCAGCTCATCAATAGAAGGTTATCATAAACTAATCATTGGAAGCACTACATCGTATGTAATTCATCATTGGAGGGGTTACAATATACCACCTCCGACCATAATTTAATCAAGTCCTAGCTAATAGAGGAATGTTTTCCCACCTCCCAAAATATACAAGTTCTTGTCCAGGCAAATCATATGCACCATCATACACCAGTACGGTAAATAAGTAGCAGGACTAAAATTGTTGCATAATTAGGGCCCTCCTCTCTGATATAGTTCTTGCGAAGCCATTTTCTCATCCAGGTCCTTCTATCAGGTATAGACATCAAACTGTACAACCGACCCTAGATCTTGTTATCAGCATGGTGGTCCATAGGCTGGATTAGTAAGCGGGTGATGTACAGTTTCTTCACTACAATTGGCTTAGGCGTTAATATGAGCTCCATCTAAGCATAGTTGAACACGATATTGGTGAGGAGGTCCACTGAGAATTTATAAGATCAAGAAAATTGTGTTAGTTAAGCACCCGACGAAATCCTGAGACATGCTAACATTCATTGAGTACTTCATCCAAACCTTAGAGAGCTCCACCATCCTAGCGTACTCCATCATGAAGGACGTGGTCTCCTGACACCAATGGACTCCATCCAAATCCTTAGATCCTGCATGCCCGACCACTTATTCTTCCACTTCCTCATATGGTTGTAAACCTCTTTGAAGTTGTGGTTACACCTAATCCCTTCTTTGATGAACTCATAAATCATATTAAGGACAGACATGGACAGAGAAGCCGCTCGCGCATTGGAGGTTGCGGAATGTACATAGCTCAAATCGGGATTGCGGTCTTTGGCTCCAAAGATGGAGCAGTGATAGCACATAGATTGGGAGCCTTGCCAAGCAAATTGTCCTACAGTAGTGAATAACATACTAAGCAAGATGTCCTACAAGAAAATTGTCCTACACATGCTTACACTAACTACCAACAAGCACACCATCACATCTTCATAGATCTATGGACCATGAACCTTGATGAATTGATTACACATGCTTAAACAAAAAACCAACAAGTAGACCGTCAAATCATGACAGATGTACCCAAATCTAACACAACTATCCACATTTAGAACAAGGTTAGAGGTATCTTATAACCGCTTCCAGGTGATACAACACAAAGGTTGTGGATGAGGGAGATGCTGACATGGCACTGTCGTCGTGGTCGAGGGAGATGCCGGCAGGACCACCATCACCATGGTAGAGGGAGTAGCCGGCAAGATCACCATTGTCGTGGATGAGGGACTACTCGATACTACAAGTGTTGTCGTGCTCAAGGGTTAAGCTGGAGTGGCCACCATCGCCGTGCTCGTCGACGAAGTCGGCAGAACCATCGTCTTCATGCTCAACGCACAAGACTCAACCAACATCATCCTAGATCTGAAGGTGGAGGAGCACAGAGGGGGAATTGTCGATTCTGATTTGGGGGCGGTACACCGCTGTCTCTAAATAGGGAGCGGAGTACACGGGCGGTGAGCGAATTTCTCCCGCCGGAAATTCGTTGTCGTGCACGAGCTCCCGCATTCTCCCTGCATGCACGAGCTCCGTTGCCGAGTTCGTGGATTTGCACACAGAGAGGTTGGTTACGGGGAACGCATGAATCGAACATTGTACCCGGGCCTAGCTACGGGGTGATTTGAGGTTCGGACCGATGCAGCCCAAAAGAGTTGCACACAACCAATCGGGTCAATTTCGTCGTCCACGGTCTGGCTAGAGGAACCGCATGCTACCAAATGTGTTCGGTGGCGACTATTCAAAGCGTTGATCTCAAAATCTAATTCATTGTCCGCTTTTGTGATTGGAGCATAATCTTACAACACATGCCAATCTTATGTCGAGAATGTCTTTCGCTCCTGTGCTCTTATTAAAATAATAATAATCAAATATCATAATTACAAGTTTAAAAAAAACCAGAAACAAATTCTGGACATAGTCAATGTCGTATCCTACAATATGCAAAATGTCAACCCGGAATTCTTTTTATTAAGGGCTACACAAAAATGATAGTCTCACAAAATTTGGAGATCTAAAAATATGCATAGTCGGATCCATACTATTGTCATTTTTGTGTAGATCATAATACAAAGTATTTGGAATGATATTTTGCTCATTTTTGGGATACATTTTTGGCAACGTGTTTTCTCAGATTTAAGAACATCAGAAATATGTTTTAAATTTATTTTAAAATACGAGATCACGGGTACTCTGTACCAAAAATATAGTATGGAAGGACTTACTTTTTCTCAAAAGCATAGCAAATGTTAGTATTACTTGACGATTTTTTTTCAGCTCAATATATTTGTGTCATGATTTTTTCTCAGGATTTTCGAAAACTTGCAAAGTATGTTTTCTGCTAAGATCCAAATAATATGCGCACAGATAAACTATCTTTTTTACTTTTATTTGTTCGCATGGATCCCAGGTTGATTAAGCTTGTGGTTCAGATTTGATTGTAGACGTCACATTCTGTCGGCCCAAACAAAGATCAAAAGAGTTGGAGACTGAGAGAAAAGGAAACCTATCATCCATCAAAAGAAGGGCGATCGCAGAGCAGCAAGGCATCTTGTGGAGTAGCAGGACCACGACTTTATTCAGTCCCTGAATTTATCATTCATGTCAAGCAGAAGCAGCTAATACAGTCTGTAATTCTGTATGAAACCACCCGGTCTAGCAACACCAAATGTAGCAAGAGATTACAGCAAAAACACGCCCCAAAGACAACAGTCAATCACACGGCACATTCACAACCCACTGGTTGCCAGGTGCATTTACAGCTTACAGGTGCAAGGCCGCAAATTCAACTACTCGACACCTTCGGCGGATCTCTGAACCAGCACGGCGGCTAACGTGATGACAGAGGCGTAGATGGCGTTGGGCACCTTGTGCACCACCTTCCCGACGCCAGGGACACCCTCGGTGGCCCTCTTGGTCGCCAGCGCCAATGCAGGGGCGGCCACCAGCGTGATGATCAGCTTGAGGCTGATCGCGCAAAGTGATTCGGCGGTCAGCTTCCGGATGAACTCCGCAAACTCCTCACGATCCAGGAGACCGTCCAGGTTGATGTCAAACTCCTGCGTGTTGGAGAAATTACTCACAGGTGTAACTTATATTGACATCAGCCAGCGTTCCACGGAAAATGCAAATTTCATCAACTGAAAAGAATGGTATATTTAGAGGTACCAAGATGATGAGTTCATTCAGAGCTTAAACAGTATAACTAGGACTACATAAACAATGGAGAAGTTGATGCATAAAGATGGTATTCAGAAGTATCTAGAATATGAGTTGAGAGTTCTGGACACTGCACAATACTACCTGTAACACATAGAACAACACATCATGGACAACATAGTGCACATATAATCTGAGTTATGGAAATATGTAGTAGTATTCTATATATACACATAAAAAACAGTGAGCAAAAAAGCAGAAACCAAGATTACTTTGCTTTCAGTAGAAGACACAGGTGAAGAACCCGATATGCAGTTGACCAAATGAGTAATTAAAAATGAGATAAAGGGGAGGGGAAACCGAGATTACATCCATGAGCGCCTTGAGCTTCTCCTTGGACGGGGGATCGTAGTGCGGCCCAGGCAAGTACTTGTTGATGTCACTGCTCACGATAATAATCGGAACCAATCATGAGGAACGAACAAACACCAGGACAGAGGATTGAACATATGGGATTGGATCGGCTGTCCTACTTGTAGACGCAGAGGACGGCGATGTAGACCTCCTCGAAGGTGAGGGCCTCCTTCTCGCGCTTCTTGGTGTCCTCGGTGAGCCGGTCGAAAACCTTGTCGGTGATCTTCCGCACCTGCCTCTCCTTCCAGTGCCGCCCTGCACCAATTAGATTCGTGCTTCAATTGCTAGAATTCGGTGCAGCCATGTCTGTATCGAGTGATTGGAAGAAAGGGCGGATGGGTTGGACGGAGAGGTGGGTACCTTGGAGCTTCTCCTGGAGGGACGCCCAGGCCTGACCCATGGCGACGGCGGAGACTGGGGAGATGGATGTGGGGTACGGAAAAGGGGGAGGAAGAGAACACAGGTATCTCCGGGACTCCGGGTGTTGTGTGATTCTGGTTTAGGCCGATCTAATCCCTTGGACACTTGGTTTTTTTTTTTTTTTGCCCCTCACACCTTTTGTCGTTATGCTATAGATACACAGAGAATGTTACACATCAAATGCTCACAGTTCCCACAAACACTTCCATTCTCTCCAATTCTTTTAGAGAATATATACTATTGTTTGAGTATTATGTTTCAAGTGTCTGCAAACTTTTGTGATCTTGTGGCCTATGAAAATAAACTTAAAGCACAAAAATATGACTTTTTTAATCGGATATTCACTTCGGCTCGCAGGTGCAAATGCACCCATTATGAAAAAACATATTTCAAAATGTCAGAAATTTCAAAAACAAAATCCGCGTATACATTAGAATATTTTATGTTGGTTCATAGGGTTACGGGATGAAAGAACAAAATGTCATGTGTTCACTTGACATTTTTTTTTATCTTTTTATACACAACACATAAAATGTTCTTTCATCCCGAAACTTTATGAACCAACATAAAATGTTCTAATGTATATGTAGATTTTTTTTTACATTTTAAACTATGTTTTCTCGCAATGAGTGCATTTGTACCTATTAGCCGAATTGTCGTATCCCCTTTTTATCTCCTTATTTGTTTCTTTTACGCAGACAACAAACTATATACTTTTCTCATAAAAATAAACATTTTCAACAAAAAGTGATCTTTTTATTGGTTTGAACAACAT
Organism: Avena insularis; assembly: GCA_023614405.1. Classification (NCBI taxonomy): domain Eukaryota; kingdom Viridiplantae; phylum Streptophyta; class Magnoliopsida; order Poales; family Poaceae; genus Avena; species Avena insularis. The sequence goes on from CM042686.1 coordinate 570,472,762, forward strand.
CGACGCGATACAACCGTAAAGAGTATATTCCTGGCATTTGCATATGTCTACGGATGACTTGCTACGGATTGAGACTTATGGACGTACTTGGCAAGCAGTGGTGTGTCGCACGCGGAATCTCCGTAGCAACCGTCTCAGCCAACACCAACCAAATGAAGCCACGGTGTGTCCGTAGGTGCAGTCCGTAGGTGAAGTAACAAACACATCTAAAAAAGGACATAGTTTGATAATGAAAAAGAAGACAACATAACTTAGTATAGGTCATAGTGGGACCCATCCTAGTCCACGCCGCCTATGCTCGCTCACTCCTTGAACCTCCGCAGCCATCCATCTTCATTTCAGATACGAAGTATTGATCTAAAAATACCTATAAAAAGACCCCCCAGGACGATATTAAAGGAGGCAACACAAAAACATCATAATAGAGACAGAACCATCGAAGATTGGAGGGGGAAACGCCGGTGTAACCGCCTCCGGTGAGATCTCTACCTTCTCCAATATCTCCGGCTTCATCACCATGATGAAGAGGGAGTAGTCCACCTCTGGACTATAGATTTGTGGCAGTAGATTAATTTATTGCTCTCTTGATCTATCATTGTTCTAGTACTATATGAGTTGCTCAATATGATTATGGTCATCTATATAATTCCTATATGGTGGATCCTTATTCTATGAGTTGATATTTCAGATTTGATTTGTATTATGTATGAGATGTATTGTTAGATGCATATTATGCACCCCATTCTTTATTACTTCTTTTGGTCCAACTTGTATGAGAGGACATGTGTGGAGGAGCGTGTGTATTAGATAGAGTAATATGGTGGTAGTGATTGGATAGTGACAACAAATTCAAGATCTATTATAGTTTTTATCTTTCTCTTATTACCTTCGTAGGGATAAAGTGAATGGATGTGTTATTATCATCTAGTGACAACCCAAATGATCTTATTTGTTAAAGGTAGCATATTTGTCATTTAAACATCATGTCAAAATATCTAAGGCTATACTCTGTTTGTTCTTAATTCTACATTACTTGGAGTATCCTTTCTAGAGGAGTATAAGTGAGATGTGTTGCACCATTTTTATGGTAGAACGTGGTGCTCATATGAATACTTATCATACATATAATGAATTTCTTATTAATATGGTATTGTTTATTAATTATTTTATGTCGCTACACTTTATGAGAGAATACACAAGTGACCCCGGTCCAACTTTTATCATAAGAAAACACAACCTTCAATTTACTTTTATTGCTTTTATACTTGATGCACCTATTAAATATTAAAACAATAAAAACGCTTTTACCGTTAGCAAACACAAACAAAAACCCCAAAAGACTTTTACTTTATTGCCTAGTTATAGATTGCTTTTACTTTTATTTATTTATAGTTTATTTTAGTTTTACTAATACAAAACCTTGTGCTTGACAACCACACGGTGGAGCTGGGGACACAAGGCAAATACTTTGTTTTGTAGGTTGCTTGAAGAAGAAAACAAGAGAGTTTCTAAGCCAATTTCCCAAAAGTTCGATATAAACCCTCGAGTCACCCTTGTGGGTAAAAGACGTTTGCTTCAACACTCTACACTTGGAGTCCCAATGAGTTGGTACATAGAGAGTTGTTGTCATCATCATGTCACATATTTCAGTAAAAGTGTTTAAGTGCATACCTGTGTCCTTAGTAGTTGAGCCTCCAAATTGATTCGATTGAACCAAACTTAGATAGTTAGGCTTGATTTCATAGTTCTCCACTACAATAATGGGTTAAGTAATAGGTGCACGCAAATAATCATCATTGGGAGTGGCATATTCCCCGAGCTTCTTTTCTACCATAGATCCTATATATTTTTTGGTTTTTTAATAGATAACAAAAGGTAAACTAAGAACAATAAATAAACTAAAAGAAAAATAAAACTAACTAGAAAGGTCTCTAATAACCTCATCAGGGTAGCAAAATTTCTTCTTCAGCAACGATGCTATAAAAAGGGTTGATACCTTCAATCTAGATTACAGATTGTAGTATAGCATGATTTTTCCCTAGAAGACCTAGATTTATCGAACCTTGGGAAGTAATCGATGTGGTGTAAGATTATGTCAAACAAGACCTTAGGAACTCGTAGTATGTTTGTTTACCGGACCTTTCATGTTTACTTCTTGGGTTTGTGTCTACAGATGGAGATAGGCTAGGGCTAAGGATAGGCTAGGGCTAAGGATTAACATGCAGTTGTGCACAAAATGTTAGGATAAAGATAATATTAATATTCTCGTTCATGAGCTATGATCTAATAGCGATGAAGGTTGTAGACGATATGTCCGTAACTACTATAGTATTTGCTAGCACAACTACTATAGTATTTGCTAGCACATCTAAAGATAATATTAATATTCTCATTCATGAGCTATGATCTAATAGCGATGAAGGTTGTAGACGATATGTCCGTAACTACTATAGTATTTGCTAGCACATCTACTATATAGTTTTTTCCAACCACTACACTACTGGCGTGTGAGTTACGTAGTTATTAAGTAAAATAGACCAAAGCCTTATGATCTATGATGTTGTTGTGCTCCTAAGTGGATCTCTAAACAACTACCATACTCCCCCGTTTTCACTGGGTTTCACATGTAGAAGCCAACAACCACTCATCCCACCTTATTACCTATATCGATCATCGGGATCTTGGGTACCTGACAAGTCTTTGGATCGAGACAAAAGACAAGAATACAAATGATAAATTCAACATTCAATCATAACTCAATATCCATGGAGTTATAAGATGCATATAATTGTTGCAAGGCTATGGTGCTTAGCCCTCAAGCCATAAGGACTAGTCACTCATGATTAGATAAACAATCATAAGCATTGTATACAAGTTCTTAAGACAAATATCAAATAGTCTTACAATACCGTCAATCGTGATGAGGTCAAGATTACAAGTACAAGACTATAACTATGGAGTGGAGATGGAGAGGAGAGATGGCTATGGTGATGATGGTGGTGGTGGTGGATCTCCTCTTCACAAATGCAAAATGGCTTTAGATGTGTTTCTACGCATTTGGGTTTCTCGTGTCTCACAAATGAATCTTATTTAGGCGCCTTCACGAAAGTTGCTTGTGTTTACCAGGTGGAGGCGGCGGCACCTGGTATAAGCGCGCACTATGGGCGGGTCCTGTCCATACCAGTGCTCGTTAAACCTCTTGGAGCTTCTCTCTCACGATTTTTCGTTAATTGCTCCTGGTTTCACCATCAGAAGTGCCTAATTCTGCAAGGAGAAAGAGCAAAGAAAGTATTTACACATCTATGCAACAATTAGTCATTATTAAGAATGCTAGAGAGATATTTTATTATTTTCTTGACAAATATGAGGTTTAAACATTGAGAGACATGGTTGTATTTTCACAACCATCAAAATGGAAGAGTACAACTTACCCTATTTTTTCATTTGTGCTACCTAGGTTCATTCTATCAATCGCTGCCAATAGCCCCGACTATTTTTGATAATCCGAAGATATTGTAGACCAACGAGAACGAAGAGATTATCGGTGAGTTCAATACCACTTTTGTTGTGTTTATCAAAGAACTCCTTCATCCTCATCCAATAGGTGTCACTAGTTTGATCTGTGCCAACAGTCGGGTCCATATCCGGATTGCACCATGTCTTGCATAGTAAAATGTCTTCTTTCGAGGTGTAGTTCGCATTTCCTTTCGGTGCATCGATCAAACCCTCACCGTCCTCATCCATTTCATATTCATCATCTTGTTGAGATGTGTATTGTTGAGACCAATAATCTATTGAATAATTTGAGCCAAACATTTATAGTTGACATAAACGTTTCATCATCAACATTACACTGTAAGGAAGTGACTGCACATCAAACTCTTCATTTATATTCATCTACCTTCAAACAACAACAAAAAAACATAACTTGCGGTCATTTGCTTGACCACGTTGGGCGCATGGTGGCGGTGGAGGCACCAGTGGATGGAATTGGCCGGCCAGAGGTTGCACACGCCGACCAGCGTCAGCCTTCACCGTATTGACCTTCTTCTGGCCAGCCACCGATCGCTTGTTGACGGTGGTCCTTGTTTTCGCGACAGACCACGGCGGTGCGACGACGCTTTGCAGATTCAATGGCCGTGTGACCACAAAGATACCGCAGACGAGCCCGACTCTAGGGTTTGCTGCTGCACTGGTGGCGGGCGGTGTTGCGACCGGCGGCGCTGGGGTCGCAGGAGTAGGGAGGGGATAGGGAATGGTGGAGTAGCCGCCCATCGCCAAACTTATCCAGCGGTGGCCATGGCCCTGAGGGGGGCTGGAGGGTCGGCCGCTCCGGGCACACAAGACCAAGGGGCCCCATCCAAGGTACGAAATATGCAGTTAGGGAGAAGATTTGGCCGACGACGCCATTAGAGCAACTCTGGAGCTTTTTCTCTTTTCTCGCCTGGTTTATCCTTACTAGTGGGCTAACTCCTATCTTAGCCGGTTAGCTGTGAGAGAATAGAGTGGGGTGGGCCTCTTGGCTACAATATGACCACAACACTAATCCAGGAAATGGAGCACAGAGTTTTCCTTAAAAAAACTACGCATTGTGCATTACCTAGTTCAAAAAAAATATACTTCCTCCGATCCAAATTAATGTTCTCAAGTTTGTCTAGATTCAGATGTATCTGGTCATATTTTAGTGCTAGATACATTGGAATCTAGAAAAATCTGAGAACAGTAATTTGGATAGGAGGTAATAATGCATTTCTCTTTCTATTGCATCTTGCGTTGATTAAGTCTAAAATAATTGCCTTCCCATTCCATGAGTAGGTCTCAAAAATAATAGAACCACCAATCCTAGTGTAGTCTGAGCCACCATTTCTACAGGCCATGGCGGCCCACAAGCCAAAAGATAAACAGTCGAGTCCCCATCCCATCGCGCGGGAGCGGCAGAAGCTACTGGCCAACGTCTTCTTTTGAACTGGTGCTTGAAGAACATTTAAGTTTAAATAGTACCTTGAAAAAAAAAATCCAAGGCAATTGACAGTTTTCTTTTGAACGGATAAGGCCACGAAGGGCCCAGCGGACGATGTACAAATACAATGAGGTCCAAAAAGAAAAGGAAAATTACAACTCGACCCCAACATATTGCAGGAAACACCCTAACAGAGATTGCAAAAACGCAATCGAGTCCAAGCAAACCGCCGGCGACGAACATCAACGAGGTAGCACCACCTCTGCACCGCCCAGGGACGAAACCACTTGGCTGGGCGAGAGACTTTAGTGCTACACCATCGTTGAAGAAGATCCTCCCGAAGAGGATAGAAGAGCTCGCGCAAACAACAATCCAAGCACGACGCGACCACCCATCTGGCCTTGGATAGCAGCGGCAGCCCGTTGCCGTCGCTTGGAGAACACCGCGGGGAGAAGAAACTTGAGCTCCCGAGCCCCAAGACAAAGTAGCAAAGACACCACACGCCCACCTCCTCGCCGCCATGGTAGGCCAGGTGTTCTCGAGCAGCTGTAGGACCGCCAACCGCATCGCGGCAGCCGCGCGTGATGCAGAGGGAGTTGGTCATCCACCTTCGCCCTTCCTTCTTGATCTCCTCGCCACCACGGCCGGTCATAAGAAGAAGAGAAGCATCAGCTGGCCAGAACAACCGCATGCTGGCGTCGCGCGCATATGCCAGCACGGAGTAACTCCCTCCGTGTCCTGAACCGCATCCCGTTGAGCTCTCCACCTCCATCCCCCACCTCCAAGGCCGGCAAGAGGAAGAAAGCAGAGCACCCCGACGACGAGGTAGAGAAAACAACCCACACCGGCTTTATTGAATGATGTGGTGGTCTTCATTGTCATCGCTAGCTCTGGCCAGAGGAGCATCAGGACCTCGAGGACAAACCCTATTATCCAGATCTGGCCGCACCCGCCTGGAGTACCCACATCACCGGGCATAGAGCCTACTACCGGCAACAAGCCGCTACTCCTAGACCTAACTACTCTGGCGCCGCCTCCTGCCCATCTCCGACCGGCTATTCCAGCGGAGAGGCCAAGGGAGGGGCCCGGGATCTGGTGGAGGTCGGTCAGAAACATGGGACGGGAGAGGGACCAGAGGAGGAGGGAGACCCAGGCAATTGACAGGTACTCCCTCCGTTTAGAAATATAAGACATTTTAGCTTTGTGAAATGAATGTATCTAGATATTTTTTAGTATATAGGTTCACTTCGAACCTCTAAAGATGTCTAGATACATTTAAAACATCTTATATTTCCGAACAAAGAGATTCAGAAATATAAGTCATTTTAGCTTTGTGAAATAAATGTATCTAGACACTTTTTAGTGTATAGGTTTACTCCAAAACTCTAAAGATGTCTAGATACATTCGATTCACAAAGCTAAAACGTCTTATATTCCTGAATGGAGGGAGTACGAGATTAATTCTCTAGGTGTGTGGCGTTGTTCGACATTTGCCCGGATAGGGGCTAGATTCGACCAGTCATTGGCTCTCACACGACCACGCCGATGGGAGAGAGACCTAAGGTACCTCATTGTGCCCACCATTGATCGCGACGACACAACTCTACGAAGAGGCGATGGGTTGTGATATTTTTAAATACATATTATTGGTAACCAGGGGCCCAAGTTTTAGTTTCGTCCCGGGCCCCTGAAATCTCATGACCGGCCCTGGCGGTGGCATGAGGCACGAGAGCGCGAGGATGTTTAAGTGCAGCGGTTGGACTTCCGTGCACAACATCAATTTTTTCAGTTTGTTGTAGCTGGCGCACCAAATATGCCCCGCGTGTGCGGCTGCTCGAGGTCCGTTTCTGCCGCCCGTGACCAAAAACGACGGTGTTTTAGAGCGCTACTGAGTTTTTGGAAGCCGGTTGGAGATGCTCTTATAACATGAGCCACATGCAGGGCCGGCCCTTGGGAGGGACCTGCGGGGCAGCCGCCCCGGGCCCAAAAAAAGTAGGAGCCCTCCTAAAAATATGCTATATAGGTAGACCTAGTATACATCATAAAAAAGATTTTTTTATTGGGCTGGTGGATTAATTGGGCCTTTCGTAGACTCTGAGCCGAGGCGATTGATACGATTACAGGACGAGGCCGAGGCGGAGGCCAACCGCTCGACTCCTAGTCCTAGACAGTGTTGATCGCTTCGATTCCTCCTAGGCAAACAGAACCAACAATTGAGCGTACGCCTCCTGCCCGAGTCCTGTCACCTCCACTGGATCGGAATATCGGATCAGGATACAGGAGCGGGGATCCTCGAGGCCCTCGATGATCGACGCCAGGTGCGAAGGCCAGAACATCGACGAGACGATCGACCGCCTGACTGCTGGTCTAGTGGTCCGCTCTCGCCCATGTCTGTGTGGGTTACGGCCTAATTCGTAGTTTTTAAATCTTAATTCTAATTAGAATTCTTACGCAGATTTGAAGAACTCCAGTCATTTAAAAGCATATTTGGTTTTTAATAAGTTCGACATTGTTGAAGGCATTGGGTGGTTCTCAATTGAAAAAACATTGCACTACATTTGCAAAAACTTTTACTCGGCCTGATACAAATGGTAAACCTGATATATGTGATGTTGAGTTAAATGCACTTATTTCTAAGTTAAGTGTTATGAAGTTTACTTTACCAAATACATCAATGTCTGCTATGGACCTTTTTGAGTTTGTCAGGGAAGCGGATTGTTATCCTAATATTTGTATCACTTAGAATTATTAAAGAACTATTTAAGTCTATAATGTCTCAGGAGAGGTGAAATGGTTTTGCGACTCTATGCATCGAGAAGAAGTTAGTGGACGCGTAACGGACTTTGCTTCTAGGAATTTTTGGAGGAATTTTTAAGGTATTTTATAATCATTGTTATTTTTATATAAATATTATAGTTGGAAGTATACTTAAACTATTATTTTTCATTATCTCATTTATCCATAAAAAAATTATAATAGAGGCCCAAAATTTTAGTTTTGCTCTGGGACCCCAAAATCTCAGGACCGGTCGTGGCCACGGTACTCAATTATACTTGGTAACTTTTTCTGAAAGAGTCAATGTGCTCAAATTTGAACGGCTCATACTGGTACGGGTGTCAGCATCTGAACAATCACAGCGTGCTAGTTCATAAGCCAGCAGTAGGAATCGGTGCTAGAGATTTCATAACATCACGAACGAAAGTGTAAGTTAATCCAAATCAGACGAAGACTGCTTCTAATTCAAAATCGACCATGCTTTACCAGACAAAATTACACTAATCCTGAAATTGCATGCAAGTCCATCTAAGCATTATGTGTCAACAGAAGTAAGCCAACTCACAGAAATTAAGATGCCGTTAAAAGAGCAGGGGAACTGAACAAATCATAGTAACAATGTTTAAGAATGAATGCCATGGCGTACATTTGTTAGCACTCTCTTTGGCCACAAATTCTCATATGGAGCTGTTTGCGTACAATTTTGATACAATGGCTGCAGCCTAAATACATTGTTCGTTGCCGTAGGAGCAAGGCAAATTGACGATCACACGGCAGGACGACGGGTTCAGCTGTTCACTGCTTGCCCGCCCTGACGTCCTGCAGGAGCATGAGCCCCGCGGAGAAGACTGCGACGAGCAGCGGCGTGGGCACGCTGTCGACGGCGTCCCTCATCCTCGGCACCTGCCTGCCGGCGTTCTTGGCCGAGACGGCGAGCAGCGGCGCCGCCAGGATCGCCACGGCGGCCTTGTTGGCGAGGACGAGGCGCAGGTCCTTCCTCACCCACTCCATGATCAGCTCCCGGAACTCCTGCTGCGTTATCCCCTCTGACTTCACTGCCCGGTAGCTCTGCAGTCGATCAAATCGAATTGTTTCCATAACCGGTCACTCGAGATATAGTGGTTTCAGAAGGAAAAAGGGAGCAGATACCTCCATCTTTTCAGAGACGACCCGCATGCAGGGAGGGTCCTTGTGAGGTCCGACCAGCTGCTTGTTGATCGTGCTGGACGAAGCGTTGGACGAAACGTAGCGAAGTTAGCATATACTGTATGCAGGAAAGACGCTGGAATCAAAATTAGAACTATTGCCGATATCTCACTTGTAGACCATGAGGGTGGCGACGTGGAGCGAGGTGACCTCCAGGAGCCTGGTGTTCTTGGCGGTGTTCACGACGGCCAATTCCTCGAACACCTTCTCGCAGATCCTCAGAACATCCAGCTTCCCTACAACACACACACACGTCACATCTTGCGTTCAGAAAACTGCACACTGTCTGTCTTTTTTTTTTTTCAGTCTGCTGATGGTGATGGGTAAACTGAAAGTACCTCGAACGCTGCCTACCTACGCTGCACGAATGGATCAAGAAAATGAGACGGAAACAGCACGATTTACCTTGAGCTCTGTCCCACATGCGGCCGAAGAACTGCGCCATGCTCCTCCTTCGCTGGCCGACCTGCAGGGAAAAGAACACGCACGACTAGAGAAGAGGAGAGCATAGGAGGCTAATTTATGCTGCTAATTTGGCACTCATCTGGTCCTGCAGTCGCTTGCAGGGAAGGTCAGAATCAGCAGACCAGGGTGCGTATTGGTGATCGACTGACCAACGAGCATTGCCAGCGGTCCTCTTTCGCTTGCCTTGCTCCTCCGGCAACATTAAAAATTCTCGAATCCTGCCTTTTCTCACGTGAACACGAAATCCAAGCACCTACTTTTTTAAGTAGCATACGAAATCCAAGCACCTAGTAGCCTAGTGCGGATGTTGTGACGCAAAGCTTAACCTTTACCTTAACAAAATCTTAGTACTAATCAACTTTTGGAGAGGAAGCAAACAAAAATCAAAATTAGCAACGGATGTGAAGCGTGAGCACATCCCAGGCCGTATTCTATCGGAAAAAAATTCTAAATGCAAGGCTATGTACACTATGCGAAACGCTCTCGCGACACGCGACGACCGACACCACTACCACCTCGCCGCCGACCGCGCCTCCGACGACGGGCCGACGCCGGGGAGGGAGCATGGCGGAGCCGCTGTCGAGGGGCCCACCCTCCAGGAGGTCCGCCCGACTTTGGGCCCGTAGGAGGGAGGAGCAGCGGTTGTGAGAGGCGGAGGAGAGGAGTCGCCGAGATGTGGCGGAGGAGCCGCGGCTGCGACGCAATTTTCTGATACTGCTGGCTCGGGTAGCGACACCGGAGGAGCTTATGATGTTGTCGGAGCCAGTTGGATGGAGGCCGGCGGTGCTGCTCAGCGATTTGCGGGAGCAAATCCGAGTCCTACAGTTGAGGATCGAGATCCCTAGGGGCGGGTTGCTGGATCCCATCGTACCTACTATGAGATTCAGCAGGTCTGTCATGGGGATATGGTGAGGAATCGCATGGATTCAAGATTGGGGATGGGCGTTGCGTCAATTCTCCATGACTGGGTTGATACTGTGCATCTGACCGCGATCCGACCGCGACTGCTACTGTTGATCCTGTTCATCCGGGGCGGTGTACCTTGCGAGGATTAGAGGCTGGTACACATAAGGTTTGTGTGGCTGGTTTTCTTATGTCGGCTGTGTTGGCATCTGAGGAGTGTAACGAGCTGGCGAAGCATTCAAGGGGATTCATCGGTGCTTTTGTGAGGGAGATAGTCAGAAGAGCCACCTGTAGGCAGAGGGAAGAGGTGCAAGAGATGGCCCGAGAAGCTCTGCTACAACTCGAGGAGCCTGTGTCGGAAACTCAGTTTCTCAGCTCCCCTACATTGTTGTCGGTGATTTCATCTCACATGATCGGAATGGCGCAGAGGCACAAAGAGGCGCTGAGTGCAATGGGACAATCTACGCCGATGGACCTCGAAGTTGCATTGTCACGGATGTTACTGAAGCGAGGGATGCTGAAAGCAGTGGGATGATTCATGAGATTACTCAGTGCGAAGAAGATGAAATGATAGTGGATGAGGGATTGCTGAATCAGAAGTTTGGGGGCAAATTTTGGTGTTTAGCTGATGATGAAGAATCAGATGATGATACGATCTATGTTGCTTCGTTGCCTACTTCGACCCCATAAGGCCCAATTATCAACGAGGTGATCAATGGCGGGGGATGGAGTGAACCTATCTACAGGAAGAAAAGAGAGGTTCAGACATGGCGATCGAAACAGGAGAGACCATTAGTGGTTGATGGATGTTGGAAACGGCCTACATGGAGATGGATTGATTTGGGCTTGTCGGCCGTTGATCAAAGGCCACCTCTTCCAAAAATTGGAGAGGCTTGTCTGAAAGCCAAAAACAACAAAGGCTTGCCTGATGATTTGCCGAGTTCGATGTTCAGAAGAAGTCACTATCAAAAAGGGAGGCTAGTGGTGACGGAAAAGCGAACGGAGAGAGGAGGGGTAATGCTAGGGCAGTTGACCCTCAACCCCCACAGCCACATATACTGGGGCAGCTCGGGCAAAGTTCTCCTATAATTCTAGTAACCCTAGATTCTTCCTCTCTCGATCTCGTCTTCAGCCACATCTGGGTGGCGGTGCATCGACCCCCCCCCCCCCCCCCATCAGAGAAGAGTGGACGAGGGTGGGGATTGGGGGTTCTAGTGTTGAGAGTAGTGGGGGATGAACAATAATTAAGGAGGGAGAGGCTTCAACTATCGAAACAACAACAATTTCAAGCAACTTGGCTTTGGGAATTTCAATAGGGGAGGTTACAACAACAACTTCAGACCCAATTTCAACCCCAATTGGAATCGCAATGCAAATTGGTGGCCTCTAAATAACCAATAGAGAGACTAAAGATCAGAGTAAGGCGAGTAGTGATCCTGGTAACACTGTTGGGGTTGATCGGAGTGCATCTGGGGGGAGTGGTGCGAGTGGTACGCTGGTTGTGGCTGTAGGGGTTCGTAGCATGGAAAACAAAAAATTTCTATCGCATACAAACAAACAAGCCAAGATCTATCTACTAGATTGTAGCAACGAGTCGATAGAGGAACTCACCCTCGAAGATTCCAAAGCGGTTAACGAGAGCAGATTCTCGTGGGTGATGTAGTCGTACTCTTTCCGATCTCAAGATCGTGAGCGATCCTTCCAGCCTACGTTTCAGCAGCTCCAGCATCGGTCACACGTTCGATTTTCGATGAAGACCTTCCTCTCCCTTGTTCCAAAGAAAATGGAGGTTGTAGCACTCTCCTCGCGATTCCGCAAGACAATGGTACCGGAAGTAGAGGGAAATCCATGAGCTTCGCCTTAAGCCGGTGTGAGTATGGTGGAGCTTATGAGAGAGGCTATTAGTGGTCTAGTAATTAGACACACCAATTAGAAGGCTCTAAACCAATTAGAAGGCTCTAAACCGCTGGCTAAAGCAATTAGAAGCTCTAAACCAAAACGGCTCTAAACCGGAGGTAGAAGATAGGAACTTGTGTGTGCTAGGAGGGAGCCCTGCCCCTCCTTATATAGGTGGGAGGGGCTGGCCGGCCAAGGGAGGAGTGAGTCCCTCCCAACTCGGCCTTGAGGTGGGCGCCGGCTTGGGAGGAGGAATCCTCCCCAACTCGGTTCCACTTCTCCTCCTCTTTCCACTTTCCAAAACTTGCCGTTTGACTTTCAAACTAGCCGTTTGACTTTTCAATTTAGGATTTAAATAAACCCTTTATTTTGGACAGCAAGAACACCTAGTACATGATGCAATCATTTCAACATGCAATGACACATTCATGTACCCCTTCCCCCCCGGAGTGCCGAACATTCCGGGACCTTCTAGAACATTCCCGATGAAAACACCGGAACCATTCCCCAACTCCGAAATGGGACTTTCCTTATATGAATCTTATTCTCCGGACCATTCCGGATCTCCTCGTGATATCCCGGATCCCATCCGAGACTCCGAACAACATTCGGTCTCTTTCTCATAATACCATAACTACTCAAACAACGTCGAATCCTTAAGTGTGTCTCCCTACGGTTCGTGAATTATGCGGACATGATCGAGACACTTCTCCGAACAATAACCAATAGAGGAATCTGGAAATTCATATGGCTCCCACATATTTCTACGATTACTTTGCGATCGAATGAACCACTTACATACGATACCAATTTCCCTTTGTCTCACGATATGTTACTTATCCGAGGTTATGATCGTCGGTATCTCTGCATACCTAGTTCAACCTCGTTACCGATAAGTACTCTTTTCTTGTTCCCGTGATATGTGATCCCTTGTGAGCCAGTCACATGCTTGCAAGCTAATTGGATGACATTTCACCGAGAGGGTCCAGAGTATATCTATCCGTCATATGGATGGACAAATCCCACTCTTGATCCATGTGTTTCAACCAATACTTTCCGAACACTCAATGCCACTTTTATAGCCACCCTGTTACGGTGTGGTGTTTGATGACATCAAAGCATCCATCCGGTAAAGGTGATATGCATGATCTCATGGTCGAAGGAATTAGGTTACTATGTATCAGAAAGCATATAGCAATTGAACTATTGAAATGACTTGATCTTTATGCTACGCTTATCTATAGGAGTATGTCCACCATATCATTCTCCTAACGATATGATCTTGTTGTCGATAACATCTCAATGTTCATGATATGGAAACCACAATCATCAATCAACCAACAAGCTAGTGAAGTATAGAGGCTATACTAGGGACTTCAAATTAAGTTTACAAATCACACAAGTATTAATGGTTTCCTTGTTAATACTATTATAGCATGAATGTAAACATTTATCATAAGTATGAAGATATGATAATAACCTACTTTATTATTGCCTCTTAGGCATATCTCCAACAGTCTCCCACTTGCACTAGAGTCAATAATCTAGTTTCAAACCTTTGTGCATTCAACACCTATGGCTTTCCGGTGTTGTATGTACATTGCCGATGGTCAATCGATCTCCGGATCCGACACTTCCAGTCCGTGTAATTGCATGTCTTTTGCGTCTCACGCATCACTCATTCTCTAATGAGATGGCTTTGTATGATTTGGTCTTTCGGTGTGACCTTTAGTTCTTTGGGGTTAAAACATGTTGATAATATTGTCACAATATATCTTCATAGTATTATCGGCGTGAACTACACCTAGTTTGATAACAAACTACTTGACACAAATGCCCTCTTTTGCTATAACAGCAGTCATATACTTAGCCTTTTGTTGAAGTATCTGTCACAATGTCTTAACTTTGGAACTCATCCAAATCCATTATGGAACTCACTTTCCATTATATTGTGCCACCCTTAATTTAGATTGAGATAAACTTAATTTGTACTTTGTGACAAAACTAGTATCAATGTAGTACTTTTACAATGAACTAACCATCTATTTGTCACTTCTACAAATAATATACTCTTAGTTCTTCCAAAAGATCATAAGAATATCCTTACTATTGTCCAATGATCATCTTACAAATCATTCTGGTATATGCTCACAACATTTAGAGCATAGGACATATCTGGATTTGTACATATCACAGTATGATTGATATAAACACTCTTTGTGATTTCATACATCAAGTATCAATCTATACTTGAATCTTTGTTTCACTTACCAAATGTCAATACACTTGAATACATCATCAACATTGAACTCTTTCAATCCTTTCTGTGCGACAAGAACCTTTCTTGTAGTTTCTATATTGAATTCATTCAATATCTCGTCTATGTACTTTTGGCACAACCATATTAGCATCTATTGATGCCAAATATTTGGGTTTTGCCTAAGTCTTTCATCGGGATGAAATTCTTAATATGTGTTAATAAAATATACATCTTTTCCAATCAACAATATGTCCTCCACATAATGTATTAGAAACATGTCTTAGCGCTCCCACTTAATTTCTTGCAAATGCAAGCATCTTCATTGTCTCCGATGAAATTAAACTCTTTTAACAGTTTCATCATAGTGAAGATTCCAACTCCGCTATGCTTACTTCAACCATTGAAGTTTGCATATGCTTTTAGCATCCTTTGAATTAACAAAACCCTTTGGACCGTGTCATGCACACGTCCTAGGTAACCATTCTATTAGAAGAACTTGTTTTGTTTATTCTACTACCACATAACAAATTATATGTAGTGGTTGCTACATTAATCCGTCTAGACTAAAAATCGCTATGAAAGATCAAATCTTGTCATATACAACCTTTGAACATTGTTGTGAACTCTTTCCCAACATGTCGACTATTTCATAGATGTGAAACATCCATGTCTACTTCTTTATAGATCCAAACACAACTGCAAGGTCTTACACCTTTTTCGAGGGTCCTTCAAGTTTAAAACTTGATTTCTCGTGTATGGAACTATCACGGATTATATGGCTTCAAGCCATTTGACGGAGTCAGGGCCCATCATCGCTTCTTTGCATGTAGTCTGTTTATTATTCTCAAATAATAATTCAACCCTCAAATCTTGGTATTTGATTGTTTACTCGACCTACTTGGTTCAATAGAAACTTAGACCTCCGTGACCACAACCTTTGAGGCACGTGAGCCATGAGCATTGTTGCTGCCTCCGGAACACTTTTCGGTGCTGCGCAACTTTGCACATATAGCTAAGGTTCTTTTAACCTTATCAAAGTTCTATTGTCCTCCCACTTAACTTTTCACGAAAAATTCCTTCTCAAAGAAACTTGACGTTCTAAGTGACAAACACTTTTGTCTCCGGTGTTTATGGAGGAATACTTAACAGTAATACAAAGACAGGTTTATCCGACTTTGGTTGCAAACATCTTTCTTATGCATAGCATACCAATGTTTAAGAAAGAACTATTTGGGTTTTATCCCAAACCATAACCTTATATGGTGTCATTTCAGCGGATTATGATGGAGCTCTTTTAGTGGAAAACGGTAATCTCTAAAGCTTTTAATCTTTAAAATATAATGGCAGTTTTATGAATTATACCTTTGATCTTACCATGTCAAACAAGGTTTAATTACATATCTCGAATGCTCCATACTTTTATGGTGTTTCGGGAAATGCAAATCCACGGACCGATTCCTTAAATCTTAGGTATTATGCTAAACTTGTAACTTAAATATCTTCCTTTATGATCTTATCATAAACTATTTATATTCTTGTTACAATGATTTTGCACTTCATCTTGAAAATCTTTCGAACTTTTCAAATATTTCACACTTCATCCTTATTAAGTAAATATTCACATATTCACTCAAATTTTCGGAGAAAGCATATGAAGTTGAAATCCATCGCTCTTGACTACACATAATGGAGTTCGTACAACAATATGCACAAGTTCCAATAAGCTAGTCATTCATTCCCTTTTGGCCTATGAACGAAGTTTTAATTATCTCTAGGAAAGTTTCACAAACGTCATTTGATCAAAAATCAAAAGACTCCAAAATTCCATCCACATGGAGTTTCTTCATGTTTTCTTTCAAATATAATTTAAACGGCGATGTCACTTCCTAAGTGATCTTTCAATCAATTTTGTCTTTCGACATTTTTAGCACTAGTTTTATGGATGTGATTTTTCCAACGAGATTTGTGAATCATCCATCTTTTATGGATTACGGCAATTATTTGAACAACCCTTTTGTTCTCATAATACCTGATAAAACAAATCCTGAAGGCAAGCTTTGATGTTTTAACGAGCAACACAATAACCCTTTATTTGTTTTCGATGAACATCATCACATATTCTTTTGCTAATTACTTAGGCCATTGTAGTTCATGAATTGTGTTGTTTCGTATGACGATTCATACCAACAAATTCAGTATCAAATACTTAAGAACCACATTGTTTAATAAGCAAAGAATATAGCCATAACATGTATATCATCTATATACTTAAACTGAACAATTCTAGTCTTTTCTTTTCTGCCATATACTTATGAGATTCTCTTTCAGGATTTCCTTTTACGCTTGAAAGAATCTATCAACATCAATAGTGGAGTCATACATATGACACATAGTCCAAAGCGTGTATAGTTAAATACCAATGTCTTTGGATTTGCACTTTGAAGTAGATCACCATCATCAAATGTTTGGTGTTCTTTCAAATTCCTTTCTTTAGTAATCTCTTGGCGTAGTAAACATTTTACCTACATCAAATATTCACCTTCATCATGGAATCGTCCATGACCAAGCTACTTTTAGCTTATAACGGTGAATCACGAGTATAATGTTGCTCTCCAAAACCTTTTGGAAGATTAGGACAACTAGTGTCTCCAACCTTTTGCAAATTCTCATCAAAATATGAGAACATGAACTTTGCCATATTATACTCTATCATGTTGTAACCAAAACTTTGTTTCAGATATCATAATATCTTCCACACATCATGGTTTCTGAAACAACTCTTTCAGATCCTAGATAACCTTGATATTAAGATAATCTTTTGAATATCAAGAATCATGGAGATAAACATGATACTCATATACTAACACTTGGAATTGTCACTCTTGTTTTAATACCAATTATTAAACTTCATAGAGTAACCGGAACTTACTGAAAGTTTGCAATAGGACTTTTAAACTTTAGATTAACACTTCAAAACAATACGATACCAGTTCGTAAAGTAACTAACCAGAATTCTATAGTTCTATCATCTCAATTATAACTAAGCGCAAGGTGGTAAACGGATGCCAATGACTACAACAACTATGCAAATTCACTTTGATTTTAGTTTATGATAAATTGAGTTCTAATTAATAATTAAATTAATCTAGGTGAACTCCCACTTAAAACAATATCCCTCACATTGTTTTAGTGATCACAACCAAATCCACCACATCAAAACCGATCATCACGAGAGTTGATATAGCTTCAATGGCGAACAATCAACATGTTCATCGTATCTACTATATGACTCATGCTCTACCTTTCGTAATCCGTGTTCCCGAGGCCATGTCCGTACATGCTAGGCTCACAAGATCAAACCTTAGCTACCGATAAGCAAATCTGGCTTGCTTACGTTGTATTCACCCGGAATCAAAGACACCCGATCATCACGTGGTGCTTCAAGCGAAGCTTTGGCAACGGTGCATACTAAGGGTGAACACTTTAGAACTTGAAATTTATGTGCATGAGGGATCATCTTATAATGCTACCGGGCCTACTAAGCAATACAAGATGCATAAAGGATTAACATCACATGCAATTTATAATATGTGATATGATATGGCCTTTCTTCTTTGTGCTTCCGATCTCCATCTTCAAGCACGAACATGATCTCCATCATCACCGCATAGCATCAAGGTCAATGACGCTTCTTCATGGTTGTCGCCCACCAGCTTCAACTATTACAACTATTTTGAATAGACACGCAGGTCTTAACAGAAATTAAAGACAACCATATGGCTCCGCCGGTTGCCAACTTACAATAAGGAACATTGCATACATCAAATATAATCACAATCATGGCCATATCACATCATCAGACACCTGCAAAACAAAGTTAGACGCTTCTACTTTCTTTGCATATTTTACGTGGTTTGGGGCTTTCAATAAGTGTCGTTCTAACTTAACAAGAACCACAACATTGATACTAGCATTGTTGATTACCCGTTGTAAATTGGATCTTTACTATGCTAGGAGAAACAGCACCATAAAGCCACTTATGCAATACAAGTTGCATGTCAAGCGTGGAGCAAGTCTCATGAGCGATGTCATGTAAGGTTAGCCCGGCCGCTTCATCCCAACATACCGCAAGATTCAAAGTACACGAAAAGCAATCTACAATAAAAGCATCAACGCCCACAATGACCATTGTGTTCTACTCGTCTGTGAGATCTACATATAGACACGGCTCTGATACCACTGTAGGGGTTCGAAGCATGGAAAACAAAAATTTTCTATCGCATACAAACAAACAAGCCAAGATCTATCTACTAGATTGTAGCAACGAGTCGATCGAGGAACTCACCCACGAAGATTCCAAATCGGTTAACGAGAGCAGATTCTCGGGTGATGTAGTATTTTTCCGATCTCAAGATCGCGTGACGATCCTTCCAGCGCTACGTTTCAGCAGCTCCCGATCGATCACACATTCGGTACTCGACGAAGACCTTCCTCTCCTTGTTCCAGCAGGCAGCGGAGGTTGTAGCACTCTCCTCGCGATTCCGGGCAGACAACTGGCGTGGTACCTAAGTAGAGGGAAATCCGCAGGCTTCGCTTAAGCCAAGTGCAGTATGGTGGAGCTTATGAGAGAGGCTATTAGTGGTCTAGTAATTAGACACACCAATTAGAAGGCTCTAAACCAATTAGAAGGCTCTAAACCGCTGGCTAAAGCAATTAGAAGCTCTAAACCAAAACGGCTCTAAACCGGAGGTAGAAGATAGGAACTTGTGTGTGCTAGGAGGGAGCCCGCCTCCTTATATAGGTGGGAGGGCTGGCCAAGGGGAGGAGGAGTCCTCCCCCAACTCGGCCTTGAGTGGGCGCCGGCTTGGGGAGGAGGAATCCTCCCAACTCGGTTCCACTTCTCCTCCTCTTTCCACTTTCCAAAACTGTTGCTTGACTTTCAAACTAGCCGTTTGACTTTTCAATTTAGGATTTAAATAAACCCTTTATTTTGGACAGCAAGAACACCTAGTACATGATGCAATCATTTCAACATGCAATGACACATTCATGTACCCCTTCCCCCCCGGAGTGCCGGACATTCCGGGACCTTCTAGAACATTCCCGATGAAAACACCGGAACCATTCCCCAACTCCGAAATGGGACTTTCCTTATATGAATCTTATTCTCCGGACCATTCCGGATCTCCTCGTGATATCCCGGATCCCATTCGAGACTCAACAACATTCGGTCTCTTTCTCATAATACCATAACTACTCAAACAACGTCAATCCTTAAGTGTGTCTCCTACGGTTCGTGAATTATGCGGACATGATCGAGACACTTCTCCTAACAATAACCAATAGAGGAATCTGGAAATTCATATGGCTACATATTTCTACGATTACTTTGCGATCGAATGAACCACTTACATACGATACCAATTTCCCTTTGTCTCACGATATGTTACTTATCCGAGGTTATGATCGCAGATCTCTCGCATACCTAGTTCAACCTCACATCGATAAGTACTCTTTTCTCGCTCCGTGATATGTGATCCCTTGTGAGCCAGTCACATGCTTGCAAGCTAATTGGATGACATTTCACCGAGAGGGCCCAGAGTATATCTATCCGTCATATGGATGGACAAATCCCACTCTTGATCCATGTGTTTCAACCAATACTTTCCGAACACTCAATGCCACTTTTATAGCCACCCTGTTACGGTGTGGTGTTTGATGACATCAAAGCATCCATCCGGTAAAGGTGATATGCATGATCTCATGGTCGAAGGAATTAGGTTACTATGTATCAGAAAGCATATAGCAATTGAACTATTGAAATGACTTGATCTTTATGCTACGCTTATCTATAGGAGTATGTCCACCATATCATTCTCCTAACGATATGATCTTGTTGTCGATAACATCTCAATGTTCATGATATGGAAACCACAATCATCAATCAACCAACAAGCTAGTGAAGTATAGAGGCTATACTAGGGACTTCAAATTAAGTTTACAAATCACACAAGTATTAATGGTTTCCTTGTTAATACTATTATAGCATGAATGTAAACATTTATCATAAGTATGAAGATATGATAATAACCTACTTTATTATTGCCTCTTGGGCATATCTCCAACAGTGGCTTCTACTCAACTACGACCACATCTCACCTGTTCCGCAAGTGCCTGCTCCTAAGGATACTGCACCTGTGGTGGAAAGCAAAAGTGTGGTGAATCAGAACAAAGTTTATTATCAGAAGTGTACCATCAATAAGCATAATTCTCAAAATAGCTTTTCTGTGAGGTCTCCACCAATACTACTCATGCTACTGGAGCATGTGTGATTCCTTCTCAACCTAAACCAGTGGTGAAACTGGTGGGATTTGCTGCTAAGGGGCTTGGGTGCTTTTTGGCTCAAATCATCAAGAAGTCCAGCAAGAATTCAACCAATGTCTTGGTTGTGATCATGGTGAAGAAAGGTGTGCCCATAGTGAGTGAATTATAAGCTGGTTTGGGAAGATCATTTATGGTGAATGGGAATGGAAAGTGAAGTAATTGGACACAAATAAGTACATTGTTAATTTCCCCTACATTGATGTTCTTAATAGAGTGCTTGGCTTTGAGGAATTTACTCTAAAGGGCACTGGTTTGTCCACAAGTGGAGTGC
The DNA here is from genome assembly GCA_023614405.1 of Avena insularis. Classification (NCBI taxonomy): domain Eukaryota; kingdom Viridiplantae; phylum Streptophyta; class Magnoliopsida; order Poales; family Poaceae; genus Avena; species Avena insularis. The sequence goes on from CM042686.1 coordinate 570,493,882, forward strand.
TGCATCACCGTCTGAAGCTAAGCTATTTTCTTTCTGGGTCAAAATTAGAGGGATTCCAGAAGAGCTTATGCATTACAAATTCATATGTGAAGCAGCCTCTCCCCTTGGGATTATCCAAGAGGTTAACTGATATATTGCAAATGTATCTATAATTTTTGATGCTCCATGCTTGGTTTTATCCACTTTCTTGTGTTTTGTCCACACTTTGGAGTAGTTTTTCATATGATTTCTTGGACTAACCTATTAACAAGAGCCACAAGTTTGCCTGTTTTTCTGCTGTTTTTGGTTCCAGGAAAGTCAAAAAATGAATATTCTCGGAATTGGACGGGACAAAAGCCAAAGTGCCTATTTTCCTAGAAGACTCCAGGAGCCAGAATACGAGACGGAGGAGGGCCAGGGGCTGGCCACACCACCCCCAGGCGCGGGCTGGGCCTGGCCGTGCTAGGGCATGGTGTGGTGGCCCTAGGCACCCTCTCGGCCTCTCTCTTCGCCTATAACGAGCCTTCTGACCTAAAAACTTCGGGGGGTTCGACGTTTTTCCACGAAAGTTCAGCTCTTGCCCGCCAAGACGGGGAGATTCGGGGGACAGAAAGTCTCTGTTCCGGCACCCTTCCGGGATAGGGAATGGCCCCGAAGTGAAAGAAATCGGGATAACCGGAAGGGAATGGCTTTGATATGAGGATCACATGTGTTCATGGAGTGTTAATGCTTTGCTCCGGTGCTCTATTAAAAGGAGCACCTTAATTGCCAGTAGTTCCCTAGAGGCCCGGCCAAGAACGCTTAGCAGGACAAAAGATGGTGTGCAAGTTATCATTGCGAGCACGTATGACTATATATGGAACACATGCCTAGGATTGTCTAGTACTTGGGTGCTTTATCTTATTTATCTACAATTGCCCTATGTTCTGATTGCTATGTGAATTGTCTTGTCCATGCAACGCCCGTCCATCCATCCCTATGCCTACCGCACTCGAATCCCACTGTTTACTACTTTTGTTACTACTGTCTTTGCTTTACTACTGCTGTTATTTTACTTTTCCTACTACAAAACTGTTGCTACTGATAAACTGCTGTGAGCAAGATTGTTTCTAGGTGCAACTGAATTGAGAACTCAGTTGTTAAGGCTTATAAATATTCTTTGGCTCACCTTATGTCGAATCAATAAATTGGGTTTCACTTCCCTCGAAAATACTGCGATACACCCCCTATACTTGTGGGTCATCAAGACTATTTTCTGGCCTTAAGTGGAGCATAGCTTTATTTATCAAGTTCACTTGGATTCACTATTGTTCAAGCTAAGTTTATTTTCTCCTTGTTTGCTTGTTTCTTTATCAAAAATACAAAAAAAGTAGTTCCTACTCTAGTTGTTATCTTCGTTGGTCTGTTATTGTCTTGCTTTATCATGCTTGTTGTCAATGGTTGGTTTCTTTGAAACTGAAGCTTATTGGCAAGGTGGGTTCATGGAAGATCAAAAATATTATTATAAGGAACACCGCTTGTCACAAAAAGGGAAACACTTATGGAAACAAATTGATAGATTGTATACCATTGCTAGAAACGTGTGCTCTACTTATAATGTTACTTATTGCTGTGATGAATCTCGTTGCAGAAAGAGGTATAAACACCTCCCTTTTCAATGTGAGTATAATGATAATGATACCATATCTTCCTATTCTAAAGGAATTTATGACTTTTATGATGCGGAATAAATTGAAGAATTTATTGCTTGGAAGGGTGCTTTTGAACTTGCTAGTTTGCTTGAAAATATTGATGATTCACCTTATAAGTGTGAGGTTTATAGTATACTTAAATTTTGCTTTGATAATTACAAGGATGAAAATGGCTCTATTCTTGAGTATTTTAATAGATGCTCTCCACAAATGGAAGAGACTAATGCCTTGCAGGATCCTATGAAAGAAGAAATTGATGAACCTGAAATCTCATTAGATGAAAAAGAGGAGGAGAGTGATGAACAAAAGGAGGAAGAATGGATTAGCTACCCATGCCTACCTTCTAATGTGAGTAACTCTTTATCCCTTACATTATTTGATTGTCCTCCATGCTTACTAAAGGAGGATGAATGTTATGTTCTTGAGGATTCTTTTGAAAGTGTTTATAATAAAGCTCTAGTGCTTGTAGATCATGAAAACCATGCTTTATGTGATAGTTATATTGTTGAGTTTATTCATGAGGCTACTGAAAATTATTTTGAGAGAGGAAAATATGGTGGTAGAAGTTTTCATGATATTGAAACACCTCTCTATGTTCTGAAAGTTTTGAAGTTACTCTTGTTTTATCTTCCTATGCCTGTCACTTTGTTCATTGTGAATTTATTTGCTTACACAATTCCTATGCATAGGAAGTGGGTTAGACTTAAATGTGTTTTGAATTTGCTTCTTGATGCTCCCTTTTACTTCAACTCATATTTCTTATGAGAGCATCCTCTCAAACTTTTATGCCTGAAGATGATAATATGTCTACTATTCTTGGGAGACCTTTTCTTAATACTGCAGGAGCTGTTATTAATTGTAATCAAGGGAAGGTGACCTTCAATTTCAATGACAAGGAACATACTATCTATTTCCCCAAGAAGATTGATAGGACTTATGGTTTTGAATTCAATTGAACATGTTGAGGGCATTCAAGTTGGAGAAATATATTGTCCCATACCAAGATTTTTTTTTGAAACTATTATGATTGGGACCATTGCTATCAAGGTTGAGGTAACATAATCATTAGTGGAATACAAAGTTTTTTGTCTCATATAAAATTGTTTTGGTAAAAGGACCTGATCAACCTTGTTAACGAAAGGATTTTATTGAACAAAACAATGTTTTCACCATGATTATCTCCGCTTACTTCTATTCTATCCATTTTTAGTTTTTGCTTATGCCTAACTTAAAGGCATTAAAGAAAATTACTTATTGGAAGATAACCCAAAAGTTTTAGATGAGTCTTGGAAGTTATTACTTCAGTAATAACCGCTCCTTATCCTTTTTATTTGCTTCTTGTGCCAAGATTAACCTCTAATGAGAGAGAAGTAATGATTGGGAAAGTTGTTGTCCCAAAGATTTCAGGCTTCAAAGAAAAATTCGTGTAAAATCTCTAAACGTATTTTTGAGGCGTGAATTTTTGTGCTTCTGCCCCAGGTTGTTATCTAACTTTCGTTAGTTTAACAGAAGGTCTTCGAAAAAATTCGTCTTTACCTGCTGGTCTGTTTTGACAGATTTCTGCCATTTTCTGCATTCGCTTCTTGTTGGTTCCTTTTTGAGTTCTTTTGGGGAATTGAGATTTTTGAGGGAAGTGATACAGTAGCTAGTGTTTTAATGGAAGTTTATTGGTGTTATAACTGAACCTTAAGACTTATTTATCTTGAGTACACTAATGTTGCTAATAAAGATTGTGTGAGGTTTTGTATGAAGGAAAATTTTCAGGTGTATGGAAGGAATGAGTAATGAGATGAAGGATGGACTAAAGCTCAAGCTTGGGGATGCCACACGTATCACCCCAAGAAATATCTAAGAAGTACAAGCATCAAAGCTTGGGGATGCCCAAGGCATTCCCTTCTTCATCAATAAAAATCCCAGGTTTCTTCCAGGCACTTCATTTTTATTGTTTCATGCACTGTTGTGTTGTTCTTGGAGCGTCTTCTTTTTCGTTTTTCGTTTTGGTTTTCATTTGCTTGGTTTTCTTAGTGTGCTTAATAAATTGGTTGTATCTCCTCTTTCATACATTGGTGTTCAAATAGTTTGGTTTGGTTTGGAAAAGAGTAGGAAAGCTCATGCTTAAGTGGTAAAGAGAGCTTGTTTTTGACTGTGGCCTATGCTTTGTCATGCCATGCTTGATATTGTTTTGGCTTTATACTTAGTATTCTTTGTTGTAGCATGATGATGACCCACAAGTATAGGGGGTGTATCGCAGTATTTTCGATAAGTAAGAGTGTCGAACCCAACGAGGAGCAGAAGGTGACGGCTAGTGGTATGGATCAGGAATTCTCTACAAGTACTTAGCAAACGGATTTTTAGGGGTTTTCGATAAAGCAAATAAACAAAGTACGAGTAAATAAAAGACAGAAGGAATAAATGCAACAAGTGGCCCAATCCTTTATGCAGCAAAGGACAAGCCGGTTGTATTTCTATAGATGACCAAACGTTCTCGAGGACACATGGGAAGACTGACAAGTGCTTTCGCTTCATATAGTCGATTAATCTTCTCTAGCTTCCTAAGTGTTGTGTGGGTGAACCTGTGCTAATGTACCGCCCCATCCAAGACTAATACATACTTGTGATTATACCCCTTGCAAACATCCGTAAGTACAAGAAAGTAATTAAGGTAGAAACCTAACCATAGCTTTAAACTCTAAGACCCTTACGTCCCTTGTGCAATGGTTTCCTAACGGGGGTTCAGGTTTCTGTCACTCCGGCAACCCCTACAATTAGTAGCCAAATACACAATGCATTCCTCTAGGACCATATAGGTGAAGTGTCATGTAGTCGACGTTCACATGACACCACTAGAAGAAGTACACCACAACTTAAATAACAATCTATTGAATCTTTCTCAACGCAACTCCACTACTAACAACAAGACTTCTCCCATGTCCTCAACAACAAAATGAACTACTCACAAGACATCATATGGATCATGATCAGAGATGAAATAATGATGTATAACAATCTGAATATAAACAATAATTCAATGGTTCACTCAATAGTATCAACTACAAAGAGTAATCAACACCGGGAAAGTTTCCCCTATGAACTATGCAAGATTCAACGCAATTGTTACAGCAATATGGAGATGGTGATGAGGGTGATGATGATGATGATGGTGGTGACGATGATGATGATGATCCCGATGAAGTCCAGCTTGATGGTGGTGTTGATGGCGACGATCTCCCCTCTCCGGGAAGGAATTCCCCCGGCAGAAATCTGTCTGCCGGAGAGATCTTTCTCTGTGTTTCCGCCCCAGAGGCGGAATCTTTCTGTGGTCGCCCCGAGTCTTAGGGTTTTGGAGGTTGATATACGCCAGAGGAGAGGCCGGAGTGGGCTGGTGGCCACACCACTCGGTGTCGCCTAGGCTCCTGCTCCATGGGGTGGTGTGGGCCCCCTATGGCCCACCTCCACTCCATCTTCTGGCATCCTGAGTCTTCTGGAAAAATAGAATTTTCCGTATATTTTTCCGGATTTTCCGATCTTCGCGAATTTTGCCTCCAAACAGCACCTTTTCCATCAGAATCCTGACTGCAACGGTCCATGCTCCAAAAGTCATCAACCATGCAAAAACAGGTGAAATAACATAAGTATCACCTCTCAATACGAAACATATCAATGAATAATAGTGAATTAAGACATAGAATAGTGATGCAAAATGGACGTATCAACTCCCCCAAGCTTAGACTTCGCTTGTCCCCAAGCGAAACTGAGCTCAATAAACATGACCTCATGTTTATGGAGTGAAGAGTCGATAAAAGAATACGGACAAGAAGCATCACATTCATCAAATACATAGATCATAGTAGAAGACAACTCACTATTATATAACTAAACTTGCAATGAGTAAAGGAAACACAATAAAGATACACAAAGGGAATCATGATTGGTAATGGAAAACTTAGCTCTTGGTCAAAGAATAGTTGATAATTTGCTGGAGTTCACAAATAGCTGTTTTTTCAAAGAAAGCTTTCAAAGTAGTAAACGTCAAGATAAGAGCAATGTGCAAAACAAGGAACATAAGAAACATGATTGAATAAATCACCATATGAATGAATGAAACACATCAACTCAAAATACTTGCTGAGATAGAAGGGAATAGGTTTACTGACTCAACTACAAGGTAAAAGAAAGGCCCATCGCAGAGGGAAGCAGGGATTGCAAGTCTCATAAAGAGCTCCCAAAAATTATGATACTTACTAGATTTCAGCTCTCATTGCCCCTATCATAGGCATCTTTAGGTGATTAAGGTTAAAGTGACACAACTAAGAGAATATGCTTGACAAGTTATAAGTTGAAATCTCAAGCCCCTTACTTATGAGTACCGATCCTCATGCTACTCAACTTCAGTCACGAGCAAATCTTGTCATTGTAAATACATGCGTATCATTGAGAACCGCCAACGGGGTACCCCTTGCACATGACACAGGAGCTATCCCATAATCAAAATGACAAGGCAAGCGAAAAGGAGCATCTCAATGATCTTTTATTTGCTATTTGCATAGGTTTTTATTGAGGATGCTTCATAGAATGCTCACTATAGTTATGCTACAAGTTTCCACCATGATTAGGCATGTCTTAGGCTAGCGGCCCAGGCGTTTCTCTAACACACATATAAACTCCATGATCTTACAAGTTCCACTTTTATTTCACACCGTCGGGATCCATAAGCAAAAGAACATGATATCAACTAGGTACAAGTACCAATGAAGTGCTGAAAGCGGTCCCCATGATACATGGTTCTGCTAACTTCAACTCATAAAGCGCAAGCATATCATAACAAAGAAGGACCCAATGGTTCAAGTTTATTAAATGCAAGAAAGTAAAGTGTGCCATCAAGTTCGTGAGAGCTTTAATCACTAATTTTCACATAACAAGTTTAATTTGGGAGGTAGATAAAACAAGGATTTACTTGGAATAGCAATAATGCTAATAGGTAGGTATGGTGGACACAAATGGCAAAGGTTTTGGTTTAAAGGAGGTGGATGCACGAGAAGAATTCCCTCTCAGTACAGGTTTTTGGCTAGCAAGGCTGGGTAGCAAGTATAAGAGTTGAGGGAAACAAACAAACATACAAGTAATAAAGACAAACATGCAATCTTCCTTGGAAGCACAAAAGATCTTAACTAGAGAATACTAAACTTATGAGCAAATCAAGAAAGAAAGATGATGAAATTATTTTTCTTTATAGTACTTCTATCTTTTTCAATCAACTCTCAAAAAGGTGTTGCTACAGACCGAGCCAGGTTTTCCAAAACCAACTAAATTAACTCAATGATCCCAAAGTGATACCAATACTAACAACAAGATCAATCATATAACTACGAATTGAAAACTATCATAAGCTATGCAAAAGAGTGAATGATAGAACTTCTCATTAATATTCCATAACGGAAACTCACACCAAGGGGTACATATCTAACGAGAGAGGGGACACTTCCATAATGCAAACCATACTACATAATAACTCCTCTATTCATGATATGACTCTATTAATAAGGTAAAAAGATAGAAGATAGTGATATGATACCGCGACACTCCCCCAAGCTTGGAACAAACCAAGGGGATGCCAAACCTGATGACGAATTACTCCTTTGGTGGTGGCGGTATCCTCTCGATGAGCTCTCTGATCAGTTTCCCCAAGTCCTCAATCTCGAAGGTGAGATTATGAATAAGCTGCGAGTTTTGCTCAATGCGGCTCATGATCATGTCGTGTTGAGAATTCCAGCTCTTGCTATTCTTTCCCCACTCTTCCTCCTTGAAGTCTTCTTTTCCTGCATGGCTAGAACGAGGCAAATCCCAATTGGAGGGTAATTTCTCCTTGGGCATATTCCGGTATTGATGCTCATGGATAAGGGTATGGAAAGGATTCTTGGTGCGTGGAGGAAGTGACCGTGGAGCCAAACTGTGACGAGGAGCTTTCCCCCCAGTCTGCATCCGTGCAGTCCTTCTAATCTTGGCAGGTTTCACCACTCCAATGCTTGCAATGGTGGTGTCGGTATGCGGACGTTGGCCTTGCTCCTCTTCACCTTCACTCTTGATCTCCTTCTCCTTCCCGGGGTCTTGGAGGTCTTCCTCCATGGGCTCCTTCCCTTTATCCTTGGCGGACACCATTGTGCTTCTAAGCTCTCAAAGAGTATATCCTGACAGAAATAGATCGAAACAAAAACACAATGAAAACACGATATCCGGACCTCGGGGGATCTGGGGGGTTATATATTACGAAGTTTCATATCAAAAGGAAGGTACTGGGAGAAAACGAGTCGGAGGCGGAGTCCTGGGTGGCCTCACCACCTGGTGGCGTGGCCAGGAGTAGGCCCGCGCCATGGGGTGGTGTGGGCCACCCCGGCTCCGGTTCCGTCCCTTTTTTGCTTCGAAACTTTCCTTATTGAATGAAAACTGCAAAAATATAGTTGGATTTATTTTCGCGGAACTTTTCTAACCAGAACCGTTACCTATTTGAACACGGACTCTGCAGGTCTCTGAATTTGGTATTTAGTGGATCCTTCCGGAGTCACCACTTGAATCATCAATATTTTCATCTTCATATACTTATTACTTGAGTCATAAAACCCTTCTCTTCCTTATTACACCATTGTCTCCACTTCCTGGAAATTTCTTTCACACAAAACTTCACACAATTCTCATTAGCAACATTAGTATATATGAAGTGATAAAACCTTTTGAGCCCAACTTCAACTGAAAACCATAAAAACAAAAGCTATTGAATCAACTCCTTCCGAAAACCCAAAAAGAATTCAAAAAAAGGAAATCGAATAAAGAAGCAAATGCAAGAGTGGCAAAATCTGTCAAAACAGACCAGCAGGTAAAGATCAATTTTTTCGAAAATCTTATATTGCTCAAATCAAAAAGTGCAAAACTAACGAAAGTTAAATAACAACCTGGGTCAGAAGCACAAAAAATTACAGCTCAATCCGACATACAGATATCTCTCACGAATTTTTACGGTGAAGCACAAAAATCTGTTTCGGGACAGCAACTTCTCCAAATCTTACTTCTCTCTCATTAGAAGTTGATCTTGACACAAAAACCAAACAAACGGATAAGGAGCGGTTATTACCGAAGTAATAACTTCCAAGACCCAAAGAAACACAAACAAACTGAAAGCAAAAACAAATAGGGTTATCTCCCATAAAGCTCTTTCTTTATAGCTATTAAGATGAGCATGATAATTTTGAAGAAGCTCTCATAGGGATATGAATTGAAGCGAAAGAAAGCATTAGGAAGCAAAAACACACACGCATTTAAGTCTAACCCACTTCCTATGCAAGGTAATTTTGTAAACAAACAAGTTATTGAAACCAGAGGCAACTTGCATAAGAAGGCAAAAGAAGTGCAATATAAAAACTTTCAGCATAAAACAGGGAAACTTGATATTATTGAGATGCATAAGAACACTTTTCCCTCTTTCATAGTAACCTTCAGTATCATGCATGAACTTAACAATATAGCTATCACAAGGACTATCATAGCAATGATCACTTATTCTAACAGAAAACACAAGAATACTAGCTCTCATAACACTATTATGTGAAACAATATTAGAGGTATCCTTGCAATGGATAGTGTGTCCCTCTTCCTCATACGTAGTGACAAAGTCTTTCACATTTGCTATTATAGGTTCATCAACCATTTGTTTATCAGGTTCAACAGCTTTATTTGTACTTTCATTAACCATACTAGTTATCATGGAATGTTCCTTTACCTTGACTGGGAAAGGCATTTTCTCAATGTAAGGCTCAGGTAAGACATGATTAGTAGTATAAACTTCAGTATTTCTTGCAGGAACACTCTTAACAACATCTTTATAAGGTTCATGATACTTATTCCACTTCTTTTTAGGCACTTCAATATAGGAAGCAAAAGCCTTAAAATAAGAAGCAATAGCTTGAGAGTCTAGACCATAAGCATTTTTAATATTTTGAAAGTCATCAGTTCCCATAAAAGATTCAATGCATTCATAATCATAATTTATACCTGACTTTCTACCTTTGTCATTCTCCCAAGCTTCAGCATTGTCTTGAATACGATCTAGAAGGTCCCATTTAGCTTCTTCTTCCATACGAGTGAATGATCCAGCACAAGAAGCATCCAATACATCTTTGTCATGTAGAGGGAGCCTTGCATAAAAGTTATTGATAATAATATTGTTGGGTAGCTCATGAATGGGACATTTGAGCATTAGTAAATTCAATCTCCCCCAAGCTTGAGTTGTACTCTCTCCATCAAGAGGCCAAAAGTTGTATATTTGATTCCGATCTTTATGAATCTCACTAGGAGGATAAAACTTTGAATAAAAGAGAGGCACTATTTCCTCCCATTCCAGAGCTTGACCATTCTTCAGCAGCTTATACCATTCCTCAGCTCTTCCTTTCAGTGATAATGAAAATAACTTCTTCTTAACTTGATCTGTAGTAATACCTGCACACTTGAACAACCCGCATAATTCATGTATAAAGAGTAAATGATCACCGGGATGGACAGTTCCATCCCCAACATAATAGTTATCCATAACACGATCAATAATTCTTGTAGGTATTTTGAAAACATCTTTCTCAGCAGGTGGTGGCTTATCTACTACCTTAGCAAAGGGTAGTAGCATTACCAAATAAGAAACTCAGAATTATCCATAACGAAAATAAAGCAACTAGCGGTAAACAATACTCACGAGAAGTTTCCTTTACCAGTTCCACTCTCCAATAGCGCTTCACTCCCCGAACGGCGCCAGAAAATAGTCTTGATGACCCACAAGTATAGGGGTGTATCGCGTATTTTCGATAAGTAAGAGTGTCGAACCCAACGAGGAGCGTAAGGTCTTGGCTAGTGGTATGGATCAGAATTCTCTGCAAGTACTTAGCAAACGGATTTTTAGGGTTTTCGATAAAGCAAGTAAACAAAATGCAGTAAATAAAAAGTAGGAATAAATGCAGCAAGTGGCCCAATCCTTTATGCAGCAAAGGACAAGCGGTTGTATTTCTATAGATGACCAAACATTCTCGAGGACACATGGGAAGATCTAAGTGCTTTCGCTTCATATAGTCGATTAATCTTCTCTAGCTTGCTAAGTGTTGTGTGGGTGAACCTGTGCTAATGTACCACCCCATCCAAGACTAATACATACTTGTGATTATACCCCTTGCAAACATCCGTAAGTACAAGAAAGTAATTAAGGTAGAAACCTAACCACAACTTTAAACTCTAAGACCCTTACGTCCCTTGTGCAATGGTTTCCTAACGGGGGTTCAGGTTTCTGTCACTCCGGCAACCCCTACGATTAGTAGCCAAATACACAATGCATTCCTCTAGGCCCATATAGGTGAAGTGTCATGTAATCGACGTTCACATGACACCACTAGAAGAAGTACACCACAACTTAAATAATAATCTATTGAATCTTTCTCAACGCAACTCCACTACTAACAACAAGACTTCTCCCATGTCCTCAAGAACAAAACGAACTACTCACAAGACATCATATGGATCATGATCAGAGATGAAATAATGATGTATAACAATCTGAACATAAACAATAATTCAATGGTTCACTCAATAGCATCAACTACAAAGAGTAATCAACACCGGGAAAGTTTCCCCTATGAACTATGCAGGATTCAACGCAATTGTTACAGCAATATGGAGATGGTGATAAGGGTGTTGCTGATGATGATGGTGGTGACAATGATGATGATGATCCTGATGAAGTCCAGCTTGATGGTGGTGTTGATGGCGACGATCTCCCCTCTCCGGGAAGGAATTCCCCGGCAGAAATATGTCTGCCGGAGAGATCTTTCTCTCTCGGTATTTTCCACCCCGTAGAGGCGGCGGAATCTTTCTGTGGTCGCTCCCCGAGTCTTAGGGTTTCGGGAGGTTGATATACGCCAGAGGGGAGAGGCTGGAGTGGGCCAGGGTGGCCACACCACTCCCTGGCGCGGCCTAGGCCTGCCCGCGCCATGGGGTGGTGTCGGCCCCCTGTGGCCCACCTCCACTCCATCTTCTGGCATCCTGAGTCTTCTGGAAAAATAGAATTTTCCGTATATTTTTCCGGATTTTCTGATCTTCGCGAATTTTGCCTCCAAACAGCACCTTTTCCATCAGAATCCTGACTGCAGCGGTCCATGCTCTAAAAGTCATCAACCATGCAAAAACAGGTGAAATAACATAAGTATCACCTCTCAATACGAAATATATCAATGAATAATAGTGAATTAAGACATAGAATAGTGATGCAAAATGGACGTATCACATGACTTGTTATAAACAATTGAGATTGCTTAATGTGCCTTGGATGAATCATGCGTTGTTTTAGCATATTAAAGCATAGTATAGTGGTATTCTCCTTTGATGCTTTATTTGGGTTGACTTGGCACATGCTCACACCATGTTATGACTATCTCAAGTCACCATAAGCCTTTATGATCCTTTAGTTTTCAACTTGTAGTATCACTTTATGCTTTGATCAATGATGTTTTGTCGCTCTGCATGATTATGGCCATTATTGCTCTCTTGTTTGTCGCTCCCTTACTATTGCTAGCCTTCACTTACACTGAGTGTTTTACTGATGTTTCCAACTCCCTTAAACCAAATATTGCCAAAGTGTCCACCATACCTACCTATTAGCATCATTTGCTACTTCCGTGCATATTCAATATGCCTTGTTTTCTTCTGAATAAAATGTTTGCTTGTTTTGAGAAAGTTAGTTAGTAAAGCTCTCACGAACTTGATGGCACACTTTATTTCCTGCACTTAATAAACCTGAACCATTGTGAATTCTCCATGAAAGTTATATGCTTGCAAATTATAGGCTGGGAATTAGCAGAACCGTGCTGTCACGGAGAACGCTTTCAACACTTGTAAATATATACCCAGTTGATACCTTGCTCTTTTATTTGCGGATGTCGTCGGTGTGAAATAAAAGGGGAGCTTGTAAGTCCATGGAGTTATGTATGTGTGTTAGAGAAACGCATGGGCCGCTGGTCTAATCCATGCTGACATGGTGGAAACCTGCAGCGTAACCATACTGATATCTATGAAGCATTCTTCTTATAAAAAAAGAGAGATAACTATTGAGAAAAAGAAAAAAAGAGAGATTTATGAAAAGAGGAAAGAGAGAAAAAAGCACCATTTTCCCATGGTAAATAAGAAGAATGCTGAGATACTCATTGTCTGCTTGCCTTGTCATTTTCATATGGGGATTCTTCCGTATCATCGGGCAAGGGGTACCCCATTGGCGGTTCTCTATGATAGGCACATACTTACGATGACAAGAACTTACCGGTAACTAAAGTTGAGTAGCATGAGGAGCGGCCCTCGTACTCAAGGGACTTGGGATTTTCAGTTTATAGTCTGTCAAGCATATAACGCAGATTGGACCTCAGTTTCACCTTAACAATATTAAAGATGCTTATGATAGGGGCAATGAGAGCTCAAAGCTAATGAGTACCATACTTTCAGCATTTGGAAGCCTTTCAAATTATTTAAAACCTGTTCATTTCCTTGTTGAGTCTCCACACATTCTATGAGCACTTTCTTGAGAGCATAGTGGCCATTCTTAGTTCTATGTGCATTGTCCCAAGACTTGTTGATTAATGCATACCTTGATATTGCTTGTTTTACACTATTTGTATCTAGTCACTCTTGTAAACCTTGAAGGTGTCCTATGCATTTATGTTTGCTACTCTATGAGGGACAAGCTGAATGCCACTATGCTATGTTTTCTTTATGTGAAACAAAAAAAGTCTTGCAAGGCATTGTTATTCATGAATCTTTTGTTTGTGCCTTTTCATGTTGCATCATAGTTTTTTTTGTCTTATTGCTAGAACTTTGTATTTCATGTTATGATTGAAGTACTATGATCCCAGCTTTGAATGTTTCACAAATACTTTGATCAAGTCTTTGATGGTGCATGTCACCTCAAATATTATTCTTTCTTTTTATCACTTACCTACTCGAGGACGAGCAGGAGTTAAGCTTGGGGATGTTGATACATTGCAAGGAACCTATGGCCCCGAAGTGAAAGAAATCGGGATAACCGGAAGGGAATGGATTTGATGTGAGGATCACATGTGTTCATGCAGTGTTAATGCTTTGCTTCGGTGCTCTATTAAAAGGAGCACCTTAATTGCCAGTAGTTCCCTAGAGGCCCCGGCGCAAACCATTTGGTGGACAAAAGATGTTATGCAAGTTCTCATTGCGAGCACGTATGACTATATATGGAACACATGCCTAGGATTGTCTAGTACTTGGGTGCTTTATCTTATTTATCTGCAATTGCCCTATGTTCTGATTGCTATGTGAATTGTCTTGTCCATGCAACACCCGTCCATCCATCCCTATGCCTACCGCACTCGAATCCCGTTGTTTACTGCTTTTGTTACTACTGTCTTTGCTTTACTACTGCTGTTGCTTTACTTTTCCTACTACAAAACTGTTGCTACTGATAAACTGATGTGAGCAAGATTGTTTCCAGGTGCAGTTGAATTGACAACTCAGTTGTTAGGGCTTATAAATATTCTTTGGCTCCCCTTGTGTCGAATCAATAAATTGGGTTTCACTTCCCTCGAAAATACTGCGGTACACCCCCTATACTTGTGGGTCATCATTAACTTGTGAGCATGTATCAAGTTCAAACTAGCAAGGGCAAAAGTGGGGGTTAGAGATCCCGACTGATACGTACCTCCATCAACTGAAATCACAACTGACCCGTATGTGTATGATGCATAATATGAGGTGAAAGAAGTGGTTGAACAAGGGGGTATGCTGGATGATAATGGTATGATTATGATAGGAAGAGGGATTGAGCAGCGGGCTGAGACAAATAAAGGGAGTCCTAGTAAGCGAGTTAGGACTAATGATGGCTTGTCTAGTAGTTTAAATAGTGATGTTGGTGGGGAGGGCTTGTTCTTTACTAAAGAACAGTTGGACTAGTACATTCAACTTGAGGCTAAGAAGAAAGCTACGGAACAAATGCTAATAGTTGAGGAGAGGATTCTGGCTTCCCAACTTCATTTCAGCAACCAGATGAGGGATGAATTGGGAAAAGAGATCTTGGAGAGGACCAACTTTGATTATACAAATGAAGAGTATGGCTCTCAGGATGGCTTGTCTCAAGAACAAAGAAACAAAGAAGAGATTGAAAGATCTACGAATGGTAATGGTGGAGGTGGAGAGGACTTTGACACTTCTCGGGAAATGGAAAAATTGTCCAAAGAGACGGAGTCTGAAAAAGAGAAGCAGAGGATTAAAGAGAAAGCAACCAAGGCAGCTGATGAGGAGAATATCAGGCAGAGGCTTAGGCATAATGGGGATGGAAATATAATGGATAAAGCCAAGGACCTTGCCAACAAAAATAACAATGTTGAAGGAAAAGGTAATGACTTCCCTTCTATTATCACTGTACTTTGTGATATTGATGCTAAAATGAGTGTTGATCTTGGTCCTACTATTTAAAAAATAATGCAAGTAATAGATATTATTCAACAACTAGAAAATTCTAGATATAGCATATATTCTGAGGTTGTGAAGAAGAATAGTGATACTGATAGATTTTATGACAAAAATTGTCAAGCTCAACATGATATTGCCTCACTCAATCCTTTACTATCAGGAATGGATGACGGGATAGGGGAGTTAGATGAAAATGATGAGGACACATATGATTGTGTGTCTCCCATCTTGTAGAATCTAACTAAAAAACCTATGAACCAATCAGTGTAAGGCCTAAGGTGAGGTGTAGGATAAGAAAGAAACAATGAGAGATGCTTCTTGGAATGGTAGGGGTTTGTGAGCTTATTACAAAAGGAAGCATGCAAGGGAGATTCTAAATGACAATGAAATATGTTTCATTCGGATTTAGGAAACCCAGTTGGAAGAGCTTAAGGATGCTTAGCTAGACCAGATTGGTGCTAGGCAGCATTTCTATTAGCATGTAGCGCCCTCATCTGGCAGATCAGGTGATATGCTATTGGGGGTTAAGCATGGTGTTTTTGAGGAAATGGAGATAGAGGGAGAGTCTTTTTGTTAGAGGCTTGGTCAAAAATAAAGAGGATGGCTTTATATGGAATTAGGTCGCTGTATATGGGGCAGCTAAGATGTCTAGGAAGGAAGCCTTCCTAAAAGAATTTGCACTTATGTAGTAGGCTCAAATTCCCCACTTTGTTTGGTGGAGACTTTAATTTAATTAGGAATGCTGGGGAGAAAAACATTCTTGGAGGCATCACTAAGTTGAATTTAATTTTCAATATAATTATTGAAAATAAAAATCTCATGGACATTAATCTGAGTAATAGGAAATATACATGGAGTAATGATCATGTTGAGCCTACTTTTGCTAAATTAGATAGGTTCTTGGAAACTATGGGTTTGATGGAGCACTATTCCCTCACACAAGTAACTGCTTTGACTAGGGAAACGTCTGATCATTCCCCTTTGTTGTTAGATACTCGTGGAGGGGCTTGCAAAACATTCCATTTTAAATTTGAACTTTGTTGGATGCTTAGGGAAGGGATACGTGACGCCACTAAAAATGTTTGGGAGGCCTCAGCTGGTAGGAGGTGAGCCATTGATGAATGGAACTAGAGACTGGCCGAGACTAGAAAAAACTAAAAGTATGGAGTAAGAACACTGATGTTGAGTATAGAAATGAGAAAAAGACTATCTATATTTTAGATACTCTTGATAAAATGGCTGAAGATAATGGTCTTAATGCTGATGAAAGGATTTATTATTTTGAGGTTAAAAAACAACATAATGACTTGTTAGGGAGGATAACATTAAAAGCTATCAGAGAGCAAAAAAGCGTTGATCTAAAATTAGGTTAAACATGCACTAGGTATTTTATGAATAAAGTAAGTGGGAGGAGGAGGAAAAATAGCATTGTTCATTTCCATGATGGAGATGAGTTAATTGAGGGTGATGAAAAACCTTTTAGCACACGCCACCAACTTTTATAAAGAGTTGTTTGGACAATTTGAAAGGTCTAGGGTGAGTATTGGTTTTGAATTTCCTACTAAAGTTAGTCAGGAGGACAACATAAATCTGACTAGACCTTTCTCTTTTGAGGAAATCAAAGAGATTGTCTTTTCTTTAGCTCATAACTAAACTCATGGCCTGATGAATTTTTAGGGGAGTTTTACCAATGATTTTGGGAAGAAATTAAAATGCCTCTTAAGAGGATTTTGATGATTTTGTGGAAGGAGGATTAGATATCGGTAGATTTAACTTTGGTACCATTACACTCATCCCCAAATGTGAGGATGATGTAATTATCCAAAAGTTCAGACCCATTTGTTTGATGATCACCAAGCTTAAAATGCTTACTAAGGGGTTAAATAATAGAGTGGCTGCTGTTGCTGAAGAATAAATAAATAAAACACAAACTGCGTTTATGAAAAATAGGTTCATTTTAGAGGGTGTGAATATTTTTCATGAGGTGCTACATGAGGTTAAAGTGAGAAAAATGTTTGGAGTCCTTTTCAAAGCTTATGACAACATCAACTGGGAATGACCTGGTCTTCAGCATCATTACTAATGAAGATGAATATTAAAATTAATGATCAGTTGGGGGCTTTTTGCCAACTTATAGGGGGTGAAACATGGGGATCCTCTCTCACCCATTCTTTTGAATGCAGTTGTGGACTCCATGAGTGTGATGGTCCATAATGCTTAACTAAATGTTTTGATAACTATCTTAGTGCCACATATGCCATTCTCCAGTATGCAGATCCACAACTTTTTTGCTGGATGAGGTTTTTGAAAACATTAGGAACTTCAAATTATTACTTTGTTTATTTGAACAGAAGTTGGGTTTAAAATTTAATTTCTTGAAAAGTGAGGTTTATTGTTTAGGAAAATGTAAAGAACAACAAAAAAATTATGAAGAAATCTTCACTTGCTAGTCTGGTGAACTCCCATTGAAATACTTGGGGGTCCCTATTGACAAGAAAAACCCGCTTAATATTCATTGGAGGCTAGTAAATGAAAAGATGGAGAAAAGGTTGGGTTGCTATCAAGGGAAACTCTTGGACATGGGTTCCATGGTGATCCTGCTAAACTCTTGTTTGTCCATTGTACTTATGTTCATGCTCGCTTTCTATATAGTGACTATAGGTGTTAGAAAGAAATGGGATATTTATAGGAATAGGTTACTATGGCAGGAACAATAAGGGGTTAGGAAGTATCACCTAGTGAATTGGGATATTGCTTGTTCTTCTAAAGACCTAGGTGTCTTGGGGGTTCTTAATCTTGAGCTAATGAACATTAGCCTGTTGTGCCAGTGATTATGGAAATTAGAGAACGGGGAAGGGGCCTGGAAAGACCTAGTGAAGTAAAAATATCTTTAGAAAGAAACTTTGACACAGGGAGGTCCTAAACCCAGGGTGTCACGATTTTGGGCTGGGTTGATGAAGGTTAAAGACATTTTACAAGTTCTATGATAGGGTTCTAGTTTCTAGGGATAAAACTAGATTTTGGGAGGATGTGTGGGATAAAAACAGGAAAACCATGGATGAAATATTTCCCAGATTATTTGATTTGTCCTTCAACATAAATATAACTACTAATAGGGTGGTCAATTTTTTTGGTGGATGTTTGGCCTTCAGAAGATGTTCATGGGGTGAGCTTGTAGGTGAATGGTCTAAACTTCTAGACATCATACATGGGGTGGAGCTGACAAGTGGTACTGATAGGGTGACATGGAAACTTGGTAAAAAAGGTTTTATTGTTAAAAGCATATACAATGCTTTGCAGACAAAAACTCCTGTTAGAGTTCTCCAAAAACTATGGCGCCTTAAGATACCTGCTAGGATTAAGACTTTTTTGTGGTGTTTGATTTGGGGGAGGACTTTGACCAAAGATGATCTGAGGAAGAGAGGGTGGGATGGGAGTGCAGAGTGCATGTTCTGTGCTACTCATCAGAGCATTGAGCACTTGTTTTTTGTGCGTCCCATTGCCCGATTCGTTTGGAATATGTTTTGTGTGCCTTTGACATACCTAATCAACCTAGGAAAATGTTGGAGGTTGGGGCTTGGGTTGATAAATTTCAGGTGCACGATAGAGTAGACGCTAAAATATGTTTGGCTGCTATGTTTTGGTCGATCTAGAAAACTAGAAATCATGCATGTTTTGACAATGCCATGCCTAGTGATCCCTATGATATAGTCTTTATGGTCTGTCACTAGATGATTACTTGGAGAGAATTGCAGAAACCAAGAACCCAAAAGGTGCTGCTGGACGGGGTTGATACACTGAAGAAGATCGCCATGGACATCTTCTGCAGGGCTCGTGGATGGTCGCCAATATGTCGAAGAATCATCAGTGGGTCTGCTTCTTGAAGAATTCGTCTGTCTAGTGTCTAATTGAAGGCAGTAAGAAGTTTGGTTTAGCTCGGAAGTTTAATTTATGCTGTAATAACATTGTCTTGGTTTCGTCTGGTTTGCTCACCTGTTGGATGCTGATGCTGTACGGGATGGATTGTAATGAGCGAACGATGTAGATATTTGTTGCTTTGTTAATGAAGCGCGGGAAACCCCTTTGGTTAAAAAAAAAGTTAATCAACTTTTGGACCTTGCCCGTTGTGGAAGAAAAAAATAAAGTACTCGTCAGTTACGAGTTAGCAGTGGACCTCTGTATATCTGGGCTACTTTCCGGCCCATGAAGGCACATAACTGTGCGACCTTTTCTCGCGGCACGCGAAGCCCCCTCGACGCCCTCATCCCCTACGCGAGTGGAATTTTGGAACCGCTTGTTCAATCCTACTACTGTCTTTACGACCGCAAACTACAAATTTCTTGGTGTTGGTGCTGCCGGAGAAGATGGATCCATCAACGCCGATGTCGTCGTGCTCCCGTAACCCTGGTTCGTTCCTACCTAGTGCCTGCCTTTCTCTTCCCCGTGCTTTACTTCCATGGAAGCAAGCAGTTGGCGAGTTCTTGGGCAATCTGACAGCGGCGTTGATGATTTTTGCCTCTCCCTTTCATGTGACGTTGAAGCGAGGGCGCCGGATGTGACGGGGATGGAGCAAGTCCTGTCCGATCTGCAGGCGTTGCAGGGGCTCTACGGGCTGCTTCACCCGGGCCATCAGGCAAATGAAAATGTAAGGTTCAAGTTCGATAATTATATTACTGGATCGAATGCTTCTCTCCTAAGAAAAGATGGATCACACTTTTGAAATCTCTTCAATTGCGTTTGTTGATGGATGCGTACAGTTAAGATGTTTTTGGTCCACAGAATTCTGAGTCAGGTTCTTCTCCTACTAATATTGAATAAACCATGTTGAACAAGAACGGCAGAAGGACCGCGACATAGTTGTATGTGTTATTCTTGCCTGTAGATTGATGCTTTGGCCTCGCTACCTTGCATAGTCTTTAATAAATCATAGTTGTGTGCATGTCTAGGGATGCCGAGGCCAGGAGACTCTGACCTTCCAAAAAATTATTGATAATCACATGCATTTTGGTTCATCAAAATAGGGAAAAAGGCATAAAAATTCTAACAAACATGGACAAATCAAAGTGAAACCACATGAAAAGGTACAATTCCAATATTATGATCCCAAGACTCTAGAATGGTTCTGCGTGTAAGAATTCAAAATATAGGTCTGTAAAATTCGTGCATTATTTCCTTTCAAACCGAGATCAGGAGGAATTGTCTTCCTTTATTTCCTTTGCCCCGTGCTTTCGAATCAAATAGGCGAACAATACCATCAAAGGGAAAACCCATATTCCTATTTCTTCCTCAACTCTTCCTTTGAACCAAATAGGCCATTGAATTTCATAACTTTTTTTTCTGAAATGGTGGATAACCCTAGGACCCTGCAATTGTATTTCATACTATATCTTCGACCTTGGTTAGACATGTCAAGATTCTGAAGATTAGGCAGAGCATAACTGAAGGCAATGAGTTTATTCAGAGCAGTGATTTTTTTTTTCAAAAAAAGGGGAGAACCTCTGCCTTTGCATCGACTGATGCATATAGCCATATTATTCAGAGCAGTATATTATTGCCGCAAGATAGTCTAGGCTTCTCACTCTGAATATGATTTAGCTGATTACCATACATTGACTTCTTTATTATTTGCAACTCTAATGCTGTCCCAAAATCCCTGCAGTTGGACGAGGCATCAAGAGCCCTTTTGATGAAGATGTTAGACAATGCTACCCAGCAGACTCTCCTAAAACAAGCAAAGGTAATTTTCATCTCATGCAATTGAAAAATCCAACACCTACATATCATTCTTGGGAAAATGCTGATCAGCAGAACAATCCTTCGTCCGTACGTTTTCAGATGCTGTCAGACCCTCTAATGTCTCCAGCTCTGGAGAGGAAGCTCTCCATCCAACCAGGCGGCGACGCCGAGCAACGCCTGAAGACGATCGCGTCGCCCAGCCTCAGCCTACAAGCCAGCGTGAGATCCCGGCGGATAAATAGAGAGAGCTCGGTGAAAAGCCGAGATTACCGCCACGTCTACGACGACCAACGCCGACGTGAGAAGGACGACCATCTCCTTGCTCGCGTCGCCTCCAACCGCTCGTCAAGAACCGCAATGCCGCCGCGCCTTCCGAGTACTCCAGAGCAGCGCCTTGCTCGTGTCGTCTCCAACCGCTCGTCAAGAACCGCGATGCCGCCGCGCCTCCCGAGTACTCCAGAGCAGCGCCTTGCCCGCCTCAGCTCCCACTGCTCGTCAAGAACCGCAATGCCGCCGCGTCTTCCGAGTACTCCAGAGCAGCGCCTTGCCCGCCTCAGCTCCCACCGTTCGTCCAGGGCCACCGAGCCGTGGCGCGGCGTGGCGAGCGGTAGCGCTTCGCATGCCAGCCGTAGCGGCAGACATAGCAGGCTGCGCCGGGGCTCTGGGCGCGGCGATCGTTCGTCTTCGTCGCCGTCGCCGTCGCCAGAGCGCAGCAGCAGCAGCAGCAGCAGCAGGGGCCGTTCCGTGTCCCGCGCGCTGTCGACGGCGCGATTGCACGGGCGCGCCACGGCTCAGGGACTGGGAGCGGGCAGCTCCTCGGCGCATCGTCGCATCGGCAGGCAGGACTCTCGGCTGTCCATGGGCGGCGTGACATCGCGCCGTGGCTCAGAGCGAGCCGCCGGGCGCGGCGCGGCCACGCCGAGCCGCTCGTCGTCGAGCAGCGACGGGAAGGCGGTGACGATACGCAGCCGCATCAGGCCGAACCGGGAGCTCCTGGACCGCTGCGTACGGCGAGCTGAAGAATTAGAAGAGCTGAGCCTGCGGCATGGAGGGAAGAAGGACAGCACAGTTCGCAGCGGCGTCAGCATGGCCCGGTCCAGCGCTCGCAGCATGGGCCGGTCCAGCCACCGACCGCGGCGAGCGCTGGACCCGATCGATTCCGGCAGCACGTACAGCAGCGGCAGCAGCAGCCCACCACCAAGTCCCTCTATCCGGTCTCCCTCCACGATCCCCACGGCGCCATCGACGCCGAGCGCTTCAGCTTCTCACTTCTCGTCGTCAGTGTCAGTGTCAGTGTCGCCACGGGCCAGTGCGCGGCCGGAGCACGCGTTCGAGGAGGCGTCGAACACGTCAAGGAATCGCCGCCGCCGGGAGCGCCAGGAGAGAAGGGAAGGGCGGCTACAAAGGTTCAAGAACAAGCTCGCCCTGGTGTTCCACCACCACCACGATCATCACCACCACCACCACATCGGGCAAGGCGGGCGCTCCGGCAGCCCCCTGCCCAAGAAAGACCTGCGTGGCAAGAGCAAGACCAGCAAGTCGCCGTGGAGCTACCTCGGGGGGATGTTCCACCACCGCACTGCAGGAGACGACGGGGGCAAGAAGAAGGAGAAGAAGAGCACTAGTAAGACGGTGGTGACGGCGAAGCAGCGCGGTGGCAGTGGGCACGCGCAGTCGCTGTTCGACGCGCTGGTGAAGCACAAGTTGGGAGGGCGAAAGGCGCCGGTGCCAGCGCGGCGAGCTGGGATGGTGCGCACGCGCAGCCTGAGCAGAGTGCAGGTCAAGAAGATAAACTGGTGGCAGCAGCTGAGGCAACGGCGCGGCAAGGCAGAGGTTAAAGGCAAGCCACCGTCGTTTAGGACAAGGGAAGAAAGCAAAGTAGTTTTGTTTTTTTAGATAGTGGTACAGGAAAGCACTGTAATCTTGCATATGTTTCGGGTAATTAAAGCAAGCTTGTTCAGCAGTACTAAGAATACATGTTGAAATGCTAGCAATTTGAATCAGGATAAGGGTCCTGCATCTGAATAGCAAACCCAAAACAAACACCAGAACACTGCTTTCTAAGCTATTTGCTCCTTAGAATGCCAGCTCTCACATAAATAAAGGATAGATGTAGCATACAAGAAAGAGACATGAGTGTAAATCGACAAAATTTACCAACTAATCACCAAATGTTTATAGCAAGTAGTATCAGACATGGCTGCTGCTGAGCTGCAGCAGCTTATTCCAAGACAAAGAACAAGGAATTACAGCTGGAAGTGGCAAAAGCAAATTCTTATCACACCTTCCAAATAAATAATAAACAGGTAATACAAGTTCGCCATCATATGCAGGGCTGAATGCAGATCGACCTTTAGTTCTTCACAGTGGTGACGTGCCTCAGAAGCATCTGAATCACCTCTGGGGAGATGCTCGCTGCCTGCTGCTTGAGTTGCTCAATCTTTTCGTTCGTCTCCTGCTCAAGGCGCTTGACGTTCGCACCAGAGTCACCGCTAGTCTGGAAAGTGGAAACAACAGGAATATAAATGAGCCAAAACCCTGGTATTTCTTGTAAACGAACGAAAGAGTGAATGACCGATGTACTGTTGTAACTCTACATACCTCTGCAAGCTTCTTCTGGAACTCAGCCTCCATCTGAGCACGGTACTCGGCTATTTCTCTCTCAGCCTCTTCCTTTGCTTGCCTGAGCCTTGCAGATTTAGCTGCCAAAGACATTATATATTTCAGTTTGATAGACAGAGCAGATTCTTTAAGTTCAGCTTCATAGTTAACAATAAGACTCATACAGGATTAGGCCTTTCTATGGTACACAATGGAACATATTTTGCCAGTTTAACAAATCAAGGTAACAATACATTTCAATTTCTTTGAAGACCTCTTGGAGTATATGTAAATATGTAATGTAGATTCCTACCCAACAATTCCATGACATGGCATATCAAGTACTACCTCCGTTCCACAATATAAGCCTTTTTAGCAAGCTAAAACAGCTTTCTAAAAAGGCTTATATTATGGAACGGAGGTAGTACTACCAAAGGCCATGTTACCAGGAAAAGAGGTTACCAGAGGCTAATAGCTGTGCTCTGTGCAACAAACCAGATGATGATTTTATGGTATGACATTACAGCATGATTGCGCCGAGTATGCCAGGCAAGATATATCAAATAGATTAGAAAATCATATTACATCAGCAAACCATCCAAAAATTGCTGGATGTATCAAAGAATATAATATTCATTTTAGCCAATGAAGTAGAACCCACACCAATGGTCAATTCAAAATGTTGCACTCACTCCCCAATGTTATGCTTGATTGATAACGAACTAAGACAAAATAAGAGAACTTACCAGCCCTGGCATTATTTACAATTTGCTGAGCCTCTTGCTCTGCAGCCAGCAATTGCTGAATTCCGCTTGGGCGTCTGCTGGCGTCCATCTTTGGGCTGCTGGATGAAGAACCACAATCAGTAAAATGCAAAAAATAGTGAAAGAATGTTAGATGGGGGACTAAGACATCACACAACACACAATATCGGAACACCCATAGCAAACAGAAGCCTATATCCCTATACATCATGTCAGAATCAGATGCGTACTTACATCTAGTTCTACTACAAAGATAGCTGGAAGAAAAATGTCTCACATCTTGCTCTTCACAAAACCAAAAATTAACACTTGCTCTCACGCCAGGTTACCAAACTACCATAGGAATAGCCTTTATTCATGTCTATCTATTCATGTCTATCTTGAGTGCACATTTGTACGCGATGGCCTTCGTTTGTTTCAGGACCTATCTACCTTCGAGCAGCATGCTAACTGAGGAAAATTTACAGTATATACTAGGAAATCACTACAGAATAGTTGGATCTACCCAAACAGTTCTTCAGAAGCTTACACACCAGCTAGATATTGTGGACACCTACCTCAAACTACAAATCGAGACCAGATCAACCAAGATCCAGCAACAGAGGCTACCATCGCAACAAATCAGCAATTCCGCAATCCCATAGGATATCTCCAAACCATCGGATCATCAAGTTGCATAGCGGATACCAACAGGATCAAAGCAAGGAAACACGCCCCCAGCATCATCACGCGCGACGGATTACAGCCCAGATCCGCCCCCAAATCGACGCGACAGGAAAATAATTCAGGAAACGAAATCTTCACAGAGGCGGATCGGTTCATTACCTGGCGGAGAGGCGACTTCACACGTGGAGGAGGAGACGAGACGGGAAGAGACGAGACGATTCGATGGGGAAAAGCTAATCCTCCGCTCCGCTCTCGTGGTCGTGGCCCCGACGATTTTGAAGCCTATTTATTAGAGAATTGTCTTCTTGTCTTGTGCTGGGCCAGGCCCGGAAAGCTGTAGTAGCTTATTCTATGTTCGAGATCTATTCGGTCACGATGAAGCCCATTAGCACTAGAGCCCAGAAGCGAGAGCAGCGGATTATCTCTTCTTTGTCCCCGCTCCTCCCAAACCCCCCAATCAAAACCCCATCCATTCCCCCTTCCCCTCCTCTCGTCTCCTTCGCCACCGCTGCTCCCCCGCCATGGCCACCGCCGCGCGTGCCGTCGCCGCCGCCCGACCGGCGCAGCTGGTGCCCCTGTCGCGGCGCCTCCAGTGCTCCTCCACCCGCTCCACGCGGCCTCGCGGAGGCCGCAGCGTTGGCTGCGCCATCCGGTGCATGGCGCGGCGGCCCGACGCCTCGTACTCGCCGCTGCGGTCGGGACAGGGAGGGGACCGTGCGCCCACGGATATGGCACCCCTCTTCCCCGGCTGCGACTATGAGCACTGGCTCATCGTCATGGACAAGCCCGGCGGCGAGAGCGCCACCAAACAGCAGATGATCGACTGCTACATCCAGACCCTCGCCAAGGTCGTGGGGAGGTAATTCGTGGACATTTGACTCAAAATTAATCCTCCCAGCCAACGGTGTTTCTCGGAATTGGGTTAATTTTGGTTGTTTTTTTGGTCGCTGGTGTAGCGAGGAGGAGGCGAAGAAGAAGATCTACAACGTGTCATGTGAGCGTTACTTTGGGTTCGGGTGCGAGATTGACGAGGAAACATCCAACAAGCTGGAAGGTACACCACAGAAAAATGCTTATCTTACTCCACGTGTGACTGTGAAGCATACAATTGCGATAATTGGATTTGGATAATTGATGTGCAGTCATGTTTCAGTATTCAGTTGTAACATGGTAACATATGCTTTTGGGAATTGCAAGTTAAAAATTGTCAAGTGAACGTGTGAATGCCAGGGTCCAAGAATTATATACATGTTGACAAAAGGGCAAGTTGTAACATGCTTACGTTTGTCCTATATTACTAGAGGACGAATTGTGCTATGATCCTTTTGTGTCAGTTTATGTACATTATTACTAGTTTTATATCTCACTTGGGTAGAGTCGCATGCTAGTACACTTTTGCCTTTGTTGGTGTGTCTCAGGGACATGGTCTGTTGATATCTTGATTTTAGAAGGTTTATTATGTTGCTATTTACTGTAACTGCATTATGTTTGGCATATACACGTTTCTTCAATGTTCAGTAACTAAATTGAAAAGAAAATTTGCTATTGAGTACAGCTTCACGGTAGTGATATGCATGTCTGCATATGTGCATTTGCAACGTCAGTAGCTAATTTAAAGAGATAGTTTGCTATTGGGTATTGTTCCGGTGATTCGTAACCGTAGTTTGTGTTTTCAACATACAGGCCTTCCAGGTGTTCTTTTTGTGCTTCCAGATTCTTATGTTGATGCTGAGAACAAGGACTATGGCGGTAAGTTTACTGCTTGTGTGCTCTATATTCCATTGTTCCGTCAATATTTTTTTTTAGATTTTATGCTAGCTGTTGGTAGGCCATACTTTACGTGTTTTTTTCAACATATTTTTTTTACGTTGAACTAGAATTGGTTTTTTGCTAGTATTAGATTGCAAGTGACTACTTCTCTTCTAATTATTATTTTCTACTGGACTTGATTTTACTTATTGAATTAGTACTCTCTCCGATCCAAAATAAGTGTCGGAGACTTAGTACTCCCT
Organism: Avena insularis; assembly: GCA_023614405.1. NCBI lineage: Eukaryota > Viridiplantae > Streptophyta > Magnoliopsida > Poales > Poaceae > Avena > Avena insularis. Next base: position 570,520,837 of record CM042686.1, read on the forward strand.
CCGTCCCAAAATAAGTGACTTGGCTTTGTCTAGATTTGGATGTATCTAGACATGTTTTAGTGTATAGATACATGCAAATCTAGACAAACTCACGTCACTTATTTTGGGACGGAGGGAGTACAAACTTTGTACCAAGTTAGTACAAAATCACTGACACTTATTATGGATCGGAGGGAGTATCAATTTTGCAATTGATGTGTTCATTGCACAGTTGACAAATATAAAATGATACGTGAACGAGCAAACCTTATTTAGGAGCAAGATGCATCAGTTTATTAATCCGTGTTAAGGTTCCGGTGATCCTTTTTGGAGATACTGGTTCTTCAGTCATGATTTACTTGCACAACTATTTGTTGGTCCTTTCAGACCGTAACTATATACTTCTCCCCCTGTAGTTACTCCTGCTCTCCATCAATAACAGTTCTCTCAAGTACGATACTCTGGTCTCGAGTATTCATCGTGTTGCCCATTCTTTGCAGCTGAGTTATTTGTGAACGGAGAGATCGTTCAGCGATCGCCTGAAAGGCAGAGGAGGGTGGAGCCGGTGCCCCAGAGAGCTCAAGATAGGCCACGGTACAGTGACCGGACCCGCTACGTGAAGCGGAGGGAGAACCAGTCTTACCAACGGTGACATGTCTCCCGTGGCTATCGCTCTTGCCCTAGATATAGCAGCAGCAGCTCCAACGCCAAAAATGCCCTCTCGCCGACTCGTGTTTGCTGCACTGTAGCACCGCCGCCATGTTTGGGCATTTCCTTTCTGCATGAACTGTAGGTTACGGTTTTGTAAGAGACTAGACTTGTTGTGTTGTTTCGGTTACAGAATCCGGTTTGCTGGACCTCGTTTGAAATAACAAAAGAAAAAAAGAAGTTCACGCATTTGGAACTATTTCAATTCGATGAACTCTTCATGATCTGTTTCTGCTCCCTCATGGCTCATCCCTGGCCCTGGGAGTTAGTTTTTCCTGAGCCGACTTTCAGCAATCATCCATGCTCGTGCGCGTTCTTGCCACGAGCCAGCCGTTGACGCCTCCGTAAGAAGGTGGAAGCCAATCGGGGACGCGGAGGAAGCACCCCGCGAACGCGATACATTTTACTACCAGCAAACGTGTGGTGGCGGTGGGGAGACAGGGGAAATGCTTGTGCCATGTGCATGCCTGTGATTCGCTGCCTTATCCTGAATCCTCCCGTTGCATGCCGTGCGCACAACACAGGCTGACAGGCACCAGCCAGCCAGCTCAGAGCGCTCAAGTCGACAGGAGTGGAAGGAAATGGCGGGCGCGACCTTCCTCTCGGCTCCCGCGCTGCTCGGCCTCCCGTCCTCCTCTTCGTCCCCGGCACGCAGCAGGCATGCGCAGGTACGTGTATCTCCACCGTGCGATCTTTTTTTTTTGGCCAGAACACCCTGCGATCTCTGTCAAGCTACAAAAATGGCGAGTAACACTGGCTTTCTCCGTGCAGATTCAAGTGTGCTGCCGGGTCAAACCCGAGGGTTCTGAAGCCGGAGAGCCTCTGCGGTTCCATAGAAGGGATCTTATCGGCGGCTGCTTCGGCGCCGCCGTTGGCCTGGTATGTGCTATAACACTGCTGTTTTCTTTTTTACTACTTTCTTATCAAGAATAACCAATGCAACTCTGCAAGTCTGTATATTACAGTGCAGTTCTGTGTTAGCACTTAGCAGGACGCATCCGACGACACAAAATATAGCTTGATGGAAGATGGTTCCATACTTCCATTTGATCATAATCGCAGCTAAATCCATGTTGCCGTGTCGTGGTTGTGCATCAGGAAATGGTCGAGGGCTCAACGAGATTCACGGGCGTGGCTGCTGCGGCTGATCTGATTGAGCGCAGACAGCGCTCTGAGTTCCAATGTAGGTCGCCTCAGGCCCATCTTTTCCCCTTGAGATGCTAGTGCGTTGCTTTCTTACCCATTGCATTGGAACCCTTTGTTTGTTTTTCAGCGAGCATCAAAGGCACCCTCACGGCAGCCATAGAGGTGAGGTTGTTGCACATTATGTACACGCTCACACGGCTCGTTGATCCATTTCACTATCCACCACTTTCGTAGGCTGAAACTCTGGATATCTCTTTCGCAGGCAAAGCCAGAGCTCGTGCCGTCTCTGTTGACCTTGGCACTGAATGATGCTATGACATATGACAAGGTCTGCTCTCTACATGGCTTCCGGCAATTGATATTATCAGGTGGGTGGACCCTCTGTGCGTACACATGGAAATAACCCGTGTCTGTTAATTTAACTCTTCTGCAGGCCACAAAGTCAGGAGGCCCAAATGGATCGATCAGGCTAAGGTAGTAGCTAGCTGCTTCTGTCTCCACATATTGAATTTGTGGTTATGTTGCACTTATGGTCTGCAGATGGCAGCCTTGTTAGGCGCTTGGCCTTGTTGTTTGATCAATTCCTGTTACATAATAAAGTGCAGAAATAAGCAGACCTGAAAACAGTGGACTTTCTGCTGCTTTGGATATGCTGGTCGAAACAAAGAAAGAGATAGACTCCTACTCCAAGGGAGGTCCCATCTCCTTTGCAGATTTGATCCAGATAGCAGGTGTGCAGGTTATCATAATTTTAATTGTGATCTTTGTGTGCTGCTATCTACTCAAATCTACCTTTATCTTTTTTTGCCAAAATAATAATAATCTACTTTTACCTGCAACAGCACAACAGGCACTCAAGAAAACATTCCTTGATGAGGCTATTGCCAAGACCGGTGGGAACATAGAGAAGGGAAGAACCCTGTACTCAGCATATGGTTCAAGTGGGCAGGTATTCATTCAGTCTGCCATACCGGAGTCTTTCTGTTCATTTTTCCTCTCTATATAATAGGCATATAGTTTGCTAATACAAGGTGGTACTTAATTCAACTGCGTCTACTACTGTGTACTTTAGTGGGGATTTTTCGACAAAATATTCGGGCGGGATGACGTGCAAGAACCTGATCCGGAGGGCAGGGTGCCTCAGTGGGGCAGCGCTTCTGTGCAAGAAATTAAGGACAAGTTCATCGCCGTCGGTCTCGGTCCTCGTCAGGTCACTAGTCACTACTAATCATTGATCTTTTCATAACTCCTGTTATTTTTGGTATCAATTACTTCTTTGGTATGACTCCAAAAACTACGATTCAATCTCACCAATGTCTGGAAAATTCTACCGTAGGTCGCTGTGATGTCGGCCTTCTTCGGGCCTGACCAAGCTGCCACGGAGGCGAAACTGATCGTTGATCCAGACTGCCGTCCGTGGGTCGAGAAGTATCAGCGTAGTCGCGAGACCGTCTCCAGGACTGACTATGAGGTAAGAAAGATTCAACGATTTGTACATGCTGGCAATGCCAATGCTGCAGCATGTATAGTTCTGAAATCTTCAACTGGCATTTTCTAACTTCCGCTTGTCAATGCATATATCACAGGTTGACCTGATAACTACACTCACGAAGCTGAGCTACCTTGGGCAGAGGATAAATTATGAGGCCTACACATACCCGAAGCAAAAGATTAACCTGGGTAATCTGAAGCTGTGATTGATGCATGATTTCTCTGGGCATACCTGGGAGCCATGCCATTTCTAGAACTGAGAGCTTCGTCAGGTGACCCTATTAGGTGTCTACGGAGAGTGACTTGTCCATAGCATGCCAGCGGCGTTGTAGTCTATCGTGAGTTAATTTCTTCCATGGAATCAAGGGCAGCTAGATGTTTTTGTTTGCCGAAGTGACATGACATTAATTGTTCGACTTTCTGGAACTTATGAAACGTGGAGACAGTGATTTGAAAGAAATGGAAAGGTTATCCCTGGACAGTTGGTAGCCAAAATTCTCCATGTCAATAAAGAACTGGCACAACACCACTGTGCTTCTACACATGGATTATATCTTAAGTTTTGTCCATGACAATCGCACCTAATTAACTCATCACCCTACTCCCCAGCAAGTCTAGACTCCGGTCATGCCCGTTCCCTTGGTCCTGGTTGTCAGTCTAGCGTGCACCGGATTGCTGAGGGGTCTCCACGAACATTCAGACGACAATTTCAGCTATTTTTATGTTAGGTTTATGTGTGCAGTGTGTTTCCCTAGCGGTACCACATAGAAAGAGTTCAGTAGCCCGACTTGCAAAGGGATGTGTGCCAGGCAAATGTCCCCTTAATGATTTTAGGTCTCACATTTTTGTGGACAAGTAATACGACTCTTTGGGAACTTTGAGAAACTAAACAGTTTGAGTAGGAAAACCCTATACTTGGATAAATAGCCTTCCCCAAGCAAGAAGTCTACAAACCCAGAAGAGAGGGTAAAGGAAGGATAGAGAAATATTCATGTAGGCCAAACATCAAGTTCCCAAAGAACCATCAACTATGTAAGAGAAGATGTTGGGACTTCCACTCCTTAGCCAAGCACCTTCAGGCCCTAAGACGACAAATTAGGAACATGCATTTTGTTCTTGACAATCAACAAGTAATCATCTCTAAATTGCCAAGTTTGAAGACAAGCATTTGAACATGTACTTTATAGAGAAGGATTCTTTGGAGGAAGATCTAGCCAAAGAGAAGAAGAACCATGTACTTTATAGAGAATGATTGTTTATAGGGGAGGGAGCGGGTCCATGGCTCATTGGTTGGCTCGGAGGGGTTGCATGCTCGTGGCTGCGCGAAGGTGTTTGACAGATGTTCTTAAGGAGGTGAAAAAGAGATGGAGAGGGATGTGTCCTAATGTTTGTCTTCTCTCCTTGGCTCATGCACTTGGATGAGTAGAGGGAGAGAGATGGGGCACAAGGCAAAGGTGGAGATCAATGCCATTGAATGGCTTGCCTTGCTTGAATAGAGAAACATAAGGGAGGGGAGGGGAGGCTACGGTTAGCTAGGGCCACTGCCAGGTGGGGTAGAGAGAGGGTGCAGGGTCCTCGCACACACAAATGCAACACTACTAGCTGGAGAGGGGTGGTGGATATTTGCGTTGAAGGGCAAGATCTTGCCAAGATATGGCTTGGTTGATCTCCATCTCCCCATGCACAATAAGCCAAAACAATGGGCATTGCTACAGTGCACGACCAAAGAGGATGAAAGGGATGCTGGAGTGATCTTGGGTCAAGCAAAATGGTCAAATTAGAGTCCAAGAATTTTGAGAGAAGACTAGATGCATATTATTGTTTAGGGATCAAAATCTAGATACCAAAGTAGGTGATAGGCTTACAAATACACCAGCAAGTCCATATATGAGTAGAGTAGTTTAAGGAGAAGCGAAATAAAGCATGAGATAGCCTTTACTCAATTTAATTCGAAATTAAAATGTGAGGTCAAGTTGGCATCTGAAGAAGATCAAAAGGTCACAGTTCTGATTAGGGTCACAAACATGGTTAGCACAAATAGCAGGTGTCCTCTGTTGAACAAGTGGTAATGGAGAGAATGGAAGAGCAATAATCAAGCATGAGCTATGGAAAGGTGCATTGACCTAGATGAATGGCTTCAGAATTTAAACAAACCTCTAAAAATTGTATCCAGTAACATATTTGGACATAGAGTGCCTGCAATATTTTTTTGAAATGCCCACAAGACAATAATTTTTGAATTCCATAATACTTCTTTCTATGTTTAGATGGAGATTATTTTTAGAACATCGGTTGTATTTTCTTTGGCCTCATTTGATTATCATTAATCCTTTTCAAAAAGGTTTCTTATGCCTCATGTTAAAAACATAGGTTTTTGATTAGGGTTTAAGAATTATTTTTAGTAGTAATTTCTAGAAAAAAGAAGAGGTATTATAATCCTGTCATATCATTTGTATGTTTAGAAAAAATGTGGTTTTAATAGAATTATTTAATAATATAGAGTAGATGGTTTTATAGGCATTATTTAATAGAATTATTTTTTACTAGAGTTCCAAACCATCTCACTTTACACCAAAGGAATTATGGAAAGGTGGAGTAGGTAGATAGGAAGAGAAATAGGTCAATACATTGCCACAACTAAATTATTTTTGAATTTTAAAAAGGTAAGGAAGATAGATAATATTGGACATTTGTCTTTAGCAAAGGTTTAAGATTGAGTTAGACCACACACTCGTGATGATCTGGACAAAAATAAGATATCTAGTAGAGAGTAGTTCAAGATTCTTTATTGATACGGGTTTGAGATTTTGTTAATGATTTAAAGTGGATTCTATATCAACTAGTCAAATAGTCCAATAATTTGCTTGATTGATTTAAGTGTGAGAAAATGAGCATGCCAGAGCGGGGTTCTAGTGAAAATAGGTTGTAGATACCCTAACATACCTTGGGTAAGTTTCCCAAGCTTTATGATAGGTTGTGTTCGTATAATCAGGTATTGAGAGTTCTCAATCACAAGAAAGTCAAATAAAGTCAAATAGGCACACATTAACCAATCATCATAAGAGAACAATGGCAACTTACTTATAAAAGAAAAATATAGTTTTTAAGGGTTGGAGGGGTTTTGGTTTTAAGGGAGAGAGTCCTTGGGTAACTCTCCCCAAAGTAAACCTAGAGATAGATTTTCAAAAGGGTTTTATAAAACTTATTTCCCAACTACTTGTAAAACACCACTTTGGAAATAATATGGAGATACTGTGTTATATATCTCCATAGTTTTATAATTTTTTGTAAAGAAAGCATTTTCTTATGATAAAGCCATCTTAGCTCCTTTCTTTTGAAAAGTCAAAATAGGGAAGAATAGAAGTGAAACCAAGATGATATTTTAGGTAAATAATTTTAGTAATTTAAGAAAATTATGATTTTCTTGACCAACCAAAGTGAGCAAGCAAGGAAGTAAGGAAAGCACACAAGGAAACTATCACACCACTTGTTAAAAAAAGTTTGTGTTCCCCCTAAATTTGCACTTTGGGCACAAGATCAAGTTTACAAAAATGGGGTGTTACGAACAAGGAAAAGGGATTAGGGGAGAAAGGGGGGTCGAGGGGCTTTGGCGACCTCGGTATCGGACTCGAGCTTTAAATGGCGGCCAGCGGCAGTGAGGCAGGTAGAGATCGTTATAGCAACCAATATTTTGGAAAAGCGAAAATTCGCAGAAGGAGAGATGCAGTAGAAAATGTAGGGTTTGTGCCGTGGAAAAGGAGAAGATATAACAATGGAATCGATGATAAAATCGTGGATTTGGTTTAGGATCGAGTCCTGCTTGACGTGGTCTCCGCTGGGAGGTTGAATCTGACCGGCGGGTTCCACGCGGCAGCGAAAGGAGGAGGGAGAAATATGAGGGCCGTTGGATGCAAGGACGATCAGACGACCCCCAACGGCGCATACTGTTTCGAAAACCTGGATGGGCCATTGGCCGCATTCCCAGCTGGGTTGGCTTGCTTGTTGTGTTGGCTTGGCTAGTGGCGCTATGTTTTTTTCCCTTTCCCTTTATTCTTTTTCTGAATTATTTTATGACTATTTATCTAGGAGTCTAAATTGAGTCAAATAAAATTTAGAGAATTTGTAAAATAGAAAGAATACTTTTAGGACATTTAGAGTATTCTGAGAGCAACAAAAATTACAAACAGGATTTTATGCAATTGGCCTTGTATAGATACTCTGCTATATCTATAATATAGTCTTTTCGGTTTTATATATTCTCTCAATTCAATTCAAACAATTTCCATAAATAATATATTCAATCATATTACATGGAAGAATCATTTTAACTCCAAATAAAAATAAAGAAGCCATATTATCTTCTCTCTTGTAAAACATCAAGTGTCCAGCGGGTGCGATCATGGTGTCTGGTGCAATGCACGAACATACAGTTTGTGTTTGGTAGCAAAGTATTTTTGAAGTATTTCAGCAATACTTTAGTTTCTCAAAATACAACAGTTTAAAATACTTTGATGTGTTTAGCTATGATTAAATACCGTGGTATTAATACTTCATTATCTCCCAAAACGTGCTATTTTTGGAGTAATTGGAAAACAACTCTAGACATTTTTTTCTAAAACTGAAGTATTGCAAGCTCGGGCAATTAAATACCGTGTGAAAACTTTGTTGCCAAACTATTCAAGCCTAGTTTGGCGACAAAGTTTTCTTAAAACTGAAGTATGTCAATTTCATAGTATTTTAGTGCCTAGAGAAGCAATACTTCAGTTTTTCTCTTTTCTCAGTTTTAGAAAAAAAAGGATTTAATCTCTTTTTGTCAAATACTTCAAAAAAACCATAGTTTTGGAGAATAATTCAGTTTTGAAATCGTATTATTTATTGGATCCAAACACCTCAAAATATTTGATACTTCAATTTTTTTAGAAACCAAAATATTTCCTCAATACTTTAAAAATACTTTGATGCCAAACAGAGCTCAGATATTCAGCAGATGAAGCAAATTAAGCTGCACTTGAGAATATATGGCAACCGTCAAGAAATAATTCTCTTCGTACTACTACTTAAGAAGGAGTAAAATAAAGGAAAAGAGGAGGCGTGAAGAAATTGTCTTCGTACTGCTGGGTGTTGCTTCAGATGCAATTAAGAGTGGAGTGAAGCCGTTGAGACAAAGAAAAGAGTAAAGTTAAGATGAGGCATGGACAGCGAGTGAGTGAAACGCCTACCAATTCAAGAGACCCTTGTCCTGTGCGGCACTCCCATGTTGAACATCCAACGAAAACACATACTGTCAAAATAATTCAGATTTGCGTGCACATAACAACCCTATATTTTCTCCGGCATCTGGCCTCGTGCGAATTTTCGCTTTTACAAAACCATGGCTGCCAAACCGAGCTCTACTGATCTCATCGCTGCCGGCCACCATTTGGAGCTCGAGTCCGAGTCTGAGGTCGTCAAAGCCCCTTACCTTCCCTTTGCACCTATCCCTTCTCCTTGTTGCAGCAATATATCTCATCATTAATTATTAGTTTAAAAACTCTATAGAAGATCTTTTTTTTTTTGGGAATCCTCTAGAGACGATGTTGTACCAGTCAGCGTCGTACCATGTCAACATCTCTCTAGTCAGCATCGTACCACGTTAGAGTTCCACCGCGTCAGCATCGTGTTTTCACACCTATATTTATTGATTGTAATTTGTAAGGATGCTCCGGTTGCTTCTGATTCATATAATAGAGGATCCGCAAAAAAAAAGTCATCTCTAGAGTTGTTTGAACTAATAATTAATGTTGAACTAAATTAAGGATAATTTAGAAGGGGGTCTTGCAAGGCAAGAAACACAAGGGTTAATATACCAAAAATGGTATATACAACATCGTCGATAGAGGATTCACAAAAAAGAGTGATCTCTAGAGTTTTTTGAACTAATAATTAATGATGAACTAAATTAACGATAATTCTGGAGGTCTTACATGGCAAGGACCATAAGGGCTAGAATATACTAAGCCAACAAGAATTCTTTGTTGGTACTCGTCTCGTCCTAGTGTGGAAAACAGAAAATGATAGGATCATATACATAGCTTATAATGGCAATGGTAAGGTCGTGCTAATACTTCACATCTCCTACTACAAAATTGTATGTATTCTAGGAAGTTTGCGTGTGATCTAGCTGGAAGGCATTAGCAAATCATCACAGTTTTAGATTATTTTCATCTTGCTTAGCTAGCCATGTGGTTATAAATTCCCCCTTCCGTCTCCATCTTCGCTCAACATCGCCATTTGGTAAGGTCGTGCTAATACTTCATATTTCCTACTACAAATTTACATGCATTATAGGAAGTTTGCGTGTGATCCAGCCGGAAGGCATTAACAAATCACCACAGTCTCAGACTATTTTCATCTGGCTTAGGTAGCCATGTGGCTATAAATTCCCCCTTTTTTCTCCAGCTCCGCTCAACATCGCCTCCGTAGTATAATGACTCAAGCCACCGTCCTCCTCAAGCTCACCGTCCTCCTCTTGATCATTGTATTAGCACGCTGCCGCCCCAAGATGCTTTCCGAGGTCACCCACATCGGTTCCCCCACCGCCTCCCGCATGACCATCGACGTGCCGCCAGCCTCCCCCACCCCCACCGACACGTCACCAGTCTCCCTCGCCACGGACAAGCGCAGTCTTCCTCACTTTGCCGGGATTCCTATCCTTCCACATCGCCGCCATCGATGGCAACGCCATCAAGGACGCTTTGCCGCTGCCGCCCAACATGGCCCCAGGGTCGGTCCAAAGATTCCGGGGGCCCTAGGGCAACACAACACCAAAGACCCCTCGTTTAAATTGACAAAATTTCACTCAGTCAAGCGGGGGCATTACTTAAATTTTAAGTATAATTGGCGTTCTTAGTCCTCTAAACAGTTATATACTCTATACATTTGTTAGATCCATGATGTTTGGACCCTCGGTTAAGACATTTGAAACTACTCATTTCTATCGACGGAACAAACTATTTACCATGACCACCGGTTCCCCCACTGCCTCCCGCACGACCATCGACCGCCAACCTCCCCCACGACCATCGATGCGCCGCCAGCCTCCCCCACCCCCACCGACGCGTTGCCAGTCTCCCTCGCTACTGGCGAGGCGCGGTCTTCCTCACTACGCTGTGATTCATATCCTTCCACATCGCCTCTATTGACGGCAACGCCATCAAGGACGCACCACCGCTGCCGGCCAACATGGCCCCAGGGTCATTCCATAGATTCTGGGGACCCTAGGGCAACACAACACCAAAGGCACCTTGTTTAAATTGACAAAATTTCACTCAGTCAAGGGGAGGGGGGAAATGCTCCCCTAGTTCAAAATTTGTTTAAATATCTCTTTAATATTTATACTAAAACATAGTATTACTTAAAGTTTAAGCATAATTGGTGTTCTTAGTCCTCTAAACAATTATATACTCCATACATTTGTTAGATCCACGATCTTTGGACCCTCGGTTAACACATTTGAAACTACTCATTTCTATCGATAGAACAAACTATTTACCATGACAGTTATTCCTATCGACTGCTCCTTGTGTACGCGTGTATATGCATATGTATCTTTAGAATTAATCACAGAGAAAAATTATGGAAGTAAAATATTCATATTCATGTGCAAAAAATTATTAAAAGAGTAGATATATTAGGCACTGGATTAATAAGAAGATGAAATAGTCTCTACAACATGGATGATGGGGACAAGTAAAACTGTTGAGAATCGAAGGAGAGCTGGTCCTAGAATGATACTATAGTTATGTGATTGCGTTGCCAGCCTCCACTAATAAATACTCACAACTTTGTAGAGGTACATGAGGGTTGCTATTGTTCTGCATATTAAGCCACAGAAATAGTGGCATCAAAATTTGTTTTTAGAAATGTTGGAGTATTTGCTAGGTTGATGTTGATATCATTCCCCACAATCAAGACTTAATGAGGTATCTCTATGAGTTTCTTAAATGGAACCTGGGTTTTCCTCTTTTCTATACAATTTTTTTAAGTATTTTTTCAGGAAAGATAAGTCGAGACATAGCAGGCTCCATCTTTGGTTATCTTTATTTTCTAGAAGTATTTCAATTTGTTGGTTGTCAAGTGTAGAAGACAAATATATGTACGCATACAAGTCTTAGGCCGGGGCCCCTACCTCCTTGGGGCCAGGGAGAGCGCCCCTCTGCCCCGCCCTATGGGCCGGCCTTATGGCCCCGACCACCAGCTGGTTTTCTCTTACGGTTGCGGCCTCTTACAGTTGGGGCATGCATGGTGGTGGCGAGGGTGCTGGCGGCACTCTTCCTTGTTATCCTCTACCACTACCTGAAGCGTCGTGCTGGCGTGCACTAGCTACGGCCTTCAGCATCACCAGCATCGTCAACATCAGCGTCGTACCATGTCAATATCTCTCCAATCAACATCATACCATGTCAGCAGCGTGTTTTCACACCTATATTTATTGATTGTAATTTGTAAGGCTGCTCCGATTGCTTCCGGTTCATATAATAGAGGATTCGCAAAAAAAGTCATTCGTAGAGTTGTTTGAACTAATAATTAATGTTGAACTAAATTAAGGATAATTTCGGAGGAGGTCTTGCAAGGCAAGAAACACAAGAGTTAATTATATCAAGAATAGTATATACAACATCGTCGATAGAGGATTCGCAAAAAAAGAGTGGTCTCTACAGTTGTTTGAACTAATAATTAACGATGAACTAAATTAAGGCTAATTTCAGAGGAGGTCTTGCATGGCAAGGACCACAAAGGTTAGAAGATACTAAGCCAACAAGAATTCTTTGTTGGTACTCATCTCGTCCTAGTGTGGAAAACGGAAAATGATAAGGTCGTATGCACAGTTTATAATGGCAATGGTAAGGTCGTGCTAATACTTCACATCTCATACTACAAATTTGTATGTATTCTAGGCAGTTTGCGTGTGATCCAGCTGGAAGGCATTAGCAAATCACCACAGTTTAAGATTATTTTCATCTTGCTTAGCTAGCCATGTGGTTCTAAATTCCCCATTCCGTCTCCATCTCTGCTCAACATCGCCATTTGGTAAAGTCGTGCTAATACTTCACATCTCCTACTATAAATTTGCATGCATTATAGGAAGTTTGCGTGTGATCCAGCCGGAAGGCATTAACAAATCACCAGTCTCGGACTATTTTCATCTTGCTTAGCTAGCCATGTGGTTATAAATTCCCCCTTTCATCTCCAGCTCCGCTCAACATCGCCTCCGTAGTACAATGGCTCAAGCCACCGTCCTCCTCAAGCTCACTGTCCTCCTCTCGATCATCGTATCAGCACGCTGCCACCACAAGATGCTTTCCGAAGTCGCCCACATCGGTTCCCCCACCGCCTCCCGCACGACCATCGACGCGCCGACAGCCTCCCCCACCCCCACCGATGCGTTGCCAGTCTCCCTCACCGCTAACGAGGCGCGGTCTTCCTCACTGCGCTGGGATTCCTATCCTTCCACATCGCCGCCATTGACGGCAACGCCATCAAGGACGCACCGCCGCTGCCGTCCAACATGGCCCCAGGGTCGTTCCATAGATTTTGGGGACCCTAGGGCAACACAACACCAAAGGCACCTTGTTTAAATTGACAAAATTTCACTTGGTAAGGAGAGGGGGGCAATGCTCCCCTACTCCAAAATTTGTTTAAATATCTCTTTAATATTTATGCTAAAAATAGTATTACTTAAAGTTTAAGCATAATTGGTGTTCTTAGTCCTCTAAACAATTATATACTCCATACATTTGTTAGATCCATGATCTTTGGTCCCTCGGTTAACACATTTGAAACTACTCATTTCTATCGATAGAACAAACTATTTACCATGACAGTTATTCCTATCGAATGCTCCTTGTGTACACGTGTATATGCATATGTATCTTTAGAATTAACCGCAGAGAAAAATTATGGAAGTAAAATATTCATATTCATGTGCAAAAAATGATTAAAAGAGTAGACATATTAGGCACCAGATTAATAAGAAGATGACATAGTCTCTACAACATGGATGATGGGGACAAGTAGACCCGTTGAGAATCCAAGGAGAGCTGGTCCCAGAATGATACTATAGTTATGTGATTGCGTTGTTAGCCTCCACTAATGAATACTCACAACTTTGTAGAGGTATATGAGAATTGATATTGTTCTGCATATTTGGAGAAGCCACAGAAATGGTGACATCAAAATTTGTTTTTAGAAATGTTGGAGTATTTGCTAGGTTGATGTTGATATCATTTCCCACAATCAAGACTTAATGAGGTACCTCTATGAGTTTCTTAAATGGAACATTCGTTTCCCTCTTTTCTATACAATTTTTTTGAGCTTTTTTAGGAAAGAGAAGTCAAAGTAGAGACATAGCAGGCCGCGTCTTTTCTTATCTATATTTTATAGAAATATTTCAGCTTGTTGGGTGTCAAGTGTAGAAGATAAATATAAGTACGCATAAAAGTCTTAGGCCGTGGCCCTATCTTCTTGGGGCCTAGGGAGAACGCCCCTCTGCCCCGCCCTATGGGTCGGCCTGATGGCCCCGACCACTAGCTGGTTTTCTCTGATGGTGGTGGCCTGCGTGGTGGCGGCGAGGGTGCTCGGCGCTCTTCCTCGTTCTCCTCCGCCGCTGGATGAAGCTTCATGCCAGCGTGCACTAGCTGCGGCCTTCAACATCACCAGCATCATCAGCATCGTACCAGTCAACGTCGTACCATGCCAGCATCTCTCCAGTAAGCATCATACCATGTCAGCATCGCACCACGTCAGCATCATGTTTTCACACCTATATTTATTTATTGTAATTTGTAAGGCTACTCTGCTTGCTTCCGATTCATATAATACTAGATGGACCCAGTGCGCACCGCCACAATATCCTTTGCTAATTGCATTTAAATTCGATGGCAGGGGTGTTCTATTTCTTGAGTATATATGGTTTCGTATTTGGTCCGTTGTGGCTTGTTTCGGTTCGTATGTCACGGGCTTCTTCATTGTATATTGGTGGCTGGCGAGAGAGAATTGCGTCCCACGCACCCCTAAATCCGCAAACCCACTACACACATGCGCACCGGTATTGAATAGGGGCCCACCACCGTAATGATGATCATCATAGATTCACATCACACACACACGCCATACAACAATCACACCCCATTACCCGTCCCCCTAGAACCGACCTCTACAACAACATTGAAGAAAAACACGAAGCAGAGAGAACGGACCAAAGAGGAGGCAACCCTAGAGAACTTGCATGGCTATAGCAGCTGCACCAAAAACCAGCCCACATCAACGAAATTTAGTAGCCGAAGAAGCAAGAGGTTACAATATCACCAAAGGAAACCACCACCACATCAAGAAGAGGAGGAGAGAATGGCCTTGTGGTCAAAACAACAACGAACCGACCCCATGCCCCGCTTGACCCTTCCACGTAGAACACATGCGGCTACACATGGCCCGCCACAATATCAAGAACACAAAGGCACGCAGGCATGCCCGCACGGAATGACGACATCCATTTCTTAGCGGTTACACGCTGACAGCTAGGGCCAATCAAAATGACATAATAGAGACAACCATGGACCCAGTTCGAACACTAAGTTCAGATATTTCACGTTTGTAAGTCCAAGCGTGATTAATACTCCTAAATCATCGTTCTTATACTATCATTTTCTCTCCCATAATTAAACTATCTTGTAATTAAAGTCGTTACGTAATTAAAATACACAAGGAAACCACGGTTGAAAATTGGAATCGTTTTGTCCACTTGAAAGATCACAGATGTCGCCTAGAGGGGGAGTGAATAGGCGGTTTAAAAATTTTACGAGATGAGCTTAACAATGGCGGAATAAACCTAGCGTTTTCTTTTGTCAAGCACAAAGCCTAGATATACTAAGGTTCACCTATATGCACCAACAACTTATGCTAAGAAAGACAAGCAACAATGTGATAGCAATATAGATTACTTCAAGCACGAACGCTATCACAATGTAAAGTGCATAAGTAAAGAGCTCGGGTATAGAGATAAACGAGGCACGCGGGGATGATGATATTTTACCGAGTTACTCCCAACAAGGGAGTACATCTCGTTGGAGAGTGGGCGGTACTAAGACCACCAACGCCACAAAAGGCCTCACCCTATTCTCCCGAGCACCCACCATGCGGCAAGCACCCGTTCCACTATGGGACACTTGAGGGCGGTCATCGAACCCATACAAGATTGCGGCTATCTCCACAACTTAATTGGAGGCTCCCAATAATTACCACCAAGGCCTCAATCTTGGGGGAGCTTCACAACTTAATTGAAGACCCCAAGAACACGCCACAAAGGCCACACAACCTTCTAGGGTTCCAAGAACCCAAGAGGGACAATCTTCTTGATTTCACCAACCAAATCCTCCGTAGAGAACTCAAACTGATGCACCTAATGCAATGGTAAGTCTTTCACTCTCAAATTCCACCAAATCTACAAAAGCTATTGGGGGAATAAGACAGGAAGAACACAAGAGGAAATCCACAAAATAAACCCCAAGATCTAGATCCCAAGATGTTCCCCTCACATAGAGGAGAGATGGATTGGTGGATTTGTAGATCTAGATCTCCTCTTTCAAATCTCCCAATAAGATTCAAGAAATATGGAAGGGATTGAGAGTATTTGCAAGCTCTTGAAGGTAGAAACAATGGAGGAGAGAGAGAGAAAGCCACTAGCCCAAGGAGAAAGAAGGGGGATTTTATAGGTCCCCCATGTTAACTAGCCGTTGCAGAGCACTTACCCCGTAGTTTCCGGCCTTTGGGACCAGAGTCTCCGGCCCCCAGGACCGGAGTCTGTGGAGTCCAGACTCCGTCCAGGACTCCAGGCGAGCTCCAGATGCTCCTAGTACACCCCTCAGAGTCTAGGCCAGAGTCTCCACCCCGGAGTCTCCAGGGTGCAAACCCCGGAGTCTCTGAACCCCGCAAAACTGGCAGAAACACCGATACAAAAACAATCATAACTTCTGCATCCAGACTCTGATTTTGATGATCCTGGGCTCATTTAGAAGATAGTAACAAGCTCTACAAGATCATGCAGGGAACCATCATAGTACATCAAGTTAGGATATAATAAAATGATGAAGGGATTAACCTATCTATAAAATACAAACCGGTAAAACCTCCAAATCAAAAACGCAATAGAGAATGCATATGAAATCTGTTTTTGATGAACTTGAGCTTGTCATGGATGTTAACAGAAGCTCTAAATCCTCTCATGGATAATAACCAAATAAGAACAAAGAAATATGATGCCAAGTATGCAAAGATTTGAGCTCTATCTGAAAGATATGATCAAGTTACTCACTTGAGAGCTCCTCTTGATAGTACGGTTATCTATCCTATAAACCGGTCTCCCAACAACAACATAAGACTGACAAAAGGGAAAACATATCAAGATAATACCTTTGCCTTGAGCAAACCACTTGAGCTCGATGTAGATGATCTTGTCCTTCTCAATATGGACACCTTTCTTGATTGCTCTTCCTTGAGCTTGAATGATGAAGACTTGAAACATGCTCCCCCATACACCATGGGGAAACCTCTTATTTGACCTTGTCTTCATAGATCCATGATCATCGAGGATGGCAATCTTCAAGCATGAGATCTTTTAGAGATGGCGCATCTTGAGCTTGCACAACATTTCTTCTAACTCCAATTGGATGATGTTTGAAGATACAAATGCGGGACTCCATCTACTTCTTCAAGTCACACTTGATATTCTTCTCTTTATTCTTATTCTTCTACAAGATTCCAATAGGCCCAAAGCCCTTGGACAATGCTTCTTCTTCTTCTTTTCTTCATTTCTTCAACCTTGAAGCCAACACATGGTCCAAGCGATGCCAATGGACAAATCCTACAAGTGCATCTCAATGCAACCATTAGCACATAGAGATTGTCATTAATTACCAAAACCACACATGGGGGCCCACATGCTCTTTAAATCCCCCCCAATTTTGGTAACTGGTGACAATACCTTTGAGAGGGTTTATATAATGAATTTAACTAATAAAATGGTAGCACCAATAACAAATACTACACAAGTATGTGATATTGGTACCACCACCATATATAGAGCAAACTCCCACACAATCTATGCATGTGTGATGAACTTGAATTTCATTGTATATATTGTCAATCATTATCATTGATGGAGTTTCCTCTATATAAACCACATGCTAAGCAACATAAAGACGCAAGAGCATGAAAGGCAAATGCTTAAGAACAAACTCAAAGCATAAAGCAACTTCCCTTAAACCCTCTAAAACTTCTCCCCCATTGGCATCGATTGCCGAAATGGGTGACAAGTTTTAGAAGGCCAATATAGTGATAGTTCCTCCAAAGGTGTGCATTCGCACATATCCAATGATGAATACTTGGGAGGAAGTAGAACTATATTGAGGACCCGAAGATTTCCAAAGAATTAAAAAAGAAGCATCAACAAATGACGCAAGCAATCACAAGATCCGACAAACCAATTGAAAACAACAAATGAGTCCAAAATGGAAACAACAAGATATTATGATAAGATCAAACGAGTATTTTAAATAAAAATAGAGAAGCTCCCCAAGATTTGTGCACAAATAGAATAGTTGCATTTGAATACATCATGCACAAATATGGAATCCTCGCTCATCCAAATTCATTTAACAATACAAGGCATGAGAGAACAACTATGAGTGCCCAAAGATGCAAATACAAGAGGCAAGAACTCATTAGCAAATCAATTTGGAAGCCATCGAAGCATCAAAAAGAAATAGAAAGGTGGTCGCCAAGGAATAAAATCTCAACGAAAAATATCTTCTCTTAAGTGTATACGTTTCTAAGTGGAAAACATCACAAAGACATATTCCCACAAGGAAACAAGCACACAAAAAGATGGACAAGAAAGCACATGAAAACAAAAATGAAGTCACAACATATACCAATATGATTTTTGCTTGAAAGCATGGCCAAAGGCATAATATTATCTTATTGTTCATTAATGAGCTTCAAACACCAACACACTACATATATTACAACTATCACCAAGGGAAAAGGAGATAGTTGTAATATATGGAGAATGGCAACAAGAACCACAAAGGAAAAATCAACTTGCAAAGTCTCACTATTGCACATGAGAGAATCTGAGGAAAATATAGGCAATGAAATTGCTAGATTTACATATTAAGGATTGGTGAATCATATGTATGATTTTGTATAGTCCCTCTAATATGCACTCATCTCAATTTACTCACATTTGCAATAAGAGTTTCTAATAAGACGAAAACACAAACAATAACATTTGCAATTACAAGAGAGATCATGCCACGAAGCAACCTACAAGAGGTTGGAAAAAATATGTGTATGGATGAGTAAGGGATACTTGTTACCGAGATATAATTGGTAGGATGTAGAGGATAAGCATTCGTTGATCATCCTAGCTTGTCTCCATTGGACATGTAGACACCACTTCTTCCTCATTTGAGAGACAAGCATACAATATATCACCAATGTACCTAACACATATTAAGTACAAAATGGTCCCAAAACATATTGGGTCCAAAGTAGTTAGTGCAACTATAATACATAGGAGAGACTCCACGAAAATATGTGCATATATATATGAACTTGAATTTCATGCACAACTTAGTCGATGGGATTTGGTGAAGTTTCCCCTATATATTGGATCAAAGAAAGCAAGCATGCCATAATATAAACATGTAGTAAATATGAATGCATAAGGCTTTCAAGAACCAATAAGGGGATATAATTTGAACAAAAACACCAAGTAAATCGAGATGTCACACATAAGAGTGTGACACGACAAAAGGTGTCGAAATTGTATCAAATAACCAATTCAAGACATGAATGATCACAAGTTCAACAAATGAACAAGACCCATAAGTAGTACATTATATAGAATTTTGCTTTTGAATGCAAAATGCACACAAATGGGATCATCATTAGTAGCTACATTAAATAAAACACAAGAGGATACCAAAAAAATAAGAAGATCCATAAGAGGCAAGGAAAGCTTGGGAGATAACACAAAACATTTTCTTGGCAATTTATAGAAAAATTAAGCAAAGGCCAAAGTGAATATGATCAATAAATTCTACCAGAAATCTAGTACTAATTATCCAAGGACAAGAAGTATTGGGAATAATCTTCCCAAGGTAGTTCACAAGGATATCCAAGATCATATTCACACTAAGAAGCATATAACAAAGTATAAGAATTAAGCTTTATGCTTCAAATGAGATTCTTGGTAGCTTCCAATAGTCACACAATCACTAGTGATTAGAGTAACTTGATGCTAATGGTTTCCATGTGGATATAGAGATACAAATATGAGGAAACACATACCAAGAAACACTCTCACAAACAAGATCCAAAAGATGAGAAACAAAGGCATTGAACTTGTTTGAGCAAATGTGTCATATAGGAGCTAGATAATTATCAATATCAATTCTCAGTGACACAATCTCGAATTTTTACATTTTCTAGGCTTGTAATATGCACTAAGAATATGACTCCCCCATAATGTGATAAACAATAAATCTCAACACGAGGCAAAATAATCCAAATAGAGATAATTAATGGACATTATAGAACTTAAATTTCTCATGAGAATCATACCACATAGAGACTATATAATATTGCTAAATCACTACTAAGTGGTATTCCTCATGTACACACATGTTTAGGATTGTGGAATGCCTAAGCATAACAGTCCCCCAAAATGGGATAGTCCATTAATCTCTCACAAGAGCCAAAAAGATATCAATTGAATTCAATAATAGCTTCAAAACAAGAAACACACATACATGGTGTGCAAACCAACAAACACAAATAAACTTGATAACTCAAGATAAGTAAGTGGTAAGCACAACATATACAAAAACATGTAAGGTACAAAACCAACACATGCACAAGGGGCAAGTAACTTTCAATGTAATGAGTTAAGCACATGTTACTGCAAGGAGGAACATTGGAAATATAATAGAGGCAATATAATCCACATGACTTGGCTTGACAGATATAATAGATGAAGATCCCTCAATTCTTCATGATCAAACCAATTCTCCAATGTCCTCCAAAATCACCTATTGATCAAGTTTTGACTTGTTGGTCCCCAACCAAGTTGGGTCCTAAGAAGTTAGTCATAATAGGCTTGGCAACCCAAAAGGTTCTTTTCTTGACACCACATTGAGCACCAACAAATTTGGCAAACACATTGTTAACCTCATCCTTACGAAGAGAATAAGCATCATCAATCAAGATAGGGTTGGATGAGGAGATACCACTAGTGCATGAGGAAGAAATGTGCCCCTTCTCACAAAAAATGTAGCAAGTTCTTGTCTTGCTTACTTTCTTCTTAGGTGATGCCACAACTTGAGGAAGAGCTCGAGTAGTCCTCTTAGGAAGAGGCCCATCTACAACTTCAGGTAGAGCTTGAGGCCGCTTCCCTTGTTCCTTCACACCAAGAGGATTGTTATTCAATGTGTAAGATCTAACATGATGCTCTTTTTCCTTGCACTTGAAGCAAACAATGTTGGCCAAATACTTTACTTGATCTTGGCCATTCTTATTGTTGCCCTTGTACTTCAACTTGATAGTAGACTTGTTCTTTATATTGTAGTTGAATCCAAGTCCACTCTTGTCATTGGGGGATTTTTCCACACTCAAGATGTGGTTGAGTGTGGCATTTCCTTTATGACCCCTTTTCAAGTCATTCTTCAAAGAAGTGACTTGAGCCTTGAGCTTCTTGTTTTCCTCTACATGGTTAGTGTCAACAACAATAGTAGAGGAAGTAGATGCTACATTGTTAGAGCAACAAGGCACGAAATGCAATTCATCACAAGGTATAACATGGTTATGCAGAGATGAATTACAAGGACTAGCACATGGAAATATCACATTAGGAGTAGAAGTAGTGCTAATGTACACATGAGGCCCACTAGATGTTACCTTTGACAAAATGGCCTCATGAGCTAACTTTAGCCTATCATGGGAGACTAGAAGATCCTCATGCGAGCTTGAGATCTTAACATGAATTTCTTCCAACTTCCCATATTTGCTAGTTGGCAAAGCAAGTTGAGCCTTTAGCTCAAGATTCTCCTTCAAAATAGATGCTTTACAAGAAATAGAGTTAGTAGCAAAAGCATCATTATTAACTCCAAGAGGTGAGGGCAACTTGGCAAGCTCTTTTGAATATGAAGCTTTAAGTTGCTCATGCGACTCGGTGAGTTTGATGAGCTCACTCTTAACGACCCGAGAGCCATTTTTGAGGTGCTTAAAATCCTCAACAATTTTAGCATGGGAAAATAAAAGTTCATAATTTTTAGTTTTGAGAACATTTGCCACGACAAGTTCTCTATCATGGTTTCCTTTACTCTAGATAATTCTAGAGTAAAGGTCTCCTCAAGAGATTCCTTGGTAGTTTATTCCTCTTTAAGGGAGCTCTTTAGATAGGCAATATCATTAGCATAATCACGCTCATGATCATTCTTTTGATATATGATATTTTCTTGCTCCTCAATAAGTTTCTTGCCCTTAATAGCACAAGACAAAATTGCAACAAAGTTGGAGCAAGCAATTTTATTTTTATGAAGAGCGGTAAAGACAATCTCTCCCATCTCTTGAATAGATGCAATATCATAATCAACAAGATGATGATGATCATCATCACAACCATCAACAACATCATCATCATCATGATGAGATACAATGGGATCCGAAGAGGTTACCTTTTTTCCCTTAGCCATAAGATATATGTGAGAACTGGAAGAAGGTGATGATGAGTTTGTATTTGTAGCTCCATTCAAAACATTATCCTGTCCCATAGAATCTTTGTTTTCCTCTACATGGTTAACAATACAAGCACTAGAGGAAAAATAAGCATTTTTATCATGGCAACAAGACAACACAAGCATATCATCATAAGATTTATTCAACTTATTTCTACAAGATATACAAGGACTACCAACACAAGCATATGAGGAGTTTTGAGTGCTACAAGTGTTAGAGCCCAAAGATAGACCATTGCAACTATATAGAGATGACGGATTATCAATAGTAAGCTCACTATCCAAATTGCAATTTCTATCACCACTCACCATATCATTACCTTGTGAAAAATCACATGTTGGTGAAGCGGTAGAAGGTGATAACTCATCACGGCTGGAGGTGGAGGGAATATAATCATCCTCAATAATGTTGGACCCATTATATTTGTCTTGAAGTTTGGTCCATATCTCGTGAGCACTCTGATAAGGCATGATTGAAGAAATAACTACATTTCTCACAACAAGTAAAAGCATTTTAGTAGCTTGAGCATCTATATAAGAGTTCATATTCTCCTCTAAAGATTCGTTTTGGGGATCCATAGGAGAAGAGAAACCCATATATAGAAATCCCTCAATAGATGGGTGAATGTCCCAAAAGTAACCTAACATGCGAGATTTCCAAACCCCATAATTTGTGCCATAGAATATATAAAAGGAATCATGCACTACTTCATTAGACGGCATCTTTACTCTCAAGGCGGTGAAGCCTAAAAGCAAGAGACCTCGCTCTGATACCAATTTAAAGATCACGGATGTCGCCTATAGGGGGGTGAATACGCAGTTTAAAACTTTTACGAGATGGGCTTAACAATGGCGGAATAAAACTATCATTTTCTTTTGTCAAGCACAAAGCCTAGATATACTAAGTTTCACCTATGTGCACCAACAACTTATGCTAAGCAAGACAAGCAACAATGTGATAGCAATATAGATTACTTCAAGCACGAAGGCTATCATAATGTAAAGTGCATAAGTAAAGATCTCGGGTATAGAGATAACCGAGGCACGCGAGGACGACGATATTTTACCAAGTTCCTCCCAACAAGGGAGTACGTCTTGTTGGAGGGGTGGGCAGTACTAAGACTACCAATGCCACAAAAGGCCTCACCCTATTCTCCCGAGCACCCACCATGCGGCAAGCACCCGTTCCACTATGGGACACTTGAGGGCGGTCATCGAACCCGTACAAGATTGCGGCTATCTCCACAACTTAATTGGAGGCTCCCAATAATTACCACCAAGGCCTCAATCTTGGGGGAGCTTCACAACTTAATTGAAGACCCCAAGAACACGCCACAAAGGCCACACAACCTTCTAGGGTTCCAAGAACCCAAGAGGGACAATATTCTTGATTTAACCAACCAAATCCTCCGTAGAGAACTCAAACCGATGCACCTAATGCAATGGCAAGTCCTTCACTCTCAAATTCCACCAAAGCTACAAAAGCTATTGGGGGAATAGGAGAGGAAGAACACAAGAGGAAATCCACAAAATAAAACCCAAGATCTAGATCCCAAGATGTTCACCTTACATAGAGGAGAGATGGATTGGTGGAGTTGTAGATCTAGATCTCCTCTTTCAAATCCCCCAACAAGATTCAAGAAATATGGGAGGGACTGAGAGTATTTGCAAGCTCTTGAAGGTAGAAACAATGGAGGAGAGAGATAGAGAGCAAGCCACCAGCCCAAGGAGGAAGAAGGGGGGCTTTCATAGGTCCCCACGCGTTAGCTAGCCGTTGCAGAGCACTTACCCCGGAGTTCTCGGCCTTCAGGACCGGAGTCTCCGGCCCCCAAGTTCAGAGTCTCCGGGGTCTAGACTCCGGCCAGGACTCCGGGCGAGTTCCAGATGCTCCTAGTACACTGATGTCTATGCACTTCTATTCTTGTAGACAGTTGTTGGGCCTCCAAGTGCAGAGGTTTGTAGAACAGCAACAAGTTTTCCCTTAAGTGGATCACCCCAGGTTTATCGAACTCAGGGAGGAAGTGGTCAAAGGTATTCCCTCTCAAGCAACCCTGCAATCAAGATACAAGAAGTCTCTTGTGTCCCCAACACACCCAATACACTTGTCAGGTGTATAGGTGCACTAGTTCGGCGAAGAGATAGTGAAATACAAGTGGTATGGATAATTATAAGTGGTAACGGTGATAGAAAATAGCTTGATGGCGTGGAAAAGACTAAAGGCAAACTGAAATAAAGATGGAAGCAAACAAACATGTAACAGATCTAGTTGCAAACAATGTTTCAATGCTTAGAAACAAGGCCTAGGGATCATACTTTCACTAGTGAACACTCTCATATAAATATATTATCTTCATGATACTACTCTTAACTACTCTCCAGTTGGACACTCTAATCCATGGTAGGGCTATAACAGCACTCCTCAAAGTAAGCCTTTCCCATCTAGATAACCCCACATTGTTGTTGGAATTATGCCCTAGAGGCAATAATAAAGATGTTATTATTATAATTCTTGTTCATGATAAAGTTTATATTCCATGCTAGAATTGTATTAAGCGGAAACATTAATACTTGTGTGGTTTGTGAACAACACCGTGTCCCTAGTACGCCTCTATGGACTAGCTCATTGATCAATGATGGTTAAGGTTTCCTAACCATAGACATGAGTTGTCAATTGATAATGAGATCATATCATTGGGAGAATGATATGGTGGACAGACCCAAACTAAGCGAAGCAATTAGATCGTGTCATTGTGTTCATCTTTGCGAAGCTTTTCCTATGTCAAATATTGTATTCCTTAGACCATGAGATAATACAACTCCCTGGTATCGGAAGAAAGCTTTGAGGTCATCAAACGTCATCCTATGAGAGGGTGATCATAAAGGTGTCTCTCAGGTGATCAGAAAGTATCTGTTGGGTTGTATGTATCGAGATGGGATTTGTCCCTCCCAAGTCAGAGAGATATACTTCGGGCCCACTCGGTAATCGATATCGACACCGCTTGCAAGCATGTGGTTAAGGAGTTAATCACAAAGTGATATCGGATTACGGGCGAGTAAAGTACTTGCTGAGCGAGATTGAACTAGGTATGGCGATACCGACGATCGAATCTCGGGCAAGTAAAATATCGCGAGACGAAGGAATATATATATGGGATTGATTGAATCCTGGCATCGTGGTTCATCCGATATGATCATCGATGAATGTGGGAGTCAATATGGGTGCCCATACCCGCTGTTGATTATTGATAGAAGATCATGTCGCATATTCTCGAACCAGCGGTCACACATAACGTGTCTCGGCTAGGATAGATTGGATAATTGGTTTATGAATTTTGTTGAGTCTCGGATGGGATCCGGGATATCACGAGAGGTTCCGGAATGGTCCGAGAATAAGATTCATATAAAGGCGTGCAGTTTTGGAGTTCGGAATAGTTCCGGGTTAATCGGTATTGTACCGGAAGCTTCTAGAACCTTCCGGAAGGGGGCCAACGTGGTCCCACCTTCCGGGAGGGGGCATGGGCCTATGAGGGAGTGTCCTGGCCGCATTGGGCCAGGGGCACAAG
This sequence comes from Avena insularis, assembly GCA_023614405.1. Lineage (NCBI taxonomy): Eukaryota > Viridiplantae > Streptophyta > Magnoliopsida > Poales > Poaceae > Avena > Avena insularis. Next base: position 570,546,557 of record CM042686.1, read on the forward strand.
GCCCCATAGGGCCCAGCCGATCCTAGAGAGTTTAAATCGTTTAAACTAGAGATAAGATAAGATAGGATTTCTAGATAAGGGAGAGTTTAAATTGTTTAAACTAGAGATAGGCTTGGAGGAGAGGCTAGGGCTGGCCGCACCCCCTATATATATAGAGGTATGGTGCGCCCCCTCTCACACTCCCCTTACATCTCCCTCCAAGCCCTAGTAACCCTGCTGCCTTCCTCCCTCCCTCCCATTGCTTGTGTGGCGAAGCCTGCGGCGAAATTCTCCACCATATACACCACGCGTCGTCTTTGTAGATCCAATCCATCTCTCCACCATACTTGCTGGTCCGAGGAAGGAGGAGGCGTCGAGGTCTTTGCGTGTGCATCTCACGGAGGCATCGCCACTTGTGGTGCTAGATCGGATCGGATCGCGAGGAGGAGAAGCGATGCGACTACATCACCCACGTTACGAGCGTTCATTGTCTTGAATCTTCAAGGGTATGAAGATCTAATGCAATCTCGGTCGTTGTTTGCATCTCCTAGATGAGATCTTGGCTTTCCCTCTGTTAAGCTTAGTAGAAATTTTTGATTTACTATCTTGCGAAACCCTTGATGGTATCGAGCTAGATCTATGCGTAGATGTGATTCACGAGTAGAAACGCAACATGGTTGTTCTTGGCGTTGATGTTTTCTGTTGTAAGCCTCTTGTTTGTGTTCTTCTTATGGCGGCGGGATAGTGAGATTGAAGCGGTCCAGGCCAACCTTACGCCGACGTCGTTCATGAGACCTCACGACTTGACGTGTGGCTTGTACCACACATGCGGTGGTGGATGTCAGTTTCTCTCACTATAGTTGTCATGGGATTAACACCGGAGTTTGGCAACCATAATATCACCGTTGTGGCTTTCCGTAGGTAAGAATCGTTCTTAGCATCTACTCCCATGAGCCACGTAAAACATGCAACAACAAAGTAGAGGCGTCTAACTTGTTTTTGCAGGGAGTGTTTTCTGTGATATGGTATGGCCCAAGATGTGATGTGTATATTGTATGCGATGATCATGTTTTGTAATGTTTCACGACTTGCATGTTGATGAGTACACAACCGCAGAGCCATATGGTTGTCTTTATAATTGTGTATGACCTGCGAGTCAACTTCTTATCGCCATGTAATAGCTTTACTTTATCGCTAAGTAGTTAGCAATAGTTGTAGTTGCTATTCATGGTGGAGGCAATCATGGTGGAGTGATGGAGATCATGCCGGAACGCACAAGATGGAGATCATTGCGCAAAGATTGGCTATACCATGTCACATAAAGTTATATGCATGTGATGTTTATCCTTTTATGTATCTTATTATGCTTAGATCGCGACGGTAGCATTATAAGATGATTCCTCATAAAGATCAAGATAAAGCGTGTTCTCCCCATGTATGCACCGTTCGAAAGTTAAATGTGTCCAAGCATCACGTGATGATCGGTGCTATAGACTCTCGCTCACATACAAGGTGCAAGCCAGTTTTGCACACGGAAATACTTGGGTCTAACTTGCGAGCCTAGCATGTCTGAGACATGGCACAGGAACACAAGAACCGAAAGGTTAAGCATGAGTCATATGAATGATATGATCGACACTTTGTTGTCCACCATTGAAACCACATCTCTTCACGTGATGATCGGATTAGGTGTGGTGAATTTGGATCGTCTTCACTAAACAACTTGAGGGATGTTGAATTTAGTGGGAGTTCATCTAGTAATTTGATTAAGTTGAACTATTTATCATGAACATAGTCTAAATTGTACTTGCAAATACTGTATATCACATGGCCAAGTCCAACTTCAACTTCAACGTTTTTGCTGAGAAAGAAAAGCTTAGAAACAATGGGTCTAACTTCACCAACTGGTTCGCAATCTAAGAATCATTACATGCAGCGGACAAAGGACTATGTCCTTGAGAAAGCGTTAGGTGACACCCTAACTTAAGCTACGGCTGATGAGAAAGCTGTCTATCGATCGCAAGAAAGATGATTATGGTGTGATTAAGAGCACCATGTTGTTTGCTATGGAACCGGAACTTCAAAATCGTTTTGAAAACTATCCCGGGCCCTTTGAGATTCTCGAAGAGTTGAAAACCATGTTTCAGACTCAGGCCCGTTACGAGATATGAGATCTCGAGAAGTTCTTTAAGCGCAAGATGGAGGAAGGGAGTTCCGTTAGTGAGCACGCCATTAAGATGTCGGGCTACACTCAACATTTGAGCAAGCTGGACTGCAAGATTCCAGAGGAGCTCAAGATTGACGAGGTTGCAATCACTCCCTCCCAGCTACAAAAGTTTTGTAGTGACTCATAATCAGATTGGTTCCATCACGATCACCGAGCTCTTCGCAAAGCTGAAGGCTGCGGAGGTGGACATCAACAAGGATAATCATGTGTTGATGGTCAACAAGCCCTCCTTTAAGAAAGGTAAAGGTGCAAAGAAGCCCTTCAAGAAAGGCGGCGGCAAGCGCGTTGCCCCTACTGAGAAGAAGCTCAAGTCTGGTCCTAAGCGGACACTGAGTGCTTCTATTGCAAGGACAAGGGTCCTTTGGGCGCAACTATCCGAAGTACTTAGCGGACAAGAAGGCTGGCACCATCAAAGGTATATTTGATATACATGTTATTGATGTTTTCCTTACTAGCCCTCGTTGTAGTGCACAGGTATTTGATACGGTTCAGTTGCTAATATTTGTAACTCAAAAGCAGAGCTACGGAATAGCGCTTCTGCGAGGGATGAGGTGACGATCTGGCGTTGGCAGCGGATCAAGAGTTGATGTGATGGCCGTCGCACGCTCTCCTTAGTTTTACCTTGGGATTAGTTTTAAACCTTAATAAATGTTATTATGTACTGCGTTGAGCATGAACATTATTTCGGATCGTGTTTATTGCAAGACGGTTATTCATTTAAATCGGAGAATCATGGTTGTTCCATTTATATGAGTAACATCTTTTATGGTCATGCACCTCTTGTGAGTGGTTTATTTCTTCTAAATCTCGAAAGGGATGAAACACACATCCATAACATTGAGGCTAAGAGATGCAAAGTAGATAGTGATAATACTACTTATTTGTGTATGTCGTCTAGGTCATATTGGTGTAAAGCGCATGAAGAAACTCCATTCGATGGACTTTTGGAGTCTCTTGATTTTGAATCATTTGACACATGCGAACCATGCCTCATGGGCAAGATGATCAAAACCCGTTCTCGGTATGATGGAGCGAGCAACGGACTTGTTGGAAATCATACATACCGATGTATGCGGACCGATGAGTGTTTGACGGCGTGGTGGATATCGCTATTTTCTCACTTTTACCGATGACTTAAGTAGATATGGGTATATCTATTTAATGAAACATAAATCTGAAACGTTTGAAAAGTTCAAAGAATTTCAGAATGAAGTGGAGAACCATCGTAATGTAAAGATTAAGTTTCTATGATCCGATCGTGGGCGAATATTTGAGTTATGATTTTCTCACGCATCTCAAAGCAAGTGGAATCGTTTCACAACTCCATACCGGAACACCACACAATATGGTGTGTTCGAGCAGGAATCGAACCCTATTAGATATGGTCCGATCGATGATGTCTCTTACTGATTTGCCATTATCATTTTGGGGTTATGCATTAGAAACTGCATTCACTTTAAATAGGGCTCCATCTAAATCCGTTGAGACGACACCGTATGAACGTGGTTTGGTGCTAAACCTAAGTTGTCGTTTCTTAAAGTTTGGGGATGTGAAGCTTCGTCAAGAAGTTGATGCGGACAAGCTCGAACCCAAAGCGGAGAAATGTGTCTTCATAGGATACCCTAAGGAAACTATTGGGTATACCTTCTATCACGAGAACCGAAGGCAAAGTGTTTATGCAAGAACGGTTCCTTTCTTGAGAAGGAGTTTCTCTCGAAAGAAGTGAGTGGGAGGAAAGTAGAGCTAGACGAGGTTATTGGACCTTCTCTTGAATTGGAGAGTAGCGCAGACCTGAAATTGTTCGGTGCCGCTGCACCAACAATAGAGGAAGCTAATGATAAGGATCATGAAGCTTTGGGACGATGTCTTTGTTCTTTGACGTCGCAGTCGACAAGGTCGCGTGCCCCTCCGAGTGGTCGGCAACCTGTCTTGGTCTTGTTGGTAGAAGATAGTGAACCTACGAACTATGAGGAAGCGATGATGAGCCCAGACTCTGAGAAATGGCTGGAGGCCATGAAATCCGAATTGGGATCCATGAGCGAAAACCAAGTATGGACTTTGGTGGACCCTCCTAGCGACCGAAAGGCCGTTGAGTGCAAATGGATCTTCAAGAAGAAAACGGACGCGGATGGTAATGTTACCGTCTATAAAGCACGGCTTGTCGCAAAAGGTTTTTGACAAGTTCAAGGTGTTGACTACGATGAGACTTTCTCTCCCGTAGCGATGTTTAAGTCCATTCGGATTTTATTAGCAATTGCTGCGTTTCATGATTATGAAATATGGCAAATGGATGTCAAGACTGCTTTCCTCAATGGCAACATTGATGAAGAGTTGTATATGATGCAACCCGAAGGTTTTATCGATCCTAAGGATCTTGATAAAGTATGCAAACTTCAGCGTTCCATTTATGGGTAAGCAAGCATCTCGGAGTTGGAACCTTCGTTTTGATCAAGTGATCAAGAGCTTTGGATTTGTTCCAAATTGCTACGAAGCTTGCATCTACAAGAAAGTGAGTGGGAGCTCGGTGACGTTTCTGGTACTATATGTGGATGACATATTGATTATTGGAAATGACATCAACATGCTTAACGATGTGAAGAGTTATTTGAACAAGTGTTTTTCAATGAAAGACCTAGGTGAAGCTGCTTATATATTGGGCATTAAAATCTATAGAGATAGACAAAAGGCGCTGATAGCTTTAAGCGGTACATACCTAGACAAAGTTCGAAAAGGTTCGAATGGATAAGGCATTGAAAGGTTCATTGCCTATGTTGTCGAGTAAGATATTGAGCAAGGCTCGGTGTCCATTCTGATGAAATGATAGGGAAGCTATGAGCAAAGTGCCTTATGCCTCGGCCATAGGTTCCATCATGTACGCCATGCTGTGTACTAGACCGGATGTGTCCAAGGATGATTCTAAATCTCAGACAGGATACGTGTATATTTTGAATGGAGGAGCTGTGAGCTGGAGAAGCTGCAATCAAAGCGTGATCGCGGGATCTACAGTAGAAGCGGAATACATGGCTGCTGCAGAAGCGTCAAGTGAAGGAGTTTGGATCAGAAACTTCATCACTGAGCTTGGCGTGGTTCCAAGTGCATTGGACCTTGGAGATATTGTGTGACAACACCGCGCCATAGCACTCGCTAAGGAACCAAGATATCATCCAAAGACCAAGCATATCAACATAAGTTTCATATAATCCGAGATTATATAGCAGATGGAGATCTGAAGATTAGCAAAGTACATACAGATCTGAATGTCGCAGATCCATTGACTAAACCTCTTCCACGTGTAAAACATGATCAGCACCTCAGTGCCATGGGTGTGAGATTGTTGCCAAATGTAAACTAGATTATTGACTCTAGTGCAAGTGGGAGACTGTTGGAATTATGCCCTAGAGGCAATAATAAAGATGTTATTATTATAATTCTTGTTCATGATAAAGTTTATATTCCATGCTAGAATTGTATTAAGCGGAAACATTAATACTTGTGTGGTTTGTGAACAACACCGTGTCCCTAATGCGCCTCTATGGACTAGCTCATTGATCAATGATGGTTAAGGTTTCCTAACCATAGACATGAGTTGTCAATTGATAATGAGATCATATCATTGGGAGAATGATATGGTGGATGACCAAACTAAGCGAAGCAATTAGATCGTGTCATTGTGTTCATCTTTGCGAAGCTTTTCCTATGTCAAATATTGTATTCCTTAGACCATGAGATAATACAACTCCACGGTATCGAAGAAAGCTTTGAGGTCATCAAGCGTCATCCTATGAGAGGGTGATCATAAAGGTGTCTCTCGGTGATCGAAAGTATCTGTTGGGTTGTATGTATCGAGATGGGATTTGTCCCCAAGTCGAGAGATATACTTGAGCCCTCGGTAATCGATATCGACACCGCTTGCAAGCATGTGGTTAAGGAGTTAATCACAAAGTGATATCGGATTACGGACGAGTAAAGTACTTGCGAGAACGAGATTGAACTAGGTATGACGATACCGACGATCGAATCTCGGGCAAGTAAAATATCGCGAGACGAAGGGAATATATATATGGGATTGATTGAATCCTGGCATCGTGGTTCATCCGATATGATCATCGATGAATGTGTGAGTCAATATGGGTGCCCATACCCGCTGTTGATTATTGATAGAAGATCATATGCGCATATTCTCGAACCATGAGGTCACACATAACGTGTCTCGGCTAGGATAGATTGGATAATTGGTTTATGAATTTTGTTGGTCTCGGATGGGATCCGGGATATCACGAGAGGTTCGGAATGGTCCAGAATAAGATTCATATAAGGCGTGCAGTTTTGGAGTTCGAGTAGTTCCGGGTTAATCGGTATTGTCTGGAAGCTTCTAGAACCTTCGGAAGGGGGCCAACGTGGTCCCACCTTCCGGGAGGGCATGGGCCTATGAGGGAGTGTCCTGGCGCATTGGGCCAGGGGCACAAGGCCCCATAGGGCCCAGCCGATCCTAGAGAGTTTAAATCGTTTAAACTAGAGATAAGATAAGATAGGATTTCTAGATAAGGAGAGTTTAAATTGTTTAAACTAGAGATAGGCTTGGAGGAGAGAGGCTAGGGCTGGCCGCACCCCTCTATATATAGAGGGCTGGTGCGCCTCTCACACTCCTTACATCTCCTCCAAGCCCTAGTAACCTGTGCCTTCCTCCTCCTCCCATTGTTTGTGGCGAAGCCCTCACAGAAATTCTCCACCATATACACCACGCCGTCGTGCTGTAGATCCAATCCATCTCTCCACCATACTTGCTGGTCCGAGGAAGGAGGAGACGCCGAGGTCTGCGTGTGCATCTCACGGAGGCACCGCCACTTGTGGTGCTAGATCGGATCGGATCGCGAGGAGGAGAAGCAGTACGACTACATCACCCACGTTAAGCCGAGCGTTCACTTGGCGAATCTTCAAGGGTATGAAGATCTAATCCAATCTCTCTCGTTGTTTGCATCTCCTAGATTAGATCTTGGCTTTCCCTCTGTTCGCTTTCGTAGAAAATTTTGATTTACTATGCTGCGAAACCCTTCAATTGTCACCTTGAGCTCTAGATGGTTCCAACAAACACCACAATTTCATAAAGACATCCAACTCCAAATATAACTCATAACAAGTATTTATAATCTCTAGCCTAAGTGCCACCATGGTGTGCATGCTGTCACTTTCACACACATGCGGAGAGCAGAGATCTATTAAAGCACTTGAGTAGAAAGGTAGATCTACTTGATTACAAAGCTCATGATCACAATATGATCATGCATAGAGAGAGAGATGAACACATAGCTACCGGTAGAACCCTTAGCCTCGAGAGAGAACTACTCCCTCCTCATCATGGGAATCAACAACGGTGATGGATATGGTGGTGGAGATCGATGGAGATGGCTCCGGAGGCACTTCCCCGTCCCGGCGAATGCCGAGACTTTCTGTCCCCTCTCTCTCCCCTTCGGTGGCGGCGGCGCTGTGGAACTTTTCGTGGATTTCTGATTGACTACTAGGGTTTATGCATTAGGAGGCTTCTTATAGGCCAGAGGGCAAGGTCGGTGGGTGGCCAGGGGGCCCACACCATGCCTTGGCGTGGCCTAGGTGGACCCGCGCCTAGGGGTGGTGTGGCCATCCTGTGGCCCCTCTCCGTCTCGTCTTCTAGCTCCGTGAGTCTTCCGGTAAAATATCAACTTTGGCTTTTGTCCCGTCCAATTCCGAGAATATTCATTTTCTGACTTCTTGGAACCAAAAACAGCAAACAGCAAGCGACAACATGTGGCATCTTGTTAATAGGTTAGTCCAAGAAAGTGTATGAAAAGTACTCCAAAGTTGGAACAAAACATAAGAAAGTAGATAAAACCAAGCATGGAACATCAAAAATTATAGATACATTTGCAATGTATCATACACCCTCCGGAGTCTAGGCCGGAATTTGGGCTAGAGTCTCCGGCCCCCACAAAACTAGCAGAAACACCGATACAAAAACAATCATAACTTTTGCATCCGGACTCCGATTTTTATGATCTTGGGCTCGTTTAGAAGATAGTAACAAGATCTACAAGATCATGAAGGGAACCATCATAGTACATAAAGGTAGGATAGAATAAAATTATGAAGGGATTAACCTAGCTATAAAAGATAAACCGGTAAAACCTACAAATCAAAAACGTAATAGAGAATGCATATGAAATCTGTTTTCGATGAACTTGAGATTGTCATGGATGTTAATACAAGCTCTAAATCATCTCATGGATAAACCAAATAAGAACCAAGAAAAATAATGCCAAGTATGCAAAGGTTTGAGCTCTATCCGAAAGATATGATCAAGTTACTCACTCGAGAGCTCCTCTTGATAGTACGGTTTCCTATCCTATAAACCGGTCTCCCAACAACAACATGAGACTGGCAAAAGGGAAAACCTATCAATATAATACCTTTGCCTTGAGCAAACCACTTGAGCTTGATGTAGATGATCTTGTCCTTCTCAAGATGGACACCTTTCTTGATTGCTCTTCCTTGAGCTCGAATGATGAAGACTTGAAACATGCTCCCCCATACACCATGGGGAAACCTCTTCTTTGACCTTATATTCATAGATCCATGATCATCGAGGATGGCAAGCTTCAAGCATGAGATCTTTTAGAGATGGCGCATCTTGAGCTTGCACAACATTTCTTCTAACTCCAATTGGATGATGTCTTGAAGATACACATGAGGGACTCCATCTACTTCTTCAAGACACACTTGATCTTATTTTCTTTATTCTTATTCTTCTACAAGATTCCAATAGGCCCAAAGCCCTTGGACAATGCTCCTTCTTCTTCTTTTCTTCATTTCTTCAACCTTGAAGCCACCACATGGTCCAAGCGATGTCAATGGACAAATCCTACAATTGCATCTCAATGCAACCATTAGCACATAGAGATTATCATTAATTACCAAAACCACACATGGAGGCCCACATGATCTTTCACCACTTAATACATCATACTATTTTGGAGTTTTTTTTACGTAGTGTAAATCTTGTTTTGGATCATCCTACCATACCGCAAACTGGGGCCTACCCAAGTACACCTCTCGAGAAACCACAAGAGCTCAATTCTAGGGAGTTTAGTTCTCTCCTAAGATAAGAACGGATATGGTTGGACACCTAAAGTTCCATTATTTGAGCCCAAGAGTATCCTTGTAGCAACCGACTGAATTTCCTTTAAATGGCACAGACTTAATTACCACACTCATTTCCTTTGAATGGAAGCCTAAGACATTATGAAACTAAAAATAACATTAGCATCAGCATCATATTGCACTTGGTCGGTCGAATCCTAGATTTAAATTAATAAAGCACACCCCAACATACAAAGATTAGTTTAACAAACATAAGTACGACATGAACACTAGCTCAACGGCCATAGCCCCAACCCTGACCACCTACAAGAGTAACAGAGAGCCGAAGCTCCGACTAGTTCGACATACAGAACAAAAGAGCATGACGACATAGCATGTCCTGCGACATGATCAGGCTTTAAGGATGCCATCCATCTTCTTGAGCTCCGCGATCACTGATGACCCACAAGTATAGGGGATCGCAACAGTCTCCGAGGAAGTAAAACCCAATTTATTGATTCGACACAAGGGGAGCCAAAGAATATTTATAAGCCTTAACAACTGAGTTGTCGATTCAGCTACACCTACAAACAGTCTTGCTCATAGCAGTTTATCAGTAGCAACAGTTTTGTAGTAGCAATAGCAAAGTAGTAACGGTAGTAAAAGTAAAGACAGTAGTAACAATTGCAGTAAATAGTAGGATTAAAGCGCAGTAGGCATATGAATGGATGGACGGGCGTTGCATGGACAAGACAATTCATATAGAAATCAAAACATAAGGCATTTACATATATATAAGATAAAGCATTCAAGTACTAAATAATCATAGGCATGCGTTCCATATATAGTCATACGTGCTCGTAATGAGAACTTGCACAACATCTTTTGTCCTGCCAGCCCGTTTGCAGTGGGGCCTCAAGGGAACTACTGGCAATTAAGGTGCTCCTTTTAATAAAGCACCGAAGCAAAGCATTAACACTCCATGAACACATGTGATCCTCACATTAAATCCATTCCCTCCGGTTATCCCGATTATTGTCACTTCGGGGCCTTTGGTTCCGGGCAACAATATGTGTATACAACTTGCAGGTAAGATCATAAACAATACTATAATCATGAATCAATAACATGTTCAGATCTGAAATCATGGCACTCGGGCCCTAGTGACAAGCATTAAGCATAACAAGTTGCAACAAAGTCAAAAGAACTAATAATAGATATTAGGCACCATGCCCTAACAATCTGATGCCATTACATGAACGATCTCATCCAATCCCTACCATCCCCATAGCCTACAGCGGGAGATTACTCACTCATGGATGGGGGAATCATGGATGGTTGATGGAGAAGCGATGGTGACGATGATGGCAATGATCTCCTCCAATTCCCCGTCCCAGTAGGGTGCTAGAATGGAGTTTCTAGTTTCGAATCGTGGTATCTGGTGGTGGCAGCGCAACAAAACTCTCTTTGGAAAAACGTCGAGCCCTCCTGGGTTTTTAGGTCAAGAGCCATCTTATAGGCGAAGAGGGGGCCGAGGGGGTGCCCGAGGCGGTCACACCCCTCCCAGGCATGGCCTGGGCTAGGCTGCGCAGCCAGGGGTGTGGTCTCGTGGCCCTCCTCCGTCTCGTATTCTGGCTCCATGAGTCTTCTGGTGAAATAGGATTTTTGGCATATTTTCCAAGATTTTTCCTGATGGTTGATTTTCTGCACAAAAACTAGACACCAAGGTAATTCTGCTGAAAACAGCGTCAGTCCGTATTAGTTGTATCCAAATCACACAAGTTTAGAGGAGAAACAATAGCAAAAGTGTTCGAGAAAGTGGATACATTTTGGACGTATCAACTCCTCCCAAGCTTAGCTTATTGCTTGTCCTCAAGCAATTCAGATGAAAACTAAAAGAAACTTTCACAAACACATTTGCTTCATAAGATGTATATATTCTCAGCATATGATCAAATACTTAGGCAATTCATAATAAAGAGTATGCAAATAAGTTTACCCAGTGGTCATGCAAACTATGAAGAGATTCCAACCCATTAATAATAAGCAACATGACACATAAGCATATGCAGGATTGTAGTGCTCATAACAAGATATGATAAAGTGGTATCTCGAATTTATTTGGAGCAAAACATAAATTCCAAGGCACCTCTGAAGTCTCAAGCGAAAACTAGAAATAAAAATATCAAAGATACAAGTGTCAAAGTTATGTCATAATTAACCGTGTTTTGGCACAAGCACATTACACTAAGAATGGCAGCTATGCTCTCGGAAAGGTGCTCAAATAATAAATGGTGACTCAACATAAAAGTGAAAGAACAAGATTTAAAAGTTTGAAAGGCTTCCAAATGCTGAAAGTATGGTACTCATTAGCTTTGAGCTCTCATTGCCCCTATCATAAGCATCTTTAGGTGATTAAGGTTAAAGTGAACAAATATGAGAATATGCTTGACAAGTTATAAGTTGAAATCTCATGACCCTTACTTACGAATACCGAACCTCATGCTACTCAACTTTAGTCACGAGTAAGTTCTTGTCATTATAGGTGCATGTGTATCATAGAGAACCGCCAACGGGGTACCCCTTACCCGATGATACGGAAGCATTCCCATATCAAAATGACAAGGCAAGCAGACAATGAGCATCTCGGCAATCTTTTTATTTGCTATTTGCATAGGTTTTTATTAAGGATGCTTCACAGATTGCTCACTATGGTTATGCTGCAAGTTTCCACCATGATTAGGCATGGCTTAGGCTAGCGGCCCAGGCGTTTCTCTAACACATATACAAACTCCATGAGCTTACAAGCTCCCCTTTAATTTCACACCACCAGGATCCATAAGCAAAAGAACATGATATCAACTAAATAAAGTGCAATGTTGAAAGCATACCCCATGGTAACATGGTTCTGCTAATTCACAACTTATAAAGCACAAGCATATACACAACATAGATAGGCACAATGGTTCAAGTTTATTAAGTGCAAGAAAAGTAAAGTGTGCCATCAAGTTTGTGAGAGCTTAACTAACTATTTTTATCATAAAAGCAAACATTCTTATTGGAAGAAAATAGAGCATAATAAACATGCAAGGAGTAGCAATAATGCTAATAGGTAGATATGGTGGACTCTTTTGGGAAACTTTGGTTTTAGGGAGTTGGATGCACGAGTAAAGCTTTTACTCAGCACAAGTGAAGGATAGCAATAGAAAGGGAGCGACAATCGAGAGACCAGTAACTGTCATAATCATGCTTGCGACAAGACAAAATTAATAGTGGCATAAAAGTGACACAAGAACTCTGAGGCAGAATAAATCATTGAGGCTTAACTGACCTTTTGTTTAGTCATATGCATGCGTGAGCATGTGCCAAGTCGATTCAAATAAAACATTCAGAGGAGGACACCACAATGTCATACCAAGTTATGAATAGAACAATGCAAGCAAACAGTTATATGACATGTTACAAACTATAATGGATTGGAAGTGATCATAAGTAGGCAAGGACCACTAAGTATCCATTAAATAACATACACCTTACATAAACAGACTAAGCATGCTCACAATGATGAGTATATGTACAAAACTGAAAAACAAATAGAGTTGGTTGCCAGCCTCTTACCACACCTCAAGTTGTCATTAATCTTCATTATTGCCCTTCACTTGTGTGGCTTGAATAATAACATGAAACCAAACTCCACTGAGGATTGCTGAACCCCTTTAATGAACCTCACAAGACCAAAGAAGAACAACAAATATTTTTTGGTGTTTTCGATTTTTAAAGCAAGAACCAAAAGGAAGATCAAGCAAAGAGAAATCTTTTTGGGTTTTTCGAATAATTAAGACAAAGCATAAAAGGAAGAAGCAAACCAAGGCTAAAAACATAAAGAAGCAAGCAAAGAGAAATAACGAAAATATTTTTGGTCTTTTTGCATTTTGGAAAGCAGAAATAAAGCAAGACTAAAAAGAAAACGAAACATGGATATATAAAGTGCCGACTGAACATGATATGTAGATGAGTGTGATGTCGGTGTATCTCCCCCCAAGCTTAGGCTTTTGGCCTAAGTGGGTATCAACCCCAACGCGGGTAGGAACTCCAAGCCGGCGGGTCATCATAAGAATGATCGTAGTTAGGCCCTTGCGAAGAAGAAGAAGCTCCCTAATCATAGGCAGGCTTCTGGTACGAAGACTCCCCCTCATTCGAGGGCTTGACTGAATCATATGTAACCTCCCTTCCAGTATCCTGCTCTTGCTGGGAGAGCTCCCCCAGATATGTATCGATCTCTTCCTCAGTGAGTGACCATCCTACCCTGGCTTCAAGGTTAAACAAAACAGGTGCAGGCAAAAGAACAACATGCTCGGACTTACCCCTTCTCCAACCAGCCTTGAGAAAGGTTATTTCATAAGACAAATCACTCAAATTATCCCAAGAAGAAACGAATTTATGTTGTATCATGGAATTAAGGTCAAGCCTCTCTATGGGAAACTGTAGGTCTAAAAGATGAGGCGCTACACCATGCAAAGCTAATAAACGAGAGGCGATGAGGCCTCCACAAATTCCACCTTTCTCGTGGTTAGCAGCAAGACGGAAAGCTATCAAGGCACCTAAATTATAAGTCCTATCTCGTTTTAAGGCAGCTGAGATGAAGGCTAGATCATATGAGGATAATGTACTAGCAGTTTTCCTAGCGAGAACGCACTTGGCAATAAAGTAGGCAAAGTATCGAATAGACGGGAGATGAATGTTACGAATTTTACCACTCTCCTTTGAGAAGCTGCTTCCTTGGCAAATCTCTGCATATGGGTCCATGAGTGGTATAGGCCACTCTCTAATCCTTTCACATGAACCCCACTGTGGTACTTTAATAGCTGCACAAAAATCATCAAAAGGGAGATCGACAGCTATATTGTAAATTTTGTAATGAACCATGTGGTTAGGCAAAGAGCAACTAAATCGAAAATCCTGCACCATAGACATAGTTAGTTTCACATATTGGTAGGGTTCATCCCCCAAAAAGTGCTCCAATCATGCATTAGCAATTAAAGTATGGAAATCTTGAGAAATCCCTGCAGCCCTCATGAATTCGGGGCATGGATATATAGAAGGAAAAAATTCCTCCTCATGGTGAACCTTCATAACTGCAGGCACCCTTAATTCATGTTGGTTGAGTTGGTGTTCATTCATCTTCTATTCTGAAATTTAAGACAACCATCATACAAGTGATTGCAAAGTGATTACATAATGAAAGGAACAACTTATAGGGACTTGTAAGAGGCCCAAACATGCATCAAAACAATTTTTCTAAGCATTGAACAAGCTTACAAGCTCACATGACCTGTCACCTACAGTAGCAAAATACTCAAGATATAAACCACTAATCACAAATCTACTACAAGTGGAGGAGTCACATACCGGAGAACAAATGCTCCAAATTTCAGCAGCAAAGATGGGTTGAGCAAGGAGATCGAAAAATCGCGAGGAAGAACAGCAAGAACGCGAGTATGAGCAATGAACTGGTGTTTTCTCAAGGGAGAGAAAGAAGTGGCAAGTTAGAGAGTAAGTGGAGGGCCAAGTGTGTCCACACCATGGCCAAGCGCGCCCCTAGTGTGGTCGCGCCACTAGGTGGTGTGCCTGCCTGGTGGGCCCCCGGGTCACTCCAGGTACTTCTCTGCCCCTTTTCACGTAAAAATTTAATATGAACTTTCTGGAAGTTTCAAGACACTTTATTTTTTAGCAATTTTTAGGTATTGACGAATGATTTTCTGGCAGAAAGATGACTTTGGAATGATGCAATAACAAAACAACACTAAAACTTCAGAAGTTCTAAGACACTCTAATATGCAAGCAACTAGCAACAGAAAAGTAAACTAAGTGAAAGCAAAAATTAAAATGGATAAAATAGAAGTAAGCGAAGATAATCATGGTGAAAACATTGTTTTGTTCATTAAAATCCCTTTGTTAACAAGGTTGATCAGGTCTTGTTACCAAAACAATTTTATATGAAACAAAACTTTGTATTCCACTAAATGGTTATGTTACCTCAACCTTGATAGCAATAGTCCCAATCATAATAGTTTCATATTTTTCTCGTGGTATGGGACAATATATTTCTCCAACTTGGATGCCCTCAATATTTTCAATTGAATTTAAACCATAATTCCTATCAATCTTCTTGGGGAAATAGACAGTATGCTCCTTTTCATTAACATTAAAAGTTACCTTTCCTTGATTGTAATTAATAACAACTCCTACAGTATTAAGAAAAGGTCTCCCAAGAATAATAGACATATTGTCATCTTCAGGCATTTCAAGCACACCAAAGTCAGTTAATATCAAGCAATTATGAGCCACTTGAACAGGAACATTCTCACATATACCAACAGGAATGGTAGTAGATTTATCAGCCATTTGCAAAGATATATCAGTTGGTATTAATTTTTCCAATTGAAGTCTCTTATAGAGAGAAAAAGGCGTAACACTAACTCCTGCTCCCAAATCACATAAGGAAGTTCTAACATAATTATTTTAAATAGAACATGAAATAGTTGGAATCCCTAGGTCTCCAAGTTTCTTTGGAACTTTACCATTAAAGGAATAATTAGCAAGCAAAGTAGAAATTTCCTCATTAGGGATCTTCCTTTTATTTGAGACAATATCCTTCATATACTTTGAATAAGGAGGCAGTTTAATAGCATCAGTTAAAGGAATTTTCAAAAATAAAGGTTACATCCACTCACAAAACTTATTATAGTGTTCATGTTCCTTCGACTTGTGTTTCTTATCAGGGAAAGGCATAGGTTTTTGGACCCAAGGCTCTCTTTCGCTACCATGTTTCTTAGCAACAAAATCTTCTTTAGTGTATTTAGTATTCTTAGTGTGTCTTTCAGGTTCTTCTTCAACTTTTTCTTTATCAGGAGCATCATTTTCCTCATTACCAGTTTCAGTTTCAGCATCAGAGACAGATATACTATTAGGATCCTTAGCAGGTTTAGAAGACTCTACAATAGTTTTATGTTTCTTTTTTCTTTTCTTAGGAGAAGTACCACTATTTTCAATTTGTTGAGAATCCTGCTCAATTCTTTTAGGATGCCCCTCAGGATATAGAGGATCCTGGGTGGCAGCACCACTTCTAGTTCTAATTTCATAGGCATGTTTTTCTTTAGCAGCATTCACTAACAAATCTTTTTGTACTTTAATAAGCTGATCAATTTGAGTTTGAACCATTTGGAAATGTTTAACAAGCATTTTAACATCATTAGAGGTTCTTTCCACAATATCTTTTAACTCAATAATATCTCTAGAGTTTTCCATCAAATGATTCTGCACTCTTTTATTAAAATTATCTTACTTAACAATAAAAATGTCAAATTCTTCTAAGCATTGATCAGGAGGTTTAGAATAAGGAATATCACCTTCATCAAAATGTTGGAGAGAGTGTACCTCAATAGTGGATGAGTGGGAGATTGGCTTACATAATTCTTCTATAGGAGGTAGATTCTTCACTTCTTCAGTTTTAATACCCTTCTCCTTAAGACATTTCTTAGCTTCCTCCATCACTTCATCATTTAGTTCAATAACTCCTCTCTTCTTTGGTGTTGGTGTTGGCTCAGGCACAGTTAACTCAGGTGTAGTTGTCTCAGGCGTAGTTGGCTCAAGTGAAGTCCAGTCATCATAATTCTTGCTTATTTTAGCCATTAATTCATCGGCTTCTTTGGGAGTTCTATTCCTGAAAACACAATCAGCACAACTATCTAGGTATGTCCTAGATTCTTCAGTTAGTCCTATATAATATATATCAAGAAGCTCATTCTTAGGTAATGGATATCCAGCTTGTGCATGAATCAAAACACAAAACCTTGCCCATGATTCAGGCAATATCTCCTTCTCTCCCTGTTTAAAATCAAAAAGTTCCTACAAAATGGCATGTCTAGTACTAGGAGGGAAATATTTCTGAAGGAAAGTACTAATCAAGCAATCAGGGCTATCAATAGATCCAGGAGGTAAATTATTAAACCAAGCCTTAGCTTCTCCTTTCAGTGAAAAAGAGAAAAAATTAGCAACAAAGTAGGTGCGCATTTTAATATCACCAGAAAATAGGCCACTCATGGTAGAAAACTCAGTCATATGTGCTACAACACTTTCATTCTTAGTCCCACAAAAAGGTTCTTTCTCAACAATGGTTATGTAAGATAAATGAAGAGAGAAATCATAATCTTTATCTTTAATGTTTATGGGAGATGTAGCGAACTTGTCATTAGGAGATAATTTGGGTTTTATAGTACGCCTCTCAAGGAGACTCTTAATAGCACTTTTACCATGAGTATTTTGACATTCTTTAATGAATTCATCATTCATTTCTATATATCTGTCTTCAATATCATAGCTCTCTATAGACTGAGGTGAACTGACAGGTGTAGCAGTGCCTTCATTAGGAGTTTCACTGTTTCCAGCTATAGTTCTAGCAATCGTAGCATCTAGGAATGGACCTGATGAACCACCCTTATCAAGCACAGTAGAAGCATCATAAGTACCACAAGTTTCAGATTCAGCAGAAGTAGCAGTATGTGTAGCATGTGTATGTGGTGGTGTAAGGAGCTTACTCATCACAGATGGTGAATCAAGAGCAACAAAGGTGTTCAGAACCGTACCTCTCCTTGTAGTGGATGGTAATATAGGAACCTTTCCATCACGAGACTTACCCATGATGAATGGATGGCAGCAAACAATAGTGATTCAAAGTGAACTTGATAAATAGAGCTATGCTCCCCGGCAATGGCGCTAGAAAATAGTCTTGATGACCCACAAGTATAGGGGATCACAACAGTCTTCGAGGGAAGTAAAACCCAATTTATTGATTCGACACAAGGGGAGCCAAAGAATATTTATAAGCCTTAATAACTAAGTTGTCAATTCAGCTGCACTTGAAAACAGTCTTGCTCACAGCAGTTTATCAGTAGCAACAGTTTTGTAGTAGCAATAGCAAAGTAGTAACGGTAGTAAAAGTAAAGACAGTACAAATAATATCAGTAAACAGTAGGATTAAAGCGCGGTAGGCATAGGGATGAATGGACGGGCGTTGCATGGACACGACAATTCATATAGCAATCAAGACATAGAACATTTGCAGATAAATAAGATAAAGCATCCAAGTACTAAATAATCATAGGCATGCATTCCATATATAGTCATACGTGCTCGTAAAGAGAACTTGCACAACATCTTTTGTCCTGCCAGCCCGTTTGCAGCGGGGCATCAAGAGAACTACTGGCAATTAAGGTGTTCCTTTTAATAGAGCACCGGAGCAAAGCATTAACACTCCGTGAACACATGTGATCCTCACATCAAAGCCATTCCCTCCGGTTATCCCGATTATTGTCACTTCGGAGCCTTTGGTTCCGGACAACAATATGTGTATACAACTTGCAGGTAAGATCATAAACAATACTATCATCATGAATCAACAACATGTTCAGATTTGAAATCATGGCACTCGGGCCCTAGTGACAAGCATTAAGTATAACAAGTTGCAACAAAGTTAAAAGCACTAATAATAGATATTAGGCACCATGCCCTAACAATCTGATGCCATTACATGAACAATCTCATCCAATCCCTACCATCCCCATAGCCTACAGCGGGGGATTACTCACTCATGGATGGGGGAATCATGGATGGTTGATGGATAAGCGATGGTGACGATGATGGCAATGATCTCCTCCAATTCCCGTCCCGGTAGGGTGCCAGAACGGAGTTTCTGGTTCCGAATCACGGTATCTGGTGGTGGCAGCGCAGCGGAACTCTCTCTAAAAAACGCCGACCCTCCTGGGTTTTTAGGTCAAGAGGCATCTTATAGGCGAAGAGGGAGGCCGAGGGGGTGCCCGAGGCGGCCACACCCCTCCCAGGAGTGGCCTGGGCTAGCCCGCGCGGCCAGGGGTGTGGGCCCCTCGTAGCCCTCCTCCGTCTCGTCTTCTGGCTCCGTGAGTCTTCTGGTGAAATAGGATTTTTGGCATATTTTTTGGGATTTTTCCTGATAGTTGATTTTCTGCACAAAAACTAGACACCAAGATAATTCTGCTAAAAACAATGCCAGTCCATATTAGTTGTATCCAAATCACACAAGTTTAGAGAAGAAACGATAACAAAAGTGTTCGAGAAAGTGGATACATTTTGGACGTATCAATCATTCAGTCCAGGGCACGTCTATCTCGTGGCTTGCTTAGCACCCTCCAAGACTGCAGATATACGGTAGTTTTAAATAGACAGTCAGCAGGATGAATAATAAAGTGACGCTCAATAGTTATTTTGTTCCTAACATTCCATAGAGGCCAACATAGAGCCGTGTAACAAAGCCAAACAATCCTACGCACTCGGACTCCAAGCTTTTGCGAGATCGCACAAAAGTCCCCAGCCCCTGCTGGATTCCAGTCGCATCCTAGATCTCCCTTATACACGCCCACATGAGTTTATCAAGGCGGCATTGGAAGAAGATGTGGTTCGAATCTTCGTGCTCACCATAGTGCATAGACAAACCTAGAGAAGGCCCCAACTTGGTCTGCTAAATGATCGTCCCACCCGCCATAAGAGGAACTTAAGCAAGCTCAGACAACATTTAAACAGGAAGAATCTGAATGGGAGTATAAAACGCTGGTCCAATGCGTGTGCGCGAGGGACGTCTGGTTCAGCTAATGTAACGGCCGTTCCTCTCGGGCCTAACCTGATCGGGATACCAAACCAGGCAATCAGTAGCAGGAAGTCTCCTCCTCACCTGACCAATGACGGTGGCCCATTAGAAGTACTCCCGCCCGTACAGCTGCTGCCCCGACGCCAGCGGTTGTCATGAGCTGGTCGTCGGCGTGCTGGTTGGTGGAGTCGAGTACCTCAGAGGCGGCCGCGCAAGGCTGGCAGGAGCCTGCTCGCCGCGAGACGATAGAGAGGCTGCGGCAGCGCGAGACGAGGGTGGATCACGAATCGCCGATACTGTTGTATCCCGTTAGCCGGTGGGCATTGCAATGCAAGGGATCGACAAAATGAGGAACAGATGAGAGAGAGGGAGGACTGATGAGTCGTATTTGTTTCATTTCGTTAATTATCACTCATGTTTCATTTCGTTTGGATTCAGATTGTTGCTCGATCTTGCCGCGTAGTGTGCTGCTAGAGGAACTGTACTTGTTTTATTAGCATCAATAACTTAATGGTAGTTTTTGACAGGCTAGCTGGGCGTAAATGCACCGGCTTGCCTTTTGATTAGTATAATTAATTTTAGACTATAGGCTCGAGGAGAGCTCAACTTTAAATTAATAAAACCACAACGTACAAGCACACAAACACACGACATCTACAAGGTCACCACAACCCGCGAACACACATACGCACCCAGGAGACACCCCACGAGTGTTCCAGGGACACATCACCATAGGTCACACGCCCCAAAGCACACCAATAGGTAGGAATGAAAGTGGAGCGAAAAGTTTCTGACTTTTTCGCAGAAAAACAAAAATAAAATGAAAATACGAAAACGAAAACGACAATATTTTTTTGGTGCAAACGGAAACAGAAATGGAAAAGCGTTTTCTGGCGGAACAGAAGCGGAAACAGAATTTCTATTTCCGTCTGCTATGGAATTTCTATTTTCGGGTTCAACTGACCCATTACATGACTTTATCAAGCCAAACTTGCAAAGCTACTCATCCTAGAACCGATGACCATGTAATCCCTCTATGCATTCGAGGAAGCTTCCATGATTTTATCTTTCCCTTATAAAACTAGCACCGTGTTATAATTAGTACACAATTTTGTTAGTTTTCTAACATGTCGGCCTCACGAAGATTGTTGTAGAGTTGACGTATCATTCGAACCGTCAACTCCATTGCCTCCCGATCCTGACATATAGCACTGGCTTTCACACCTGGAGATATATAGATATTTTATATAAAACATTAGCCGGGTGGGCCGGGAAGACCGTCTCAATAAAAAAAATATTGCGTAAATTCCACAAAGTCCAACAAAGTGTCACACACGCAATCGCCAGCACACTCCTAACTTGCCCCGATTGTCTACGGAGTAGTCTAAAGACATCAGCGGGGCACCTAGGGTCCTAGGCGCAGGATAGCAATTCCCTAACCATGCTCCACATAAATTCCGCCAAAGGGCAGAAGACGAAGATATGGTATGTGTCCTCATGTTTCCCACATAAGACGCATCTGCCATTAGAAGGACCCCCTCTGTGCCGAATGTCCAGTTCGTTGGTAGCCTCCGCCTCAGGAGCTGCCACACGAACACTCGAACCTTAAGAGGCACGACAATCCTCCAGATCTCCCCGTAAACTTTACTCAGGGTACCCTGGCAGAATTCACGGTATAGCGAACGGACTAAGAAACCACCTGATGCCTCTAGCATCCAGCGGAACCTATTCGAGCCACGAGATAACTGAGTCCCTTCCGTCTCTCTACGGAGATTGTCCCAGGCAATGTGTTCCCCAAAACCCAAAGCCTGCCTAAAACGGACAGACCAACCCTACGCCATCCATGCCTTGGCCACCGAGATCCCTAGTTCCTCAACAATGGCAAACAGCTCCAGGAATCTGTCCCTTAGGGGTCCCGGCCCCTGCCACCAGTCCTCCCAAAGTCTGGTAGATGTACCGTCCCGCATCTCCTTTTTTCCCAAGCAAAAGAGGTGTTTCACTTTTTGAATCGCATTTCAGAATTGTGACCCCGAGCGATTGGAATTGACCAGGAGGTATTTACCTTGAAGGTATTTAGCCCGGAGAATGTCCACCCACAACCCCTGATCCCCAGAGTAGAGCTTCCATATCCATTTAACCATCAGGCAAGCGTTCATGAGCTTGGTATCGGTGATACCTAGGCCTCCCCCAAGGCTTTCGGTTTACACACGGCCGACCACCTAATCCAGTGGTATTTTCTCTTCGCGTTGTTTCCCTCCCAGTAGAAACACGCGTGGGATTTGTCCATCCCCCGATGGACGCCATCCCCCAACAGATACACACCCATGGCATGGAGCGGCAGGTTCGAGAGACATGTGTTAATGAGCGTGAGCCTAACCGCCAGGGACATGAACTTCCCCATCCAAGAGCCTGCCCTCTTCGCCACCTTTCCTAGCAGAGGACCCCTATCTGCTGCCATCAGAGCCCTGTCACTGACCGGGAGGCCCAAATAAGTAAAAGGGAATGAGCCACGCTTACAGTTAAGTAAGTTAGCTACCCGCACCTCCTCCTCCTCACACTATAATTAATTACTAGATGGTAGCAGAAGTGGACAAATAACATGGAATAGAGGACAAGAGATCAGATGTGTCATCCGTCATATGCGTTTTGGGTGGTCAAAGTAGATTTGTCATACAAATTGTTGCTATATCTAGTTGTGTATGTAGAACGCTTGGACGTCTCTATTCATACTAGCTTGCTTTGGTTGGTTTATTTCTCTTCAATGTGATAAGCAATTGGTTTGCATATATATACAACTGTGGTTTATTTATTTAAGAATAAATTGTATGATGTACTCAGCTTGTAGCAGAATATGAATCGAATGCAGGCTCATGTTTGATTCGTCGTCCAGTTGTTTTACTATTCCTATTCAAGATGTTTTAAAAGATTTACCCCTTTGTCTAATCTACCCCTTTGTTTCATCAAGTTAACCTCAAGGAAGATGACACTGGTCTACGACTTGATTAGGGAGGAACAAAAGTGAAGCTTGTATAAAATAGGTCTGCTCATGGTTCCTTGTTACATGCTGCACTCTTTTGGGTTCCTGCTACTATATTGCATTATGTTGTTGTTTTATCACAAACCTTTTTTCCTGATGTTGCTCTCTAGCTGAAGTGTAGATCTGAAAGTTTATTACTCTACTCCGTTCCTCTTGATGTATGTATTGTTGATGGTAGATCAACCGGTTTATAAAGTGGTCCCGAAGTGCCTGGTTAATAGAATGCGCCCCTTGTTGGATGATATAATATCCCCTACACAGAGTGCCTTTGTTCCTAGTAGGTTGATAACTGATAATCCCTTGTTGGCATTTGAATGTATACACTACATTAAGCAGGAGAAGGACCCCACAAAAAGTTTCTGCTACAAGTAGGCGCATGCCAGGGTTGATTGGTCGTTCTTGAGGCAAGTGATGCAAAATATGGCAGATCAACCACTAGAATTATATCATGAGAGGAGAAAGAAAAGGAAGAGGGCAGCAACTGTTTTTTGTTTCAATAGTAGCCATAGCTCATCATATCTAATATAGGAGAAGGACCGTAAAACTTGGGAATTTCAGCGAAGAAGGCATTGATGGCTCAAAATGTATCGAGCTCATTGGGGAACCCCAAGACGAAGGTGTGATGAGCACAGTAGCAAGTTTTCTCTCAGTTATGAAACCAAGGTCATCGAATCAGTAGGAGCAAGGAAACACCTCCAAGGTGTTGTTTCCAACTTGGAATCCTGCATAACACAACCACAGAACTTTTCCCCCAACTTAGAGTGAGGTTGTCAATCTCATCGGTTTGCTGACAACAAAGGATTAAACGTATTGTGTGCAAGATAGTAATTGTTTGCAAAAAGTAAACAGAAAACAGTAAATAGTTATAGATTGATGGTAAAAGAATGGACCGGGGTCCATAGTTCACTAGTGGTGATTCTCCTTAAGATAGTTGACATGTTGGGTGAAAAAATTACCGCGGGGCAATTGACAAACATCGAGAAAGCACATATACTAATCATCTTGACTCCTATGAGATTTGATTGGGCATTACAACATTATACATAGACCGTAATCTAACTGCATCTATGACTAATAATCCACCTTCAGGTTATCATCCAAACCCCCTCTAGTATTAAGTTGCAAGCAACAGATAATTGCATTAAGCAAAGTGTGTAAAGTAAATAATACGATTGTTCTATGAACAAAGGATTGTTGTTTTCTCCCTAGTAGCAACAACACATCTAGTACCTTAGAGATTTCTGTCACTTCCCTAGATTACTAGAGGCATGAACCCACTATTGAGCATAAATACTCTCTCTTGGAGTTACTAGCATCTACTTGGCCAAGATAGCTACTAACAACGGAAAGCATGCAAGATCACAAATAACAAAGACATGATAGAATCAATAATCAATCTGAAATAGCATCTCAATATCCATCGGATCCCCACAAACACAACATGTAGGATTACAAATAGATGATCTTGATCATGAACGGAGCTCACAAGATCTAAACATGGTAGCACAAAGGAGAAGAACCAACCATCTAGCTACTACATGGACCCGTAGTCTAGAGATGAACTACTCACGCATCACACCGGAGGCAGGCATGGTGATGAAGAAGGCCTCCAGGGTGATCTCTCCCCTCCGGCAGGGTACCGGGAAGAGCTTCAGATCCCTTCCGGTCTAGGGATGGAGATGGCAGCGGCTACAGACTCTTTCGTGAAATTTTGATCGGGTACTTAGGGTTTTCGTCCCGAGGGCAATATATAGGCGAAGGGGCAAGGTCGGTGGAGCGTCAGGGGTCCCACACCCCTTGGTGGCGCCCCCTAGGCCGCACCGCCACCAGGTGTGGCCGCCCTGGTGCGCTACTTCGTCTCCCCTCTGGACTCCGTGTTTCTTCTGGTGAAATATTGACTTTGGCTTTTGTCCGGTTCAATTCCGAAAATATTTTCTTACTAGCTTTTTTGAAACCAAAAACGACAAAAAACAGGCAACTGGTACTATGGCATCTTGTTAATAGGTTAGTTCCAGAAAAAGTGTAAAAATACTCCAAAGTGTGGATAAAACATAAGAAAGTAAATATAAAACAAGCATGGAACATCAAAAATTATAGATACGTTTACAATGTATCAACATCCCCAAGCTTAACTCCTGCTCGTCCTTGAGTAGGTAAGTGATATAAATAAAAGAATAATTTTTGAGGTGACATGCACCATCACAATCTTGATCAAGGTATTTGTAAAACATTGATAGCTGGGATCATGATACTTTAACATAACATCGATCTTCCCCCGTTCGGGAGAGCGATGGAGATCACGCTCTCCCTCGCACGGCGTTTCATGATCCGGCTCCGGCCGGCTGGTCCCTTCGCGGCCCTAACGAACCCAAAGATAGAATTGGCCTTCATGGACTGCCGGGAGCTGGAGGCGCTGGTGTCCTCCATGTGCCCGGTCCTGACGGACCTTACTCTGCGTGTCGGACTCTTCGGCAGTGAGGATGTCTCCATCAGCTCCGCCTCTCTCAAGCGCCTACAATTCGAAGACACCTCCGTGGTCATCCAGCGGACGAGGTTGATGCCCCTGTGCTCGAAGTTCTTGATGCGTCTGTCCAATTCCACGCTCACATCTCGGCCCCGATGCTCGCCGACGCTGAGGTCAAGCGCCTGCACCGGTACCACTTCGCCGACAATGTGCCTCGTCTCGTCTCCGGCGGCTGGATATCAATCAGTTGTACCTAACTGCGGCAACGCCCCCTAGCACGCCGCAGCGGTTCGGTGCGGTTGGCGAGCTGACATTGTCTGCCTATATTGTAAGTCTAATTGGCTTCTCTCTATGAATTTCATTGACTGTTTGGGCGGCCAAGGTGTGTAGCTAAAAGTAGTTCTAAATTGTCTTTTTGGCTTTTTAAACTAGTGTCATACATTATGAGGATAGTTTCAAAATTAGAAAAATAGGGAACGTTTTAGCTACTTCTATCTTGCAGTGGGTCCCACCTAAGAAGTATTTGGCAACCACTACGATTGTAGCAAATTTAGCAATTTGGTATCTACACCTGTTAGTGTGTCGATTTGGCAAGGCATATGTTGTGGCTGCCCTGTTCGTTGATCCTGATTCGTGATTGTGCTTTTGATGTTTTCAGGGAATGACAGGATACACCAACTTCTTCAATGATGTAAACAATCTTCCCATGTGTGAGACCTTATTATCGGTATCGTTAACAGGGAATCACCATGGGTTTATACCAACCATGCTGCATCTCTCGAAGAGAAGCAATGGTATAAGGAAGCTTGTACTCGAGACATATACTAAAATGGTAATTTCTAAGGTTTTATTTATTTATAAGTTCTTGTCGACTGAAGCTCAAATATTTAAAACTTAGAAATAAAGGAAATAAATTTACTCAGTTTATGTTAGCATGCTGTGGGTGTACTCCCATTTATGATTTGAGAGGCTACATTGAACACCACAGCACAAATTACCTTGTACCTTAGCTCTTTGCACTAATGTAGTCATCGTATTTTGTTTAAAAATGTCAAACTTGACTAAACATTGTGTCTGCTTGTGTTTTTCAGAAAGATCCATGCTCGTTGTCTTGTCCTTGTCGCTTGCCAGAGAGTTACAGGGCAGACAACATCAACCTCGATTCACTAGAAGAGATAAAGATCAATATGTTCATGGGAGCAGATGACCAGGTGGAATTTCTAAAGCTGCTACTATCCAGATGCAGTACAACAAGACATATAAGTGTGGATCTTGACAATTATTATCTTGCGCCTTTACCAAACGAGAAAATTGCCGAGATTATCAGTAGCAGCATTTGTCATCCGAATCTCAGAGTCAGATTACATCAAGTTTCTGACGAGAGGTTTTCAGAAGCAGTACTATAAGTACTGGATCCTATGCATGTTCTGAACTATTGGTTAGTTATTAGTGGTCGTCTCCAAAAAATACTGATGAACTCATACCGATAGTTATTAGTAGTACTGTACTATAAGCTTGCTTTCAAGTCCAGCACAGCTGTTGATATCTTTTGCAGCATGTTCCCAAGCAGACCACGGCATGGTCTCTGCACTCTCGACATCAGCCACTGGTAGTCATCCAACGCTTTGTCCGACAGAGGTTCTAAGAACTCGCATTTTTCTAGGATTTCAGGGGGAGGTACTCCCCTGACAAGGTTAGTTTCCAGCTTTGGCTTTTTCTTGTTTATATCTTGAGGAACCTCAGGCGCTGGGTTCTCAAGGAACATCGGTGATGCTCCTGGGATGATCTCCTGGCGAAAGGGTAAGCTTCTGGCACTCTGCATGCAGAAATCGAACCACTGGTGGATGAGTGGAGATGGACCTCTAGTTCTGCCACCAATTCGATCAGTCTGAAATCCTGTTGCACAAGGTATCGCCTGTGGTGCATAAAACCAATAAGATACTGGCTCATTATCACAGGAAAGCAACAAGAACAGTGACATACCCATGGATTCACAGTCACAAAGTAATGAAATTAAGCATGAAAATATTGTAACATACCCATAGATCAGCCCAGAGGCTACTGCCTGACTTGGGAACAACAACCGCAACATTAGACATTCGCTTTGCAGCAGGGATGACATCACTGCTCCAACCGACTGTGACCCAAACATCCCCAACTCCAAACGATTTCAGATAGTTCATGCTGTCAAATAGCTGGACCTACAGACAAAATAAATAAATAAAATCCAATGCAAAACATAATAACTCAAGACTTCATTAATTGTTGTTCCTAATATTCATGGGTTATCTTTTCGGCAAAATTGTTTTGGGATATCAATTGCCAGACCGGACACAGATGGAATGCAAGAAACATACAGAGAAGATGACTCATTTAGTGCAAACCTGCTTCTGCAGCTGTGTAAAGCTGTTTAAGACCGCTTCCCTACCACCACTGACATCTGTTTCCATGTCAATTGTGTTATATGATGATCCCAACTGCTTAAGGACTGCACCAATGACCTCTCTAGGAGAATCAACCATTGAAATCTTCCTGGCAAGTTCAGGCCTCCACAAATCCTCCCAATCCTACAGATACCATATCGATATGACTAAGTAAAACAGAAGTACCTAACAAGGTAATCACGTTGATGCTTGTGTGCACAGTGCCATCTATATATGTGAATCACAAAAATGTTATAAATCACACGATGGTAAACCTAGACCAGTACTAGCAAAAAGGTAAACTTTTAAATTAAGTACACTTTTCATTTAACCCCAAGGCAAAAAAAATAAGGATAATTTAGCCACTGTGTAGTTGGCCTTGTATCTTCAGCATGATGCTGCATATGCTCTGAATTTCTGAAGTTTTTTTACCTGTATTGGCTTCAAGTTGTGCTGCTTAAACTTGTTTTTCTTGTAAGCAATGACCATAGTGCCCCATCTGTATGGAACACCCCATACTAAGCCATTAGAATCTGCCTCTCCATTCTGGTTCCTGCACAAATGAACCTGATGGACTATAATGATAATGGAAACTCCACCTCAAGACATCTTCAATTGAATTGACTAATTCAGTTCACCCTAATTTGGGAAGAAACTGAGCACGACCAAAATGAATAATGAGCATCCGAGATGTTATGCTAGTTGAGAAGATTGCACTGGCATCCAGTGGAAGGTAGAAACATAATATGATTGCAGTTGACATGATATAATACCTCTCTTATCAGTTTTGTCATATAAACAGATTCGACAAGTACACAGTATTTTGGCCATCGTCATTTGTTATCACAGCATACGAGGCAGTGCGAGATTAATGACAGGGCCAGTGCGACTATCAGAATTGTTATTAAGAGAGAAAAAAAGGCTTCAACTGTCAATTCTCACCTTCCATCTGTCACTTAGGCTCTGGTACCAATCCTGCTCTTCAGCATTCTTGATAGGTTCTACCAGTCCCTTACGAATGGCGTAGCCCAGCCAAGAGTCCCCGATTGAGACGACATCAGCTGCCATGGCGGATTTCTGCTGAACTTGACCTTTGTCCACACATTGTGACAGCTCGGTGAAGAGCGTGTCAATACTGGGGCGGAACTCAGGGCTGAACTTGAGCCTGTTTCCCTGTACTTCAACGAAATCCTACAGACACCAAACCAAGAAAAATCTTACAGTCGACAAAAATGTCACACCGATCCATGCTACCTTGCGGTCCAACTTGCAATCGCTCAGATAATAATCAGAGCAACTGTTGTGAAAAGAAGGAAATGCTTTGCTTGTAGCGGAGGGGGAAGGAGCAGACCTTGATCCATGTGGGAGGGAAGGAGCCGCGGAGCGCGACGACCCGGAGGGGCACGGAGAGCGCGTAGGTCTTGGACTTCCACTGCTGCAGCGCGGCCTCCCACTCCTCGTCGTCTTCATCCTCCTCCTTTGCTTCCACAGCGGCGGTGGACGCGGCGGTAGGGGGCGGTTGGACGCAGGCGCGTGCCGGGGTGTGGAAAAGGATGAGGATGGAGCAGACGGCCAGGTGGAGCGCTAGCGCCGTGGCGGAAGCGCTCCGCGCCCACTCCCAGCCTCGGCGGCTGGGCGTGTCCGATTGGCTGTTGGTCGGGGACGGAGGCTGCCGGGAGAAGGCGAGCTGCTTCGCCTTCGGCTTGCGGTGGTGGAGGCAGAAGCGGAGGCGGGACGTGGGGAGGTGGTGGTCGGGATTGTTGAGGTGGAGACCGGGGAATGGGAGGCGAGGGTTTGGGAGGAGGAGATGGAGCGACTTCCCCTCCATCGCCGATCAGGCTGCCGCCTACTCGCCTCCGCCGCCGATGGGCTTATCCAGTGGCCTGGCCTGGCCTACCTGCAGTTCTTTAGCCTGAACCCAGCCAAACTTGTGTCTAAAACTCGTCTGGAACTGGTACCTTTGCACGCGATTCCTACAGTACTAGTACTGTCTCTACTTTTGAAGTTCAGGTGTTCCAAAATTATTATTTTAAGTAGACACATTTTTAGATACATCACAAATTCACCATTGCAGTAGCAGCAACATATGAATAAGATACGACGCCATAAAGAACTGAAGATGCTCGAGCACATGAAATTCATGCAAGAGGATTAGGGGACTTCTGAAATCCAATCCTGAAAGTCTAAATAGTATCTCTGAAAATGGCACAGATCAGTACATCACCTATCTCACGTCTGGTACTTACATGCCTAATAAATAAATTAAGATTACTCAGCTTGAAAAAAATCGGAAAAGAGTCCTATAGAAAGCTAAATAAATGCTAGAGTAAACATTTCTTCTGGACAACAGCATGTGCAAGAGCTAAAAATAATTGATGAAACATGGCGAGAAAAAAAAATGCTATCTGATACATTATCTACCCATTGACGAAGAAGCAATCCACCTCCTATAGATCTTCTTGCAAGAGTTTGTTCAACAGGGCGGTCATGAGCGAATCCCGTTTCTGAGCTCTTGCTTCTTCTCTCATCCTTCGCTGCTCCTCTCTCTGTATCCACTCATGCTCCAGCACCAGCCTCTCCTGCTCAAGCTTCCGCATCGACTGCCTCCATTCTTGTTCGAACATGAGCCGCTCCTGGGCACGCTGCTCCATCGTCTCACGCCACTGGATATCCACATGGTGTTGCTGCACAAGGAAATCCTGCAGCAGGTCCTGAATGCTTGAACTGCCCGTTCTCGATGTTCCCGTCATTCGTTGCGATGGTTGCCCCTTATCACTAGCCTTCCGCTTTTTGCTTGTCATGGGTTTCTCCTCGTCGGTTGCTTCAGCGTCATCTTCCTCATTGTCAGACTCCACGGATGACGGGTCACCACTAGGCCGCTTTAGTTTCTTTTTAACTGAAGCTCCTGATTCGGACTGAAGGAGTTGGCGTTGCATATTTCTCGCACGCTCAGTGAAGACTGCATGTAATTCTTCGAAGAAGGGACAGTGCCTACCATTTTCTGGATCAGATGTTTCTTTCCCCTGATGAAAAAGGACAAGTTATTGCGTCATAAGCTAAAAAAATGAAGGCTCTATACGTCCTAGTTGCAAACTTATTATAGTAAAG
Organism: Avena insularis; assembly: GCA_023614405.1. Lineage (NCBI taxonomy): Eukaryota > Viridiplantae > Streptophyta > Magnoliopsida > Poales > Poaceae > Avena > Avena insularis. The sequence goes on from CM042686.1 coordinate 570,577,583, forward strand.
TTGCCGAAACAAATATTTATCCAAACAAATTAGGCTCCAATATGGAGTAAATATATTTGCATAATTAAAAGGGAACATTTTGAAATTGGTCCCATCACCCACCAAACCCAACAGTAGGATCATTCTGAACTTAACATGGAAATTTCAAACCCCGCATGGGAAACATAGTACTTGTCATCTTCTCCAATGCTCTCTGCATAATCCTATAGTTCAAGTCTTATACTATCTATTTTAATTATAATAAGTATCTACAGTTAGAAAAAAATTACCTAGTTTTTCCTCAATAAACCTAATTAAACCATCTAAAATACCCAGACTTTTTTGCTATAGCTTAACTTGATTTCTTCCTTTTTATGAAATGCCCAAACTTTTACTATCCTATTTTTATCCTTTATTTCGAATAACACTAATTTTACTTTATAAAGTTTAGTGTAAAGCATAGAAAATGTAACATGCTGAGCCACTACCATTGCAGTTTATCAGATAGTCAAATATTCTGGATAGACTCTCAGTGTGAACCCAAAGAAAATGTTTGTATCCTTTTTTGAAGAAACTTGCTTAGTGGTCATACTGGTTCCATATCCCAGTACAAAATTAGAAGCAAAATATTTGTTCAACCGCCCATTCTGGATGGTTTGCCACTGAGCTTTCCCTTAAAGCAGAGTGATTCCATCTTCACTTTCCTTTACACTTTAGTACTATCACACATGACACCATATTCACCTGAGCTGACAAGTTTTCTCCTTAGTACCAGGAGCCACTATCCATTCCCATTATTGCTGAAACTTCCTTTGGTCATCCTAGCCTCAAACAGAATAGTTGTCTCATGTTTGATTAGCATTTACCCTAAAATACAACAAAGTGGAATACACTTTTCTGGTTACCAATTAGATAAGCCATACTCGCAAAAGCATCACTACTAGTCCTAGAGCATATCAGCAAGAAGAAAATGGAAGGCTGGGCTGTATGACGGCTGAAAACCAATAAAAAACAAATTTCCTTGGACATTAGCATTGACGAAACTGCATTAGACCAATATGAATTTTGAGCCTCAAGTTTGTATGAAATCTCTGCGGACCCTTAAAGATGTGCAATTTAACACATCGTTTCCCAAATCATGCTTGCAAAATTGCAGTGCTCTAACTAGATTATCCATGGCATTCTTTCTTTCAGGTGTTATAATGCATCAAATGTTTTGAAAATGATTCAGTAAGACCAGAGCTTCTTCTTCCTTTGGGTGAAATGTTATCGCCATTTAAACAGCAAATGGACCATTCCTCCTGCCAATCCCAAAATGAGCTAGCTCTTGAGATAACAAAACAGGCCATTCGGGACCCAGAGCCTAAATATGGTAGCAGGCAATGCATTAGAAATTGCCATTAACGTAATAAGGGCATCACACGTGAGGAATCGTTTTTTTTTCAGATAATAATTCAGAGCACAATTGTTAGCTAAGTAGTAACAGGGGAGGGAGAGACACCAGAGAGCGGAAGGGGGCGAGCAGGACATAAGAGTATACCTTGTAGCGGTTGACGAGGTTCTTCCACTTGCACTTGCACTGGTCGGCGGTGCGGCGGTACCCGCGCGCCCGGAGCCTGTCCGCCACCGCCTCCCAGAGCGTCTTGGCGCTGCGCCCCGCGGCGGCCTCCCGCTCCAGCTCCCCGCGCGCCGCGATCAGCTCCCGCGTCTCCTGCGCGCCCCACTGCGGCACCCTCTCGTCCCTAAACCCTCCTCCTACTCCGCCTCCTCCCGCCGCCATCATCCCTCCGCCCCCTACCGGCCCGGCGCCGCGGCGCGCCTATCAACACCAATCCCCGGTACGCCCGTGGCGGGGCGGTGGCTCTGCACTCTGCAGCGTGCCTCGCTTTCTCCGCTTCGATTGGCTTGCTTGCTCTGCCACGCGACCGTGGCCTCCTCGCCTCGCTTTTCTCCTCTTATCGCCGGTGGATGCTGCTGCTGCTGCTGCAGCTGCCTGCCATTTCTTACTTTTCCGCCCATTCACACGCCTCTGCGCTCAGAGAGGAAGATGGGGCCCCGCCCGTTCACACTAGCTGTCCGTCCACCTGCACCTCGTTTCCACAGTTTTAATCATCGTTTGCTCATATTTTCTTTTTATTTATTATTAGGCTGGACTTAGACTGGACCGGACCAGACCGGGCCCGGTGCCGCCCACCCCACTGGCCTCCCATCACCCAGAATATTGAGAAGATATTCCCACTTTTTACTGTGCAGATTGTTCTTCTGCCAAAACAAAAATAATAATGATTTCATATTTGATTCCATTCTCATTTTACCAAGATAGCCAGCCATATAGGGCAAGACAAAATTATTCAATGCTTGAAAGTTGAAGACTGCAAAAGTGACCAGGAAACATCTGCTCAACAACCTCCAAATTTCGCATATATATTTGCTAATAATTTGCACACCAGCATGAGCTTATGAACTTATTCAAAAAAAGAAGAAACACAATCCTTTTTCCTTACAACGAATGGATCTACTCCTGCACTGTGCCCTTCCTGCCGGATGCGCAAGCTGGCCGCCAGTGGTCACACGGTAGCTTCTATTTACCATGTGAACTTCCATGGCGCTTTCTGCAAGCTGGGGGGGGTGGGGGGCTCCCGTTTCACCACAGCCTTCAGTTCAGGGTTGTCGGTCACAGCGTTTCTTTCATCTCCATCTATGCCTACCAAGATTTTTTTTACCAGGGTTTGGTTCTTGCCAAATCACTGGGAATTAATTATTGCAGGAGAGCTTCCTACCACTGGAACAGTCAGCTGCTTCAAGAGCTTGCAAGAAATGGTCATCACTTCCCGAAGATCAGCTCCTTCAGAGAAGTCATGGGTGAGCTGTTGCCATAGGCGCCGGTATCTCTGCAGAAGGTGAAACCTGAGCAAGCAAAAGAGGCAGCGTGATTGGCACGGTTAGAATACCAATTCTGAAGACTGATCTTCAGACTTCAGATAAATGCTTGGGGTGAAACATTTGTGTTCCGACTGAAAATTAGCTATGAAGGTAACAGATCAATTAGAGACGGATTATGAAGAGGACCTAGCCATATAAATAATCCGAATGTTGTGGCGAAGAAGAATTCTCTGCTGATGCTGTTGCAACTGGAATTGGAAACAGTTCAGGGGTTAACCGTGTTGTACAAGGAATGTCTACAATACAAAACTCTTAGTACTATAAGTCAGGGCTGTCATAGCTGCCTCAACAACGTACCAGTACATGCAGGCCAAGTTACCCCAACCTTGTAGGATAGATGCCCAAATAGAACCAGTGAACCTAATTGGATTAAAAGAACCGAGACTGGGAGGTCATATAAGAACCTTGAAACAACATATACATGTGATATTTGGTTGACTATGGGAAAACACCATATGAACTATACTCAAACTCTGAGTGTGATGTTGATAGCTTTTCAGATAGCACTTACATGAGGATATAAATGGAAAAAATTATCCAACTTATACTTTAGCATTAATCAGGTTTATGATAGCATATCTGATTAATCTATATGTAAGCAAATCACTTTTCCATGTGCAAAGCATGCAAAACACTTAAACTGCTGATTAGGAAGGCATTGATTGTTTCTGTGTCAGAGTAGAGAAGCAGGTTGTGAGAGTTGATTCATTACATGAAAAATACTCTTTATTTTTAGATTATCATATAGTTGTACTCATCAAATTCTAAAAAGCGGCAGTTGAAATATATAATACCACATGAGATCTCTGATAAATACAGCACGAGGAATCATAAGTCCATTTCCAATCATTCCAAGCAACATTGAGAAAGCTGACAACCCTTCGATGTTACTTGGGTTGAGGTAGTTTGTCCACTGCAAAACCCACCAAACAAATTGTAAGCGAAGGGTATTGGTGTTAGGTGATTCTAATTTCTAAATTTTCAAATGCTACAAGTGTGAAAGTTTAAATACCATCTGTGCAACTGGCATCCACATGAACAGAAGTGTGGCAGTCCAACCAGACAATGACCCCACAAATTTAGTCCCTCCCTCAGAAAGCTTGCCCAACCTTGCCTGAATTGAATGTAACACAAAATCAAGAGCTAACATAAACTAGAGGAAAATTGCTTAATCGGCACCAATCATCTAATATAGAAGCATACGAACAAAAACAGAAAGGATAGAGTTGAGTGAACAGAATGGGCATTATTATAAAAAATAGATTGAACAAGTTTTCCTGATGAAGCAAGTGGTTGTAAAGACAGATCAAAACAGAGTGAACTACTACTAAAAAAGGAATCAATGTTCAGATTTGTACTGTGCTAAAAAGAGAAACAAACCTACCACACTACAAAAATGTAAAACGCCTGAAATAAGAACTCTGTCCTGATTCCTCATAAGGAACTGGAATTATTATACATGCAACTATTTTTGCCGAAAGTCTTTCTTAAATCCAGAGGCTACTTTACTAGCTAAAATTAGCATGGGCTACTACCTAAAGCCATGGAAGTGATGGAAGATTGTCTCCTCTTGGTGCAGTACAAGTGTACAACTTATATCTTATCATTTTCTACTTTTTCTCCAGGCATTGAGGTTGTACCAGAGCACACACACACACACATGTAAGTTTGACAGAAGTAATTTGCGCAAGAGGATGTATCATACCATCACAACAGCAGCAACAGCCAAAGAACCACAGATTATGCCAGGCAGTATGCTATTGGGGATGAAGGGAACAAACGTTGACCACATGACCTGCATTTTCAAATCACCATCGAGAGAGAAAAGATACATAAATCATACTACTATTTAAGACCAACATTGGATGGAATAGCAGTAGCATCAAGCTGCACGATAACATGGCAGCAGAGAAGTAATTGTCACCTGAGGGAGCACTGCGAGGCCACCGACTGTCATGAAATCCTCCCAGAGCTGCCACAGGGTTGCAGGGAGCCACCCAAGGTAATTGAGCAAGTTGAGTATAAGCCCGGCTGCCACGACAGCTGAAGTGGCCACAAACTGCGGCATTGGCATCGACTCCGCCATGGCGAGCTGGACAATCACTACGTAGGTGGAGATAGTGCCCAGCGTCTGCACGATGACAGCCTCGTTCTCCCTCTTCTTGGCGAAATAGGACACGAGCGACAGGTTGCCGAGCAGCCCTGTGAGCATCCCCTGGAGCGACCAGCCAATGCCCACGGTGAGTCCATCAATCACAGTATAAGAAACTAAGAATGTGAAATGTATGAGGGTGATTGGGGGCGTACGAGCCATGGGACGGCAAAGAGGGCGGACTTGTTGCCCGCGAGGAGGTTGCGGGAGTTGAGGATGATCTGCGGGAGCTGGAGGAGGAGGAAGGGGACGTTGGCGCCGCCGGCGAGCTTGGCCGTCAGGGAGTCCCATTCCTGGTACTCCTTCGTGACCTACGCGGCAACCGAAACCACCCGCCAATCCAAGCACCATCAGGCAACGGGTAAGAAGCTTAATCGCGCGACACTGAGGGCCGATGTCGGCAGAGGAAGAGGAGAGCAGACCTTGTGGATCAGTACGGGGGTGGTTGTCACACCCTCGGCGGCCTCGGGCAGAGCATGCCGGCGGCGGCGGTGGAGGAGTAGTGCGGAGCGGTAGGAGCTGGATGCGGGCGCCGCGGATACGAGGGGCTTGAGGAGGGCGAGGGCGGGGGATGAGGGTGTGAGGGAGCGAAGAACGGGGCCCCGGCGGGAGAGCGGCGTGGCTGTCGGGGGAGGGGACGGGCGCAGCGGGAGGCGGACGGAGGGCAAGGACGGCGACGACATGGTGGCACCGGAGGTGGGGAGGCAAGGGGTGATGGGACGGTCGCTTCAGGACGAATCGCGAGTGAGTGAAGTAGTGAGAGGGAACGTGAGGACGGGAGGATGGGGAGGGGGAGCCGCGGGGGACGCGCGCCGTGGTTGCGCCGGGTGCCCAGGGCGCGCGATCCGATGGACCCGGGACCCCGCGCCGCCGTCCATTCTTTTCTTGTCCCCGTCCGTAATCTTCTCTACTCTACCTCCACCTCCATCGGGCTCTACGGAATTGTAGGCCAAGCCGTGATCGTTCGTGGCGTGTTACCGAGTTCGTCGTTTGGGCTTGATCTAACTTTGATCATTAAATTTTGTCAATAAAATACTATAGGTCTTTGGCAACTGAATACATGAATTCATTTCATTTATATTATAATTTCGAAAACATGACCTACATGTTTGATTGTCACTGGAATTTGCAAATGACGGGTAGGATAAAAATTGGGTTTACATATGGGGATATTTTGATGAATTTGCCAAATGAAATGACGGCCCAATTTCGTGCCAACCAAACAGCATAGGGATGAAATTGCAAAATAAATTTCAGGATTCCAGACCCAAAGGATGGATACCAAACGACCTTAGTGTTTTTTGCGAATGAAATTTGTATTACTCGATAATCGATTACAATCCTGCAAAGTCTAGCTATCTCGATGTGGTCTCGGGTCGTACAGTTATTGTGAGAAGATTGACCATACTTCTATTGCATGTATATGAGACAATATACAATCCTAACTATAAATGGGAGTCACAATAACTAAAACTCCCCGCGGTCACAATTGGAGAAGAACGGACATTGAGACTGGACCAAAAATCCAAAAACAACCGTGATGGAAGCCCCTTCGTCAAGATGTCGGTGATTGTCAATACGAGGGAACATACAGTACGCGGATCTAGCCCATGGCAACACAATCCCGAATGAAGTGGAGGTCGATCTCGATATGCTTGGTGCATTGATGTTGAACGAGGTTCGTGGACATGTAGACGGCACTAACTTATAATTGGAGAGAACAAATAACTTGTATTGATTTGATAGAGACTACATAGAATATATAGAGGGGGAGCCGACCGACTTAGGGTTTTGCCCAACCAACTATAGGAGTCCTAATCCTATACAAATACATGTCTAATACCCTCCTCCCCCCCCCCCCCGGAGTGTCAACGTCGGGTGCCACGATATTGAGACTCGAGCGAATATCAGTAAAATCATTAGTTGGTAGACCCTTGATGAAGATATCTGCAAATTGTGCACTTGTTGTAACGTGAAGAACACGAACCTCTCCAAGAGCCACCTTCTCTCTAACAAAATGAATATAAATATCTATGTGCTTGGTACGGCGATGATGAACCAGATTGGAGGCCATGTAGACCGCAGATATGTTCTAAGAATAGAAAATGGTAGCATGCTCAATAGGACAATGAAGCTCGACGAGTAGTTGACAGATCCAAACCGCTTTAGCGACTACATGGGCAACTGATCTGTATTCTGCTTCAGGTAAGGACCTGAAAACTGTAACCTGCCTTTTAGAAGACCAAGAAATAAGATTATCACCCAAATAAACATAAAAGCCGGATGAGGATCATCGAGTATCGAGACAACCTGCCCAGTCTGCATCAGAATAAACTATCAAGCTCGTAGGAGAAGAAGAATTTATAAGTAGACCATGGTCGAGTGTGCCTTTGAGAAGGCGGATAATTCTTTGACATGAGAGAGGTGAGGAACACGAGGGTCGTGCATGTATAAACAAGCTTGCTGAACAGAGTAGGATATTTCTGGACGAGTAAGAGTAGCACATTGCAGTGTCCCTGTAATACTACGATAGAAAGTAGGGTCGGGGATAGGATCGCCATCAACGTAGAGTTTGGCACCGACATAAGGCAGCATACGTCTAGGATGACAGTTAAGCATGCCAGCACAAGACAAGAGATCGATAAGATACTGTCGTTGGTAAAGAAAGAGTGTTGTAGAATTGCGAGAAGCGGTAACACCGAGAAAATGGTGAAGTGGTCCTAAATCAGTCATAGAGAATTTTCAATTAAGAAGTGTGATGATGTGTGTAAGAAAAGAATCATAAGATGTGGTAAGAACTATATCATCAACATAGAGAAGTAGATAGGATGTTTGAGTGGAGGAACGGAAAATAAATAGAGAGGAGTCGGATTTGGAGGGGATGAAACCAATGGTTTGGATGAAAGTGGCAAAGTGTTGAAACCATGCATGAGGTACTTGTTTGAGACCATACAAAGACTTTTTAAGAAGACAAACAATATCAGGACGAGAAGAATCTTCAAAGCCAGATGGTTGTTGATAGTATACGGTCTCATTGAGAGTGTCATGTAAAAAGGCGTTTTTGACATCAAGTTGGTGAATTGTCCAGGAGGAGACATCAAGACTGAGAACGATTCGAATAGTGCTTGGTTTGACCACAGGAGAGAATGTCTGATCAAAATCAATCCCTTGTTGTTGAGAAAAAACCCGGTAGACCCAACGAACCTTGTACCGTGCTAGAGAACCATCAGAGTTGTATTTGGGACGAAAGACCCATTTGCCAGAAACAACGTTAGCACCGAATGGTTTAGGAACTAGAGTCCATGTATTGTTTTGAAGAAGAGCATTATATTCATCACGCATGGCATTGTTCCAAAGAGGATCAAGAAGGGCTCATTTGTAGGAAGTGGGTATTGGTGAAATATTTGGGGTAGCAGTGAGGTTGAGACGACGAGGAGGAACATGAAAACCCTTTTTACCACGAGTACACATAACATGATCATTGTTAGGAATAGGTATAGGAATGGCATTAGGAGGAATTGTGGGAGTAGGAGACAAGGAAGTTGAACTGCCCATGGATAAATCCCTAGCAGTAGATGGTGCATAAAAAGCCAATGCGGCAGGAGAAGAAGGTGCGCCTATAGAAGGTGTCGCGGCAGGAGAAGCTGTCGCGTTAGGGGAAAGAGGCGCGACAAGCTGCCGTGGGCTCACGGTAGAGGAATTTTTTGCCGCGGAAGATGTCGCCGAGACTATGAATGTAGAGAGGAAGGGGCATGGGGCGGTGGTAGATTGGATGTTGGTGGTCGAGGATGACTGGACTGTGGTGAAAGGAAAAGTTGTTTCATCGAAAATAATGTGATGGAAGACCAAGACATGTCCATAAGATGGTTCAAAACAACGAGAACCCTTGTGATCATCGGAGGGACCGAGGTAAATACATGGTAATGAGCGAGGAGGCAGTTTGTAAGGAGCGGTGGAGGTGGTGTTGTGGAAGCATAAACAACCGAATACGCGCAATTCAGAATAGTCAGGAGCGGTGGAGGTGGTGTTGATGAAGAAATAGAGATTGAAAGGGAGTGTAGAGGGGACATGTTTTTGTCGGTCGGAAGTTCAGGAGATAGGTGGCGGTGCGGAGAGCTTCAGCCAAAAAACGTGGTGGTAGATATGCTTGGATGAGCAAGGTGCGTAATATATCATTAATAGATTGTAGAGAGCGTTCTGCTTTACCGTTTTGTGGAGATGTGTAGGGACATAAAAACAAAGAAGAATGCCTTGGAGATAAACAAGGATCTATTTTTTGAGTGTTATTGAATTCTCGGCCATTGTCACATTCGATGAAGTGGATAGGAAGACCAAAGTGTGTAAGAACGTAGTGTCGAAAATTCAGAAATTTTTTGTGAATATCAGACTTGGCGCGTAGAAGAAAAGTCCAAATATAATGAGAGTAATCATCAAGGATAATAAGATAATATTTAAAACCAAAAACACTAAGAATTGGAGATGTCCATAGATCACAATACAGTAATTCAAACGGAAAAAATATAGGTGGAGGAGGTACCGAAAGGTAATCTAACATGTTTGTCGCATTGACAGGCATTACAAAGTGAGGAATCATGAGAAGGACTAGAGCTGTCACTAGGAAGATTAAATTCCTGAAGTAAAGATGACAATGTATGTTTATTGGGATGGTCGAGCTAACGGTGCCAGAGATCAACGGAGGTGAGCATGGCTTGTGGTGTGAAAGTTGGCGCGCCATGAAGAGGATAGAGATCGACCAAGCTATTATAGTGAGCGAGCACCTCCACCATTTTCAAATCCTTCACAGATAAACCAAACGGGTCAAATTCCAAGGAAACATTGTTATCAATTGTAAATTGTCGGACAGAGATGAGATTTTTGATTAAGGATGGAGCAACAAGAATATTACAAAGAATAAAGTTTGTGTGGGGATTAGTGATGTAGGAGCGACCAGTGCAAGATATAGGAATATAGGAACCATGACCAATAGTTATGGAGGAAAAGGGGGAAGGAGAACAAGATGACAGAAAATCCATATTTGAAGACATGTACGAAGATACACCAGAATCGAAAATCCAATCAGTACCTTTGTTGTTGTTGAGTGTAAAATTGTTCATGGCAGCGATGAAGGCAGCTTGGTCCTAGCTTGGAGGAGCGGTTGTTGGTGATGGCATAGTCATGTACGAGAGTGCAGGAGGGACACTGTACATGTAGGGTGTAGGTGGAGACGAGACCATGTAGTGTGACGACGTAGGAGGGGCCATATAGGCTGGCGGTGGAGCCTGGTCGCTGTAGACTTGTGCCGGTGGCCTAGATCCAAGTAGACCAGGCGCGCCGATGGATGGACGAAGACTAGGACTCCATGTCCCGGTGTAAGCTGGCGGAGCACCGTGGGGGGACGACGCGGACCAGGGCATAGTCCAAGCCTAGACAAGGCCGGTCTAAGGGGTTATGCGGTGGGCACCAAGTCGGTGCAGAAGTTGGCACGATTGATGGTGTCGCAGGTGGTGCAGGAGCGACGGGTCAGGGTTGAGGCGGCCAGTACGTGGGATTTTCCCGCGATAGTTGGGGCTCAGACACCATCCTATAGGAGCCGTCGGTGTATTTGGTGGAGGTCTGACTGGGGGAGCTAGAGCGGGAGGCCTAGCGGCTATGTGAAACATCTGCTGTGGTCGAGCAGCCTTGCATGCTTAGGTCATAGCTTCAAGTTGAAGTAGAGAGCAAACTTCGGGGAAATTGGGTCAGGACCGCATCGTTGGTATGATGGCGACTTGCTTCTTGAATTGCTCGCCGAGGTCGATGAGGAGAGCATTTATGAGAGTACGATCTTCAACATGATCGCCAAGTTCCCGAAGCTCGTCGTCGATGGCTTTGATCTGTTGCAGAATACGGTGATGGAGGAGTTGCCTTGGGTGATTGTGTGAAGCTCGGTACGGAGCGCATTGTTGCAAGTGTCATTGTTGTCTTGGAAGAGTTGTTGAAGAGAGGCCCATAGGTCGGCGGCGGCTTCGTCGTCGTTGGAGACAAGGTTGAACAGCTCGGTGGAGATGCGGGTGTAGATCCATTGGATGATCACGAGATCGTCCTTAACCCAAAATGGATCGGATAGTCAAGGAACAAAGGCTGGATCGACGTGGTCGCAAAGGCCGCATCAGCCTAGATGAACATAAAATAGGTGGTGCCAGTGATAGTAATTATGGAGAGAGTGATCTAGAGATATTGTATCGGCTAGGGAAATTGGGACTCATTCGATAGAGTTTTGGGAGATAATTGAGGTGGAGGTAGAGGAAGAAGAAGGAGGTGCGCCGACGATGCGAGCTTCGGTCGTGTTCTAGAGAGGAGCCAACAACGGCGGTGGGGGTTGTGGTTGCGGAGCCATGTCAAGGTGTGGAAAAACTAGGCGTCTAATACCATGATAATTGGAGAGAACAAATAACTTGTATTGATTTGATAGAGATTACATAGAATATATAGAGGGGGAGCTGGCCGACTTAGGGTTTTGCCTAACCGACTATAGGAGTCCTAATCCTATACAAATACATGTACAATACTAACATTATCGCAGAACACAATTTTAGTTGGAGGAGATGGTCGATGAATCTCGTGAATGAGTTGGCGAATCCACCTGGCCTCAATAATGGTGTTAGCCATTGCACAGTACTCGGCCTTGGCGCTGGAGCGGGAGATTGTGTGTTGATGTTATGAAGACCATGAGATGAGGTTGTCATTGAGGTAGACACAGAAGCCCGACATGGAACGACGAGTGCTAGGACAGTCGGCCCAGTCAGCATCGGTGTAGGTGTCCATGTAGTCCAGCGAAGATGAGTGAAGATGGAGATCCATGAGAGATCGTGCCCTTAACATAGCACAAGATACGCTTGATGGCCACTAGATGCTGCTCACGGGGGTCGTGCATGTGAAGACACACTTGTTGAACGACGTATGCGATGTCAGTGCACGTGAAGGTGAGGTACTAGAGAGCACTGACGAGACTCTGGTACTCAGTTGGGTTAGCCATGGTGGGGGCAGCGAGCTTCGGTAACGTGTCAACAAGCATCTTCGCATACTTATAGGCACTCATGTTGGCTTTGTCCAGAATCTCTGTGGCGTACTTGTCTTGCGAGAGGTGCATGCTGGAGGGATCGCGGTTCACTACAATGTCGAGGAAGTATCTAACCATGTCTGACATGGCGAACTCAGAGCGGAGAGTGTTGGGGATATACTTTCCGGGTGTCCTCACAGTTCCTCACTGACCAGGGTGGCCCACTTCGGGTTAGAGCTTTGCTTCACGGGCGGCCCAATCAGGGAGAAAGACGGAGTCCAATCCGGATACGGGAAGGCCTAGAAGACTTACTGACTTAGGCCCATAATGTTACTTGTAGTTCAAGATGTACTCTGTAGTCGACTCTTAGACGTAGCCGGATAGACCTCTCTTGTAAACCCTAGGCCGGATATCTATATAAGCCGTCCTAGGGAGAGCCTTAGGGCATAACCTCAATAGTCTACAACCTCAACTCGCACAGGCGAAACCCTTGTAACCCATATTAGGCTCGCTGCAGACATCGATTGCTAGCAGGAGTAGGGTCCGTCCAAAGCCGGCGGATTCGAACCTGGGTAAACTTGTGTGCTCACTGTTCTGGAATACCGTACGTCTCACACCTCTCTCTTCCACACGCCTCGAGGACCCCATCATGGCGTACTTGTCCTCAATCCGACGACAGTTGACGCCCACCGTGGGGCAAGTGAGCTTCGGATCTCCGTTCCGAGCAGAATCTGCAAGAATCCGAATCAGCGAGACCATCGCCGTTGGTCGCATCCTCTACGCCAGCGACGTCCCTCTCATCGTTCTCGACGAGACTTGGATTCCGGCTAGGGAGACCGTGACTGCCTACACAATCATGTCTTTTGGCGAGATCGATGTTTACATCGGTTTCGCTAAACCTGCCCAACCCACCCCAGCGGTGATGATAGAGGCAGAAGAATCTTCTGGGTCCCCTTTGTCCGCGGAGGCGGCAGAGTTCCGGATCTCAGAAAACCCTAATCCCACCCAGCCCGCACCAGTTGCAGAGATAGTGGAGAAATCTGAGCCTGAAGAAGACCGCACGGTCCAAGTCGAATCTGGAGTGGATCTCCCTGGAGAAGCCGGATCCCAGATTGACCCACCCGTGGAAGTCGAAATCCAGGAGGAGCATATTATCGACATCGATTCGGCTCGGCGATCTTGGAGACAGTGAACCCTTCCTAAGGTACACACTAAGGCGTGTAATCTTGCAAGGCGAAAGCGCAGATGCAATCCTCGAGACCATTAAAAGTTTCGATATGGCTGATCGCGAAAGCCGCATGGTACCTCGAAGCACCGCACTTTGTGGATACACAGGATCTGGATCCGGCTCTGCCGATGCTGGAGAAAACACCGACTCGGTGCTAGAGGCAATTGGAACAAATGTCGACGTTCCTGCATCCTCGGATGAATCTATGACGTCGGCAGATTTCCGAAAGTTCTTCATGGAATATGAAGAGGAGTACAACTCCAAAGCTGCAGAGAAAGGAGAAGCCATGGATGAAGGATCCGGGGAACACTCCCCCAAAGCGCAGGATGACATGGACGTCGGAGACAATCCCGAAGTCCAGATGTCCGAAAGTACCGATCAGAGCTTGACTCCGGGAAACAAACCCAAAGCCGTCTTTGCTACCGGTGCTGCCAAGAAGGCAAAGAAGAAGAACAAGAAAAACAAGACCCCGACAAAAGACCCTCTGACAGAGGAGGTGATTGCCGAGGAATACGAAGAAGACTCGGATGGAGCGCTTATCTCAGAAGAGCCGAAAAAAGAAGCATCGGTGGATGGACACGTGATCACCGAAGGTGCGCGTAAACTCATCGATGCCGCGTTAACCACACCTATCCCTACAGCCGCAGAACTTACTACGGATGAGCTGGACAAAAGGGCGCAGGCCCTAGAAGCGCGTCGTCAACAACTCCTCGATGAAGCCAAAAACATCGAGGTGGAGAAGAAACGCATGTCAAACAAGGAATACATGTCTAAATGCGCATCGAAGACACGGAAGCGTCACATAGATGACAACCAATTCCCACGTGTCCGTGCCGTCCTTTTTGGAGATGAGATGGGGAAGCCACGGAAAGATAGTAATGGAGATTGGGTATACCCAACACTAGTGCAAAATACCGTGGCAGCCCGAGAAATTCTATCGGCTAATCTAGAACCGGAGGAGATCCGTTTGGGTATTAAACTACTCAACGAGGGACTGGAGCAGCAAAAGGTCGCCCTGTCCGAAAGTCAAAGACTGGTCTCAGATTCTGACCAATGTCGCACGGATCCGGCATGGGCTGGCGTAAGATCCCATTACGTCCGGGCACAGTATCATCACCCCGAACACCGGGAAGACAACTATTCAAGAACCGGATCTTCAGGACAACATCACAAAACTTCGCGTAACTGGAGCAACGTCGCTCCAGCGGCCGAGAAAGACGCCATTGCTGCCTTGAATCCGACGAACCCTCCTCGACGAGAATCTAAGGATCGAAGGGGAGAAGATAAAGAAAAACGACAGGAAGAGGATCATCAAAAAATGCCACCTCCTAAGTATACAAGCCGTCCGGCTGATCCTCACCATGGTGGGAACGACGGATGAAGAAACGACGGAAACCATGCTGGTACAAGCCGACAGGGGGCTCGTCGTAGTCAAGATCCTCCCCAGAACCAGAATAATGACGCTCCGGACGGAGGCGGCGATCAGCCGGAAACTATCCAACCGCTCCACCCTCTCTACCACACAGTCATCACAACGGCTCCCATGGAGGGCAAGGAGGATGACATGGCGGAGGAGGTGGTGGCAGAAGCCGAACTCCGTCTCCACGGCACCGCAGCCACAGTCGGCATTCGGGACGATCTCTATCCCCGAACGACGCAAGGCATAGGATCAATTCCAATATAGAGGCTCGGCGTTATGACAACGATGATTTCTACGTGGGCCCAAAGTGCTTTGGACCACACATCAGAGCTACAAGATTCCCGGAAGGATTTGCTATCTCAAGACACATCCAAGCCTACGACAGCATTGCTTGGCCAGACACTTGGCTACAGGATTTTTTCCAAGCTTGCTGCATCGCCAAAGGCGGAAATAGCCTGGTCGCAACCCGATATCTCCCACTTATGTTGCGGAAGACGGCGCGATCATGGCTCAATGAACTTCCGAAGAACACCATCCGCAACTGGTATGACATGCAAAGTGCGTCCTTTCGTAATTTCGAAGGCACATATCGGAGGCCCTGTTCGGTCGGAGACCTACAGCGTTGCACCCAGAAAGCCGGAGAAACTTGCCGAGATTATCTCGGACGATGGATTGACACCAAGAACTCCTGCGAAGGAGTAAACGATCAAACCGCGATTGAAGCTTTCATCGCAGGGCTCCCAATTGGTCTACTGCGTCATCGCTTGAAGTGCGACAAGGTCACTGATTTGGGAGAGATGATAGAAACAGCGAGCAAGTATGCAGATGCTAATGACGATGCAGAGGGACTACTCAACGTCCTGGCTGTACCTCAGTCAGCAAAAACAAAGCAACAAGCTCAGAAGCACAAAAATACCTCGGAAAAAAAACCCAACGCGAAAACAGCAGTGGTGACTACTGTTTCCGGGTCTGGAGGACGAGGAGGATGTGGCGGAGGCCGCGGGCGTGGCCGTGGGATGTCAAGGTTCCAAGGTAGAGGAGAACAGCAACCAGGCAAAACCTACTCTTGGGCCGACATTGCCAATAACCCATGTGTGCATCACCTAGACACCAATGGGGGCTCGTCCCACACCAACGCCGAATGTCGTTTCAATGACGACATCAAAAGAGATGACACCGCGGGCTACAAAGCTAAGCGGAAGAAGGGAAAGAAAAATCCCGAAAAGGACAAAGAGACCAAGGAAGATTCTGACATGGAGGAAGCCGATGCTTCAAATCCCAAGTCGGAAGGGAAGAAGACCTTTCCCACCAAGAAGGACACTTATGTCACTTTCCTCGGATCTCAACCAACAAAGGTCAAGAAAGCAGTTCTACACGAGCTCAATGCAACAGTTCCGGCTGTCCCCCAGTATCTGGACTAGTCGGAAGTGGCAATCACGTTTGACCGCGATGATCATCCGCCTAAGTTACACAGGCGAGGAAAATACGCCTTAATCGTCAACCCACTTATTGACGGTTATGGTTTCTCCAAGACCCTCATGGATGGTGGTAGCAGCATCAATATTCTCTATGTCGAAACGCTACGCCGGATGAAGATCTCGGAGACCCAGCTAAACCATAGCTCTGTGATTTTTCACGGAGTTGTCCCAGGAAGACAAGCTAATTCCCTGGGAGAGATCACTTTGGATGTTACCTTTGGAACTCCAAAGAACTATCGGACGGAGGCACTTTCCTTCGAAGTGTTTCCGTTCAAGAGCGCATACCACGCTATATTCGGGCGTCCGGCTTACTGGGCTTTTATGGCTCGTCCATGTTACATTTACAATATGATGAAAATTCCAAGTCCCAACGGCGTGATCACCATTAGGGGAGACCCGAAGAAAGCGCGAGAGTGCGAGGATGGAAATATTGCCTTTGCCGAAGCCGTGTTGCACGCCTAGGAGTACCAGGAGATCAAAAAGAGCATAGATCCGTCCGAGATGCCTGCAACGAAGAAGGAGGTGACCAAGCCAAATCCGGAGTTCAAGGCATCAGAAGAGACGAAGAAAGCACCGTTGAAGGATGATGACCCCTCCAAGGTGAACCAGATAGGCGTAGGCCTAGATAGCGCATAGGAAAGCACGCTCGTCAAGTTCCTCCAAGCAAATCAAGATATCTTCGCATGGCAGCCATCTGACATGACCGGAGTACCTAGGGAACTTGCCGAGCACTCTCTAAATGTAAACCCGAACGCTAAACCCGTCAAACAGTCATTATGACGGTTCAGTGACGAAAAGCGTAAGGTAATAGCTAAGGAGCTAGCGCGGCTCGAGTTAGCCGGATTCATAGAAGAGGTCATCCACACAGAGTGGTCGGCCAATCCTGTAATGGTCCCTAAAAAGGACACCACTGATTTAAGGATGTGTGTTGATTATACTGCCTTGAACAAGGCTTGTCCAAAAGATCCATTCGCTCTGCCTAGAATTGATCAAGTTATCGATTCTACGGCAGGCTCGGAACTCCTCTGTTTTCTCGACGCATATTCTGGTTATCACCAAATCCGGATGAAGGAATCTGACAAAATCAAAACTTCATTCATAACCCCCTTCGGAACCTTCTGTTTTGTTACGATGCCCTTTGGGCTGAAGAACGTAGGAGCTACGTACCAGCGCACGATGCAGCGTTGCCTCCACGACCAACTCGGACGCAATGCACATGCATACGTGGATGATATCGCGGTGATGTCCAAAAAGAAGGAAACACTCATTTCCGACTTGGAGGAAACATTCGCCAATCTACGAAAATACAACATCATGCTTAACCCGAAGAAATGCTTCTTTGGAATACCAGCCGGAAAATTGTTAGGTTTCATCGTGTCTCAAAGAGGCATAGAGGTGAACCGAGACAAAATCAAGGCTATACTCAATATTTCCAGGCCAACTCGCCTGAAGGACGTACAAAGATTAACTGGCTGCATCGCTGCGGTCAGTCGATTTGTAAGCCGGCTTGGGGAAAGAGCCGCACCATTATACAAACTCTGGAAGAAGACCAAAGATTTTGTTTGGACTGACGAAGTTGAAGCTGCACTACAAGACCTGAAGAAAGTACTCTCAACTGCTCCTATCCTTGCAGCGCCGGAACCTCAGGAACCGATGTTCCTTCATATTGCTGTGACAAATAAGATCGTTAGTATCGTCATGGTGGTGGAGAGACCAGAGGAAAATTAGGAACACCTGGTATAGCGTCCGACTTACTTTGTCAGCGAGGTCTTGATAGAATCAAAACAGCGATATCCGCACTATCAAAAGTTGGCTTACGGTGTTTTTCTAGCATCTCGTAAGTTACGACACTATTTTCAGGAGCATCCAATTACCGTGGTGAGCAAAGCTCCCATGAGGGATATAATCAACAACAGTGACGCCACAGGATACGTCGCCAAATGGGGCATAGAGCTCTCAGCTTTTGATATTGAGTACAAACCTCGGACAACAATCAAATCCCAGATCCTTGCTGACTTTGTCGCTGATTGGACAGACACGAAGGAGAATATGATCCTCCCTGAGTCGGAATATTGGACCCTCTTTTTCGACAGGTCTAAGGCTCTAGGGGGCTCGGGGGCTGGCGTGGTGCTCAAATCACCCCAAGGAGATAAACTTTTATACGTGTTGCAGATCCACTTCATAGCGACAAACAATATTGCCGAGTATGAAGCACTGCTACATGGAATCCGGATTGCTAAGGATATTGGCATCCGATGTTTGATGTGTTACGGAGATTCGGATCTTGTTGCTCAACAAGTGTCGGATATTTGTAATGCAAATAAACACATGGCAGCATATAAAGCTATCGTGGATGATCTATCTAAATCGTTCGAAGGGTTTGAAGTTCAACACATCCCTCGAGCAGAAAATGAGGAAGCAGATGCACTATCTCGGATAGGTTCTGCGCGGAAAGAGGTCCCGGATGGCGCTTTTTTAGAGCACCACAAAGTCCCCTCAATAAAGGGAGTAGATGAGGAATATCCGACCAAATCCGACTCACCTTTAATAGCAGTTCTGGCTATAATTCCCAGCTGGACTCAACCCTATCTCGATTATTTGGTAGATGGCAAATTACCCGAGGACGAGGTGCTAAGTCGGCAGATTATCCAATGAGCTAAAGCCTATACTATTGTTAAAGGTGAGCTCTATAAACGAAGTGTTTCTGGGGGTTTTCAGAGCTGTGTATCACCGGAAGAAGGAGTGGAAATCTTAAGGGAGATCCATGAAGGCGAGTGTGGTCACCATGTTGCAGCCAAATCTTTAGTGGCAAAAGCTTTTCGACACGGATTTTTCTGGCTTACAGCTTAGGTAGACGCCGAACGATTAGTCAAGACATGCAAAGGCTGCCAAAAGTACGCCAAGCAAGCTCATGTTCCGGCTGGTCAGTTGCAAACAATACCTATAGCATGGCCCTTTGCGGTCTGGGGGCTTGATATGGTAGGACCTTTTAAACAAGCTCCAAGTGGATTTACTCACCTCTTAGTTATGGTGGATAAATTCACCAAGTGGATTGAGGCTAAACCCGTCACTAGTTGTGATGGAGCAACAACCAAAAGATTTGTCGAGAATGTTATAATCCGGTATGGTTACCCGCATAGCATCATCACGGACAACGGGAGTAACTTTTCTATGGGAGAATTGGCTGAATTCTGCGACGAGCAAAATATCCGGCTTGACATCGCGTCAGTCGCACATCCACAGGCTAACGGACAAGTCGAAAGGGCAAATTGTTTAATTCTACAAGGCCTGAAACCAAGACTCGAAGCACCACTATGACATGATGCGGGGGCTTGAGCAGAGGAATTACCTTCTGTAATTTGGAGTTTACGAACAACTCCAAATAGGTCAACAGGATACACACCTTTCTTCTTGGTCTATGGCGCAGAAGCAGTTCTTCCTAGTGATTTGATTCATACTTCTCCTAGAGTGACCGCGTATATCAAAGAGGATGCCGAGATTTCTCAACAAAATGATCTCGACTTAGTCGAAGAAGTTCGCGTCGTTGCTGAAATGAGATCTACAGCCTATCAGCAGAAGTTACGCAAGTATCATAGCCAGAGAGTCCGAACTAGATCTTTCAATAAAGGTGATTTGGTTCTCCAGCTTGTGCAACAAATAAAGCACAAACTTTCCCCAGTATAGGAAGGGTCCTTTTTAGTTAGTCGAGTATTGCACAATGGATCGTACTACTTAACTGACATGAGGCAAGTCAAAGAAAGACCTGCTACTAAGAAGAGAAAGAGAGCTGGAGGTAGTACAAATCCGAATGAGTTAGACAGACCGTGGAATATTGCTTAGCTACGTCCCTTTTATTCTTAGTTTATCCTTCTTTGTAAATCATATATATGTACATGTTCTGTGAGAAATAAAAGTTTTGGTTACCTCAAGTTCTTTCTGAGAAGTTATTACCATCTTATTTCCAAATGATCATGTCATAGTCGAAAATCCTAGAATGCTTGAAAGTACTTTATGCTCATGTTCGTTCTGGTCTAGATTTCCGATTCTAAAATTGCTACCTTCGGGTATTACTCTAAAGTTTCTAGTCTTTACTTTGGTTATTTGTCTGATTGCTGGATGCGGGTATTTTCCGAGTAGTGAATTGTTGGTACTAGAAGCCGGCTTTGTTTCCGAGTTTAAACTGGTTTAGCAACTGAGCTCCGTTGCTCGGCAAAGTTTCCGACAGAAGGTTTCGCCGGCTCACGAAAGGGACGAGGCGGAAAGCCAGATAAATGATAAGTAGAGACGAAAAAGTATAAGTGCTTGTGTAAACATTTCAGGCACTCAAAAATTTTAAAGCCAGAAAGTGCTGAATAGATTAAAAGCTTAGCACTAGCAAAAGTCAAAGTACTACATATTTACAAACGCATCATATTGTTTCAGAATAATACAAAAGTTTTTGATTTATGATGCAGGAGGAGATGAAGGATCTGCCGGCTCGCTGGTCACTCCGCCTTGATATCGTTCCGAGATGTTCGCATCCGAGATGGTGCGTTCATCGTCGGAAACTTCTTCAGTTTCTTCTGTAGGGGGAGGCAGAGTATCCACGCGGGTGAAGAAGGGGATCTCGTAGCTGGTCAGATCAGCCACGTGACACCCGTATCCGGCGCAGGAGTGCATGATGGCTTGAAGGTCCTACTCCTGGCCGTCTTCGTCTACCTTGCAGTACCCTCTGGTCACTTGCCATTTCTCCATGTTTCCATGGTGGCTCATGACCATGGTGAGAGCGTTCTGCGCAGCAGTCCGCGCGTAGGACATGTTCCAGTCCCGAACAAGCTGCGGCATCTCCTTGGCCTTGTCTCGCACGTGAAAATCCGACATGCTTGGCATGTCCGGAATCTTGAGGGCTTCGCCGACGTCCTCAAGGGACTGGCGGAAGTCATGAAGCAGGTCACCGACTTGGGTAAGCCGGTGGGTGCGAGGCTCGGAGGAGGAAGAGTCCGTCAAGTTCAGAGGACCTGTACACCAAAAAGTTAAGAAAAATCCAACATTGATAAGCGTCAAAGAAAAAGAAAAGTCAGACAGGTGGAACGTACCAAGAATGACGTCGTCAATCTTGGTCCTCTCCTCCTGGAGGCTCTGGAGTTCAGCCCGGAGCGCCTGGGACATATCCTTCTCTCTGCCAAGCTCATTCTTGAGATCCGAGATTATTTTATCTTGATCAGCGATCTTGCGATCACGCTCATCAATGGCCATGGAGGAGGATTCAAGGACTTGAGCTATGCTCCTTTCATGATCCGCTTTGAGCTTATCCAGCTCTTGGCGAAGTCCCTTGTTCTCCACCACCAGGGTCTTGAGGTTCTCGGCCTCTTCAATCATGGCGACGGATTGTTTCACCGTCGCTGTAAGTCAAAAAAGAACAACAGTACAGAAACATTTGACATTGAAAATAACAAGGACAAGGTTTGAGTCTCGGAATGTTTACCTTCGACTTCATCCTTGGCTACTTTAAGCTCAGCATTTTTAAGACGGAGAGCTTTGATCTCTCTCCGCTTATCACAGACATTGGTCAGCAATTCCTCGTTATAGGAACATACTTTCTGTAAGTTAGAATACCCAAAGTCAGAAAGCTACTTAAGACTCGAGCTAATATTTCTGCTAAATATCAGCACGAGCCTTGGGGGCTACACTAGTTCGTTCTTTGGCATCCTAATGAAGCATAAACCCGGATTACGTATCCTACTTCATGCTTGGGGGCTAGAGGATAGGATATAACATAATGGAAAAAACAAGAGTTGTAATTCCAACATACATATTGCTCGCGTGTGAGTTTATCCAAACCCTCGTTCACTTCAGCGGACACCTTCTCGGCAAGAGTAAGAGGGATCACTGGGGCTGTTGGAAGCTCGCTAGTCCTAATCCTCTCGTCGCGAAGGCGTACTTGAGCAAGAAGATTAGAGAACTTGACGTCCTCTGCTTCCCGCGCTTCTTCTTTGGCAGAAAGATGGCTTTTCTCCAGGACTTGCCTGGCAAGCCGCTGGATCTCTTCGGCAGATTTCCGGGTCAGGCCAAACTTGGCAAGACCCGGATTGCTCATGAGGTTTTCGGCGAAGGTTTCTGCCGAGGGATGATTACCCGAAGAGGGTTCACCCTTATCTTGACCCGACGCACCTACGGTGACGTCAGTTTGCGACCCAAGGATCGCAGGCTCCATTGGAGGAGCCGGATCTTCTGCAACCACCGGAGAAGGAGTGATCGCCGGAATTGTAGAAGGTTGAGGGGCAAGAGTCGGAGGAGCCACGGCAGAGGAAGCTATGGTGAGCTTCATCTGTCGCAGGGGCTTCGAAGGAATCCCTTTCCCCTTACCCTTGATGAGCGGCTTTGCTCTGAGAATGTAGTAAAGTCGAAAAACATTACATCTCAGAAAGAAATTTGAGTAAAGTACAAAGGCAGAAAGTTGTGACTGAAAAGATACCTCTTCACGACAGGCACCTCCTTTGTGCCAACAGCCACTGTCAGAGCTTTGCGCTTCTTGAGCGCAAGGTCCGGCAATGGGACCACTTCTACATCCTAAGAGAACTCCGGAGGGTATCTTTCGAGCGGAGCAAGTTCCAACTCGGGGATATCAGCAAGCTGAAAAGAAGAAAACATATCAGTATTGCAGTTTAACTCGAAGATAGAAACACATAAAAGGTGTGATGATGGAAGCTTACCGGCACCACGGGGTTTTCCGCCATGTGCATGTCCAGAGAAACCTCCGGAATCCTCCTTTTGATCCGCTCCTTGATCAGCCACTTGATTTGGCTTATGTAGCCTTGAGTGGTGTAGGCTTTGGAGCTGATGCGGAGGGAGTCGGTTGGAGACGACGTGATGGAGTGCATCAGTTGGGTTTCATGGTACTAAAGTGGCTGGATCTGACATGAGACCCAGCACTGGACCAAGTCGGATCCCTTCAGACCATTGTGCTTAATAAAATATTCGATCCGCCTCTTAGCGAGGATCAGATCGTCGGAAAGAGCCAGAGCAGCCTCGTCCCAGGAAGGCTGGGTCATGGCGGCTCTGTCAACAAAAGCCGGCAAAGCAGTAGCTTTGTCGGGAGCCGGAACATCCCTATGATAGAAAAAAGTGGCCAGCCATTGTTTGACCGAGTCACTAGCTAGAATCTTGGGATAAGCCTGGTCGCGTCTAAGAGAAAAGCTGATAGTGCCGGTGATGTAAGGAACACTGGCAGTAATGGAATTCTTCCGGACATGGAAATAGTACCGGAAGAGAGTCAAACTTGGCCTAATGTCGAGAAAGCCCTCGCAAAGCGAAGCATACGCACTCATCTCTAAGAGAGAGTTGGGAGGAAGATTGTGGAGTTGAACTCCGAAATGATCTATCACCTCGGGGAAGAACTCTGAGGGAGGAAAAGACATACCTCTATCGAGGTGGGTGCCAAAGTGGACCCGCTCGCCGTCACGCGGGTTGGGGACGGTTTCCCGAAGCCGCTCCGCCAGTCACCGGCGGCGAGAAGCCCCTCCTTCTCCATGTTCCTGAGGCCCTCCTCATTGAGGGCGAGGGGGATCCAGATTCCCCGGAAGCTCTCCTTCTCTGCTTCTGCTTCTGCCGTCGCCGCCGCCACTGCTGTCGCCAAACCGGAGGAAGAAGATGAAGCCATTGCTCCGGTGAGAAAATGACCTAAAAGGGGCGGCGCTGGGAGTTCTGTGGGGGGAGGACGAGGAGGCTCTGTGCACGCAGGAGGATTGGGAGGAAAAGGAAATGGCAAAGGACTGGTGGAAAGGAGAAGAAGAAATCTAAACCCCTTATATCCACCTAACTGCGCCAAGATTCGTGCAAATGCTACAGTGAAACCGCCACGCGTCGTGGAAGGAACTGGGAAGGACCCACGCGATGATTGCGTCGCCTCGATCTCCACGCACGCATTGAAACGGCGCCTCGGTTCCACGGACCGCGGACCCACCAACGGTCGTGCTGACGGAACGCTTGTCAGATAACGTGACTTGACCATGCTTGTGTCAGGTGGTGTTAGAGACCAAGTTCCGGCTTAGTTTGAAATCAAGCTGGAAAATCCGAGTAACCTATTGATAGGTCCGACTTATTTTTAAGACCCGGATCATATTTTTTGTTGTGAAGTTTCAGGAACCCTTCAAGATTCTGCAAGCCGAAGATCAAGCTAGGCGACGATAAATCCGACTTTGGATCTTGGAGGCCTCCGGGGGCTGCTGTTGGGGATATACTTTCTGGGTGTCCTCACAGTTCCTCACTGACCAGGGTGCCCCACTTCGGGTTAGAGCTTTGCTTCACGGGCGGCCCAGTTAGGGAGAAAGACGGAGTCCAATCCGGCTACGGGAAGGCCCAGAAGACTTACCGACTTAGGCCCATAATGTTACTTGTAGTTCAAGATGTACTCTGTAGCCAACTCTTAGACGTAGCCGGATAGACCTCTCCTGTAAACCCTAGGTTGGATATCTATATAAGCCGTCCTAGGGAGAGACTTAGGGCATAACCTCAATAGTTTACAACCTCAACTCGCACCGGCGAAACCCTTGTAACCCATATTCCGGCTCTGCCGTATTACTGGATTGCTAGCAGGAGTAGGGTTCGTCCAAAGCCGGCGGATTCGAACCTAGGTAAACTTGTGTGCTCACTGTCCCGGAATACCGTACGTCTCACACCCCTCTCTTCTGCACACCTTGAGGACCCTCTCATGGCGTACTTGTCCTCAATCCGACAACAGAGAGAGGTGGTGATCTGGTCGAGGAGCCGAGGGGGAGGCGGTGAGGATGATGTTATCGATGTACATCTCGAGTTTTATTCATCATTTGCCGGCTAGGGTGCGGCTTCTTCTGATGAGCCCATGGAGGGTGCGGGTATCAGCGTAGGCGTTGCTGTTATGACCAACGTACCCAAGGATATTGGGGCCGATAGGCAGAAATTCTCGGGTTACTCCACCTGGAAGTGGAAGCTTCTGATGATGAGATCGGATCCGCTGTTGAAGTTAACGAGAACCAAAATAGGTGTGGGTGGGCATGGATCTACTGTTGCCAAGCTTTTGCTTGGTGAGGAAGGGGGCACCGAATCCATGATTCTAGTGTCCAAAATTCCCACACACATGATGCCAATTGATGAGGGGTAACCTCGGCAATGTCCATGGTGATGGACTTAGGGTTTCATGGAAATGAGAACGCTAGGGATTTCGTCGGCTAATCAGAAAAATAAGGGAGTTGAAGTCGTCTGATTACTTGTGGATAATATAATTACAAATCGCTCAAGGCTTTTTTCTGTGCCTCTCCGTTGGCTCCTCCCAGCCTATATATAATAGGCTGGGTCCCGAGCCCGTATACGGATAGGTTACAAGTTACAATTACAACACTAATACAATGTCAGTTTCTACTCTTTCCATATCTGGTAATATATGTCTTCCGTCGGATGCTTCCTAAGCCTTCCTTGATTCTTCTTGAGCTTTGCGGACTACAAGCCTTTATGTTACCAGGGTAACTAATTATAAGGACCCGAGTAATCATACCTATGTCACCTCCGCACACTAAAGAATGAACATCAACGTGTCAGAGCACGAGCACGTGAAGACAATGGAGATGATGAAGGGCGCGAAATGCCGGTACCACGCGCGAGGAGCCCGCTTGAGACTGTATAACGAATATTTCAACCGACAGACGTGCTCAGTGTGGATAGAGTCGATGAAGTTGGTGGGTTGTCGACAGTAGATGGCCTCGGCTTGCTTTCCGTGGAGAAGGCGTTCTTCACGTCGAGCTGGTGAGTCTCCAACTTAAGGGAGAGGATGATGGATAGGATGACGCAGATCATGGTCGGTTTGACAACCAGACTGAACGTCTCGTCAAAGTTGGCGCCTTGCTCCTGAGAGAAGTCGCAAAGCACCCAGCATGCTTTGTAGCGGTCGAGGTAGCCATCGAGCTTGAGATTGTGGTGAAATACCCACTTGCCGGTGATGATGTTGGCATTCCAAGGAGGAGGCACGAGATCTCAAGTGTCATTGTCGAGAAGAGCGCGGTACTCCGCGGTCATAGCATCGAGCCAGTTGGGGTCTTTGAGAGAAGCACGTGCGGATGTCGAAACCGGCGAGTACCAGTTGACAAAAGCATACAGGTTAAGTCGCTCACGGGGTAAGACGTGTATGACAGAGGTGTTGCACATGCGATGCGCATGCTAGGGCGGCGGCGAGAGGGAGCGTGTGGAGCGGGCGCAACTGACTAGACGATGAGAGGAGAAATGTCATCATCAAGAAACAAGTAGGTAGCAGCGGAGGGTGGCTGTGGCGAGGCAAAGGGAAAATTAGACTCGTCAAAAACGACATGGCAAAAATGATGATGCGATGAGTAGCTATAACCATGTAGCGATAACCTCTGTGGTGAGAAGAATACCCAAGAAATATGCAAGCACTAGACTGTGGTATGAGTTTGTGGGGCCTAGTGGAGGCGATGTTGGGGTAGCAAAGGCAACCAAAAACATGAAGAGCGGAGTAGTCGGGATGGGTGTTATGAAGGGAAAATATGGAGAGGGAGCACATATGGTTTTGGTGGGGAGGCGATTAAGGACGTGAGTGGCGTGGTGGAGAGCTTCTACCCAAAAGCAATACAGTAAGTTAGCCTAAAATAAGATAAAACACACTATGTCATTGACTGTACAAATAAAACACTCGTCTTTACTGTTTTGTGGGGAGGTATATGGAAACAAGAAGTGAATGTGTATACCGTGTTCAGTGGCGAGGGAGGGGAGATTGGCGGTATTGAACTCACGACTGTTGTCGTGTTGTATGGATGCAAGATGCAAGTTAAAATTATGTATGGGCGAACACGTGAAAAGAAGCGAGTGTGATTTAAGTGTCAGACTTTTAGCATAGAGGAACAGTCCACAGAAAATGAATCATTAAGAATAACTAAGAAATATTTATTTCCATAAATACTCAGAATTGGCGATGTCCAAAGATCACAATGAATTAACTCAAAAGTGTGAGTAGTCCTAGTGGTGGAAGAAGAAAATGGCATCCAAGTTGACATTCGTGAAAAAGAGTACTATGGTTTACTTGTTTACTACAAGGTAAAGAAATATGCTACAAAAGACGATGATAAGCGTCAGGTCCAGGGTGACTAAGACGACGGTGAAGGAGATATGCCCTAGAGACCAATAATAAAGATGTTTTTTATTGACATATCTCATTAGTTTGTAATAGTTTTATATCATTCTATAACTGTATTAAGTCGAAAAATTAATACATGTGTGGTATATAAACAAACCAGGTCCCTAGTATCCTCTAGACTAGTTCGTTTGGCAGTTGATAATCAAGCTTTCCTGATCATGGACTTTACCACAATAACTGACATTGAGGTCACTTCATTAGATGAATGAAGTGATGGACAACACCCAACCCTAGTATTGCAATGTGAACCAGTCACAAAGTTCAACATTCCAATATCTAGCAAACCATAGTAACTCAGTCCTTCGACTGTGAGATCATATTTAATCACAATCTCACACGGCTGCTTTGATCAAATCAACCATCATGATTGTAACTAGGTGACCATAAAGGTGTGTATTGGGTATTCCAAAGGAATAGGTTGAGGCGTATGCATAGAGATCGGGATTTTCCCATACGAGTGACGAATACATACCCTGGGCCCACTCGGTGAGATTACATCTATAAGTTTGTAAACACGTGACTAGGTCACGAGGATATAATATCACGGGAAAAAGTAGATATGTTTGTCATTAACAAGATCGAACTAGGTATGTAGATACCAAAGATTAGATCTTGGACAAACTAGTTATCGTAAAGTAAAGGGAATGAGACTCGATGTTCAAGGTTTAAGCGATCAAGTTATCCGTGGAATGCATGGGGACCATCATGTGTTTCTAGATGCCGTTGTTGGTCATTTATCAGAGAGGTATCATGATCGTAGGGTGTCACACTTAAGGGGATATTGTGTAGGGGTTGATTCGAGATCTTAGGAGAAAAGAGAGAGAACTCCAGAATAGTTCTAGGGCAACACCAGAATGGTTCCGTGGATATCCTATGATGATCGGAGAGGTCTAAAAGGTGTTTCGGAATGATAGGTATTAAATAATACGAGTTTAATGTTAATTAAATGAATTAATATTAAAATTATTACTTAAAATGGATTTATGGGCCCCCCACCTAAATGGGCCTCACTGGAGCAGGCCCAAGAGGGGGTTGTGCCCTAGGGAAGGCCAGAGGGTGGCCGTCGGCCCTAGTGGGCCCTCCCACCACGTGGGGTCCATGTAGGGGCTGGCCGATGGCTCCTCCCACCTACTCCCTCCTGTTTAGTCCCACCTTGGGACTTTGAGGGAGGTGGTGCCTCCCTTCCACCTATATAAAGAGGGGCACCCCTCTCCCCAAATCAATCCCATTAATTGGATTTGCCTATTCTCTCCCCCTCTCTCCCTCTCCCTCACATGTGGTTCCCAAGATTGGAACTACATATGGGCATAGGGGTTTCTCCACCATACGCATGTCGTCGTGCTGCTGGACTCAGTCCAGATCAATCTTCTTCCGCTGCTTTGCTAGACTAGATCCCGAGACACGTCTCTACACCGGATGTGTGTAAGGCCACGAGGCACCGCCACTTGTGGTGCTATTGCTTGGAGTTGGAGCTTGGACGTCGAAACAACCTTGAGCTCAGCTACATCGTGCAATGATCAGGGTGACTTGCGAGGATCTTCACAACCTTGAGGTCGGGTAAGTACGACTATGTCATCCAAGTTCCCTGCAATACATTAACCGCTTTCGGTCTTCAAAGGTATGAACACTGAATCCCCTCTCGTTACTATACATCTGCATATATAGATCTTGGCTAGGTTAGTTCACTGTAGGAACCTTTTGTTTTCTACTATGGAACCCCTTCAGACGGTGCCAAACGTCATGGAAGGTTATGGTTGTGATGAGAGAACGGGGCGCCAGATGCTAAAATGAGTAAAGCTCCTTGACATGGGTATGATTATTTGGGTGCTTATAATTGGCTACCCTACATTGGGTAAAAAGGCCTACGGCCCATGAAGATTCCAGATGACAGCCCAAGGGAGCAATCGACAAAGACTTTTATTGTATTAGGAAAGAAACCATGAACCGACATTGTGTTGGTATTGTAATCACGCGTGTATGAAACCTATCCGCATTGTGCTTTGAGACCCGACTTATTATATATAGGACGGGAGAAGCCCAAGCGAGGGTACCGAAATCTAGAGGACAACTTGTAATAGTGTGTTTTCTCAATATTCAGGCGACTTTGATTCCATTGTTTCCCTGACATCCGATGAAATCCCCAGCGTTCTCTTTTTCGTGAAACCACAAGTCCATCACCGTGGGCATTGCCGAGGTCACCCCTCATCACTCCCCCATACTATTACACCGAAGAATCTCATGCCAGGTGGGAATGTCCTTCGGAGAAAAACCAAAAGGGGCAAACTCGACAGAACAATTATTATCAGTCGTAAACAACGGATGGAGACAAGATTTTTAATTTTTTAGGTGTAATGAGGACATGATAGAGATGAAGTGGAGAATTAGATAAAAAATAGGGAAGAGAGGCATGCCCAGGTGTGGACACGGGACGAAGGAACCATCTCCAATAGTTACATGACGATAACTAGGGCGTGGTTAGAGAGATGAAAGGATATCAGCATCGTTTGAGAGCTGGGCGGTGGCGCTGTTGTCCATGACCCACTCCGGGCTGGGTTGTTGAAGTGTCATGTTGGTGAAGTGTTGCATGAGGGTGGAAGGATCTTGGAGGATCATACCATGTGAGATTCTGGTGTGTGGATTAATAAAATTGATAGGATACCCATAGTAACAAGTTGCAACTTCTTTTCCAGGGCTCATCTTCAAAGGAACTCTAGGTTAAGCGTGCTTGTCCTGGAGCAATTTGAGGATGGGTGACCGACTGGGAAGTTGTTCCCGGGTGCACACGAGTGAGGACAAAATGCGCAGAAAAGACAAGTGTTGGTATGTGGAGTCAATCTAGGGATCCTAGTAAGCTTCCATGAGTGACACCCTCGGGTCCTAGTGGACGGGGTGTTGCATACCAGCACCACCAGTTTTTGTGTAGACGTGAAAGGGCTTCGACATTTAGCTTCCTCGGACCTACAGGTGAAGTAACAAATATGACGCCTAGAGGGGTGGTGAATATGCGACTTTAAAACTCTTACAAATTTGGCTCTATGCTAATGAGGAATTAAATTAGGTTGCTGTTTTTCAAGAACAAATCCTAAATATATTAGGCTCACCTATGTGCATCAACAACATATAGCTCAACATGATATATCAATTATAAGTATAAGCTAGCAATTGAAACTTTACACAAGATATAACAATAGTTGCAAGTATGAATTATAGAATGTAAAGAGGAGAAGAGACAAACGGTGTATTTACCGCAATTCGGGTCCACTGATATCCACATGGTCCCTCACCGTATCTAGCCTTATTCTATCTTGATCTCTTCAAACTGAGCAAGAACCCATGAGCTCTCCACACCTAGCGAGAGCCCTTCCTTTATAGTTAGCTTCTTCCTCCACCCTAGAGATATCAAGCTCCAAACCTACTTCACAACTCACTTGGGGCTCTTCACAATCTCCACAAAGAGTTCACCAAGCCAACAACCACCAAATCGTCTAGAAAGTGGTGGCTACAAGAGTAACAACTCTTGGACTTCCACTTGATTGAATCAGTGTATATGGTTGAAAACAATGCAGCACATCCTTTTGGCATGGTAGGAGCATCTCTCGTGCAGATAGAGTAGGGAACCACACGGCAAGCCGATATATCCCCACGCCGTCGCAGCAGCCCACGGCAAGTAGGTCACACCCGATGATCACGATCTCCACATTGGGTCCACTTCTCGGGATCAGAGCCACGAAATGATGAAAGAAATGATATCACATAGCAAAGGATCGATCGATCTAGGGAAGAGCATAGCATCCGAAGGTACTATCACTAATAGGGAAAACGCTATGCGAGGCGCACCAAAAATGCTATGCGAGGCGCATATCATATGCGCCTCTAGCACCATGCCTCCACTATTTTTTATGCGAGGCGCATATATGCTTTACAACGCGCCTCGTATATGTTTTACAACGCGCCTCGTATATTTATAGTATATGATCCTCCCATAGTACCCTATATGCGCCTCCTATAATATTTTTGAAATTCAAGTTTTACATCAATTTTCAAATATACATAACAGTATACAGGTATTCAAATATACAATATAGTCCAGAATACTGTATAAACAACACAGAATTTTCTAGAAATTTGCAATTGGCCAAAGCATAATATAACCAACATGAATACAAGTACATTACACATCAATCGTGACATACGAGTTCATACATAAACTAGAATCAACAAGTGCCAAGTTTTCACACAACACCAAGTGTTTGTGCCACAAGTTCACACCTCCGAGTACAAGTTCACAATCACATTACAACTCCGACGACGGACCTCTAGATAGATGAAGTAGAGAACATAACCTACCATGAAGAGCAACAAGGTGGTGATCACGAGGAAGTTCCTCCACTTCTTCCTCCCGTGCCTCATCCACTTCTCTTCCGCCACCTCTCTAGTCTTGTAGCCTTTGTAGCTGTTGCCCAAGAATTCGTTCACTTGCTTTTGTCAGTCTTCCCACTCCTCGTACACACCTAGAACCTTACCGACGTACATGACATAGCACTTCTTCGCCATCTCATGTACACAAGGTAGATAACATTATCTATGTCAGTGGAAATCAATAGCAGTTCACAAGATAAGATCATGCCTATATATATGGGTGCAACAAGATCTAATAAATCATGTTCTAATCATCGGCATTTCGAAGAAAGACCAAAAAAATCAAACCAAGAATGACTTGGATTAGTGCCTCATACTTAGGTTGGGCACGGAAATAACAATGCTTGCTGTTCGATCTCGTGTGGCAAGTAGAGTATATGCCCAAATTACTAGTCTACTTGGCACACCAGATCAAACAGCAGAATAGTCATACACATGACGCCACAACACATTCTAATCATTGGCATTTCAAATAAAGACCAAAAAAATCAAACCAAGAATGACTTGATTCGTGCCTCATACTATTTGTATCGCTAAAGACAAAATAAGAGAAATACTTCCACGATTCATATAGCATGGGCATGTTATGTCCAATGGTAAAGCAAGGAAAAGATTCGGTCTCCACGGTAACAAATCATTTCGAGTTTGGTGTGTCGAAAGGAGTTGTTGCCGTGGACCCAGAATCCTTTCCTTGGCTTACCATTGAACATATTATGTCTTATGTATATGAATCTCGAAAATATTTGTCCTTTTTCGACTTTGGGGCTACAAGATGAAATAGTTTATCATTTCATTATATCGCCAAAGACGAAAGGAAAGAAATCATTTGATGATTCATATAATAATGTCGCCAATGCTATACGAATAGTGAAGTAATGTCTTTCCTTTCGACTTTGGGGCTACAATGAGATATCTGAAACTAAATACTTCACAATTCATTTAATCCATGCTATCTAATCTATTCCTATCGCCAAAGACAAAAGAAGAGAAATACTTCCATGATTCATATAACATGGGCACGATATTTCCAGTGGTAAAGCCAGGAAAGGATTCGGTCTCCATGGAAATGACTCATTTCGAGTTTGGTGTGTCGAAAGGAGTCGTTGCCGTGGACCCAGAATCCTTTCGTAGGCTTACCATTGAACATATTATGTCTTATGTATATGAATCTCGACAATATTTGTCCTCTTTTGACTTTGGGGTGATGTCTACGCACTTCTATTCTTATAGACAGTTGTTGGGCCTCCAAGTGCAGAGGTTTGTAGAACAGCAACAAGTTTCCCTTAAGTGGATCACCCAAGGTTTATCGAACTCAGGGAGGAAGTGGTCAAAGGTATCCCCTCTCAAGCAACCCTGCAATCAAGATACAAGAAGTATCTTGTGTCCCCAACACACCCAATACACTTGTTCAGGTGTATAGGTGCACTAGTTCGGTGAAGAGATAGTGAAATACAAGTGGTATGGATAAAAGACAACGGTGCCAGAAAATAGCTTGATGGCGTGGAAGAGACTAAAGGCAAAATGAAATAAAGATGGAAGCAAGCAAACATGTAACAGATCTAGTTGCAAACAGTGTTTCAATGTTTAGAAACAAGGCCTAGGGATCATACTTTCGCTAGTGAACACTCTCATATAAATATCTTCTCTTTATGATACTACTCTAAACTACTCTCCGGTTGGACACTCTAGTCCATGGTAGGGCTATAAGAGCACACCTCAAAGTTTGCTTTTCCCATCTAGATAACCGCACACTGTCACCTTGAGCTCTAGATGGTTCCAACAAACACCACAATTTCATAGAAACATCCAATGTCATCGGATTGATGACAAGTACGCCATGAGGGGGTCCTCGAGGCATGTGGAAGAGAGGGGTGTGAGACGTACGGTGTTCCGGGATGGTGAGCACACAAGTTTACCCGGGTTCGAATCCGCCGGCTTTGGACGGATCCTACTCCTGCTAGCAATCCAGTAATACAGTAGAGACGGAATATGGGTTACAAGGGTTTCGCTTGTGTGAGTTGAGATTGTAGACTATTGTGAGGGTGCCCTAAAGGCTCTCCCTAGGACGGCTTATATAGATATCCGGCCTAGGGTTTACAGGATAGATCTATCCGGCTATGACTAAGAGTCGGTTACAGAGTACATCTAGAACTACAAGTAACTCTATGGGCCTATGTCGGTAAGTCTTCTGGGCCTTCCTGTTGGGTCCGCAGCATAGAAAACAAAAAATTTCCAACGATGAGAACTATACGCCAAGATCAATCTACTAGATACAGAGCAACGAGTGGACATACATCCATGGAGAACTTACCCTCGAAGACAACGAGTTTTGTTAACGAGTAGGAACTCGTGGTTGATGTAGTCGTACGCTTGCCGATCTCAAGATCGTGTGGAAGTCCGAGCGCCACAAATCAGCAGCGCATCCATCCTCGCACACACGTTCTAGCCACCGGACAACCTCCACCTCCTCGCTCCAGCGAATCAGCGGAAGCAACAACTCCTTCCAGACGCAAGGCCACCGGGAACATGTATCTCGCTAATCCGAGACCATGGGGAAATATCTAGAGGGGGAGAGAGATCCTTCACGAGGAGGTGTAGTTTGTGAGAGGGGAGAGGGGGCTTTATATAGGAGGAAGGGAGACCCCTCCCCTCCCATAGCCGGTGCATGAGGGGGGGACTCCTCCCCTCCTTCATTCATGTGGTGAACCTCCACTCACATAAACATGGCCTCCACCCAAAATCCCACTCACATGTATTTAATTTCCACCAAATTAAATGCAACTCTCAATTAATAAAACTCTTTTATTTATTTTATTCAGGATTTTTTTAATTACTTTAATTAACAAACATTCACATAAAACCCTTGCAACATTTCAATATCACATGCATAACCACTTTCTGCAATTTCACCCGAAACAATTCCGGTTTCTATCGAAACAATTCCTGTTTCTATCGAAACATTTCCTGCACTTTGCAAACCTTTTGTCTGGAACATATGTGCTCCTAAATTCTGTCCGGCAACCCTTAAGTGTGTCACCCTACGGTTCGCGAATAATGCAGACATGATTGAGACTCCTCTCAGATCAATAATCAGAAGCGGGACCTGGAGATCCATACTGACTCCTGCATATTCAACGATGAGTTCTGTGATCGTGAGAACCTTTAACGTCAGCAATTTAATCCCTTTGTCTCATGATATAATACATGTCCGAGATTCGATCATCGGTATCCAAATACCTAGTTTGATCTCGTTACCGACATGCACTCTTTTCGCTCCCTGATATAACATTCTAGTGATCACATCACTTGCTTGCAAGCTATCTTAATGTGATATCACCGAGAGGGCCCAGAGTATATCTATCCATCATCGGGATTGATAAATTCCACTCTTGATCCATGAGCCTCAACATAACACCTTCATAGCACTGAACCCACCTTTATGGTCACCCTGTTACGGCGTGACGTTTGATGTTATCAAGATACTCTTCCGGTGTTAGCAATTAACATGATCTCATGGTCTAAGGACTAAGACTACTTTGTATGATGTTATAGCAATATAAACACAATGACTTGATCGTAATGCTATACTTCGGATGAATGTTCATCACATCATTTCACAAATGTTGTGACCTTGTTATTAAAAACATCCAATGTCCATGATCAGGAAACCTTGATCATCTTGTTAATCAACAAGCTAGTCTATAAGAGAGGCATAACTAGGAACCCTTTTGTTTATTAAAAACACATGTATTGATGTTTCCTATCAATACAATTATAGCATGCAAAATAAACATCTATCATATACAAGGAATACATAATAACAACTTTATTATTGCCTCTCAGGGCATATTTCCTTCACTTCAGTAGCCGTGGACTCGACTCTTCTCCTCGACTGGGCCATGGTGAAGCAAAGCTCTAACCCGAAGTGGGCCACCCTGGTCAGTGAGGTACAACGAGGATACCCGGAAAGTATATCCCCAGCAGTAGCCCCGGAGGCCTCCAAGATGCAAAGTCGGATTCATCATCATCTAGCTTGATCTTGGGCTTGCAGAATCTTGAAGGGTTCCTGAAACTTCAAAAGAAAAGATACGATCTGGGTCTCCAAAAATGAGTCGGGCCTATGAATACGTTATTCGTGTTTCCAGCTCGAAATTCAAACTAAGCTGGAACTTGGTCTCTGACGTAACCTAACAATAGTCATGGTCAAGTCATGTCACTGACAGACATTTCGTGTTAGCACGACCGTTGGTGGGTCTGTCTTTCGTGGAACCGAGGCGTTGTTTCAATGCGTGCATGGAGATCGAGGTGGCATAATCATCGCGTGGGGGTTTCCCAGTCCTTTCCACGACGCATGGCATGTTCATTGTAGCGTTTACACGAATCTTGACGCGGCTGGTGGATATAAGTGGTGAGGATTCTTTTCCCCATCTCCTTCACCAGTTCCTTGCGTCGTTTCCTTCTCCTCTACTTCTCCCACGAACTTAGAGCTCCACTGCTCCCCAAAAAACTTCCAGCGCGGCCCATCCAAGGTCACCGACGCACCTGAAAATGGCTTTTGCATCATCCTCCAGCTCGGCAGCGACGGCAGCGGCGACGGCGACAGAGAAGGAGAGCTACCGCGGGGTTTGGATCCCGTGTGTCCTCGATGATCCCAAGCTCTGTGTCGTTGAAGAAGAAGGGCTCCTCTGCACTGGCGACTGGCGGAGCGGCTTCGGCAAAACCATCCACAACCCTCACGACGAAGAACGAGTGCACTTCGGCACTCATCTTGACAGAGGTCTGAGCTTTCCTCCCTCAGATTTCTTTTCTGAGGTCATTGGTCATTACGGAGTTCATATCCATCATATCCCCCCAAACTCCATCTTAGAGATGAGTGCGTACGCCTCTTTATGCGAGGGGTATCTCGGCATTAGGCCGAGCCTTACTCTCTTCCGATACTACTTCCATGTCTAGAGAAATTCCATTACTGCTGGTAATCCTTACATTACCGGTACCATTAGTTTTTCTGTTAGGCGAGAGCGCGTTTATCCTCGGATCATGGCTAGTGAGTCGGTCAAACAATGGTTGTCCACTTTTTTCTATCACAAGGATATTCCTGCTCCCCGCAAAGATCATGCTTTGCCGGCTTTCGTCGATGGAGCCGCCATGCCTCAAGAATCCTAGGATGAGGTCGCTCCGGCTCTCAGTTACGATCTGCTCCTCACCAAGAGGCGGATCGAGTATCTTATGAAACACAAGGGCTTGAGAGGGTCCAACTTAGTTCAATGCTGGATGGAACACCGGATCCAACCTCTTCAACATCATGGAGATCAACGGATGCATTCCATCATGTCGTCGAAGAAGGATTCCCTCCGCATCAGCCCCAAAACCTACGAGCCAAAAGATTATGTAAGCCAAATCAAATGGCTGATAAGGGAGCGGATCGAGAGGAAGATTCCGGAGCTGTCCCCGGACATGCATACAACAGAAGATCTCGTTGTGCCGGTAAGCTTCAGCAACAACTCTTTTTATGTGCTCATATTTATATTACTTCGCAATACTGAGATACTTCTCCTTTTCAGCTTGCTGACCTCCCGAGTTGGAGTTCACTCCAATCGAGGGATATCCTCCTGAGTATTCTTAGGATGAGGGTGAATTGGTTCCAATGCCGGACGTCGTTCCTCGGAAACGCAAAGCTCCGACATTGGCCATTGGCACAAAAGAAGTGCCCGTTGTGAAGAGGTAATCTTTCCTCACAAGGTTTTTATATTTTGCTCATAATTCCTTCTGAGATGTAATGTTCTTTGTTCTATTACCTTCTCAGAGCTAAACAACTCATCAAGGGTAAGGGGAAGGGAGCTGTCTTGAAACCCCTGCGTCAGTCGAAGCTAAAATTGGCTTCTCCTGCCATGGCTCCTCCGACTCCTGCCCCTCAGCCTTCTTCAGTGCTGGAGATTACTCCATCTCCGACCGTTTTAGAAGATCCGGCTCAATCAGCAGAGCGGGCGATCCTTGAATCGCAAATTGACGTCACCATGGGTGACTCGGGTTTTGATAAGGGTGAACCCTCTTCGGGTAATGATCCCTCGGCAGAGACTTTCACCGATAATCTCCTGGACATGTCGGGACTTGCCAAACTTGGCCTATCTCGGAAGTCTGTGGAGGAGATTTAACGGCTAGCCCGGCAATGCATGGAAAGTCGGACTATCTCTGCCGAAGAAGAAACGCAAGAAGCAGAGGATATCAAGCACTTTGATCTTCTTGAACAAGTTCGTCTTCATGATGAGAAGCTGAGGACCGGCGAGCTTCCAACTACGCCAGTGGTCCCCCTAACCCTCGCCGAGAAGGTTGCTGTTGAAGTGAATGCGAGCTTGGACAAACTCACTCGCGAACAATATGTAAGTCGGAATTCCAACTCCCATTTTTCCTTATTTCATACCATATCGTCTAGCCCCCAAACATGAAGCTGGACAATCAAATTTGGTTTTATGCTTCCTTAGGATGCCAAAGAATGAACTAGTGTAGCCCCCAAGGCTCGTGCTGATATTAGAAAAAATATTAGCCTGAGTATTTAGCAGACTTCTGACTCTGGGTATTCTAACTTATAAAAAGTATATTCCTATAACCATGATTTGTTGAAGAATATTTGCAACAAGCGGGAAGAAATCAAAGCTCTCCGGCTTGAAAATGCACAATTGAAAGTTTCCAGGGATGAGGCCGAAGGTAAACGTTCCGAAACTCAAACATTATCTTGTATTTCATAGTAGATTTTTTGTTGAATTGTTGTTCTTTTGACTTACAACACTGGTGAAGTAGTCCTGTGCTATGATTGAAGAGGCTGAGAATCTTAAGACCCTAGTGGTGGAAAACAAGGAACTTCGCCAAGAGCTGGATAAGCTTAAGGCGGATCATGAGAAGAGCATTGCTCAAATTCTCGAATCCACCTCCATGGCCACTGAGGAGCGTGATCGTAAGATGATGCTCCAAGATAAGAAAATCTCGGATCTCAGCAATGATATGTTCAGAGAAAGGGACATTACCGAGGCACTACGGGCTGAACTCCAGAGTCTTCGGGAAGAGAAGGCCAAAGTCGACGATGTCATCTTTGGTATGTTTCCCTTTTTTTGACTTATCTGCATCTTCCGACTCTTTGGAGTCCAGGTTTACTTGACTTACCCTTTGCATTATATGCGCAGGTCCTCTGAACTTGATGGACTCAGCCTCTGCTGAATCTCGCACCAACCGGCTTACCCAAGTAGGTGATTTGCTGCATGACTTCCGCCAATCCCTCGAAGATATTGGCAAACTTCTCAAGGTTCCGGACATGCATAGCATGTCCGGCTTTGAGGTGCGAGATAAGGCCAAGGATATGCCGCAGCTTGTTCAGGACTGGAACATGTCCTACGCGCGAACCACAGTGCAAAACGCTCTCACCATGGTTATGAGCCACCATGGAAACATGGAAATCTGGCAAGTAACCAGAGGGTACTGCAAGGTGGACGAAGACAGACAGGAGCAAGACATCAAGGCTATAATGGACTCCTGTGCTAGATATGGGTGCCACGTAGCTGATTTGACCAGCTACGACACTCCCTTCTTCACCCGCGTGGACACGCCGCCTCCGCCTTCCAAAGAAACAACTGAAGTTTGCGACGATGATCAAACCATATCGGATTTGAACATCTCGGAACGTTATCAAAAAGAGGCTGATGTATCCAGCGAGCCGGCAGATCCTACCTCTCCCCCTGCATCATAGAGTATCAGAAAGAACAATGTGTTATTCTGGAAACAATTTGGGTCTGTAAATAAGTAGTATAATACTTTTGCTAGTGCTAAGCTTTATTTTATCTATTCAACACTTTTGGCTTTGATATTATGTGCCTGAAATGTTTGCATAAGCACTTGTATTTTTTGTATGTGCTTATCGTTTATCTGGATTTCCGCCTCGTCCCTTTTGTGAGCCGGCCAACTTTTAGCACGGAAACTTTGTCGAGCAACGGAGTTCAATTGCTAAACCAGTTTAAACTCGGAAACAACGTCGGCTTCCAGTACCAACAATTCACTACTCAGGAAATGCCCGCATCCAGCAATCAGACAAATAACCAAAGTATAGACTAGAAAATTTAGTTTTATACCCGAAGGTAGCAATTTTAGAATCGGAAATCTAAACCAGAACAAAAATGAGCATAAAGTACTTTCAAGTATTCTGGGATTTTCGACTGTGACATGATCATTCGGAAATAAGATGGTAAAAACTTCCTAGAAAGATTTTGAGGCAACCAAGACTTTATTTCTCATTGAACATGTACACATATATGATTACAAAGAAAAATAAACTAAGAATAAAAGGGACGTAGCTGAGCAATATTCCATGGTCTGTCTAACTCATCCGGATTTGTACTGCCTCCAGCTCTCTTTCTCTTCTTAGTAGTAGGTCTTTCTTTGACTGGCCGCATATCAGTTAGGTAGTATGAACCATTGTGCAATACTCGACTAACTAAAAATGGCTCTTCCCATATTGGGGAAAGTTTGTGCTTTCTTTGCTGCACAAGCCAGAGAACCAAATCGCCCTTATTGAAAGACCAGTTTCTGACTCTCTGGCTATGATACTTGCGTAACTTCTGCTGATAGGCTATTCATCTTATCTCAGCAACGACACGAACTTCTTTGACTAAGTCGAGATCATTTTGTCGAGAAATTTCGGCATCCTCTTCAATATATGCGACCACTCTAGGAGAAGTGTGAATCAAATCGCTGGGAAGAACTGCTTCTACGCCATATACCAAGAAGAAAGGTGTGTATCCGGTTGACCTGTTTGGAGTTGTTCGTAAACTCCATATTACAGAAGGTAATTCCTCTGCCCAAGCCCCCGCAGCACGTCGTAGTGGTGCTTCGAGTCTTGGTTTTAGGCCTTATAGGATTAGACCATTTGCTCTTTCGACTTGTCCATTAGCTTGTGGATGTGTGACTGACGCAATGTCAAGCCGGATATTTTGTTCATTGTAGAATTCGGCAAGTTCTCCCATAGAAAAGTTACTCCCGTTATCCGTGATAATGCTATGCGGATAACCGTATCGGATTATAACATCCTCAACAAATCTTCTGGCTGTTGCTCCATCACAACTAGTGATAGGTTTAGCCTCAATCCATTTGGTGAACTTATCCACCATCACTAAGAGATGGGTAAATCCACTTGGAGCCCATTTGAACGGTCCTACCATGTCAAGCCCCCAGACCGCAAAAGGCCATGTTATAGGTATTGTTCGCAGCTGATCAGCCGGAACGTGAGCTTGTTTGGCGTACTTTTAGCAGCCCTTGCATGTCTTGACCAGCCATTCGGCATCTGCCTTGGCTGTAAGCCAGAAAAAACTATGTCGAAAAGCTTTTGCCACTAGAGATTTGGCTACAACGTGGTGACCACACTCGCCTTCGTGGATCTCTCGTAAGATTTCCACTCCTTCTTCTGGAGATACACAGCGCTGAAAGACCCTAGATGCACTCTGCTTATAGAGCTCACCACTAATTATAGTATAGACTTTTGCTCGTCGGACGATCTGCCGGCTCAGAACTTCGTCTTCGGGTAATTTTTCGTCTACCAAGAAATCAAGGTAGGGTTGAGTCCAGCTGGGAATCACAGCCATAACTGCTATTAAAGGTGAGTCGGATTTGGTCGGATATTCCTCGTCCACTCCCTTTATAGAGGGAACTTTGAGGTGCTCTAAAAAAGCGCCATCCGGGACCTTTTTCTGGGCAGAGCTTATTCGAGATAGTGCATCTGCTTACTCATTTTCTATTCGAGGGATGTGTTGAACTTCAAACCCTTCAAACGATTTAGATAGTTCATCCATGACATCCCTATATGCCGCCATGTTCTTGTTTTCCTTACAGATATCCGACACTTGTTGAGCAACAGGATCTGAATCTCCATAACACATTAAACGTCGAATGCCGATGTCCTTAGCAATCCGGATTCCATGCAGTAATGCTTCATACTCGGCAATGTTGTTTGTTGCCGTGAAGTGTATCAGCAATACATAGAAAAGTTTATCTCCTTGGGGTGACTTGAGCACCACGCCAGCCCAGAGCCCCCGAGCGCTTTAGACCCATCAAAATGCAAGGTCCAATATTCCGACTCTGGCAGGGTCATATTCTCCGTTATCTTTGTCCAAGCAGCAACAAAGTTAGCGAGGATTTGGGATTTGATTGCTGTACGAGGTTTGTACTCAATGTCAAAAGCTAAAAGCTCTATGCCCCATTTGGCGACGCGTCCTGTGGCGTCACTATTGTTGATTATATCTCTCATGGGAGCTATGCTCACCATGGTAATTGGATGTTCCTGAAAATAATGTCGTAACTTACGAGATGCCAAGAACACACCGTAAGCCAGCTTTTAATAATGCGGATACCGCTGTTTTGATTCAATTAAGACCTCGCCGAGATAATAAGTCGGACGCTGCACCAGGTGTTCCTGATTTTCCTTTGGTCTCTCCACCACCATGACGATACTGACGACCTTGTTTGTCGCAGCGAGATAGAGAAACATCGGTTCCTGTGGTTCGGGTGCTGCGAGGATGGGAGCAGATCAGAGTACTACTTTCAGGTCTTATAGTGCAGCTTTAGCTTCGTCGGTCCAAACGAATTTCTTGGTCTTTTTCAGGAGCTTGTATAGTGGTGCGGCTCTTTCACCGAGTCGGCTTACAAACCGACTGACTGCGGCAATGCAACCAGTTACTCTTTGAACGTCCTTCAGGTGAGTCGGCCTGAAAATATTGGGTATAGCCTTGATTTTGTCTCGGTTTACCTCTATGCCTCTTTGAGACACGATAAAACCTAAAAATTTTCCAGCTGGGATTCCAAAGAAGCACTTCTTCGGGTTAAGCATTATGTTGTATTTTCGTA
The DNA here is from genome assembly GCA_023614405.1 of Avena insularis. NCBI lineage: Eukaryota > Viridiplantae > Streptophyta > Magnoliopsida > Poales > Poaceae > Avena > Avena insularis. The sequence goes on from CM042686.1 coordinate 570,620,277, forward strand.
GATTGGCGAACGTTTCCTCAAAGTCGGAAATCAAGGTTTCCTTCTTTTTGGACATCACCACAATATCATCCACATATGCATATACATTGCATCCGATCTGATCTGATCGTGGAGGCAATGCTGCATAGTGCGCTGGTACGTAGCTCCTGCATTCTTGAGCCCGAAGGGCATCGTAATGAAACAGAAGGTTCCGAAGGGGGTTATGAATGAAGTTTTGACTTTGTCAGAATCCTTCATCCGGATTTGGTGATAACCGGAATATGCGTCGAGAAAACATAGGAGTTCTGAGCCTGCCATAGAATCTATAACTTGATCAATCCTAAGCAGTATAATCAACACACATCCTTAAATCAGTGGTGTCCGTTTTAGGGACCATTACAGGATTGGCCGACCACTCAGTGTGGATGACCTCTCCTATGAATCCGGCTAACTCGAGTCATGCTAACTCCTTAGCTATTGCCTTACGCTTTTCATCGCCAAATCGTCGTAGGGACTATTTGATGGGTTTAGCATTCGGGTGTACATTTAAAGAGTGCTCGGAAAGTTACCTAGGTACTCCGGTCATGTCAGATGGCTGCCATGCGAAGATATCTTGATTTGCTTGGAGGAACTTGACGAGCACGCTTTCCTATGCGCTATCTAGGCCTACGCCTATCTGGGTCACCTTGGAGGGGTCATCATCCTTCAACGGTGTCTTCTTCGTCTCTTCTGATGCCTTGAACTCCGGATTCGGCTTTGTCACCTCCTTCTTTGTCGCGGGCATCTCGGATGGATCTATGGTCTTCTTGATCTCCTGGTACTGCTAGGCGTGCAACACGGATTTAGCAAAGGCGGCATTTCCATCCTTGCACTCTCGCGCTTTCTTCGGGTCTCCGCTGATGGTGATCACGTCGTTGGGACCTGGAATTTTCATCATATTGTAAATGTAACACAGACGAGCCATAAAAGCCCAGTAAGTCGGACGTCCGAATATAGCGTGGTACGAGCTCTTGAACGGGACCACTTCGAAGGAAAGTGCTTCCGTTCGATAGTTCTTTGGAGTTCCAAAGGTCACATCCAAAGTAATTTCTCCCAGGGAATTTGCTTGTCTTCCTGGGATAACTCCGTGAAAGATCACATAGCTGTAATTCAGCCGGGTCTCCAAGATCTTCATCCGGCGTAGCATTTCGACAGAATATTAATGCTGTTGCCGCCGTCCATGAGAGTCTTGGAGAAACCATAGCCGTCAATAAGTGGATTGACGACTAAGGCGTATTTTCCTCGCCTGTGCAACTTAGGCGGATGATCAGCGCAGTCAAAGGTGATTGCTACTTCCGACCAGTCCAATAATTGGGGGAGAGCCGGAACAGTCACATTGAGCTCATGAAGAACTGCTTTCTTGACCTTAGCTCATTGAGATCCGAGGAAGGTGACGTAAGTGTCTTTCTTTGTCGGGAAGTTCTTCTTACCTTCCGACTTGGGATTTGAAGCATCGGCTTCCTCCATGTCGGAATCATCCTTGGTCTCTTTACCTTTTTCAGGATTCTTCTTTCCCTTCTTCCGCTTAGCCCTGTAGCCAGCGGTATCGTCTTTCTTGATGTCGTCATTGAAACGGCACTCGGTGTTTGTGTGGGACGAGCCCCCATTGGCGTCTAAGTGGTGCACACATGGGTTATTGGCAATGTCGGCCCAAGAGTAGGTTTTGCTAGGCTGCTGGTCTCCTCTACCTTAGACTCTTGATGTCCCACGACCGCGTCCACAGTCACCGTCGTGCCCTCCTTGTCCTCCAGACCTGAAAGTAGCAGTGACTACTACCGTTTCCGTGTTGGGCTTTTCTTTCGAGGTGTTATTGCGCTTCTGAGCTTGCTGCTTTGGTTTTTTTGCTGACTGTGGCACAACTAGGGCGTTAAGTAATCCCTCTGCATCGTCGTCAGCATCTGGATACTTGCTCGTTGTTTCTATCATTTCTCCCAAATCATTGACCTTGTCACACTTCAAGCAGTGACGTAGTAAACCAATTGGGAGTCCTACAATGAAAGCTTCGATCGCAGTTTGGTCATTTACTCTTTCACAGGAGTTCTTGGTGTCAATCCATCATCCGAGATAATCTTGGCAAGTTTCTCCGGCTTTCTGGGTGCAACGCTGTAGGTCTCCTACCGTACAGGGCCTCCGATATGTGCCTTCGAAATTCTGAAAGAACGTGCTTTGCATGTCATACCAATTGTGGATGGTGTTCTCCGGAAGTTCATTGAGCCATGATCGTGCCGTCTTCCGCGACATGAGTGGGAGATATCGGGTCGCAGTCAGGCTGTTTCCGCCTTTGGCGATACAGCAAGCCTGGAAAAAATCCTGGAGCCAAGTATCTGGCCGAGCCATACCGTCGTAGGCCTGAATGTGCCTTGAGATAGCAAATCCTTCCGGGAATTCTGTGGCTCTTATGCGTGGTCTGAAGCACTTTGGGCCCACGTATATATCATCATTTTCATAGCGACGCGCCTCTATGTTGGTGTTAATCCTGTGCCTTGCGTCACTTGGGGACAGAGATCGTCATGAATGACGACTATGGCTGTGGTGCCTTGGAGACGGACTCCGGCTTCTGCCACCACCTCCTCCGCCACGACGCCCTCCTTGGCCTCCTTGGGAGCCGTTGTGATGGCTGCTTGGGGAGAGGGTGGAGCGGCTGGATTTTTCCGGCTAATCACCGGCCTCCGTCCGGAGCGTCATTATTCCGGTTCCGGGGAGGATCTTCATTACGACGAGCCCCCTGCCAGCCTGACTCAGCACGGTGTTCGTCGTTCCTTCGTCCGTCAGCCGGGCGACTTGTATGTCTAGGAGGTGGCATTCTTTGATGGTCCTTCTCCCGACGTTTCTCTTTGTCTTCTTCCCTGTGATCGTTCGACTCTCGCCGGGGAGGATTCTTCGGATTTAGTGCAGCAATTGCCTCTTGCTCCGCAGCTAGAGTAACATTGCGCCAGTCGCGTGCAGGTTTGTGATGCTGTCCTGAAGATCCGGTTCTTGAGTAGTTGTCTTCCTGACGGTTGGAACGGTGATGCTGTTCCGGAGCGCATTGGGGTCTTGCGTCATTCCAGGCCGGATCTGTGTGACATTGGTCAGATTGGGAGACCAGTTTTCTGCTTCCGGACAGGGCAGCCTTCTGCTGCTCTAGACCCTTGTTGAGTAGTTTAATGCCCAATTAAATCTGCTCTGGGCCTGGATTATTTGCTAGGATTTCTTGAGCCGCAACCGTGTTTTGCACTGGTGTTGGATACACCCAGTCTCCCTTGTTGTCGAGTCGAGGCATCCCATGGTCTCCTCCAAAGAGGACTTTGTGAATTTCCGAGAATTGGTCGTCACGAGTATGACGTTTCCGGGTCTTCTGATGTTGCCGAGAGATGTACTTCTCCATAGTTGCCATGCGTTTCTTTTCTTCCTCAATGTTTTTGGCCTTATCAAGGAGTGATTGGCGACGCGCTTCTAGGGCCTAGGCCTTTTCATCTAGCTCTTCAGCAGTAAGTTCTGCAGCTGTAGGAATAGGTGTGGTTAGTGCAGCATCGATGAGTTTACGCGCACCTTCGGTGATCACGTGTCCATCCACCGACTCTTCTTTGGGCTCTTCTGGGATAAGTGCTCCATCTGAGTCTTCCTCGTATTCCTCGGCAATCACCTCCTATGTTGGAGGTTCCTTTGCCGGGGTCTTGTTCTTCTTCTTTGCCTTCTTGGCAGCGCTGGTAGCAAAGACGGCTTTGGGTCCGTTTCTCGGAGTCAAACTCTGGTCGGTACTTTTGGACATCTGGAGCTCGGGATTATCTCCGATCTCCATATCGTCCTATGCTTTGGGAGAGTTTTCCTGGATCCTTCATCCATGGCTTCTTCTTCTGCAGCTTTGGAGTTGTACTCCTCTTCATACTCTATGGAGAACTTTCAGAAATCCGTCGACGTCATCGAGTCATCCGAAGATGCGGGTAAGTCGGTGTTTGTTCCAATCGCCTCTAGCACCGAGTCGGTGTTGTCTCGAGCATCGGCAGAGCCGGATCTAGATCCAACGTATCCGACGAAGTGCGATGTGTGGGTCCTCAGGTAGTTGCGGCTTTCCTCGTGAGCTTCCTCGAAGATCCTGATGGTTTCGAGAACCTCATCCACGCTTGCGTCTTGCATCATCACGCGCCTCAACGTGTGCCTCAGGAACGGTTGATCTGTTCCGGCGTTGGCAGGGTCGGAACCAAGGTTGTTGCTACGATCCTCCTGGATTTCGACTTCAGCGGGTGGATCAATCTGGGATTCGGCCTCGCTAGGGCGATCCACTTCAGGTCTGCTTCAGGCTCGGATTTCTCCACTATCTCCACAACGGGTGCGGGCTGGGTGGGATTAGGGTTTTTTGAGATCCAGAACTCTGCCGCCTCTACGGACAAAGGGGACCCAGAAGTTTCTTCTGCCTCTATCATCACCGCTGGGGTGGGTGGGACAGGTTTCGTGAATCCGATGTACACATCGATCTCGCCAAAAGACATGATGGTGTAGGCAGTCATGGCTTCCCTAGCCGGAATCTAGGTCTCGTCGAGAATGATGAGAAGGACGTCGCTGGCGTAGAGGATGCAACCGACGGTGATAATCTCGCCGATTCCAATTCTTGCATATTCCGCTCGGAACGTAGATCCGAAGCTCACTTGCCCCATGGTGGGCGCCAGCTATCGTCGGATTGATGACAAGTACACCATGACGGGGTCCTCGGGGCGTGTGGAAGATAGGGGTGTGAGACGTATAGTGTTCCGAGACGGTGAGCACACAAGTTTACCCAGGTTCGAATCTGCCGGCTTTGGATGCATCCTACTCCTGCTAGCAATCCAGTAATACGGCAAAGCCGGAATATGGGTTATAAGGGTTTCGCCTGTGCGAGTTGAGATTGTATACTATTGTGAGGGTGCCCTAAAGGCTCTCCCTAGGACGGCTTATATAGATATCCGGCCTAGGGTTTACATGAGAGATCTATCCGGCTATGACTAAGAGTCGGTTACAGAGTACATCTAGAACTACAAGTAACTCTATGGGCCTATGTCGGTAAGTCTTCTGGGCCTTCCCATAGCCGGACTGGACTCCGTCTCTTCTCCCTGACTAGGCCGCCCGTGAAGCAAAGCTCTAACCCGAAGTGGGCCACCCTGGTCAGTGAGGTACAGTGAGGATACCCAAAAAGTATATCCCCAACATCCAACTCCAAATATAACTCATAACAAGTAATTGTAATCTCTAGCCTAAGTGCCACCATGGTGTCCACGCTGTCACTTTCACACACATGGGGAGAGCAAAGATCTATTAAAGCACTTGAGTGGCAAGGTGGATCTACTTGATTACAAAGCTCATGATCATAATATGATCATGCATAGAGAGATAGAGATGAACACATAGCTACCGGTAGAACCCTTAGCCTCGAGGAAGAACTACTCCCTCATCATCATGGAAATCAGCAACGGCGATGGAGATGGTGGAGATCGATGGAGATGGCTCCGGGGGCACTTCCCCGTCCCGGCAGGGTGCCAGAACAGAGACTTTCTGTCCCCCGAATCTCCCCTTCGGTGGCGGCGGCGTTGCGGAACTTTTCGTGGCTGGAGGCTGTTCGATCAAAGACCTGAGATTTTTATTGATGAAGAAGGGGATGCCTTGGGCATCCCCAAGCTTTGACGCTTGTACCTCTTGAATATTTATTGGGGTGACACGGGGTGGCATCCCCAAGCTTGAGCTTTTTTCCATTCTTCGTCTCATTACATCATTCTTTCCCTACACCGGAAAATTTCCTTCATACAAAACTTCACATAATCTTCATTAGCAACATTAGTGCATTCAAAAGATAATAAACCTTTGGGTTTTAGTTTTAAAACAGCAAAACTTTCATTAAAAACACAAGATACTGTAGCAATTCCCTCAAAAAGCTCAATTCACCAAAAAGAACCCAAAAAGAAATCGATAAAGAGGCAAATGCAAATAATGGCAGAAATCTATCAAAACAGACCAGTAGGTGAAAACTGATTTTTTCGAAGACCTTCTGTTGCTCAAATCGAAAAGTGTTAAAATAACAAAAGTTAGATAACAACCTAGGGCGGAAGCAAAAAAAATTACAGCTCAAACCGACGTACAGAGATTTTTCACGAATGTTTACAGTGAAGCACAAAAATCTGTTTCGGGATAGCAACTTTCCCAAGCATTACTTCTCTCTCATTAGAGGTTACTCTTGGCACAAAAACCACACAAAAATGATAAGGAGTGGTTATTATAGAGGTAATAACTTCCAAGACTCAACTAAAATTTTTGGGTTATCTCCCAATAAGTACTTTTCTTTAACGCCTTTAAGTTAGGCATGATAGTTTGAGAAGATGCTCACATAAGAAATATGAATTGAAAGAGAGCATCAAGAAGCAAATTCAAAACATATTTAAGTATAACCCACTTCCTATGCATAGGAATCTTGTAAAGAAACAAGTCATGAAAGCACAAAGCAACAAGCATAGGAACGCAAAACAAGTGCAACTTCAAGACTTTCAACATAAAGAGGGGAAACTTAATATTGTTGAGATACATAAAACCATGTTTCCCTCTATCATAATAAATTTCAGTAGCATCATGAATAAAATTAACAATATAACAATCAAATGAAACATTCTTATCATGAGCCACATGCATAAAAGAATTAATACTCCCAACATAAACATAGTCATTTTTATTAATTGTAGTGGGAGTAAATTCAACAAAATAGCTGTCATTATTATTCTCATCACCATAATCATCAAATATAGGAGGCATATTGTAATCATAATTAATTTTCTCCTCGATAGTAGGTGGACTAAAAATATCATATTCATTATTGTAATCATCATATATTCGAGGCATAGTATCATCAAAGTAAACTTTCTCCTCCGTGCTTGGGGGACTAAAAAGATCATGCTCATCAAAACCAGCTTCCCCAAGCTTGGACTTTTCCATAGCATTAGCAATAATGGTGTTCAAAGGATTCATACTAATAACATTTCTATTAGCATGCAAATAAAGTTCCATAGGTTTTTTAATTTTCTCTTCAAATACTTCATGTCCTAACTCAAGATAAATACTATAAAGCTCTCTAATTTTGTTGTTATTTTCCATTAAGCCTAACTAGTGAAAACAAGAAATAAAAAGATATGTGATGGCTCAATGCATGGCGCCCAGAAAAGTGCTGGTGCGTGGTTGATGTAGAGCTCGTTGGGAACCCCAAGAGGAAGGTATGATGAGCACAGCAGCAAGTTTCCCTCAGTTATGAAACCAAGGTTTAATCGAACTAGTAGGAGCAAGGAAACACCTCAAAGGTGTTACTAGCTAAGCTTTGGCAGGGCGCACTACCGGTGCTAGTAGCAACGTGGAGACCTGCACAACACAACCACAGAACTTTATCCCCAACTTGCGATGAGGTTGTCAATCTCACCGTGTTTTGCGGAAAACAAAGGATTAAACGTATCGAATGGAAAGAAGTAAAAGTTTGCAAAAAGTAAACACAAAGCAGTAAACAGTTGTAGATTGTATGTAAAAGACAAGGACCTGGATCCATAGTTCACTAGAGGTGGCTCTCTTTAGAAGATAACATGCTGGGTAAACAAATTACAGCGGGGCAATTGACAAACACCGAGAAAGCAATACATGCATATACTAATCATCTTGACTCCTTTGAGACTTGATTGGGCATTACAACATAATACATAGACCGCCATCCAACTGCATCTATGACTAATAATCCACCTTTAGGTTATCATCCGAACCCCCTCTAGTATTAAGTTGCAAGCAACAGATTATTGCTTCTTAATCAAGTGTAAAGTAAACAATACGATTGTTCTATGAACAAAGGATTGTTGTTTTCTCCCTAGCAGCAACAACACATCTAGTACCTTAGAGATTTCTGTCACTTCCCCAGATTACCAGAGGCATGGACCCACTATCAAGCATAAATACTAACTCTTGGAGTTGCTAGCATCTACTTGGCCAAGATAGCTACTAACAACGGAAAGCATGTAAGATCTCAAATAACAAAGACATGATAGAATCAATATTCAATCTGAAATAGCCTCTCAATATCCATCGGATCCCCGCAAACACAACATGTATGAATTACAAATAGATGATCTTGATCATGAACGGAGCTCACAAGATCTAAACATGAAAGCACAAAGGAGGAGAAACCAGCCATCTAGCTACTACATGGATCCGTAGTCCAAGGATGAACTACTCACGCATCACACCGGAGGCTTGCATGGTGATGAAGAAGGCCTCCAGGGTGAATTCCCCTCTCCGGCAGGGTGCCGGGAAGAGCTTCAGATCCCTCCCGATCTAGGGATGGAGATGGCGCTGACTCTGAGACTCTTCGTGGATTTTTGATCGGTACTTAGGGTTTTCGTCCCGAGGGCAATATATAGGCGGAAGGAGGGCCGAGGGGTGTCGAGCGCCACACCACCTTCGCACGGCCAGGCGGCCGCTGCCAGGTGGTGTGGTGGCCTGGCCCCTCTCCGTCTCAGATTCGCACTTGATGACATCCGAAAAATAGGCACTTTGGCTTTTGTCCCGTCCAATTCGAGAATATTCATTTTCGACTTTCCGGAACCAAAACAGCAGAAAATGTGCAGGCATGGCTCTTGTTAATAGATTAGTCCAAGAAATCATAAGAAAAGTACTCCAAAGTTGGAACAAAACACAAGAAAGTGGATAAAACCAAGCATGGAACATCAAAAATTATAGATACATTTCTAATGTATCAACATCCCCAAGCTTAACTCCTGCTCGTCCTCGAGTAGGTAAGTGATAAAAAGAAAGAATAATTTTTGAGGTGACATGCACCATCAAAGACTTGATCAAAGTATTTGCAAAACATTCAAAGCTGGGATCATAGTACTTCAATCATAGCATGGAAGACAAAGTTCTAGCAATAAGCAAAGAAACTATGATGCAACATGAAAAGGCACAAACAAAAGATTCATGAATAACAATGCTTTGCAAGACGTTTGTTTGTTTCGCATAAAGAAAACATAGCATACTAGTATTCAGCTTGTCCCTCAATAGAGTAGAAAATATAAATGCATAGGACACCTACAAAGTTCATCAGAGTGACTAGATACAATAGTTTCAAACAAGCAATAACAAGTTATGCATCAATCAACTAGTCTTGGGACAATGCACATAGAACTAAGAATGGCCACTATGCTCTCAAAGTAAGTGCATAAAGATAGAAGGTGGAGACTCAATATATAAGTGGAAGAAAGGCCTTTGTAAAAGGAAGTAGGGATTCAAGTCTCATAAAGAGCTTCCAAACATTATGGTACTTATAGTTTTCAGCTCTCACTGCCCCTATCATAAGCATATTGAAGGTGATTAAGGTTAAAGTGACACAACTAAGAGGATATGCTTGACAAGTAATAAACCGAAATCTCATGCCCCTTACTTACGAAGACCGATCCTCATGCTACTCAACTTCAGTCATGAGTAAGCTCTTGTCATTGTAAGTATATGTGTATCATTAAGAACCGCCAACGGGGTACCCCTTGCACATGATACAGGAGCTTTCCCATAATCAAAATGACAAGGCAAGCAGACAATGAGCATCTCAGCGATCTTTTTATTTGCTATTTGCATAGGTTTTTATTGAGGATGCTTCATAGAGTGCTCATTATGGTTATGTTGCAAGTTTCCACCATGATTAGTAATGGCTTAGGCTAGCGGCCCAGGCGTTTCTCTAACACATATACAAACTCCATGATCTTACAAGTTCCACTTTTATTTCACACCGTCGGGATCCGTAAGCAAAAGAACGACATATCAACAGGGTACAAAGTACAAGTGCAATGTTGAAAGCATTCCCCATGAAACATGGTTCTGCTAATTTCAACTTATAAAGCGCAAGCATATACGCAACAAAGAAGGACCCAATGGTTCAAGTTTATTAGAGGCAAAAAGTAAAGTGTGCCATCAAGTTCGTGAGAGCTTTAATCACTAGTTTTCTCATAACAAGTGGAAGGTAAACAAAAGCATGAATATACTTGGAATAGCATAAGCTAGTAGGTAGGTATGGTGGACTCTTTGGAATAACTTGGTTTAAAGAGTTGGATGCATGAGTGGAACTCATACTTGGTGGTGGAGGCTAGCAAAAGACTAGGAGCGACAAACTAAGAGAGCAATAATGGCCATAATCATGCAGAGCGACAAAACATCATTGATCAAAGCATAAAGTGATACTACAAGGTGAAAACTAAAGGATCATAAAGGCTATGGTGACTTGAGATAGTCATAACATGGTGTGAGCATGCGCCAAGTCAACCCAAATAAAGCATCAAAGGAGAATACAACTATACTATGCTTTAATATGCTAAAACAACGCATGATTCATCCAAGGCACATTAAGAAATCTCAATTGTTTATAACAAGTCATGCTAAAGCAAAGAATACTAAGCATAAAGCCAAAACAATGTCAAGCATGGCATGACAAAGCACAGGCCACAATCAAAAACGAGCTCTTTTTACCACATAAGCATGAACTTTCCTAGTCTTTTCCAAACCAAACCAAACTAATTGCAAACCAAAGTATGAAAGAGGGGGTCCAACCAATTTATTCAGAAAACTAAGCAAATCAAAGCAAATGAAAACCAAAACAAAAACGAAAAAGAAGACGCTCCAAGGAAAACACAACTGTGCATGAAACAATAAAAATGAAGCGTTTGGAAGAAACCTAAATTTTTTATTGATGAAGAAGGGGATGCCTTGGGAATCCCCAAGATTTGACGCTTGTACTTCTTGGATATTTCTTGGGGTGACACGCGTGGCATCCCCAAGCTTGAGCTTTAGTCTATCCTTCATCTCATTACTCATTCCTTCCATACACCTGAAATTTTTCCTTCATACAAAACTTCACACAATCTCATTAGCAACATTAGTGCACTTAAGATAAATAAGTCTCAAGGTTCAGTTCTAACACTAAATAAACTTCCATCAGAACACTAGCTACTGTAGCACTTCCCTCAAAAAGCTCAATTCCCCAAAAGAACTCAAGAAGGAACCAACAAGAAGCAAATGCAGAAAATGGCAGAAATCTGTCGAAACAGACCAGCAGGTAAAGATGAATTTTTTCGAAGACCTTCTGTTGCTCAAATCGAAAAGTGGTTAACTAACGAAAGTTATATAACAACCTGGGGCAGAAGCACAACAAATTACAGCTCAATCCGACATACAGAGTTCTCTCACGAATTTTTATGGTGAAGAACAAGGATCTGTTTCGGGATAGCAACTTTCCCAATCATTACTTCACTCTCATTAAAGGTTACTCTTGGCACAAAAAGCAAATAAAAATGATAAGGAGAGGTTATTACAGAGGTAATAACTTCCAAGACTCATCTAAAAATCTTGGGTTATCTCCCAACAAGTACTTTTCTTTAACGCCTTTAAGTTAGGCATAAGAACCAAAGAAAGAATCAAGTGTTCTCAAATGAAGAAGCATTAAGACCAAATTTTGTTTTCATAGGAGAAGCAAAAGAAACCTTTTTTCTCTTTTTAGGGAAGTGTTCTATACCTTTCTTGAGTGGGAGTTTATATTTAATGGTGCCTTCTTTCATATCAATGATGGCACCAACTGTTATAAGAAAAGATCTTCCCAAAGTAATAGGACAAGAAGCATTGTATTCAACATCCAAAACATAGAAATCAATGGGGACATAGTAATTGTTAATAATAATAAGAACATCATTAAGACTCCCCATGAGTTTCTTTTTAGCATTATCATCAAGTGGGACATTCAAATAACAATCTTCCGAAGGAGGCAAATCAAGAATATCATAAATCCTTCTAGGCATAATAGAAACACTACTGTCAAGATCACATAAAGCTTTGAAATCAAAGTCATTCACTTTCATATTAATGATGGGTTCCCAACCATCTTCTTGTTTTATAGGAATAGAAGCTTTATGTTTCATCTTTTGTTCTTTAATCTTTATGAGAGCATCAGTAATGTGTTTTGTAAAGGCCATGTTCATAGCACTAGCATTAGGACTTTTAGCAAGCTTTTGTAGGAACTTAATAACTTCAGAGATGTTGCAACCATCAAGATCAAAATCAACTTTATCATCTAAAGTAGTAGAACTATTAGTAGCCTCAACACTAGTGGTGGTGATAGTAGAAACACTAATGTTTCTAGCAATTTCATCTTCTCTTTCCCACTTAGCATGTTATTCAGCTAATAGTCTAACATTTTCATCAATTCTTACTTGTATGGCATTAGTGGCTGCAAAGGGATTCTCATAAGTTTCAGGTTTAGCAGCCATTTTATTCAAAGTAGATTGAGCTTCAGCCAAAGATGCTATATTTCTTTCAGCATTAGAGAGTGTTTCCTCAATAGTTTTATTGAAAGCAGTTTGTTTACTAATAAACTCTTTAAGCATAACTTCAAGTTCAGAGGGAGCACTCTTATTATTGTTGTAAGAATTTCCATAAGCATTACCATTGTTGGGAGGATATGGCTTATAATTGTTGTTACCAAAATTGTTCCTATAAGCATTATTACGATAAGCATTGTTGCCAAAATTGTTATTTCTTATGAAGTTCACATGAACTTGCTCTTCTTGAGCAACCAAAGAGGCTAAAGGAACATTATTTGGATCAATATGGGCTTTCCCATTAACAAGCATAGACATAATTATATCAATCTTATCACTCAAGGAGGAGGTTTCCTCAACAGAATTTACCTTCTTACCTTATGGAGCTCTCTCAGTATGCCATTCAGAATAATTAACCATCATATTGTCCAAAAGTTTTGTTGCAGCACCCAAAGTGATGGTCATAAAGGTACCTCCAGCAGTTGAATCCAATAGGTTCCTTGAAGAATAATTCAATCCTGCATAAAAAGTTTGGATGATCATCCAAGCAGTCAGTCCATGAGTGGGACAATTCTTTACCAAAGATTTCATTCTTTCCCAAACTTGAGCAACATGCTCATTATCAAGTTGTTTAAACTTCATTACTTCACTTCTCATGGATATAATCTTAGCAGGAGGATAGTATTTTCCAATAAAAGCATCTTTGCACTTAGTCCAAGAATCAATACTATTCTTAGTTAAGGAATTCAACCACTCTTTAGCTTTTCCTCTCAAAGAGAAAGGAAACAATTTCAGCTTAATAATATCACCATCTATATCCCTATGCTTTTGCATCTCACAAAGTTCAACAAAGTTATTTAGATGGGAAGCAGCATCTTCATTACCAATACCAGAAAATTGTTCTCTCATGACAAGATTGAGCAAAGCAGGTTTTATCTCAAAGAAAGTATTTTCAGCCATAGGTGGAGCAATAGGTGTGCTCATAAAATCATTGTTGTTGGTGCTAGTGAAGTCACACAACTTAGTGTTTTCAAGAGTAGTCATTTTTTTTGGGGTTTTCAAATAAGAAAGCAAACAAGTAAAACTAATTTTTGTGTTTTTGAAGAACAAAACAAGCAAACAAAGCAAAAAGAAAGCTAAGCAAAACAAAAACAACAAAGTAAAGAGATTGGTTATCAGGGACTCCCCTTGTGAAGATGTCCTTGACTCCCCGGCAACGGCGCCAGAAAAATGCTTGATGGCTCAATGCACGGCGCCCAGAAAAGTGCTGGTGCGTGGTTGATGTAGAGCTCGTTGGGAACCCCAAGAGGAAGGTATGATGAGTACAGCAGCAAGTTTCCCTCAGTTATGAAACCAAGGTTTAATCGAACCAGTAGGAGCAAGGAAACAGCCCAAAGGTGTTGCTAGCTGAGCCTTGGCGAGGCGACTACCGTGCTAGTAGCAACGTGGAGACCTGCACAACACAACCACAGAACTTTGTCCCCAACTTGCGATGAGGTTGTCAATCTCACCGTGTTTTACGGAAAACAAAGGATTAAACGTATCGAATGTAAAGAAGTAAAAGGTTGCAGAAAGTAAACACAAAGAAGTAAACAATTTATAGATTGTATGTAAAGGACACGGACCGGGATCCATAGTTCACTAGAGGTGGCTCTCCTTAGATAGATAACATGCTGGGTAAACAAATTACAGCGGGGCAATTAACAAACACCGAGAAAGCAATACATGCATATACTAATCATCTTGACTCCTTTGAGACTTGATTGGGCATTACAACATAATACATAGACCGCCATCCAACTTCATCTATGACTAATAATCCACCTTCAGGTTATCATCCGACCCCTCCAAAGATTAAGTTGCAAGCAACAGATTATTGCTTTACGAATCTGCGTAAAGTAAACAATATGATTGTTCTATGAACAAAGGATTGTTGTTTTCTCCCTAGTAGCAACAGCACATCTAGTACCTTAGATATTTCTGTCACTTCCCCAGATTACCAGAGGCATGAACCCACTATCGAACATAAATACTAACTCTTGGAGTTGCTAGCATCTACTTGGCCAAGATAGCTACTAACAACGGAAATCATGCAAGATCTCAAATAACAAAGACATGATAGAATCAATAATCAATCTAAAATAGCATCTCAATATACATCGGATCCCCGCAAACACAACATGTATGAATTACAAATAGATGATCTTGATCATGAACGGAGCTCACAAGATCTAAACATGAATGCACAAAGGAGGAGAAACCAGCCATCTAGCTACTACATGGATCCGTAGTCCAAGGATGAACTACTCACGCATCACACCGGAGGCTTGCATGGTGATGAAGAAGGCCTCCAAGGTGAATTCCCTCTCGGCGGTGGTCTTGGGAAGAGCTTCAGACCCCTCCCGATCTAGGGATGGAGATGGCTGACTCTGAGACTCTTTCATGGATTTTTGATCGGGTACTTAGGGTTTTCGTCCCGAGGGCAATATATAGGCGGAAGGAGGGGCCGAGGGGGTGCCGGGAGCGGCACACCACTCCCTGGCGCAGGCCAGGCCTGGCCGCGTGGCCAGGTGGTGTGGTGCCCCCCTGGCCCCTCTCCGTCTCGTATTCTGGCACTTGATGACATCCGGAAAATAGGCACTTTGGCTTTTGTCCCGTCCAATTCCGAGAATATTCATTTTCTGACTTTCCTGGAACCAAAAACAGCAGAAAACAGGCAGCTGGCACTGTGGCTCTTGTTAATAGGTTAGTCCAAGAAATCATAAGAAAAGTACTCCAAAGTTGGAACAAAACACAAGAAAGTGGATAAAACCAAGCATGGAACATCAAAAATTATAGATATCTTTGCAATGTATCAATATGGTTGCAGAATCTAAAGGAAATAACTTCAAGCACTCACGCACCAGCAACCGCACTAGAAGATAGCTTAGTAGCCAGAGGATGTGAGTACCTTTTACCTTACCTCCCCGGCAACAATGCCAGAAAATAGCTTGATGTCTATGCACTTCTATTCTTGTAGACAGTTTTTGGGCCTCCAAGTGTAGAGGTTTGTAGAACAACAGCAAGTTTCCCTTAATTGGATCACCCAAGGTTTGTCGAACTCAGGGAGGAAGTGGTCAAAGGTATCCCCTCTCAAGCAACCCTGCAATCAAGATACAAGAAGTCTCTTGTGTCCCCAACACACCCAATACACTTTTCAGGTGTATAGGTGCACTAGTTCGGCGAAGAGATAGTGAAATACAAGTGGTGTGGATAAAAGACAATGGTGCCCGAAAATAGCTTTATGGCGTGGAAGAGACTAAAGGCAAACTGAAATAAAGATGGAAGCAAGCAAACATGTAATAGATCTAGTTGAAAATGGTGTTTCAATGTTTAGAAACAAGGCCTAGGGATCATACTTTCGCTAGTGAACACTCTCATATAAATATCTTCTCTTTATGATACTACTCTCGGGTTGGACACTCTAATCCATGGTAGGGCTATAACAACACACCTCAAAGTTCGCTTTTCCCATCTAGATAACCCCACACTGCCACCTTGATCTCTAGATGGTTCCAACAAACACCACAATTTCATAAAAACATCCAACTCCAAATATAACTCATAACAAGTAATTGTAATCTCTAGCCTAAGTGCCACCATGGTGTGCACGCCGTCACTTTCACACACATGGGGAGAGCAGAGATCTATTAAAGCACTTGAGTAGCAAGGTAGATCTACTTGATTACAAAGCTAATGATCACAATATGATCATGCATAGAGAGAGAGAGATTAACACATAGCTACCGATAGAACCCTTAGCCTCGAGGAAGAACTACTCCCTCATCATCATGGAAATCAGCAACGGTGATGGATATGGTGGTGGAGATCGATGGAGATGGCTCCGGGAGGACTTCCCGTCCCGACAGGGTGCCAGAACAAAGAGTTTCTGTCCCCCGAATCTCCCCTTCGGTGGCGGCGGCACTATGGATATTTTCATGGCTGGAGGCTGTCGATTTAGGGTTTTCATTCCAGGGGCTTCTTATAGGCGAAGGGGCAAGGTCGGTGGCCGGCCACGGGGCCCACACCATGCCATGGCGTGGCCTAGGGCTGCCCGCGCAAAGGGGGGTGTGTGGCCTCCCTGTGTCCCCCCTTCGTCTCTCCTTCGGACTCCATGTGTCTTCCGGTAAAATATCAACTTTGGCTTTTGTCCCGTCCAATTCCGAGAATATTCATTTTCTGACTTTCTTGGAACCAAAAATAGAAGAAAATAGGCAACTGGCACCGTGGCATCTTGTTAATAGGTTAGTCCAAGAAAGTGTATAAAAAGTACTCCAAAGTGTGGGCAAAACATAAGAAAGTAGATATAAAACAAGCATGGAACATCAAAAATTATAGATACGTTTGCAACGTATCATGGGGCTACGAGATGAAATAGTTTACCATTTCATTGTATCACCAAAGACGAAAGGAAAGAAATCATTCCACGATTCATATAACAATGTCACCAATGCTATACGAATAGTGAAATAATGTCTTTCCTTTTGACTTTGGGGCAACAATGAGATATTTGAAACTACATAATTCTCCATTTCATTTAATTCACGTTATCTAATCTATTGGTATCGCCAAAGACTAAAGAAGAGAAATACTTCCACAATTCATATAGCATGGGCATGATATGTCGAGCGGTAAACCAAAGAAAGGATTCGGTCTCCACGACAACGACTCATTTCAAGTTTGGTGTGTCGAAAGGAGTCGTTGACACGTGGACCCAGAATCCTTTCCTTGGCTTACCACTCAACATATTATGTCTTACGTATATGAACCTCAAAAATATTTGTCCTCTTTCGACTTTGGGGAAACGAGGTGAAATAGTATTAACTTGGGAGACATTGTTACAAGTCTACTTGCCTCATACTTAGGTTGGGCACAGAAAATGACAATGCCGCTGATGGATCTGGTGCGACAAGTAGAGTATATGCACAAACCTCTAGTCTACTTGGCACACCAGATCCAGCAACGGCTTGGTCACACACATGATGCCACAACACGTTTTAATCATCGACATTTCAAAGAAAGACAAAGAAAGCAAACCACAAGAAAGACAATAACGAATGAAAAGCAACAAGCACTTAAAATAGTTCATAACACAAATAACTAGCTAGTGTTGCTCACAATCAAGTTCAATAGTTGACGAAACATACTCTAGAGGTTTTGGTAAGCAAGTTTAACATAGTGATAAGAGGTTACAACATGAGTTCGGAACCAACAGCTAGCTACCTAGGCAATGCAATCATCAAGACTTCTTCGGCTATTGAGTCGGCTTTGGGGGGGCATTGATGAAGCCCGATCGAGTTTTCGCCATCTGCATGAACGTCCTGTCGTCACCCTGCTATGCTAAGTGTTCGTCTATCTCCCTATTGGGCGGTGTATAGCCGCCGTAGAAGGTGCCCCCGGATTTCATGACTCCATGGTGCACGATTGTTGCAATCTCCTCCAGGATGTCGAAGAAGTGCTGCCTGAGGTTGCGATCCTGTATGCATGCAAGCCTTTGAGCCCACCTCACGAGGTCAGATGGCACCGTTTTGCTCTCCATGTCATTGAAGAACGCCTTCATGTGGTAAAGGGCGTAGAAGGCATCCTTCCCACTGCCAGATGGCTGCTTGATGCAGGCGAACTTCATAATGTGGCGGAACACGTGCGCGCCGAACTTCACATGTGGCATTGCCGGTTTGACGCCTCCCGCTGCGATGTAGCCGGTGAGAGCACCATCAAGAATTTTCTTGATATTGGTGTAGTTTTTCCGGATCACACTGTTTGAGTCGAGGTACATGGCTGTTGAGCGTTTCAAATTCAACCATATGAGCACGCAACCTATCCGATCACCCTCGATGATGGGATGGTAGGTAAGGAGAATCACATCCTTGTCCGAGTATGTTTGCAGGAAGGTTGAGAGGTAGTCGGTCGCCGGCGATATGTCCTCAGCATCTTTCAGGACGATGTCACGCATGAAATAGGGATCCACTATCTGGATGCCCAGGATCTCTCTGGTGATCTCCATGGCCATATTAAGGGAGAACAACCAGACCAAGGTATTGTGCAGTTGGAACCCATTCAACATGTCGAAGAGGTCGGTATGACGCATGTAGAAGATATCCCCGAGGGGTACATTGACGAAGCACGACACATGAGAAGGCACCTTAGCCTTGAAAACGAGGTAAGACTGATCGTTCTCGCGAATGCGGCGCTCCTCAATTGTGAGACAGCTATAATTAAGATTGCGCATTTGCGAGCCTGCGACCTCGAGCAACGAGTTACACATCATCGGTGCACCTGCCACGTGCTGCTGATTCCTGGCTTTCCCCGTAGCACCGTCCTGAGCCTGAAAAACAAGATTTGGATCCTTGCCCCAGTCACCCTTAGGATTACTTTTGCGACCCTTATTGCCCTTTCCGGTGTTGGCCACCATGTTCACCTCACTGATCGCCTTATGGAGGGTGCTGGGGCTGATCAAAGGAATTGCTGGCCTCGAAGGCTCGGTGAAGGGGGCAGGTGGCGGTGTCTCCTGACTAGTTGGGAAGAGACGCACCTGGCAAGGGGGTTTCACCGGTGCTAGTTGGGTATCGGCAACTTGATGTGTGCCTGATGGTGTCGGCTCATACCAAACAGAAAACCTTGTGTTAACGAACTGGTCGCCGAAGTTCAGGTCAATTTCTCCATCATCATCATCAGGATTCTGTGCCATGTTGTCCAAGTTTGCCATCTCAGAGTCTTCATCATGTGTTGGTTGTGCTGGTTGTGCTGCCTCTAGGGTGATGTTGAGCTAGTCCTCCGTCCCCAAACGGATCTGGCTCTTCAGCCATAGGTACATGTAGCCAAAGCCAGTATTTAGGACCGCTACCGTCTCCTCATCATCCCATCCTTGAGGTTGACAGGGAGGTTCCACTTGCTCATAGCCCGGAAGCACCATACTATATCTAACCTTCATCATGTCGGTTGGCATTGTGACATTGTGCATTTTGCGGTTCTCCGGTTGAACGATAGTACCCTTGGCAACATGCTTCAACTGGCCGCCCACCCAGTGCATTAGAGTGCAAGGACTATCTCCCTGCGAAAGACATGTAGGCTGGGCATCATTAAAATCGAGATCAAGTCATTAGTGTGGTTAAGCCTCCCAACTCTCGCTTTAATTAGTTAGTTACTTTGAGGGCGTCGAACTCGGCCAATGTCGAGGCACCGCTGCCGACAGGCTTGAGTGTGCAAGTGGCATAGTGGCTGCCTGATGGCACGGTGGTGCGGGCCGGCGCCTTCGCCGCAGCGGGCAAGTTAAGCTCCGGAGCTAGAGGAGTCTCCACCACCACTGGCCCCACTAGAGGAGTCACCAGCGCCTCCGGCCACGCCATGTTGTCCAATTGGGTGCTGTCGAGGTTGGGAACCAGTGGCGGCCCTCGTTTACCACCCTTGTGCCACTTGCTGTACTTTTCCATGTAGATGGGAAGGATGATGTTGAGCTTCTCGTTCACTTGTGACTGGAATTGTGCCTGGACTTGTGTCTGAACTCGTTCTTGGAACTTTGTCTCGGCAGCCGACACAGCCTGGTTCACAGCATCTTGGACTATATTGGGAAAGGCTTCCACCTGTTCCCTTAGGTGTCTTACCTCGGCGCTTTCGGCCTTCTTGCCCTTCCGCTCCGAGGTGCCATAGTACTTGGACCATGTTATGCCACCAAAGCCGACCACACGACCAGCCGACGACGGGGCCGCCAGGGGCTCGACATTCTTGGTTTGGTTCAGCGCCCTGTTAAAAGTGGTGTCCCACTTGGCAACAGGCGCTGACCCCTTGGATGAGGAGCTCCTACACTCCTCGTCCTGTGCACAAGGAACGTGAAGCATTTGATCAGAAAACCGGAATTCATTGATTAATTGTGAACGCAATTAATCGACTTGCATGCAAACTACTTACATATTTTCTCATGAAGTCCATCACCTTCGTATCGAAGGGGTTGGCGGGCTCTGAGGAATAATTAGAACTCGCTTTCGGCTTGGCAAACCGGGCCCTGACAAATTTCTTTGCCTGCTTCTCCTTTATGTAGTCAAAGGGAGGTGTCAACCCCTTTGCACGAGTGTCGGCGTCCTCCTTCTCCCATTTGGGAATCGCAACTCTATAATCGCCGGAGCCGAGATGGTGGGTACTAATGTTCATCTTGTACAACTCCTTGAAGTACAGACCCTTGGCCTTGCCCACGGTGGATTCACATCTGGCCTTGAACACCTTGAAGTCTTCTTCCTTTACCAGAGGCTCCTTCTTGACGACCTCCGAATAACTTAGCTTGTCCTCGAAAATTAGCTTCTTCACCCGGACTTTCCAATTCGACAAGGCCTTGGTCATCTTCCCAAGGGCGTACTTGTTCACCGGATTCACTTTGAGATTGTCATTATTGTACTTGTGTTCCTCATCACCCGGGAACACGTATCTTGCGTGCAGCTTCCGGAAGAGCTAGATGAGGAAACCCTTGTTATCTTCAGCCTTCAGGTTCTCCGTGTTGATCGTGACGGTGTTCCGAAGGATTGCCGCGAGCTAGTTTGAGTAACCCATGACAAACTCTTCCGGCTCCAAAGGCGGACCTTTAGCGCTCATGCTTGTGATGATGGACGCCTTGATGTCGACCACGATCGGGGTCCGATCCTTCCGGGCCTTCTTCGTTGTGCTACCACCATCCGTAGTAGCTTCACCACCGCCATCAGTGGTAGTGGCGTCGTCATCGGCGTCCCCCATCTCCTCATCGCCCGACAAGGTATCCTCGTCCTCCTCCATCTCGTCATCCCGCGGAACAAATTCAGGGTCCTCTAGGGATTCCATCTCCGTCTACTGCTCCCAAAAGGGCTTCTTGCTAGAAGGGCCCGGCTCCGTCGACATTTCTAAACACACAAATAAATGGAACTAATAAGCACAAAATTTCACAAAAAATTTATGCATAACCTTTGCTAATTTTCTACGTCCAGGAGTGCCAAAAATTCGCCAGAACAGAAATGAATCAACATTTCGGCAAAATATTGGCAACTCAAAAAGAAAAACCTGCACAAAAAAACCTAAATAGGTAGAAACACGTCCATTTTGCTGCCAGCATACACAAGCACAGCCATACACAACTTGCTGCCAACAGCATGCAAGAAATCTGGATAGCATACATCACATATATGATTCGCTATACAAAGGTAAGCTTTTATGTCCTTCTCTGCACATGCACAAACTAAAAAAAATCAGAAATGGTTACTTTAGTTATATTGTCCTTTTTTGCTGAGCAGATGCAGATCATATCTAGGGAGATTGAGATGCATACTGTCTATTGCCATATTTGTGCATGACTTGATATCTATCAGCTTCTCTTGCAAGAAGCTTGATGACGTGGGATCGATCAACTTGATGGACAAGCTAGACGAGCCACCAGCATTTGACTGACTAGTCAGAAATGAGGTGCACTTTGACACATTTGACTATGTGCATGATAATGCAAATGGTCAAAATTTATGGGGATATATCTCAAAAAATGCATGGGCATAGTATATAAAACCTTGGGGGTGTGGTCCAGTGAGGCACAATACAGTGCCAGGTCCAACATATTCAGTACTATCAAAGCTGTGAGTTTTGGGTTAATTATCAGTTCATTTTTTCTTAAATGATGATTTACTTGTAATTATTGTGTTGATTTTTGCTAATCCTAGTGTCAACAGCATTTGAGTGGCCATCAATTATATGCGCAAACCAAGTATTACTACAACATGATTTGTGCTTGTACCTTACTTAAGCTCAAGCCTTGATTAGCAACCTTGCAAGCAAATGATATTGGCATGGAACAAAGAAACTGATAGCCTTCCTTTTCTTTCTTCAAGACTAGTATATAACCTCTCTATCTTTTTGCTTAAGAGTAGACTATAATGACCTTAACAAGGGAGAGTTGAGAAAAAGAAATGAAGGGCCAGCAGATGATATGGTGAAGAGTATACATCCTATATATGTAGAGACATATTCATCGAAATTCAACTAGACTAATGAAATCATAGAAATGATAGCTCCCTTTAACAAGCTAATGTAGTTTTTTTACTAAACTCCTTTCCCTGAATCAATCAGTCAGCTAGCAGCAAATCACCAAATCAGGTGAGGTTGAAGGGAGGGGGAGGGAGAGGGGGAGCGGCACTCACCTTGGGGTGCTCAGCGAGGACGAATGTGAGGTTGCAGACGAGGTGGACGATGGCAGGCGCTATCCACGGGCAGCAGGTCTTCGAGCAGTAGTGTCGGTCTCCTCCTCCACGGGGCGATGGCGGGATCCTCCTCCATGGGGCGAGCAGCGTCGGGATCCTCCTCCACGGGGCGGGCGGTGTCAGGATCCTCCTCCATGGGGCGGGCGGCGTCGGGCTCCTCCTCCGTCGGGCGCGCGGGTCGCGGGTCGACCCCTGTAGCTAGTCGCCGAGATGTCAGGGAGAGGGAAGAGGGGTAGGGTAGGGGGAGGGAGAGGGGAAGGGGGTCACAGCTCACCTCGACGATGGTGGATAGCGGGTTGCTGCGGGCACGGACGGTGGTAGGAAGGGGACGACGGCGGTCGGCGCGGCAGGAAGGCTCTATCATGAGATCGGTCGAGAGAAAGGGGAATCGATCGAGAGGAAGGCCCTCAATCATTTTAGGCAGGTACCACCTTATGCGAGGTGCATATTTCGGCACGGACGGCGGTAGGAAGGGGACGACGGCGGCCGGCGCGGCAGGAAGGCTCTATCATGAGATCGGTCGAGAGAAAGGGGAATCGATCGAGAGGAAGGCCCTCAATCATTTTAGGCAGGTACCACCTTATGCGAGGCGCATATTTCAAAGTGCGCCTCGTATAAGATTACGCGAGGCGCATCTGTCCATAATGCGCCTCAGATATTCTGCAGTCCTAGTCAAATAGTGTAGTGTGCTGGTTTCTGTCAAGAAACACACACTAGCCAACTGGTTACGTCCCTTGTCCTATTCTGAACCCTGGCCACCCAGGTTCGAATCCTGGTGGCAACATTTTTTTGGAAACTTTTTTAAAGGCCATTTTTCATATAAAAACATTGTCCAAACACAATATGAACTATAAAATATACTACAAATATTTTAAATATTCAAATATTGCAAAACAACAAAAGTGAGTATTATGAACGTGTCTCGTCGATACATAATATTCTCAATGCAATATTATAACATACAAAAAATGATAATTATGAATGTTTTGATACATAATAGTAGGCCACACACACATGACGATTCTTGACAATGGTTGGAGCGCACTAGTGTTTCTTGACAATGGTCTTCTTCTTGCCCTTCTTTGTCGCGGTTCCATAGGTTAGGTCTGGGATGTCTTCACTACTTCTCTTGAACGTGAGTCCTTTCTTAGGTAGAGTTGTGGTGTACGGTGCTTGGTTGTTGTATCCGTCTTCCATATTTGGGTCGCCGTTCTGGTCAAAGTCTTGCTCGTTGGCGACTCCATCCATTTCGATGATGTTCCTTTTGCCTCTCCTGACGACAACCCGGCTAGGCTTTGACGGGTCTGTGATGTACGAGCATTGGTCAACTTTGCTAGGTAGAACCCAAGGCTCATTTCTCATGGGTGCATTCGCACTGGTGGTCTTTGACGGTATAACCATGGTGGTGAAATACCGGCCTTCTTTCTCGACGCTCTTGGCCCACCTGACACGAAACATCGGCACCTTCTCAGTAACGTAATCAAGATCCCAAATCTCCATGATCCTTCCGTAGTGTCTTTTCGGGACGTCGCCGGTGTAGAATATCCCTGTTACCCCTGAGTTCTAGGAAATCGCAGTTATTGTCCTTTTCCTTGGTGTAGAACGTGTATCCTTTGATATCGTATGCCTGATAGGTCATCAGGTTGTGCGAGGCGCCCTGTGACAAGGAGAATATGAGTTTATCTTCCTCCGAGTACTCGCCATGTGGTGGATTAGAAATGACCTTCTCCCTGAACCACCACGTGAAACCGGAGTTGTGCTCCTTGATAACATCTTCCTCCCTCAGGACCTGGCGCCCCCGAACAGCGTAATTCTTCTTGATAAACTCTTTGTGCTCATATATGTATGTTTCGACCACCTACATGTGCTACAACGCGACCAGGTTTGCTCTTTGAAAGTCCTTGGTTCGGCCCTCGAGGTCGACATGCTTTGCGCGCTGACCCTCGTGGTGAGCCCATCCAGCGAGCCTCCTGAGGTGCTTGTTGAATGGCAGGCCAATAGGGGTCTCGGTTTGTAGAAAGTTCGAGCAGAAAGAGATGCACTATTCAACCAGGAAGCGGTTTGTTATGCTTCCATCTGTACGGGTCCTGTTCTTAACGTATCCCTTGATGTGTCCATTAAGCCTTTCGAACGGCATCATGCTTCACAGAAACTGAGGCCCGAGCTAGATGATATCCTCCACGACATGGAGAAGCAGATGAAACATGAGGTCGAAGAAAGCGGGGGGGGGGGGTAATAGATCTCGAGCTCGCATATTATCACCACGATCTTGTCCTGTAGTCTCGTGCGCTGCTTAATGTCTATCGACTTCTGAGAGATGGCGTCGAAAAAGTTGCAGAGGCCAAACAGCTTTTCACGGACGTGCTTGTCACCACGATCTTATACCTCGGATCACGACCGGGAGTACCTACGTCATCAGCACAGCGATGTTGTGATACTTCATCCCTCTGAAGTGCTGCTTCGCCTCGTCTAGCCATCTGCTTATCTTCCCCGTGTAGCCTTTTGGAAATTTCACTCTGAGGAATCACTTCATAAATCGTATGGCCTCCTTCTTACTCAGAGTGAAGCACGAGGCCTTGAGCTTGACCTCTCCCTTCTTGACCTTTTTGCCCTTGCAACAACGGCTATTTTGCGTTTCCGTCTCCTCCTCCTCGTCCTCCTCCTTGTCATTGCTAGGTGGTGGTTGAAGTTCATCCCTGATGCCCATATGCTTCAAGTTGTTCCTTGCCTTCGGCCCATCTTTGTTCTTGTCAGTGTTAAGGAGGGTGGCAAGCAGACTCTCTCCCATGTTCTTCGTGATATGCATGAGATCGAGGCTATGAGGCACGTGGAGGATCTTCCAGTATGGCAAGTCCTAGAAAACAGACCTCGCCTTCTATACCTTCAGTAGCAGGGCTAGCTTCTTCTGGGTCTTTCTCGGTGCAGGGCACTCCTTCCAATTATTCAACAGCTCATAGATTTCCGCGCAGCTCCTCTGGTCCGGGATTCCTCGGAGCTTAACCGTCCCATCAAACAGATCTCCTAGCTTTTTTCTCTAGGCGTGATTCTTGGGAAGCCACCTCTGAGCCCCAAGGAACACGGTTTTCCCGGACCCGGGATCTTTCTGTAGCTAGTGGTATGTTGTTTATCCTTGCACCTAACGCACCCATAGAATCCTTGGACCACATGCCCCAAGAAGTATCTGTAACCGGGATAGTCTTGCACCGTCGTGATCACCATCGCTCTCATGTCGAAGTATTCTTGTCTCGAGGCATCCCACTTACAGGCTCCTTCTTCTCATAACGTGGCCAGCTCCTCTTTCAATAGCGTGAGATACATATTGATGTCTGTACCGGGTTGTTTTGGCCCTTGAACTGGCATACTCATGGTTACGTACTTCTTCTTCATGGACAACCAGGGGGAGGTTGTAGATCCATACAAACACGGGCTAGGTGATGTGTGTGCTGCTCTGGCTTCCGAACGGATTGAGTTCGTCGGTGCTCACGCCCAGCCTGAGGTTCCTTGACTCTTTCCCGAAATGTTGGTAATATTGGAGGTCCAAAGCCTTCCACTAGCAAGCATCCAAAGGGTGCCTCGGCATTTCCTCCTGTAGGGGTTCGTAGCATGGAAAACAAAAAATTTCTATCGCATACAAACAAACAAGCCAAGATCTATCTACTAGATTGCAGCAACGAGTCGATGGAATAACTCACCCTCGAAGATTCCAAAGTGTTTAACGAGAGCAGATTCTCGTGGGTGATGTAGTCGTACTCTTTCCGATCTCAAGATCGCGTAGACGATCCTTCCGGCGCCGCGTTCCCGCAGCGCTCCCGCAGTCGGTCACACGTTCGGTACTCGACGAAGACCTTCCTCTCCCTTGTTCCAGCAGGCAGCGGAGGTTGTAGCACTCTCCTCGTGATTCCGGCAGCACAACGGCGTGGTACCGGAGGTAGAGGGGAAATCCCGCAGGGCTTCGCCTTAAGCCGGTGCGAGTATGGTGGAGCTTATGAGAGAGGCTATTAGTGGTCTAGTAATTAGACACACCAATTAGAAGGCTCTAAACCAATTAGAAGGCTCTAAACCGAAATAGCTCTAAACCGGGGTCTAGATCTAGGGTTTAGTTTAGAGGATAGGAAACTTGTGTGTGTAAGGAGGGGAGCCCTGCCCCTCCTTATATAGGTGGGAGGGCTGGCCGGCCAAGGGGAGGAGTTCCTCCCCAACTCGGCCTTGGGAGGTGCGCCGGCCAAGGGGAGGAACCCTCCTCCAACTCGGCCTCCACCAATCCTCCTCTTTTCCCACTTCCCAAAATTGCCGTTTGACTTTCAAACTAGCCGTTTGACTTTTCAATTTAGGATTTAAATAAACCCTTTATTTTGGACAGCAAGAACACCTAGTACATGATGCAATCATTCCAATATGTAATGACACATTCATGTACCCTTCCCCTTCCGGAGTGCCGGACATTCCGGGACCTTCTAGAATGTTCCCGATGATAACACCGGAACCATTCCCCAACTCCGAAACGGAACTTTCCTTATATGAATCTTATTCTCTGGACCATTCCGGATCTCCTCGTGATATCCCGGATCCCATCCGAGACTCCGAACAACATTCGGTCTCTTTCTCATAATACCATAACTACTCAAAACAACGTCGAATCCTTAAGTGTGTCTCCCTACGGTTCGTGAATTATGCGGACATGATCGAGACACTTCTCCGAACAATAACCAATAGAGGAATCTAGAAATTCATATGGCTCCCACATATTTCTACGATTACTTTGCGATCGAATGAACCACTTACATACGATACCGATTTCCCTTTGTCTCACGATATGTTACTTATCCGAGGTTATGATCGTCGGTATCTCTGCATACCTAGTTCATCCTCGTTACTGATAAGTACTCTTTTCTCGTTCCCGTGATATGTGATCCCTTGTGACCCAGTCACATGTTTGCAAGCTAATTGGATGACATTTCACCGAGAGGGCCCAGAGAATATCTATCCGTCATGTGGATGGACAAATCCCACTCTTGATCCATGTGTTTCAACCAATACTTTCCGAACACTCAATGCCACCTTTATAGCCACCCTGTTACGGTGTGGTGTTTGATGACATCAAAGCATCCATCTAGTAAAGGTGATATGCATGATCTCATGGTCGAAGGAATTAGGTTACT
Source organism: Avena insularis (assembly GCA_023614405.1). Taxonomy (NCBI): domain Eukaryota; kingdom Viridiplantae; phylum Streptophyta; class Magnoliopsida; order Poales; family Poaceae; genus Avena; species Avena insularis. The sequence goes on from CM042686.1 coordinate 570,648,018, forward strand.
ATGTATCAGAAAGCATATAGCAATTGAACTATTGAAATGACTTGATCTTTATGCTACGCTTGTCTATAGGAGTATGTCCACCATATCATTCTCCTAACGATATGATCTTGTTGTTGATAACATCTCAATGTTCATGATAGGGAAACCACAATCATCAATCAACCAACAAGCTAGTGAAGTATAGAGGCTATACTAGGGACTTCAAATTAAGTTTACAAATCACACAAGTATTAATGGTTTCCTTGTTAATACTATTATAGCATGAATGTAAACATTTATCATAAACACAAAGATATATAATAATAACTACATTTATTATTGCCTCTAGGGCATATCTCCAGCCTCCCACTTGCACTAGAGTCATCTAATCTAGATTACATGGTAATATACCGAACACCCATGGCGGTTTGGTGTTGGTCATGTTTTGCCCTCGGGAGAGGTTTAGTCAACGGATCCGCCACATTCAGATCTGTGTACTTTGCAAATCTTTATATCCCCATCCTGGATATGTTCTCGAATAGCGTGAAACGCAGCTTGATATGCTTGACTTCTTGTGTGACCTTGGTTCTTGCGCATTGGCTATGGCGCCCATGTTATCACAAGAGATAGACATTGGGTCCAGCGCACTAGGAACCACACCCAGCTCAGAATGAACTCTTTCATCCATATCGCTTCTTGTGAAGCCTCGGCAACCATGTATTCCGATTCATTGAAGATCTCGCCACAACGCTTTGCTTTGCACTCCTCCAGCTAATCGCCGCACCATTCAAAATAAATCATTATCCAGATTGTGATTTAGAATCATCCGGATCGGTGTTCCAACTAGCATCGGTGTAACCATTAACAACGAGTGTTCATCACCTCCATAAGAAAGAACCATATCCTTAGTTCTTCTCAAGTACTTAAGGATGTTTTTGATCATTGTCCAATGATCCACTCTGGATCACTTTGATATCTGCTAGTTAGACTAACGACATATGCGATGTCGGGTCTAGTACATAGCATGGCATACATTAGAGATCCTATGGCTGAGGCATAGGGAGTCTTACTCATCCTTTCTCTATCTTACGCCGATGTCGGACTTTGAGTTTTACTCAAGGTCGTATTAGCAACATGGGCAAGAACCCTTTCTTGCTATCTTCCATTCCAAACCTCTTTAGAACTTTGTCCAAATATGTACTTTGTGACAATGATATTTGGCGTTTCGATCTATCTCTATAAATCTTTATGCCTAATATATAAGCTGCTTCGCCAAGATCCTTCATTGAAAAACTATTATTCAAATACTCTTTGACACTATTAAGAAGGTCTACATCATTCCCAATCAACAATATGTCATCCACATACAGTATTAAGAATGCTACAGAGCTCCCACTCACTTTCTTGTAAATACAAGCTTCTCCATAAGTTTGTATAAAACCAAAACTTTTGATTACCTTATCAAACGTTGATTCCAACTTCGGATGCTTGCTTCAATCCATAGATGGACCGTTGAAGCTTGCATACCTTGTTAGCATCTTTAGGATCGACAAAACCTTTGGGTTGCATCATATACAACTCTTCATCAATGTCTCCATTGAGGAATGTTGTTTTGACATCCATCTGCCATATCTCATAATCATAATATGCAGCGATTGCTAACATAATCCTCACAGACTTTAGCTTCGCTACCGGTGAGAAAGTCTCATCGTAGTCAACTCCTTGAATTTGTCGAAACCCTTTTGCGACAAGTCGAGCTTTATAGACGATAACATTACCATCGAGATCTGCTTTCTTCTTGAAAATCCATTTGTTCTCGACAGCCTTCCGCCATCCGTAAGTCCACCAAAGTCCATACTTGGTTTTCGTACATGGATCCAATCTCGGATTTCATGGCTTCTTGCCATTTATTGGAATGGGCTCATCATCGCTTCCTCATATGTCTCGGGGTCATCGGTGTTGTCCACCAACATGACATTCATAACGGAATCATACCAATGGAGTGGTACGAGTTCTCGTTGACCTCCGAGGCTCAGTAGCAACTTTAACCAAGTTTCATGATCACCATCATTAGCTTCCTCTCTTATTGGTGCAGGCACCACAGAACTTCTTCCGTCTGCGCTACTCGCAATTTCGAGAGAAGGTTCGACAACCTCGTCGAGTTCTACTTTCCTTCCAGTCACTTCTTTCGAGAGAAATTCCTTCTCTAGAAAGGATCCATTCTTGGCAACGAAGATTTTGCCTTCGGATCTATGATAGAAGGTATACCCAATAGTTTCCTTCGGGTATCCTATGAAGACGCATTTTTCCGCTTTGGGTTCAAGCTTGTCCGGCTGTAACTTCTTTACATAGGCTTCGCATCCCCAAACTTTAAGGAACGACAATTTAGGTTTCTTCCCAAACCATAATTCATATGGTGTCGTTTCAACGGATTTAGACGGTGCCCTATTTAAAGTGAATGCGGCTGTTTCTAATGCATAACCCCAAAATGATAGTGGTAAATCTGTAAGTGACATCATAGAACGAACCATATCTAAGAGAGTTCGATTACGACGTTCAGACACACCATTACGCTGTGGTGTTCCCGGCGGTGTCAACTGCGAAAGTATTCCACATTTCTTCAAATGCTCGCCAAACTCGTAACTTAGATATTCACCTCCACGATCAGAACGTAGAAATTTAATCTTCTTGTTACGTTGATTCTCTACCTCACTTTGAAACTCCTCAAACTTCTCGAAAGTTTCGGACTTATGTTTCATGAAATAGATATACCCATATCTACTCAAATCATCCGTGAAGGTAAGAACATAACGATAACCACTGCGCGATGCTACACTCATTGGACCACACACATCGGTATGTATGATTTCCAATAAGTCCGTAGCTCGCTCCATCATACCAGAAAATGGAGTCTTAGTCATTTTACCCATCAGACATGCTTCGCATCTTTCAAGTGATTCAAAATCAAGTGATTCAAGAAGTCCATCTAATGGAGTTTCTTCATACGCTTCACTCCAATGTGAGGCAGCGATTACCACATATAGGTCGAATTATCGCTTGATTTCAAACGTTTAGCCTCAATGTTGTTGATATGTGTATTTCCACTATCGAGATTCAATATGAATAGACCATCTATCAAAGGTGCATGTGCATGAAACATGTTACTCATATAAATCGAACAACCATTATTCTCGGATTTAAACAAGTAACCGCCTACTTAATAAACAAGATCTCGATATAATGTTCATGCTTAACGCAGCACCAAATAACAATTATTTAAGTATAAAACTAATCCCGATGGTAGATGAAGAGGTAGCGTGTCGACCGCGATCACATCAACCTTTGATCCGCTTCCTACGCGCATCGTCACCTCATTCTTCACTAGCTTCCGCTTATTCTGCGGCTCTGTTTGAGTTACAAATATGAGCAACCGAACCAGTATCAAATACCCTGTGCACTACTACGAATACTAGTGAGATACACATCAATAACATGTATATCAGATATACCTTTCTTCTTGATGTTGCCGCTCTTCAAATCCGCCAAGTACTTTGGGCAATTCCGCTTCGAGGACCTTCTCCCTTGCAGTAAAGCACTCGGTTTAGGCTTAGGTCCAGCCTTGGTCTTCTTCGGCGTGGTAACTTTCTTACCACCCTTCTTGAAGTGTCCCTTACCTTAGACTTGCCTTTCTTGAATTTGGTGGTCTTATTGACCATCAACACTTGGTGCTCTTTCTTGATCTCCACTTCGCAGATTTTAACATAGCAAATAGTTCGCAACTCTTTGTTCATGTTCGCATGTTGTAGTTCATCACAAAGTTCTTGTAACTTGGTGGTAGTGATTGGAGGATGCGGTAAACCCCAAAGTATTAGGAATCACTATACCCAAACTTTGAAGTTTATTTGCGTGCCTGCACATCTTAAGCACATGCTCAGCTTGAGCTACCCTCTTCCATCTTGCGCTTAAAGAACTTTTCGAAGCTTCATAACTTTCAATTGCCGCATGAGTCTCAAAGATTAATTTGAGATCCTCGACAATATCATATGGATCGACTCTTCAAACCTTTTACAAGCTGATTCTAAACCATACAAGATAGCACTGAACTATGGAGTACTGATTCTTAGGCGAGGTAAACATTCTTTACTTCATCGGTAGCATCACCGCAGTGGGTCACCTAGCGGTGCATCCAGCACATCGGTCAAATTACCATCTGTGAGGACAATCCTCAAAGGGCGGAACCAATCTACGAAGTTGCTTCCATTGTTTTTCAACTTTTCTTTCTCTAGGAACGCATTAAAATTGATGGTAGGGGCTGCCATTGATCTACAACATATTTGCAATAGTTTAGACTAAGTTTATGACAAATTGAGTTCAAATTAATTAATGAAATTAAACTAGGTGAACTCCCACTCAAAACAACATCCCTCACATTGTTTTAGTGATCACACGAACCAAATCCACTACATCAACACCGATCATCACGAGAGTTGATATAGTTTCAATGGCGAACAATCATCATGTTCATCATATCTACTATATGATTCATGCTTTACCTTTCGGCGATCCGTGTTCCTGAGGCCATGTCTGTACATGCTAGGCTCGTCAAGATCAAACCTTAGCTACCGCATAAGCAAATCTGGCTTGCTTATGTTGTATTCACCCGCGGAATCAAAGACACCCGATCATCACGTGGTGCTTCGAAGCAGCAAGCTTTGTCAACGGTGCATACTAAGGGTGAACACTTTAGAACTTGAAATTTATGTGCATGAGGGATCATCTTATAATGCTACCGTCGTCTACTAAGAAATACAAGATGCATAAAGGATTAACATCACATGCAATTCATAATATGTGATATGATATGGCCTTTCTTCTTTGTGCTTCCGATCTCCATCTTCAAGCACCGAACATGATCTCCATCATCACCGATAGCATCAAGGTCAATGACGCTTCTTTATGGTTGTCGCCCACCAGCTTCAACTATTACAACTATTTTGAATAGACACGCAGGTCTTAACAGAAATTAAAGACAACCATATGGCTCTGCCGTTGCCAACTTACAATAAGGAACATTGCATACATCAAATATAATCACAATCATGGCCATATCACATCATCACACCCACCCCAAAACAAAGTTAGACGCCTCTACTTTCTTTGCATATTTTACGTGGTTTGGGGCTTTCAATAAGTGTCGCTCTAACTTACGAACAAGAACCACAACATTGATACTAGCATTGTTGATCACCCGTTGTAAATTGGATCTTTACTATGCTAGGAGAAACAGCACATAAAGCCACTTATGCAAAACAAGTTGCATGTCAAGCGTGGAGCAAGTCTCATGAACGATGTCATGTAAGGTTAGCCGGCCGCTTCATCCCAACATACCGCAAGATGCAAAGTACACAAAAGCAATCTTCAATAAAGCATCAACGCCCACAATGACCATTGTGTTCTACTCGCAACAGATCTACATATAGACACGGCTCGATACCACCGTAGGGGTTCGTAGCATGGAAAACAAAAATTTCTATCGTGATACAAACAAACAAGCCAAGATCTATCTACTAGATTGCAGCAACGAGTCGATGGAATAACTCACCCTCGAAGATTCCAAAGTGTTTAACGAGAGCGATTCTCGTGGGTGATGTAGTCGATTTCTTCCGATCTCAAGATCGCAGAGACGATCCTTCCGGCTAGCTGCATAGCGCCCTCAGTCGGTCACACGCTCGGTATCGACGAAGACCTTCCTCTCCTTGTTCCAAAGAAAATGGAGGTTGTAGCACTCTCCTCGTGATTCCTAAGACAACGCGTGGTACCGGAGGTAGAGGGAATCCCGCAGGCTTCGCTTAAGCTGCAAGTAGTATGGTGGAGCTTATGAGAGAGGCTATTAGTGGTCTAGTAATTAGACACACCAATTAGAAGGCTCTAAACCAATTAGAAGGCTCTAAACCAAATAGCTCTAAACCGGGTCTAGATCTAGGGTTTAGTTTAGAGGATAGGAAACTTGTGTGTAAGGAGGGAGCCCTGCCTCCTTATATAGGTGGGAGGGCTGGCCGACCAAGGGAGGAGTTCTCCCCAACTCGGCCTTGGGAGGTGCGGCTGCCAAGGGAGGAACCCTCCTCCAACTCGGCCTCCACCAATCCTCCTCTTTTCCCACTTCCCAAAATTGCCGCTTGACTTTCAAACTAGCCGCTTGACTTTTCAATTTAGGATTTAAATAAACCCTTTATTTTGGACAGCAAGAACACCTAGTACATGATGCAATCATTCCAATATGTAATGACACATTCATGTACCCTTCCCCGGAGTGCCGGACATTCCGGACCTTCTAGAATGTTCCCGATGATAACACCGGAACCATTCCCCAACTCCGAAACGGAACTTTCCTTATATGAATCTTATTCTCTGGACCATTCCGGATCACCTCGTGATATCCCGGATACCATCCGAGACTCCGAACAACATTCGGTCTCTTTCTCATAATACCATAACTACTCAAAACAACGTCAATCCTTAAGTGTGTCTCCACGGTTCGTGAATTATGCGGACATGATCGAGACACTTCTCCGAACAATAACCAATAGAGGAATCTGGAAATTCATATGGCTCCCACATATTTCTACGATTACTTGCGATCGAATGAACCACTTACATACGATACCAATTTCCCTTTGTCTCACGATATGTTACTTATCCGAGGTTATGATCGTCGGTATCTCTGCATACCTAGTTCATCCTCGCATCGATAAGTACTCTTTTTCTCGCTCCTGATATGTGATCCCTTGTGACCCAGTCACATGCTTGCAAGCTAATTGGATGACATTTCACCGAGAGGGCCCAGAGAATATCTATCCGTCATGTGGATGGACAAATCCCACTCTTGATCCATGTGTTTCAACCAATACTTTCCGAACACTCAATGCCACCTTTATAGCCACCCTGTTACGGTGTGGTGTTTGATGACATCAAAGCATCCATCCAGTAAAGGTGATATGCATGATCTCATGGTCGAAGGAATTAGGTTACTATGTATCAGAAAGCATATAGCAATTGAACTATTGAAATGACTTGATCTTTATGCTACGCTTGTCTATAGGAGTATGTCCACCATATCATTCTCCTAACGATATGATCTTGTTGTTGATAACATCTCAATGTTCATGATAGGGAAACCACAATCATCAATCAACCAACAAGCTAGTGAAGTATAGAGGCTATACTAGGGACTTCAAATTAAGTTTACAAATCACACAAGTATTAATGGTTTCCTTGTTAATACTATTATAGCATGAATGTAAACATTTATCATAAACACAAAGATATATAATAATAACTACATTTATTATTGCCTCTAGGGCATATCTCCAACACCTCCTTCTCTAGATCATCGTCTTCCGGCCTCTTTCTTTCCGCATGCCAGCGCATGAGCTGTGCTTCCTTAGGGTCCACGAAATATTGCTGCAGACGAGGAGTTAGAGGAAAGTACCACACCACATTTCTAGGAGCTTTCTTGGTCCCTCTCTTGTATCGTGAGGTCTTGCACACCGGACATGTGGTCTTCTCCGCATCCTCACCCCAGTAGATGATGCAATCATTTATGCAGACATGGTATTTCATGTGTGGTAGATTGAGAGGACACGCGACTTTCTTGGCCTCAGCGGTACTAGTTGGACATGTGTTCCCCTTCGTGGGAAGAATATCGTGCCAGGATCCAATGTTGTCATCAAAGCATTCGTCGGTCATTTTGTGTTTTGCCTTCATCTCCAGAGCCCTGAGGGTTACATTCAGACGGGTATCCCCATCGTTGCATCCGTCAAACAATGGAGTGACCGTGTCTTTCTTCATTAGCTCTAGCTTAGCTTTCTCTCTAGCGGTGGCTCTGGCGTTACTCGTCTGCTTGAGAAGCAGATCTTGGACATGAGGGTCTCGCAGCCAGCTCGAATCATGGTTAACACCTTGATCTTCGTGTTCATGCCCGGTGCCACCTTGATCAACTTCATTTCCATGCCTGGCGCCACCCTGATCTTCATGTCCATGCCCGGCGCCACCCTGATCTTCATGATCATCACCTGCCCCGCTGCTGGCGTCTTGATCTTCGTGATCGTGACCGGCATCTTGATCTTCACCATTATTGACATCCTCATCATCATCTTCGTCATCACATATCCACCGAGTGTAGCCATCCATGAAACTACGTTGGAGCAGGTGCGACTCCAACATTCTGGAATTGTGCCTTATCAGATACACCAGCTTGCAGTCGCAACATGGAAATCTTATCTCCATCTTGTTTGCACGTGCCATGTCAGCCCTCGCGCATCTCGTCCACGAGGGCTTTGCGGATCAGTGGTCAGACCATGGTCGCCTGCGCACGCGGTACAAAGAGCAAGAGAATAATTAGAGCATATATGGATGTGGATCACCAGGAAAATTCGACATAACCTCCCCTAAAAAGAGGCCATTCGCGAGTGCCAGAAATTTGCCGGAAAAGAAATGAATCGACATTACGGCGAAACATTGGCATCTCAAATGAAATCCCTACACAAAAATAAGCACCACAACACAATCATATAGTCGGTGTTGCCGACAATGCACATACATGCAAGCAATGCCTTCACACTTCCTCCAACGACGACTTGCACAAGAGAGCTGGAGGAGAAGTAAAGGGACATGTTGTAGATCTAGAGGAGCAAGAGACTTCACTTACATATGAGTGTCAACCAATGGAGATTCAGCAAGTTTCTATGGTGAATCAATGTGGGAAATGAGGTGGGGAGGAGGAGGGGGCGACCAAATCTATCTTTTGGTGGAGGAGGAAGAAGTGAGACAAGTGAGTGGGGTAGTATTGGCTCCATGTGCCAAAAGCTGCAAAAAAGGTGGTTCTAGGTTATAGGAGGCGCATATTACTCCATATGCGCCTCCTATACTCTAAACTATACGAGGCGCATATGGTCATATGCGCCTCGCCTATACGGCCACCTACCTCCACCCGGGCCCATAGGAGTTACTTGAGACGCACTCTGTTGCATGCGCCTCGCATATTATCAAGTATAGGAGGCGCATATGACCATATGCGCCTTGCATATTCGACCACCGATCTCCTCCCAGGCCCACGCAGCTTATGCAAGGCGCATTCTTCCCACATGCGCCTCGCATATCTGATATATAGGAGGCGCATATTATTAGAATGCGCCTTGCATAATCTGGGGCTGCCAGATTTCGTATGTACAGGGATTATAGGAGGCACATCCTAATAATATGCGCCTCGCCTATTTTGATACTAGAGGCACATGCCAAGGCAGTGCGCCTCGCCTATTTTATAGGAGGCGCACATGGTCTAAATGTGCCTCCTATAAGCATGTCTCCTATAGCCTTTTCTCTAGTAGTGTATGACAGTGAAAGCGAGGAGGAGCAAGAACTATGTGGAGCCAGTTGCTTTACCCAACGAGTTCGCAAGACTCCAGTACCAAAAGACTTCAAATTACCTCACGATCGTCAGAAATAAGATGGCCTCCAAGAGCCCGAAGCTTGATTGACAGATTATCTGGCCATAGTTAAACTACAAGGTGGATCCAAGGCTACCGCAATGCAAAGCTTGCAACTGCATTTAACCGACGCAGCTCGCTCTTGGTTAGGACAATTACCCAAAGATTCTATCAGCAGCTGGAACGACCTAGAGGACAAGTTTATCAGAAATTTCAATTCCACCTTCAAGCGACCCGCATCTCTGGAACAATTACGAGCTTGTAAACAAAAGCCAGGAGAGTCAATACGAGCTTTCGTTCAGCGGTGGAGCATTATCAAAAACTCGGCTGAAACCATATCCGATGAAAGAGAAATTGATGCTTTCAATGATGGACTTCATCGGCAAGAATTCATTGAAGAACTGGGACGGATCAAACCAAAGACAATTTCGCAGCTGATGGACATAGCCAATCGCTGGGCCGATGGAGAAGACGCACTACACAATAAAAGAGATCGCTCACCCAAAGAACATAGGGACATGCACAATAATGATAGAAGGCGACGAAACAACGACGGGTATAGCATGCCAAGTTATGTTGCAGACGGTTTCTCTAGAGGGGACAACCGACGAAGCGATGACTACAAAAATGGGTACCGTGGTAGCAGGGATGAGGCCGGCGGAAGCCAGTCGCAGCAACAGTACCAGCCAAAAAGTAGGGACCCGCCCATGTCCGCAGGACAAATGTTGGAAGGACCCTGCAATATGCACTTCTACGTCAACTCGACAGGCAAGAGGCGATCCAACCACCTCTTAAAAGATTGCCGAACGTTCTTAAAAATGCAAGAACTTTGCAACGCAAGAGCAACTAAAGTAGCAAACTGAGGCTACGCCACTACACCTGGCGCTTTCGCTATTGGTGCAACACCACCACCACCGAGGCATCCGCCAGCGGGACAGCCACAAAACACAACAAACCAAGAAGACGAATTCCCTAGATCATAGGGAGCAATGTCAATGATCCAGAAGAGATGACCCTCTAATATAACACAGAAGCTGATCACCAGACAAGTGAACATGGCGGAAACAACACCACCCCTACACCGGAGTATCTTCATTGATTAGATCAAGAAATAACCTTCAGCAGAGCTGACCACCCACTTTGGGTCCTGCGACCTGGTCAATCAGCACTAATAGTAGAGGCACAAATCGGCGGGTTCGACATGGGTAAGGTTTTCTTGGATGCAGGGAGCAGCATCAACCTCATCTATGCCAAAACTCTACGGGCAACGAATTGGTCCCTGACGAACCTAACACTGACAGATACAACTTTTCACGGAATAGTTCCAGGCAAAGCCGAAACTCCTCTGGGCAAAGTGTACCTCGATGTAGTCTTCGGATCAAAAAGCAACTTCAGGCGCGAAAAATTAGAGTTCGAAGTTATGGATTGTCCATCACAGTACCACGCGATCCTGGGACGACCAACTTTCGCTAGATTCATGGCAGCACCCCACTATGCATACCTGGTGCTAAAAATGTCAGCCCCCAATGGGGTCATAACAGTAAAAGGAAGCTTCAGCCGCTCGAATAGCTGTGGTCGAGAATTCAACAAAATATCAGAATCCTTTGGAATGGAGACGCAATTTGGCCAGCTGGAAATAGCGGATGGAGAACTACTACACAAAGGATGCAGCGAGCAAAACCCATAAAATCAGGAGCACCGCGCACTCGCAAAAGCTACCTATTCGGTCTCCACCTCCGGTCCTGCATAGGAGGATGTACTCGTCATTTTTCCCAAGTATAAGTGACCTAGTAAACCAATTACTTTTCTCTCTGGTCCATCGTGCAGACACGATGCCTCCAGTCGAAAAAATGAAACTCTCCTCAAGTCAACAAGGTGCGTGATGGAGCACCTCAAGACAGAAGCCGCATTTTTAGGAAAGTTCTTTACTTTTATATATCTCTATATTCAATAATGCCAATGGCCAGGTGAACACGCCTATGCAATGCATCCCCTTATACTTACCAATAAAGAAAGCATTTCTCGGCACAAATTCTCCAAGGTACAAGAAGGTAATAGTAACTATGCAAAGGACATCAACCCATTAGATCCTACACCAAAGGATATAACATACAATCAAGATATCGTATAAAGCATACGACCTTTTTGACAAGTATGAACAGCTTTACACAGTCTCTTTTCTAAAAAGTATAAAGGCTACACAATAAAAGCAGAAACAATCAAATAGCAAAGTTTATAAAAAAACTCCTCGTCTGCCTCTAGGCACCTTCGGCTAATCCTAATTGCAGGTCTACGAGCGGTGGCATAATGAGGCGCCATATTAACAAGACCACCATCAGAGGGAGGAGGCAACCAAGATAATATGACTTCCAAATCCAGCGTCAGATGATGCGCGTGTACCCAAGACAACGCAAGCTTGGCACCCGCCACAAGTTGAAGCTTTACAAAATGATGAATCCGTTCAGCTTGTCGAAACTTCGCCATCAAACCAACTAAAGTCTGAGGGTCGGGATCCCGAGGAAACATGGCATTGTAAACAATGGCCAGTGATCTGCGACAGCACTCGACAAACTATTCCACCTCGGATACACGATCCTGAAGCAGAGCCACGGCATAAGCACGACGGTGATCAATCCAAAAGTCCGTCCCGGAATTCTAAGAAGCAGATATGAGAGCTTGTATTCGGTTCCGCAGACATTGGGTTTATTCCCTCTTGCACAACCGAATGCCTACAAAACAAAAAAGATAAAACATTGGCATCCCGCAGAAAGGTGATCAGCAAAAAGCAAAAACCAAAAGGACTTACATAGCATCTTTTCACTTGCCCTAGAAATCTCGTCCAAGAAGTACGCCTCACGATCAAGGGCCTGGCGCGTTTTCGACTAGGCGACATCCACCATTGATTGCAAAACCTGAAGTTTCCCTTCAAGCTTCTTCACCTGCTCAATTTTTTCAGCATAAAGCGGCAGGTCCACTGTATGCACAATGGAAGTCTCGGCTGCACCCATCCCAGATGAGGACGGGGTCACATCCGACATCTACCCACGCGCAGGGGGGCCACATAATCATTCAAAATCTAGCAAGACACATGAAAGATAGTAAACCTTCAGCAAACAAAAGAGCCACTCATACGCATATATACAGAAATATGTCTTCTCATCAAAAGGAAGCATTCCAGCAACATGATAAGGCAATAGTCATTACAAGGGTAGTAGAATAAACACGGGAAAGTACAAAAACAAAGCTACGGAGTTGATTTCTCCAAGGACAAAGTTGCACTAGCGGAAGGAGCACTAGCTATAGTAGGGGCAACAGCCGAAGAAGGAGCAGGAACTGAAGAAGGAGCAGTTGACCTCTCTGGACCTGACTCTATACCAAGGAGCAACCGAGAAAATTTCTTGGCCCTCTTAATGAAAGGCTTCAAATCAACTGGTTAACCTTTGGAGTTGACCGGGACAGAGAAGCTAACCTTCTCCCAATCGACCTTCTCGCCATGCACCGTCACCAATGCCATTGAAGTTTCAGCACCACTTTTCGACTTAGTCATGTTGTATCCAACAAGCGGACTTGGATCGACGCTAAAAATAGCGACAAGGTCATTCATATCGGCAAGTACTTCCTTTGACGAAAAAACTTCGGCATGCAAGCTCTTGAAGGCGCGGCATGATCAGACAAGGAGGTTGCGCACACGAACACTATTAGCCTCCAAAGTGCTAACAACATCCGATAAGGGATCAACCTTCTTATCCTCATCCAACAACAAATTCTGGCCTAAAAGCTCTACACATACCAAAAAGGAAGGGGGATGATAAGGACAGAGAAGCAACAAAGACTGGAAAATAAACCCTCCTCTGACAAACAAAAAACTTACGAGTCAAGGAAGTATTCAGGGTGTCCAAGCGTTTCCAAAGATTTTCATCTCGGGCGGTGGCTTGTCTGGCTCTTTCTACAACATCTGTGCTAGCCTTTTATTTTGCCTTTTCCAAAGCTTTTTCAGCAACCAGAAGTTTTGCCTCCAGATCATCGGCACGCTTCAACGCCTCACCCTGGATAACCTCGGATTCCTTGGCAGCGGCTGAAGAAAGAAGCAAGAAGTACCGAAAGGTCAGTAAAATAAGAGAAAATACAAGAAATCGCAGGAAGGTGAAAATATACCTTTCAGGCCCTCGGCTTCATTGCGGATCTTGATGAAATGAGAGGCCATATCAACCATCTCACGCATCAGAGGCTACGAAGAAGGACATTAGGAAAGACAAGTAAAGAAGGATCCATAGCATAATTAAAAAACACGGATGTACTTACATCTTGCATATCCACCTTGACGGGGCCAATTTTCTTTTCTTCTGCGGCGGTGGTTTCGGCAAAGTGGCAACATTCTCCTGGATAGGTGGATCCACAGAAGGTGTGACCAAATCCTTCGGGTCCTTGGCAGAAGGAGCAAAAAACTCACAGAAGCATCAACAACCAAATCATCCAACCAAACAGTAAAGAGGAAATAAGTACTTATGAAGATACGTCTTGCACAAAGCAGAATAGGTTCTTCTAGGGAGGAGCCGACAACAATGGAATGGCACCCAAAGGTTTTGAGGCCGTTGAATCATCGGAATCTTCGATTGTTTCCGCGGCATTAGGGCATTTCCTTTTTTCGCCAACAGGCGTGGCACGAAAATCTTCGAAAAAAGCCAACGGAAGCGACAGCGTCCCTGATGAAGATTCTGCCGCAGATGTCTCCACCTCCTCATCAGCGGCAATCCTAGTCATAGGGAGATCGTCGGATGCAGAGGGATTGGCGAGAAGCTCACCGCTCTTAGGAAGAGGAGGAAGGCAGGATAAATGATCATGATCCTGCATAAACAGAAGACTAGAAATCACAAAGGGGAACAATTGCAAAAGAATGATGAGAAAAGAGCAAAAGTGAAAAGGAATTTACCTCAAGAAGACGGTTCTTCTTTCCAAAAGACTCTACGTGACAATCAGTGGGAACCACATTTTTCACTATAAGGGTTGTGAAATTACGAACCCTTCTTTTCAAAAACCTTAAGGGCCAGATCATCCCGAGAAATCATCATGGGATCCTTATTGCCGATATACGCCCACATACCAGAGAGTCGGGCCTATAGGGGCTGCACGTGGATCTGCAAGAAGTATGCCAGAATTTGAAGACATGACAATTCCTTGCCAACTTCATGCCGCAGTTTTGAAATACAGTCAAGAAAGGGTTGGATCTCCGCCATTTCTTCGGCAGTACGATGCTGATCCCAGGAGTCAAGTTTGCGACAAGTTTTCTTCGGGTCAAAGGGGGCTACCCCAAAAGACTAACCCTCGACTGATTGATCCTTGATATAAAACCACTTGGTTTTCCACCCTTGGACGGAATCAATAGGCTTAAAATCAAAGTAATCTACATCGGAGCAAACTGAGAAAATGGCGCCACCAACATCATGGACGATGGTGTCGGTGGTATTGCGGCGAACATAAAAGAAATGCTTCCACGAGCCCCAATAGGGATGAATCCAGAGAAAGCATTCACAGAGAGAGATAAAACAAGCAACATGGAGGATAGAGTTCGGCATGAGCTCATACAGTTGCACGCCATAGACGAAAAGGAGACCACGAAAAAAATTCTTGGACAGGAAGAGAAAGGCCGCGGAAAAGAAAGGAGAGAAACATTATCCTCCAGCCCGATTTGGGGATTGGAGCAGCTTCCTCCCCAGGAAGCTTGAAGGTACCCTCCGTCAAATGGCCGGAGTTTCGCGCCTCGCGCAACTCCCGCGCCGTGCACTTGGAAGGGGCCCATCCGACGACCCTCTTCCTAGTGTCCGTGGAAGAAATTCCCACCTTGCTCTTACCCATGGTAATGAAGGAGCGACGCTAGCGCAAAGCAGGAGTTCACAAGAAGGATGGGGGAAGGCAAGGGCGCAAGGAGGAAGATGAAGTTAGCAAGGACGGGGTAAAAAGAGATAAAAAAATCCCCTTCCCCTTATAAAAAGCAAAGGTACACAGCTTGGACCATTTGATGTAAAATCGAACCGTCCAAAGGACACACAATGATGACACGTGTCAACAGATTCCGTAAAGGAAAATATCTTAAAAAGTTATTATTGCGGTAAAAAGGGGAGAACACCGCATGTCGCCTCGATCTTCGCGCAAAAAAGGGGGACGTGCAGTCTGAAAACTCCGATGAATACGCCACCACGCGTCATCATTACTACAGCATGGGCCCATGCTCGACACATCTCGTCAAAGCCATATATTTTGAGAATCAAAAATTTCGTCATCAATGACGTCATGATAAGAACGCTTCAGTGGAAAGGATACACACCCAAAACAATTAGGGAGTCGAAGTAAAATTCCTCCATAATAAAGTTTGAGACTACAGTCGAAAACAAAAAATTCGACTCCAGCCTCGGGGGCTACTCCTATCATGATAGCAGAAGATTTTCGAGCCTATGTCCTGATGCATACATCCGAACATAGCCTCGGGGGCTACTCCTATTAGGAGCGCTGACGCGCACCTGATAAAGATAAACACTCCTATCAGGAGGATCTATAAGAAACTATCAGGCGTCTAGCAAAAATCAAAAACAATATAATATCGGATCGCACACAAACATGACAAAAATCTAAATGTCGTGTTAAAAAATTATGAAGGTAAGACCTCGGGATTCGTCATGTGTGTCCTGGTAATTGCACAAGAATGCGCTCTACCAGTAACATATCCGTATCTACGATACAATGAAAAACCTCGACGGATACGTTGGGTACTCGATAAAATAAGAACTGAAATTCAGTATTCGATAAGACCTCAGCGGCCCGAACTGAATTACACCAGCAATAAATTTCGAGTTCAGGCCCGGGGACTTGAATTTGATGTAGGGCAAACTTTTCTTTCCCAGGATCAATTAACTGATTCCCGATCCGTCGGATGTATCTGGCTCGTTGTACCAAATCCCTATAAAACTAAAGATGTAAAGAAACAAAGGAAAATAATTAAAAAATGTCTTTGAGACTCAATCCGAAACCTGCGGTTCAGGTAGTCTCGGGGGCTACTGACATAGGTACGATTACTCGGATGCTTATGATTTACTATCCTGACTGTATACAAGGACTATAACCCATAAAGAGTCAAGATGATGGCCCAAAAGAGCAACCGACAAAGGCTGTAGTTATCATAGGAAAGAGGAAAAAGGACCGGCATCGTGTTGGTATTGTAATTACGTGTATGTAACCTATCCACATATAGCTTTGAGACCCACCCTATTATATATAGGACGGGAGAGGCTTAGGCGAGAATACCGAACAATCTCCAAGCGATTTGTAATAGCGTGATTCACCAAATATCTAGGTGACTTTGACTCCATTATTTTCCTGATATCCGATGAAATCCCCAGCGTTTGGTTTTCCGCAAAACCCTAAGTCCTTCTTCATGGACATTGCCGAGGTTACCCCTCGTCACTCTCTCTCAAAAATCTCCCTGAAAGCAACAAATCCTATGGAAAGATGAGTAGAGGAGAGGAATAATGGAGGAGAAGAACAAATGTCTCCAAGATCTAGATCCAAAAGATCCTCTTCATAAAGAAGAGAGAGGTGGGGATTTTGGTAGGTGTAAATGTAGATTTAGATCTCCTCTTTCAATTTCTTCATAGAAATATAGATTTGAGTGAGAGATTCAAGAGGAATCAAGCTTTTGAGATGCAATTATGGTGGGGAATGGATAATGTCACTAGTACAGAGCGAAGTTAAGGATACCCCCAATGCCAACGACACCCTTGTTATTTGGCTTTTTTTGCCTCCCGTGTTTTTTTTAGCGGAAATTTTTCTCCCTTGGCCCTAGCACATTGAATTGTTACTATGGAGCCCATGAAAAAAATCCCCTTCAATCCTTATTTTAGCCCAAAACCTTCTCAATTTGGTCTTCGGGGTCAGGAGCCGCCGACTCCTAGTACCTTGATTTTTCTACAAGGAGACCATGAAAAACAGCCCATTAGGCCCCACAGTTGACCCCAAATATTCTTAATTTGGCCCTTTGGGCGCATTGACCACCCACCCCTACAAAATCAAAAGTTCTACCTATCTAAATTTTGCACACTCCATTATGTACTTTTTTTGAGAACCCGTGAGGGGTGATTCTTTTCTTTCTGAACTTGATAAGTATATACGCGAAAAAAAATTAGGAGATAAATAGATAAACTATAGTCACTAGCAAAAAAATTAATGAATAGCAATTATTGTTGTTGGCCTAGTGGCAAGATGCCTAGTTCATATGTGCTCTTGAGTTCGAATCCTAAGAGTCTATATACTATGTAGAGTACATTTTTCTTGTAACAATATTTCTGTGCTGAGAAATTGACATCGCCATTCCACCTGCCTGCACTCCTCAAACTTAACAAGGTCAATTTAACGGGCAGGTTAAAAATAAAAGTTAAAAATAGCCAACAATGACGTGTAAAAAATTATCCAACATGCTTGTATAGAAAGACTGGCATCAAGGACCCAACAACGATACCATACACGACTTTAAAGAGCAACGTTGGCAAGGTAAAAACAACGGTCACGACTAAAAAAGTCCAACAAGGCACACGTTTATTATCTAGAGAGACTGGTATCAGGACCCATCAGACATACCAAACTTACTGCTGTATCAAGCAACGTTACTAAGATCAAAACATTGGCCACGGCCGAAAGTAAAGACCAACCGAGCACACGTATATTGTACAGAGAGAATGTCATCAGGGATCTAATAGTCAGATCATACATGACAGCTGCATCAAGTAACGTTACCAAGATCAAAACTACGGTCTGACTGGAAAAAAAAGTAGAACATACACAACTTTCCTGACATCAGGGGCCTAGCTGCCAAACCATAAGTTCAGCATGCACATCTTTATTTTTAAAGAAAGGATGACATCAGGGACCCAACAGTTAGACTAAACGACTACTACATCGATCAAACATTATCAAGTTCAAAACAGGAAGACAAGATCGAAATAAAAAACCCCACCATACACATGTTTGTTATTAGCTGCTTCGTCGAGAAAACATTATCAAGTTAGAAACAGGAAGGCGTGATTGAAATAAAAAATATATATCAAACACACATTTTTTAAAGATATGCTGACATCGAGGATCCAACAACTAGACTAAACGCTTGCTGGATTGAGCAATGTTATCAAGTTAAAAATATGGAGGCGTGAGTAAAAGAGACCAACTAAAGACACCGACATCGTGGCCCTACAAGCCACAAAAGGCGGCGGTGACATCGATCAGGGTCAAAATCGTGTGAGAAAGCGAAAATATGACATCTACCACGCGCTGTCCTAGCTTCTGCCATGTTTTTTTTACGGTTTCATGGTAGAAGAGGATAGCGGAAAAAAGATTTTCATCTACCATGTGAAAAAGACAAAATCGTGGATGAAGGTGGACCGTATACCACGATCCATGGATTAAACTGATGCGGATGATAATTTTTCTTGTAGTTTCACAGAATAGTACATTATATTCTCTCAACAAACATAATCACGGAAATACATTTTCACACAAAGTTTCATCCGTCAATTTAGGGTACAAATTCAAGCAGATTTATGAGGGAGCTTACGGACTAAAAGACAAGACTTGAGTTGCAATTCTTACTCGATCCGATCAACGTCCACCTCCTCTTTAAAATACAGCCTCAGATCTATTCATCCACTTCAACCTCTTCATCAATATTATAAATCTCAACCAGAAACAATACCTTCCTACTTTGATTATTTCTACCAAGAACCTGCATCAGATCTTTAGTATCCACAATTTTGATGAATTCCTTCTTAAAGCGTCACCACCGTATTCGTGCCTACTTTTTAGAGCACACAGTTATCTCTTCAGCAATCATCTCCGTCTAATCTCTTCAACAATTATGTTTTTGGAATCGACCAACATATCCACATCACATGATGGCACGATCCTTTCTTGGCCACCATCAAGTATTGTGGTGTATGATTCCACTTGTAAAATTATATGGTACTTCATTTGATCAGTAGAAGCTGGTGCATAAACAAGACAAACAATACCTCTAGTGGAAAGATCTGAATCAGGTGTATCAACATCATCAACCATAGCAAATATTTTCATCTGATTTTTATCTGAAAACTTGTGTCAGGCATGTAGAAGTTGATGGGAGTGCTCAAGTTGTATGTAGTACCCACTCTTGTTCAACCACACTAATTTTTTCTTATGTTTGGATCCCAAGAAATCGTAGCATGAAGCATATCAACCATCTGATACAGACACAATCTCCTTGCAACTCACAAGAATTTTCAGATACTGCGTGAATACACACCTCTCCAAATCATAACCTAATTTTGCAGTGTACTGATGGACTCGTATTTTGAATTCATATAGGTCCTTTGAATCATAGCTAGTCCATATATTTGGAATAAAAGAGAAATTTCAATTCACTTTGTACTATTTTTTAGTAACTTAATAACCGGTAATAATAGGCACGAATAAGGAAAATTAACCTCTGGCTCCTCTTCATGATGATAGATTTCTCTATTGAAGCCCCGAAAGTCTTCGAGATCTTGGTGCGGCGTTCCTGCACCATCGCAGAAGACTCTGTCGTCAGGCTAGCTCTTCTCTTCACCAAGCTGCTCGGAGAGAGCTGGGTACAAGACTTTTGACTGACCTCATAGCTCTCATGGGTCAAAGATTTCGTCCTTGCTTCACTGCTTTGGTGTAGAGCCTCGGAGTCAAGCACTGAAGAAGCTGGCCTAGGATCCGCACCGGACACCGAATCAGGTGTTGACCTAGCCGAGCTACCTCCCATATTCACCTTGCTAGACATGTTGGGCGCCGCAGAGAAAGGGAGAAAGAGGAACGCCAAAGTCACTGACGCTCCCGCCAAAATTAGTGTCATGGTTAGGGTTAGCACAGTACAAGAATGGAATTGCCGCTCCAACAGCTGCGGTGGCCCCTTCTCGATGGTGCGACGATGGAGTTCTTCGCCCTCTTCTTCCCAAGTGGTGTAGTCCCCGGTGAGGAAGACGGTGGGCGACGATGGCATCCATCTCAGATCTTGGGTGGTGAGGCACAGGGACTCGATTGCGTTTTTAGAAATCTTTCCGAGGTCTCTTGTGTGTGTTTCAAGGACCTGTCTATAACTTTCAATTTTCCCGAGGTCCCTCTTGTAATTTGTCCCACTGTCCCCAAAAAAATGCAACAATCTTGGTCCTTTGGGACCTTTCCCGTTCAAAAAAAACAGCTGCGGTGGAACTTAGACATGTTGACATCCTGCTCCATAAGGCCTCGTTTGGCAGGCCGGTTTTCACAGGTTTTTTGGGTAATTTCCCGGCCTAATCATATACACGTTGAAACACTGGATGGACCGTTTGGTATCCTTGTTTTGGACGGGCCGAGCTCCATCAACCCACTCGATACTCGTTGGATCTAAGGGTATTAGGGCATCTCTAACCGATCCCCTAAAATCGGTTAGAGAAGTAAATTTACGTAGCGGCAGGACCTAACCGAACTCGTAAACGGTTAGAGGAGTAAATTTTTACTCATCGGAGGAGTAAACTTGGCCTCCGGCTCATAAATATACTCCTCCAAAACCAAATCCGAGAAAACACTCCGCCGCTCGACCCGCGTCACCCTTTCCTGTCGGCGTCGCCGTCGGTGACCCCCAACCCCCGCCGCCCCCATCCCGGTCCCTCCGTCGCTCTCCGACCCACCTTTTCCCTCGGTCACCGCCTCTCGCCGTCGCCGGAATCGACAGGGTGAGGTCATTTTTGCCGGCCGCCGGCCCGATTTGGAGGAAAACGAGCTCTGTCGCCGACGATTTGCCGCGACTTCGAGCCGTCGGAGGCCGGGAAGGCTGTAGAAGGCAGGCACCATCCCTCTCGACGCCTCCTCCGCCCTACCCGACCGCTACCCGACCTCCGTCCGGCCAACCTTGTCGCCTCCTCCGCTCGTGAGGTGTTCGACCGAATAGAAAGGTGAGTTTTTTTAGCCAAATTTATTTGTTTTGTTTTCAAATTTGACCGCCCGTCCTAGTGTAGCCGAATTTATTCATTCCTAAACATTTATTTGATTATATGTGAACTATGCTGAATGTTTAGCTATATTCTATTTTGATTTCTAGAAAAAAAAAATTTACTCCTCTAAATTTAGGGGATCGGTTCCGCACCACCAACCTTTAGATGAGTAAATTTATTCTGTAAGTTTTACCCATCTAACCGATTGGTAATCGGTTAGAGATGCCCTTGGAGACACCCCACCCACCTAGCGTTTTTTACCCGTTTTTCCACGCTCGGTTGTAGCAGAACAACAGGAAGTGCGTGTTGGTGATTCTTGCTTCGGTTGCACAGTTTCCTTCGAGTTTCTTGTTCCTTGGCTAGGATCCCTGCTTACCAAACAATACTTTTTAAGAGAGGGGATATAGTGGATTAGGATGTACAGTAAGTGGTTTTGGGGGATTGGTTGATGGAAGTGTTTTCACCCAAAACACTCCTGATAAAACTCTGAAATACACGTTAATCCACGCCTACCAAACAAGGCCTAATGGTTATGGGGGCAAGTTGCGGGAAAATTTGTCTTGCCTCAAACAGACCTCTCTCGCTAGTATTTTTTTCAACTTTTCGAATAGTTTACACGCAACTTTGGCACTTAGGGCTCATCAACTAGCAGACCGGAAAGTGAATCGGCCCATGGAGGGATCCATGGGGTGCACCGTGCACGTTCCTGGTGGGCAAAAGCGGCCGCGATCCACCTATTCTTTCGCCTGCAGATCACAAGCTCTCTCAGTCAGAGGTCGTTGTGATGCGGAATTACTTCCGGTAACGACTAACGAGCGAATGCACGGACTGTCTTCTGGAGGTAAAATGGACGGTGGACGAGACAAGGTGTTTTGGATGCAACCTCGCCACACGACACGAGCGAGCAGCTGCCCTCTTCACGTCACGTGTGAACAACACTGCCGCGCTTTTGTTCTCAGCGCACATTGCATTTCGCGGCCGTGATGCGAGCAGGATGGTAGGTACGGGTATAAAACAGGGGTATTGTGGAAAGAAAAATGGCGGCAGAATATTCCTTGCATGACGGTGTTTTCTTTTGCTAGCTACTAAATATAAGATATTTTAGATTTGTGAAACAAATATATCTACACGACTTTTAGTATATAGATTCACTCTGAATCTATATACTCCGTATTAAAAATATATAGATATATTTGTCTCATAAAGTTAAAACGTTTTATATTTCAAGACGGTGGGAGTAGTACCGTAACCGAACACGTTTGGTAGGCTGTTTCTAGTCCAGCTAGATCCGGCGGAGCAAAAAAAAAAGTTTCGACTGGATGCCTGAGTTCTTTCACGTTGTGTCCGCACAAAGTACTCTCTATCCAGACCCGCTAGAAACCGCCGAATCGACAGTTTCCGTGAAAGGTTCTAGGAGCGCAAAAGGCAATATTGGTGGATCTAGCGATATAAAGTCTGTACCGATGATTTTTCTCTCTCCT
The DNA here is from genome assembly GCA_023614405.1 of Avena insularis. Classification (NCBI taxonomy): domain Eukaryota; kingdom Viridiplantae; phylum Streptophyta; class Magnoliopsida; order Poales; family Poaceae; genus Avena; species Avena insularis. The sequence goes on from CM042686.1 coordinate 570,670,974, forward strand.
CTCTAAAACGCGTTCAGCCTAACCAACCACTTGCAGGTAGCACATATAAGTTTTGAATCAAATTCCGACCATCGGCTCCGAGTTTCATGATCCGTATCTTCTCAAATTCGTGGTCAAAATTGGAGCTTTTTTGTACAAATTTCACTAGATTCATCGCAGACAATCGATTATTCGAAATTTCCTTTCAGGATTAGCTAGATCTCGATTTTTCATGTAACATTCGTGTTGCAAGTTTTTCGTTTTGATTGAGGTATACGAATTCATTTGTACAAGTCAACAATAGCGTGACGATGGAGGTTGATGATGAACTTCTCGTTTTTCGATAAAGAGTATATATACATATATAAATATCACGAAGATACCAATTACACCCATTCTCTGCAACAACGCCGGTAATACGGATGCACACAGCCAAAAAAAATTACGAAAAAAGAAAAACCATGCTATAGCGATCTATTCCTTATAACACAACAGCACTAACACCATCAGGACATCACCAGAAGTCCACCTTCTCGAAAAGCGATGCCTCCAAGAAGAGAATAGTACGCAAGCACTGTCATCCCCTGATCATAGATCTTAGGTTTTCACCCTAAGAAAGTCAACACTCTCAAAACAATGCCTTCAACAAGACCATTGTCAGGCACAACCAATGAAGGCCAGATCTTAGATTTTCACCTTGAAAGGCAAGACTTTGAACTTCTCATGTGCAATCGTCCCCACCTGCAAGCCGCTCCTCCAAGTCAAGAAACACCAAGCCAATTCATCATCACCACAAAGCTTCGAACCACCATTGCTAGTCCTCAGATCTTGGCTTCCATGACCTTCTCCGCTAGCACCATGGAACGAGAACATGCCCCATGATATTAACAGCCAACAGAGCTTCGAAGCGCTCCCTCTGAAACCAAATGGTCAGAGTAAAACATTGTGCACTACCGAATCTCCCAATCCAGCAATCTCCAGGCATGTGTCGCCCAATGGAGGTCGCCGGCAGAGCCTTCCAAAACACACCACTGCAACCGGATCGGTAAGGACATGCATCCGGCCAGTCTTCATCTTGGCGGGAGAAGGAACCCTAGGACCATAGGCAGGACCATGCCAACCAGCCACTAAAGCCGAGGATCCAGACACGCATAGGCTAGAAGACCGAGTGGGCATGGAGTACCCGGCGTAGCAGCAGGGGCGCCTCCACCGCAGGGAGACAGCATCACACCTGGGAGGACGGGAGACTCGCCGTTCGTCGGGATCCCGCAACACCACGCCACTGAGATTTCACCAGGAACCACATCGCCGCCTCCAGTGTAGATGGTGGCCGCCGCACGTGGAGAAAGCCCCCGCCGTCGTCTCCACGAGGCTTTGCCTTGCAGGTCCTCCAGCGGCTGCGGGCGGAGATGGGGGAAGGAGGGAGGGGCTCGAGGGCCGGCGGCGGAGATTGCCCCCGTGTCGCCTATCTAGGCAGCACGAGGGTTAGGGTTCTCGATGAACTTCTCATGGTTGAAGATGAAGTTGTTTTCTCTTTCCTCTCTTCTCGTTGATGCAGGACCTCTCGCAGTGCCTGTCGACTTGACGCCAAGGTCATCGTCGCTATTGACTGTGGTTGTGACTGCAAGGAGCTCCCCTTTGCCCGGCACATATTTTAGGTGTTCGAGTCCACCGTGTTCCCGCCCTCCATCTCTGGCGCCGGTGTTGCATCGCTCTCGGTCGCCGTCACAGCCGCATCATGTGTCACGCCGCTCTCCGTCCGCTGTTGCATCCGCAACGGGTTGGAGCTTTTTTGGACGATTTTCGTCAGTTTCGACTCCAGGAACCGGAGCGCAGCCACTGTGCGCCATCGGGTGCCATGCTCCTACAGCAACACCCTCATATGGCTGCTCTCCCCACTAGCGTTCTACTTCCGGGCCACCTCCGCTGCACTATCGCCCATGGCCGCTAGCCATGGTGGTGTGAGTTAACTGCAGCAACCAATCAATAAGTCTCACGCGTTGCCACTGATGCAACCCAAGACAACCAAACAGGGTGGAGAATATAACTTTTGAGCCGTTTTTTCGTGGCCATGCCCCCGAGGCTGCCCCTAGGGAGACGAAAATGTTAGGTTGACTCTCTCCTGGTCGATCCCAACGGATCGACCGACCTCTTATCCGCGCTCTGATCAGGGGCGCCCAACCCTCATATGGTTGGTGGGCCCCTGTGGCAGCGCTATAAAGAGGAGGTGGGGGCCGGGGCACACGTTACGAGATTCGACGCTGCCGCCGCTCCTCCCACCTACATCCCTACCGATCTAGGGTTCCTAGCGCGAGCCACGGGAAGCACCGCCGCCGCCACCGCTTAGTCACCCTAGCCACGCTCTCGCCGTCGACCAAGATGGTAAACGGGTCATCGGGTTCGTCCACCGGAGAAGGTACCCCTCTCCCTCTCTCTCTGTGTAAAGGCAAAACCCTAGTACTATATCATCTACCGAGAGCTTCTAGTCCTATCAGAAAAATGGGTGCAACTAACCAAAAGCACCCTTAGTAGCGAGTGAGATCGAACAAATGGATACATGCCGATTTGGTTCCTACCTGGAGAGGGCCATCCGCCACGTGTATACCTTGCTTGATGCTACCATCGTATCTTCACCGAGAGATTAGTTTCGGCTTTGTTTGTAGATTTTCCGTCCAGTCTCAACGCTATCAGTCTTCTCATGTCAAAAAAAAAAAAAAACGCTATCAGTCTTCTGTTGTGACTACGGGGAAATGTTAGGCAACCGAATATCTTAAGGCTTTATAGCTGATTTAGACCATTATGATTAGGATTACAATTGGGTTGCTAGCTACCTTGTATATCTTGTGTATCTTGCCTATATATATACTCGGTATGAGATATGAAGAATGGTCACGGTGTGGCTTAATGCACCCAGCCTGTCTTTCTACACAGTGGATACTTGCCATGCCGCAGATTTTGTTCCTAGCCGAAGGAGCCATTGGAGGCAACATATACCTTGCTTGATGCTACCGCCATTTCCGGCGCCATCCCTCCTTTAATGCTCTCCTCTTCATCGCACAGGCTGCGCTGCTATTTCTGTCGTGGCTCCCCCACCAGCTGCGGTGACGAGTGGCCCAGCCTGAGGCTGCGCAGTTCTTCCGCTCCCTCTTCTCCGCAAGTATGTGCTACTTCTTCTGCTCCGATCTCCCTCTCCTTGATCTTTAAAAACTCTCATCTTCGTAGTTCTTTCTCGCTCCTACAGCGAGAGGTTCGACAGGAAGAGGAAGACCCGGGGTACTGTCTTGCATCTCGTGATGGCTCCTGCCACGACCGTGTCCGGGACCGGGGCGTGGCTGCTCCGCGCGGCGGTGGCGCTGCTGCTGGGTCTCGCGGTGGCGGCGGAGGATGTGCAAATGGTGTTCCTCAAGAGCGCAGTCGAAAAAGGAGCAGGTGCGTCAGTGTCTGTTCTGTGGTGGGCGCTGCTGCTGCTGCTGCATGCCTGCATTGTACTGTAAGTACTGTAGTACTCTGGTGAACTCCATCTCATGGTGCAGTGTGCCTGGATGGGAGCCCCCCGGTTTACCACTTCGCCCCTGGCTCCGGCTCCGGCGCCAATAACTGGGTGGTTCACATGGAGGTGATGATTAAGCCAATCTAACCTAGATTTTACCACGTTTGCAACAACTCAATGCAGTTCTGTTTCGGAGATTAATCCATATATTTCTGTGCAATGTTTGGTCGGAAGGGAGGAGGGTGGTGCAAGACGCCCGAAGAGTGCGCGGTCCGGAAGGGCAACTTCAGGGGCTCTTCAAAGTACATGAAGCCACTCTCCTTCTCCGGGATATTAGGGGGCAACCAGAAATTCAATCCTGGTATGCATCCCATTTGCTCTTTGATCCCACATAGCATTACCCTCATCTAAAACTACAAAGCAAATGGTGTGACCCTTACGATTTTCTTGCGTAACATCGCCAGATTTCCACAACTGGAACAGAGTGAAGGTCAGGTACTGCGATGGTTCGTCGTTCACCGGCGATGTTGAAGCAGTGGATTCTGTATGTTCTAGACTTGTGGATTGTATTTTCTCTCTTTTATGTTCAAGGTTTCGAGATTGACCCTGTGTTTGCAATGTACTAGTCCACGAACCTGCACTACAGAGGGGCAAGGGTTTGGGACGCCATCATCCAGGAGCTACTTGACAAGGGGATGAACAAGGCAGAAAAAGTATGTTCACTGCTGGAAACAAGTATCAGTAGAGTAGCGGTTAATTAATTTATGACAATATTAATTTCTATACTTGCTATAACCACGCTGGTCATATTGGAAAAAAAAAAAAAGAGTTCCCACTGATGACTGCAGCTGCAATCAAAGTTACGGCACTCACAGATAAACAAATACTAGTTCATTTCAACGATTTGGATCATGAACTATAATAACTGCAGAAGTGTATATATTCTAATTTGCGTTCGGATCCTGGATGTCGAACTGTCGCGTCACACCTTTTCAGGCTCTTCTTTCCGGATGTTCAGCCGGAGCTCTATCAGCAATACTGCATTGTGACAAATTCAGTGGTCTGCTTCCAAAATCCGCAACCGTCAAGTGCTTTTCTGATGCTGGTTATTTTTTTGACGGGTAAGTTCTCAACTGCTGGTATTCATTTAGTTATGAGTACTAATTAGTTTGTTAAGTTTCATGCAAGTTTTGATTGTTTCTGTTGGACCGCTCATTGTTTTTACATGTTTTTAGCGATTCACCGTTTCGGCAAAGTGATCTTTGTTGTTTGTTATTGCAGGACAGATATCACCGGCAACAAATATGTCAGGAAGACCTACAAGGATATTGTAACCCTACACGTACGCTGTCTTCTGACCTTACAGTAGCCATCGTTAACAAATAAAACTGCACCTTACAGTTTCGTGACTGATCACCTGAATAACCATTTCAATCTCTTCCAGGAATCAGTGAAAAATTTGCCATCTTCATGCACCTCGAAGCAAACACCTGAGCTGGTCAGTTTTATTCACTTAGAACTGAAGGGAATACCCCTCGTATACCATGTGTAACTAACATGAAGGGGAAAAAATATGCAGTGCTTCTTCCCGCAATATGTCTTCCCAACATTGCGCACGCCATTATTCATACTTAACGCAGCATATGACTCATGGCAGGCAAGTTTCATACCTTTTCCCAGCACAACACAATGGTATTAGTACCCTTACATGTGTTGACGGTTCGGTTAAGACACATGTATCAGCGATGAACGGTAACATACTTGCACCCGCATTGCAGATCAGGAACATCCTAGCACCTAGCCCCGCTGATAAAAGCAAGGCCTGGGCCAAATGCAAGGCTGACATAAAGGGCTGCTCCTCCAGCCAGCTCGAGACCTTGCAGGGTTAGTGGTTTTTCGTATAGCTTTAACTATTGCATTTTTACAATCTACACTCACCATATCAGCTAGTACTTGGGTGATGGGATCTTCCTGGATGATCTAACTTTGCTGTTCACCTGACTTGTTTGATCATTCCATTTGTTGTTTTCGGCACAGGTTTCAGGAAAGAGTTTCTGGCAGCGCTTCCTGACACGGGGAAGTCTCCTTCTCTAGGCATGTTCATCGACTCATGCTTTGCTCACTGCCAATCTGGAGCACAAAACTCGTGGCTTGATGAAGGTTCCCCTTCCGTTGAGAAGACGGTGAGTCTAGTCCCTGCTTCCCTTTAAAAAAAGTATAATCCTTACTTGTTCTGCCAAAACGCCGAAGGCTTTCTAGGCAACTCGATTTCAATCTAGGAATAGGACTTGAAAATATTCAGAGGAAAATGAGCGAAACCCTTCACAACTCACTTTTTCTATGATCTTATACCTGTCTGTTTGCAGCAAATTGGCAAAGCGGTGGGGGACTGGTACTTCGGCCGGGCAACATCACAGAGAACTGATTGCCCGTATCCCTGCAACAAGAGCTGCATAGACAACGAAGATGATTGAGCAATTGGATCCGGACTTCAGGAGGATGATGTTTTGCTGCGCAGGAGAAACAGGGGATTATGAGACCACATCCATAGCCACTGGAAGAATAGGCAATTCTGCTGGCGATTGTCTTTGTGGGTGTTTGCTGCTGCCTAGAATAAAATAGAGGAAATGTGGTGTCACTTTGCTGCCCCAAATGATTATTTAGAATTGAAAGGAGACTGCACTTTTTATTTTGTTGTTTCAGAAACCGACATCTTTTAAATTTGAGAGACTCTTGGCCCATGTGTGCATCATTTTGGTGTAGAGGCCGGTAGAACAATACAAAATTTAACTTAAAAAATAGCACGGCAAGTCAATTTGGATGTTAGTTTACTGATATTCTGTTTTGGGACTCCGTACACTCAATTTTTTTTTGAGAATCCTGTACACTCTATTTTCGAAATGTTGGAAAGGACGGATCGCTCGTGGAGACTAAAAAGTGCACGTTCTCTTTTGACATTTCTTTGGTCACATTTCTAGAACGCCTTACATTTTGAGACAGATGGAGTATATTTCAATTCACTGTCGTTTAATAGGATAGGATCCTACTTAAACGGTACTATCATAAATGTCACTGATTTAGTACAACTTTGTATTATATCAGCGACATTTATTATGAATCAGAGAGTACTAGTATATTTCTTTAAAAGGCAACGTGGTTTTCCTACTTATTCAGTTTTTCTCAAAAAGGCAAACTTAGTTTTTTTTCATGAAAAAGGAAAAACTTGAAATGGCGTTTTTTTTCTTTTGAGAGAAACTTGAGGTGGAGTTTGAGAGAGATGGAGACTGGTAAGAAAGAAGTCCACATCACCCCCACAAGTTTCTGGTTTCAGCCAATAGACCCCCTTAAGTAATAACTGGATCAAATAACACCCGTAACTAATAAAAACCAGGCAAATTACCCCCTTAGACGGTTTTGAAGACTGTTTTGACACCGTGGACTCCGGTTTAGTACACGTAAGCCTTCTAATCAATTAACCTAGTCAAATAATCTCTATCTCCATTCTTTCATTTTTCCTCTTTCGCATGCGTTTCCTTCCCCGTCGCCATTCTCTCCAAAATCCGGCCACATCCCCTTGGCCCCGGCACAAAATCAGGCCATTTCCTCCTCCCACAGCACCCCGCGGTCGATTAAGAGTCTCGGCCATGGAGATTGAGCATAGGTGGTATCTGCAGCCGGCAGCGAAGGACTGTCGGCCAGTATGAATCATAGATTTGGCGAAGGTACCGCAGCAGAAGGTGAGTCCGCCTCGCTGAGGACCAATTTGATCGGCCACGGTCCTGGTAGTCTATCAATAACACTCAGGCCTGCTCCCTGCTAGTACGTACACAGCCAAGAAGAAGAAGAAATAGGGGTGCAGCGTTTTTTCTCCCAAACTCAGCCTGAAGCTTTTTTTATTGCAGATATTGTTCATCAGCAAAGACGTCGGCCTCAATATTGCCTGGCCTGGGAAGATCTCTTGTCAGCTCAAAACATAGAGTAGTCATGAACCGTGGTACAGAACTACAAATATTAGTTTTGTCTCCGCCACATATGCATTTAGCCGCGGGACAAAGTTCATCGGAGAAGAGAACCTGAAATTTTTACCGGGGTTATTTGACCGGAATAATTGATTACGAGGCTTGCGTGTACTAAACCAGAGTCCATCATGTCAAAACAGTCTCCAAAACCAGCTAGGGGGGTAATTTGTCCGGTTTTCATTAGTTGTGGGTGTTAATTGACCCAGTTATTACTTAAGGGGGGCTATCGGCCGCAATCAGAGACTTGTGGGGGTGATGTGGACTTCTTTCGACTGGTAAACAAGGAAAGCGGGTTTAGGGAAGACGCTTCTGCCGTCAATGTATCTGTGGGCTGTGGCTCACCCTGACCGTCCCCGCTGCTCGAAGCGCACGAGGCACAGCTCAGAGGGGATGAGGAGATGAGCGAGAGCTGGTAGGAGGAGCGACACCATCCCATGGCTCCTCCTCAGTGCGCCGTCTCGCCACCTACCGCTTCACCCACCAATGCTGCCAATGCCGGAGGCGGGGGCAAGAGCAGGACGCAGCTGGCGGCGACGCAGGTGAAGAAGCTGTGCAAGCAGGGGCGGCTCGAGCACGCGCGGCGGCTGCTCCTGGACGCGCTGCCGCGCCCGCCGCCGACGCTGCTCTGCAACGTGCTCCTCATCGCCTACGTCGCAGGCGCCCTCCCGGACCACGCGCTCCGCCTCTACGCGCTCCTCAACCACGCCGCGCGCCCGCCGTCTCGCTCCGACCACTACACCTACTCCTGCGCGCTTACCGCCTGCGCCCGCTCCCGCCGCCTCCGCCTCGGGAGGTCCGTCCACGCGCACCTCCTCCGCCGCGCCCGCTCGCTCCCGGACACCGCCGTCCTCCGCAACTCGCTGCTCAACCTCTACACATCCTGCGCGCGGTACCGCCACGGCGGCGTGGATGTCGTCCGCAGGCTGTTCGACGCAATGCCTAATAGCAAAAGGAACGTCGTTTCCTGGAACACTTTGTTCGGCTGGTACGTCAAGACCGGGCGTCCCGCTGAAGCACTGGAGATGTTCGTGCGGATGCTGGAGGATGGCGTCAGGCCCACGCCGGTCAGCTTCGTCAATGTCTTCCCGGCGGCAGGGAGTGGTGATCCCAGCTGGCCGTTCTTGCTCTACGGTTTGCTTATAAAGCATGGGGTGGAGTATGTCAACGATCTCTTCGTTGTCAGCTCTGCGATCGCCATGTTCTCTGAGATTGGAGATGTGCAGTCAGCTAGGATGGTGTTTGATCGTGCTGCCAAGAAGAACATCGAGGTTTGGAACACGATGATCACTGGGTATGGGCAGAATGGGTGGGTTTCTGAAGCCATGGATCTCTTTATCCAGATACTGGGGTCTAAAGAGGTTCCACCGGATGTTGTGACTTTCTTGTCGGCCATCACAGCGGCCTCGCAGTCACAGGATGGCAGGCTGGGCCAGCAACTGCATTGCTACTTGATGAAAGGAATGCGCAGCGAACTGCCTGTGATACTCGGTAATGCGCTTGTTGTGATGTACTCGAGGTGCGGCAATGTCCAAACTGCCTTTGAACTGTTTGATCGGTTGCCAGAGAAGGACATTGTTTCTTGGAACACCATGGTCACTGCGTTTGTGCAAAATGATTTCGACTTGGAGGGCCTGTTGCTCGTTTATCAGATGCAGAAATCAGGTTTCATTCCTGATACGGTGACGTTGACTGCAGTGCTGTCTGCAGCTTCAAATACAGGAGACCTTCAGATTGGTAAACAATCACACGGTTATCTCATCAGGCATGGCATTGAGGATGAGGGATTGGAGAGCTATCTAATCGACATGTACTCCAAATCTGGTCATATAGATATTGCTCGGAAAGTATTTGATGCCCATGGGGATGACAGAGATGAAGTCACTTGGAATGCCATGATAGCAGGGTACACACAGAGTGGCCAACCTGAACAGGCAGTCTTAGCATTCCGGGCGATGATTCAAGCAGGCGTGGAACCTACTTCGGTGACACTTGCTTCAGTGCTTCCCGCATGTGACCCTGTTGGAGGGGGTGTATGTGCAGGGAAGCAGATCCATTCTTTTGCTCTGCGCCATTCTTTGGATACAAATGTCTTTGTAGGTACAGCTCTTGTCGATATGTACTCCAAGTGCGGGGAGATTTCTGCTGCGGAAGATGTCTTTGGTAGCATGGCAGAGAAGAGCACTGTCACCTATACAACAATGATTTCTGGTCTTGGTCAGCACGGTTTCGGCGAGAGAGCACTATCCCTCTTCTACTCGATGCGAGACAAGGGGTTAAAGCCTGACGCCGTGACCTTCTTGGCGGCCATGTCAGCATGTAACTACTCTGGACTGGTCGACGAAGGTCTTTCTTTGTACAGGTCAATGGAAACATTTGGGCTTTTGGCTACTCCTCAGCACCACTGCTGTATTGTGGACTTGTTAGCTAAAGGTGGGAGGGTGGACGAAGCATACGACTTTTTAGAAAGCTTGGGTGAGGATGGAAACTTCATCGCCATATGGGGATCGCTTCTTGCATCCTGCAAAGCACAGGGCAAGATGGAGTTGGCAGCATGGGCGACTGAGAAGGTGCTCAACATCGAGAAGCAGTATGGTCATGCAGGCTACAATGTTTTGCTGTCGCAGCTATTTGCTGCTGAAGGTAACTGGAGTAGTGCTGATAGTCTAAGAAAAGAGATGAGGTTAAGGAGGTTGACGAAAAAAGCGGGTTCAAGTTGGATTGAAGTCCAAAGTGCAACATTACAGGACAATCCTATGGAGAGAAACCAAAATAACCCTGAAAATGAGCACATATTCTTGCTGGGTGGGGATATTTAAAGGTTCATAAGTACTTCTGGCACAGATAGATTGTGGATTTGTTGATACCTGGAGATTACTGGGTTGTGATTAGCCCATGGTCTGATGGATTCGGTTTTTTGTTATCTGCAGATATAACACTACTTGCCTTCTCCCAGAATTGGTGCAGCTCCTTTGGATTTTCCAACTGGATGAAACATGGAAAGGTACGCCAACCTGCAGGTGATGCCGCGATGGTCAGGGGGTGAACATGTGCAACGGGAAAACAATATATGCATCCATCAGAAATAGAACAAGAGGCTGAGATCAAGACCATGATGTGCTGGATGCAGAACCAACCGAAGTCTTGCAGGTGGCCAAGCTGTAACTTTACAATGACTACTGAATATTGACAAGTTATGCATGTCACAAACAGCGTAGCATCATGTGTAGACAGTGTTAATTCTGAGACCTGACATGTGGGTACGCGTCTGTTAGTGAAGTGTACATCGATTTTTTTCCATACTAGTTTCTGGTGGCAGGAACTGTAAACATCAATGTAAAATCTCAAATTAAAGAAAACCATCACACAGTTATACAGAACATGTGATTATGTAAATGTCTCTTCTCCACTACAGATATGCAGGTAAATTAAGATAAGATGATGGTCAATGTAAGGGTTGCATTTTTTCTGCATTTTGTAATGAAATAGTTTGAATCAGTAATGTTATGGTACCAAATATGCTTAAGTGTACAGCCAGAAATATAGAATTGGCAGCACCTTTTCTCAACAAAACACACCTTCAGTCCTTCACTCAACAAACCAGCAACAAACAATGAAATCTCCGAGGAAAAAGACCCCAGGAGTGAAAGAACATATTTGAATTCATCAATAGCATCAACAATTTGACAACCAATAGTATTCTTCTACCATACAAATACAACAAAAATATCTCAGTTGGATAAATCAGGCATCAGGTGGCAAACTACATCATTCATTCGAGGATGTCAGTCTCCAAATTAGTTTGCTACAAGATATTAAGTTGTGGGCAGACGATTCAGTACAGTGACACTATCCATTGGTTTTGCTCAACTGTCTATTGCTTCAGCTGACTTTCCTTAATTGCTGGGATTGTGCTATCAAACATCAGCAACCGGACCACCAGCTTGTGATAGGTAATGGTGTAGCAGGTGATGTCAAAAGATTTAGCCTGAAGCCCATCTTGATCTCTTACTTACTCTGAGAATCACAGAATTGCCCATATTCACAACCACAAAGGCCCACTCTCACCTGAAATTTAAACCCAGAGTTGACCATATTATAAATGTAGGCAGGAGGATACTTGTAAACCCAAAATGACAACTAGCATGCCATACATTTGTGAACTGTTCAGTGAAGGGAATGTCCAACTGAGAGCATACCTTTCGAAAAGTGAAAGAAACCCGCCGCGAATTTCTTCTAATGACTTGACCAGCCACATCATCAATCTACCAAGGAAAAGAAGATTGTATTCGACTATTATATTAAGGCACTTTATACTAGATATAACCAAAGAATTTGATACTTTATCCAACACATGCATGGTTCTGCTGGACAAAACAAAACTGAAGTTATTAATTAATTTACATCACTCAACAGTCAAATTATTGTATGTGAAAAAGGTATGTTTAGTGCAGGAGCAAGACATATCAACTAATTAACATTTACAAAAAATACTAGTTAATTAGCCATAATATTGTACATGGAGTGTTGTGTTCGGAGCCGGAGCAAAACACCAAGTTAAATGCCAAATACCTTATGGTGTGGTATATAGTGATGCCAAGCATAACGACCTTCTCCAGACATAAGTAACATCGACCGAGGAGGTAGAAAGACAGCTTTCCTAATGCATTGTGGATCTTGGATGCTAGCTTCATCAGTTCCATTGACTGTACTTGGAGCACGCCAACTACCTTTGGGATATTGTCTAAACTCCATAATGCAAGGTCCAGCCAAAGAAAGGCTAAAGATCATTTCTTCAAATGCTGAGTGTGTGTCTATATGCGGAGATAAACCTACACCACAAGGATATTCGTTTACCTGTTAACACGAGCAAGTTAATTCCACCATCGGATTACAAGACCTAATGCTGTTAGTGATAAATTAAGTATTAAGAAATAAAATATCCGCAATTACACCTCGGACCAAACCAACAAAAGAATAAATTTCAGCTATAGTTCCCACCTGCAATTGGAAACCAAAACTGACACTCGTAGGTACATAGAAACTTACTGTTAACTGATCGACCAAATTGGTAGTACAATTCTTCACACCAGGGAATGTCACAATTTTGTTGAGGACTTTCGAAACAAAAGATGGCAATTCACCCAAGAACTGCTTCGAATCAACATTCCTAGTCTGAAAAGGTAAACAAATCCTTGTTACAACGTACATCAGAGCCAGACTTCGGATAGAGATATGATGACCAAAGGCAAGTAGCGGCAAAGAAGATTAGAATTGCAAATTTGCAACTAAATGTAAAAAAAGAGTTGCCAAAAGGACCATGGCAGGTGAGCACTGATGCTACAGAGCGCAGAAATGAAGGCATAATGCAATTCACATTTGAATAGGCGCCCTTTTTCTTTGTATTGAAGAAAAAATCATGGTTCTCGGATGGTATATGAACTTATTGTAGTAGTAAACAAGCTAGTAAATCAGTGTAAGACCGTAAGGTAGCCAATCTGACTAACAAACTGTGAAAGGGCAAATAGAATTGCAGATGGAAGAACAATCTGGATGCTCATACACTTTCAGGATCACACTTACTTCATACAGAAACTCATAACCGTAATGCTGAACTCGTCTTTTGGCCAATCTTTTCCACGGCTTACTGTCCACAGCTGCAAGGAGTTCCTGCAACAAAGCAAGTCAGGGATGCTGCTCTACTCAACCCACATATAGCAAGTAAGCAAAACCGCCTATGAAAGATAGTAACCCCGCTGAGAGACTAAGAGAGGAGTCCAATCCACCCACCTGTTCCTCGGCGGCAGTGACGAACTCCTCGACCAAGTGAATGCCCGGGATACCAAGATCCGACGAAGAGAGGGCCACCGGAAGGGCGACGCTGACCGAGGACTTGGGCGCGGCGGGCACCGAGAAGCGTATGTGCAGCACGCGCCCTGCGAGGCGGCCGCAAGGGCGGCCGTGGAGTGCGGCCATCGCGGCCCCCGCGGCGGCGGGCTCGCGGAACTGGACGATGACGCGCGCGCCGCTGTCGTCTGCGGCGCTGACCCCCTCGACCTCCCCGTAGGCGCCGAAGGCAGCGGCGACGTCGTCGTGGGTCAGCCCCACCGCCGGCCCGCAGTTGGCCACGTACAGGACGGCGCTGGGAGCGGGACGCGCGGCGGTGTCCCCGGCGATGAGCGGCGGGCGCGTGTACCCGGACTTCGCCATCTGCGGAATCGAGGCGGCCAGTGTTTGAGTTAGAGGGTGGGGAGTGGGGAACGAGCACGTGAGCAGCGGCGGCGCGGCGAGCGGTCAGGCCGCGGCTTTTCCTGTTCCCCGCGCACGGCCCAGTTTCGGCAGTCAAGATCGCAGGATTGAAAAATACAGAACAAAATATGAAAACACAGCAATTTCACAGGTTTATCTATGCAAAATAGAGAATTACCATTAATATGGACCGGAGGGACTAAGAAAAATTACATGAATGATTGTTTGGATAAACCACAGGAAAATTGACTCAATTCTATACTTAGTCTAAAAATGAGGTTGGAGTGGATGTTATAATTCCTATGAAATTGAGGCATAGAAATACAATCCATAGAAATTTGGGTAGAACCATCTCTTTAATACAAAGGCAATCCATAGGAAAAAATCATGGATTGAAATCCTATGAAATTCCTACGACGCAAAGAGGCCCTATGTTCAGGGTGCCATTACAAAAACTGGAAATTCAAGCAGAACCTCAGAAGTTGGACAAATATCACAAGAGTTGCCGCATTAGAAACAGAACTTTAACTAAATCTTTGAAAAGTTTCCACGTTTCAAACAGAACCACGCATCTTAAGCTACATGTTTGATGAGGGAATTTTCAGCTCCATTTGGAACACTAAATTTCACTGGAAACTACTTTCAATCAACAAGGCAATGCCTTGTAACAAGGTAGGGTTGCAAGTGCGGGGCCCGCCTGAGCCCGCAAAACAAGACATTTAGTGCAAACTGAACTGCATGTAGCGATCAGAATCAATCTTCAATTTCTACAACGTGTAACTGAGCTCAGGCAAATAGCTGCCCGCAAGCCCTATAACAAGGTGAACAGAGAACAGATGTAAATTTTTTTGTAAAATCTGGGAAAATCTTGTAACTGTAGGCAGAAAGGGGCGAGCCTGGATTCCCGAGGCTCTGAAAGTTTCAGGAAGAGAACACATGTAATGCTGTAATGATCGATTGTATTATATATCAGAGTTCTCTAGTGTCTTGACAATGGAGACCCAGTGGAGTAATGCAAATACAGCAACATTGCAAGAAAGAAAAATCAATAGCCAGAGGCATCGCAGCTCCGATTTCGCCAGTACAAATAATTTATCTCGGCAATGAATGGCATTCCTCGGTCTGCACTAAAATATGCTCCCATAGTCTTTCCTCGGAAGGGACGAGGGTAACCCGCCTGTCGTAAACGAATGCACGCCTGTTCCTCCTGCAAATTAGGATATCATGGTTAATACTACCAAAGAGATGTGCTGCTCCAACCTGTTAAAAGAGTGAGTAAATTACCCCAGGGCATTCCCTCGCCCACACCATAGGAAGGCCATGCAGGCTGCCCACTTGGGTGACTCCCCATTGGTGGTCGCATATGACTGCTAGTTGCCTGGCTGTATCTCGGTTGAAGAAATTGATGTCCATGGCGACCGCGCAGATTTTGCTGAGCATAATTCGGAGGGTTGTAACCACCATAGGTCATTGGAACAGTAGGACGAGTGCCCCTTCCAAGGGAGGATGAGTGAAGTTGTTGGTCAGCTCTGTAGCTAAGAAGCACAACAGAAGTAATTTAGTTGGCATACAAAGGAGCAGATTATATAGGGTGGGTCGTCGTATCTTAATTTCGAACAGGAAAGACCAGTCTAGTGAAGCAAAGCAACCAAGGGCATCTCAAAATATGTCTAAAGGAGAACTCATCAGAACAAATGTAGAAAACGATACCTTTGGCCTGTTGGTAAAGGATTTGAGCTCGCAAAGTTGTGGCTTTGGACACGGGTTGATCTGGCAGATCCGCCTGGCTGACCAGTTGCATCTCTAAGATGAAGGCTGCTGCTTAAATCAGCTGCCAATGAATTGTCTTCTTGCAATAGTGACTCGTCACTGCAAAATAGAACAGTGCAAACGTTAATCTTGAGACTACCTTTACAGGAAGCAACTTCATCACACATTTCCTCACCTATAATTAGGATCCCAGTCAGAAGGGTCAAGTGTTGATGGAGCTGATGTATCTGGCAATATGTCAGATGATGGCAAAGGTGGA
Source organism: Avena insularis (assembly GCA_023614405.1). NCBI lineage: Eukaryota > Viridiplantae > Streptophyta > Magnoliopsida > Poales > Poaceae > Avena > Avena insularis. The sequence continues at coordinate 570,686,737 of CM042686.1, forward strand.
GCATTTTGTGAACGAAATGCTTGGGAAGGACCGTGACTAGAAGAAGCCTCCAAGGAAAAACCACTGCCGGAAGCTATTTGTGGTCTCCAACTAGAATGACCAGAACTAGGTAACGAGTGCTGGGAGTAGCCAGCTTGTCCGCGAACATAGGCATCGGAATGACTAAAACTGACACCATCTCCATGTCGTCCTTGTCCATGCTGAAATGCATATTCATGTGGTGGCATCGGCATGTTCTTCCTCTTGCTGTATTGGCCTACTGGTGCAGCTTTTCCCAATGGGGAGCCATGAATACTTCCACTCGCAGGAGAACCAGAGCCATGCTTCCCAGTAGAATTAGCTGGGTTATGCATCTGGTAGTTTGGTGGGGTAAATTGAGATGGACTGGTACCAAGGGACATTGGCCCCATACCTCCAGGGCTTAATCGAATGCCTCTATCATATGAGAGACGAGGTCTCAGTCTAATATCTGGACTAGAGCCAACATGTGGAAACCCAGAAGGACCTAATGGTGAGTAATACATGTTGACATTATTAACATCACCATAGCTTCCATAGCTGCTAGCAGGACCTGCATTGCCAGCATAGCTACCATGGCTACCAAAGCTTCCATAACTACTCCCATAAGAAAAAGGCATTCTTGGAGGATAGGGGTTATTAAGAGGTAGACATCTGTTCGCACTTCCAACCTAATCATTCATCAAAACACAGGACATTTCAGTTAGAGGAGTGAATAAAAAGATGATATAGGATTATCAATCCTGCAATTCAACTCAGGAGCAGCACGAGAGTATCACCTGGGGGGAAAGACCTGCAGCTAACCAGTGGCCTCCTCCTGGATTGTGATCAACTGCTGCAGCATGAGCAACAGGCTACAAGACAAACCAAAAACAGCATAAGTTTGAGAAAAAAAGACTGAAAGAATATGTGCTTAAAATCTCAAATTAAACCATGCTTTAATAAAGCTAGAAGGCTATCTTATATCTACCAAGTGATGCACAAGCCAATGGAATACTCGTCCTGCAGAATAACACTCTCATGTACTGTACATAGTGAGCACTTTACCTATTGATAGGTGTGTCTATTAGTGTATATAAGGGAGAGACAGGAAATTGCGTTAATTATCTGTGGACTGTGCTTCATTATCCTAAAAAAACGGGAATATACAAAAAAAATCAAGACAAAGTAATAAGTTTATTCGTCACAAACTAATCTTATTTTAATGCAGCAACTGCATGTACTTGTTATTCCTCCTAAAATAGATAATTTTAACCCAAAAGCACAAGCATGTCATCTAGCGTAATTTCAATTCCTTCTTTAAGAAGTACGAAGTTAAGAAACTTGAAATAAGACCATACTCACAATTCTTGGAGTCTCAGAGACAGGCTTATATGGACCAGTGAAAGGTTCACCTGTAATGAATGGATGGCCTGACGCCTGAAACAGGATTTAGTACAAATCAAGTTCTAATCTGAATTATTTGAGATTACAAACTTGTATGTAAGAAGAATAAATTTTGTGTTCATGAGTGCAAAACTAGTCGGAAAAATCATCTGATGTAAAAAAGAAACGGTGATTCATCAATATAACTTGATATAGAGTTATAGGCTCGAATGAGATAGAATATATTTGGCTTGAAGGCTCAAACTTCACAGCAAAGGACAGGGCAATATGATTGCACAACTAGCATGAGAATACCTGAAATGCCGACCATCGCTTATTTGGATCGAATTCAAGAAGTCCCCTCAAGAAATCAACTAATACCGAGCGATTTGCCTTTTCTGTCTCTGAATCAAAATGCAATACCTGAGAACATAATATCAAACTTGCAAGCTGTATTCTAAGAGCTCAATTGTTCAGAATCAAGATAGCCGTTTCATTATGATTATACGTGTGACTTTTTTCAAAAACGCAAAGCCCAAATTTGAAGCAAATACTGCTACGATGTCTATACTCAATAATCCATACCAAGGACCACTAGCACAGAGTGAAGCTGCATATCTAGTATCCCAGTTTATCATTCATGTTATTGATGGAAAACAGCACAGCAATGCCCAACTATAACAAGATATCTTTATAAGATCAAAATACAATGCTTTCAAAGACGGGTGTGAAATTACAACTCAAAATGACACCAGCATTATGTTCAGATATGGAAAATTTGTAAATCTATGTTACAGGAAGCAGTGTTCCCTCTAGTTCTAAAGAACATGGTGGTTTAGATATTGACACTGGCACACTTTACACACAACTATGACTACAAAGTTCTACTGTAATATTCATGAGTGCCAGCAAAACTATAATGTTACCAAAGTACTTTTGCGAAAAAGTACACATGTCATTTTCAAAAAATCCGATCGAAAGATTTAAACAGATAACGGTAGTCCAAGTTTCACATGTTTGACTGCAGTTGAAGAGCGACATGTTTTTGCAAACTGGAGAGAGTACAACGAGTACATATGGTACTGGCATGAGCCTATTCCCAAACAAGAGCTCAGCCGGAATCTTATTCAAAGAACTAAGGAGACAACAAAAAGACTAACCTGACAATTCTGTATTGTCCCAAGGATACGTAAATATTAGCTGGTCCAACCTTTGCTGAGGGAAGTACCACTTCCCTAATTTCGGTCTTTTTGCCTCCCTCTATATTTGGTATAGATAATGAGGCAGTGCATAGACAGTCTAGAATACAACAGAAATAGATGTTTCTTGTGAAATATCAAGAAACTTACTCCTTCAACCTCTTCTTCACTTAACATTCTGTATGCAGTGCCAGGGCTTTCGTGTAATCCGATACGCGGATTAATATTTCCAAGAAGTTTAAAAAATCTACCAGTATTTTTAGCTCCCCTTAGCAAGTCATCTGGTGGTTGCCCCCTAAAAATGTTTATACAATGGAACAACACAAAAGAATATAATCATTATAATATGGTGAGGCTCACCTGTGTCAATATCTTAGCTGACCAAAGGATCTTAAAAATGTAGGATTACCAACATTATTAAACTCAACTGAGGCATCTGCTTTAGCATGCTGACATGTACTTAATACAGAAGTACTACCTCTGTTTGGGATTATTAGTCCTAAGGGCCAAGTGGCTAATACCAAGACATTCCATAACTCTCTCTCATTAATCTATGCATGCACCAATAGTTTTACATGCATGAGAGAAGTGAGAGAAAAAGAAGAACATGCATTGGATGAGAGAGCCTAATAAATGAGATAGCCCTTATAATCTCAAACAATATAAAAAAGCTCTCCGGACTTATAATCCCAAACAGAGGTAGTAGAAGAGAAATTGTAGGTACAGGACTTACCCAAGAATCTTTAGCATACGCTTAAGAACATCATATTCTGATGCTCCAGGAAATAGGGGTAGTCCTATAAACAGTTCAGCAACTATGCAACCAAATGACCACATATCTATTGCAGTAGTATATCTGTCACTGTTAAGGTTCACACAATTTGATAACGCAAAAAGCATAGCACTTCATCAAAGAAGTCAATATTCTGTTCAATAAATATAAAAGAGTATTACAGAAAATGCTGCGCAAGATGCTTATGGTGAATGATATGCAACAACTTGCCATGTATATATAGGATACGGATAGCCAAGAAGAACTTCTGGAGACCTGTAATAGCGGCTCTAGCGAAAAGAAAGGATGGAGGTCTTATTTTCAAATAACCATCATCACATAAATAGGAAAAAAATGACAATTGATGTTAGAGAAGCTCCAAAAAAACCTGAATGTATGAGTACACAGTTTTACCCTCCATGCATGCTGATCCAAAATCAATAACTTTCACTGCTGCAGCTGTTTTGGCACTGTAAATTCATCGTACAACTATCAAGCCACAGTTTGCCTTGGAAAATAGCATCGAAAAGCTAATAGTGCAAAATTCAGTACTGACAGAGGCTACTCACGTTGGGGCTAAGAGGATATTTTCCGGTTTTAGATCACAGTGAATGATGCCACCATCTCTCATCACAATCATGGCATCCAGTATCTGACAACATAAAGACCAGTTCAGGTAACAAGTACTAAGTTACTAGTTAACAGGAAATATAGAATGAGACCATACCTGTTTCGAGAAGGCTTGTACATATTTCACTTTCAGACCTCTTAAGTGATTCCTTTTTAATAGCTCATACCTATAATGTTGAAGTTTATAGTACAGTCTAAACAAAAGTAAAAAAAAGAAGGAATGAACCTACTAGTGAATAAGTTTTGAGCAAATTAACTTACAGGTTTTGACCAAGCATTTCAAAGGCAATACAGAGATGATTTTGGAATGTGAGATAATCTAGCATTCGGACAATGTTATGCTGATCATCAGGATCGAATTTCTGATTTAGCTGCAAAAATATCCATAATTGTAATGGTGAGCCTATAGAATATTTTAAGAAAAATGGAAGTTCCTAACTAAGTGTCATACCGTTCTCAAGAGTGAAACCTCCACGATCGCCTGCTGATAAAATGCAGGCTGGTTTTTTATAACCTTCACAGCAACATAGTCGTTAGTTTCGGTGTCCCAGCATTTCACAACTTGGCCAAACGTTCCTTGGCCAAGCATTTCCTTGACAATGAATCTGAGGACAAAAATGAGAAAGAGTTACAGTTCAATGATATGCTAGTCATGCTCAGCTTCAGCTTTCCTGACTCGGAACAGGAAATAGTGAGAAAATGCGACAATTTATTAACTGAACTTCTGGCGTGTCATCAAAATTGGAAATGCTAGTTCATCTACCTTAAATGCGTATAAGTATAACCTTCAATTACTTCTCAAAAAACATGCACTAGCAAAGGTCAAGAATTGATATATCTGTTTACAGATCATTGATCAGGATGCATAATGCCTGTTTCATATAATTGATTCTGGGAGAATAGTTCATTCTGCTAATTTGTGCGATAACAGTACACGATGCACAGATAATATGGACTGGAAGATGAAACGGAGCAAATGGGCACATCAAACAGCAAGTCTGAGAAACATTTACCTTCGATTTGATGTCTCGTTGACCAATTCCAGGTTGACATACAATATAAGGTCCCAGTTTGCATTATCGACTCCATTATTGTGGGCTGGGGTCGAAGGATGTGTGAGAAAGCGCTTTGGGTTTAGCGTCTCCGAGTACTTAAACTCTGGGTGGCATCTTTCAAAAGTTTGAATGATGTCTGCCGTTAGCCTCACAACAAACTGCATAATAGTAAGTGTCAGCTGGCAGCTGAATGACAAAGGCATCTATGTGTCATATACCGAGTTGTTTACAGTGCTTACTAAAAACTAGTAAGAATGTTCATACAGATGTTGTTTAATAATGCAGGAGTGTCTTGTTCAAATACGCATCAAATGTACAAAAAAAAGTACCTACAGCAATGCTTAGCTGAAATGCTAAAGTGACCAAAAAATGAGCAACGTATTTAGTCAATACAACTAGCTGAATGAATTTCCTTGTAATTCTCCCCATTTGTGACCTCCCTTCAATTGAACTCAATAAGTAGAGTAATACATGAGCCTACAAATTTGACAGGCAGACACCAACACTGTCTTCCATGAAACTCCAACATTCTGCATCTGCTACTGACAGGCGTTTGACCAAACGTGCCAGTGAGGAGCAAACCAGCAGCAGTTGCAGTACGTTGTAGAGGTATGGTCTACGTTGATCAATCTAGAGCTAAATCAGCTGACTTGAGCTACATCATCAGAGAGTTAATTCCAGGGGAGAGAGGAGAATGAGGCGTACCGGTTTCCTCTTGACGCCATGAAGCTTGCTTATGCGGGCGGCAACACCAGTGCCCGACGCTAGCGGAGACGCCTCGGCCACCCCTCGCACAGCCGCCGTGGCGCCCACGAAGCGCCGGAACACCGTGGCCTCGCTGGGCGCCCAGGGCGGCGCCGCCTCCTCCTGCGTGCCGCTGCCCACCATCGGGGCCGGCTATTCCGAAGCTCCTGCTGCCGCCGCGCGGGGAGATCTCGCGCCCGACGTCCACCACCACGCGCACCCGCCTCCAAACCCGACACCAGTGGCGACGATCACAGCATCCGCGGGAGCAGCCCAGCAGCGGCCGGAGGAATCCAGCTCCATCCCTATGCGGCGTCGGCGGCGGCGGCCATCGCGATCCTCCGAGGCGACGATGGTAGATGGGCTGACAATTCTGCGCGCTCTGGACTGTGGAGAGGCGGCAGAATTCTCGGGTGATTTGGAACCCGGGACTCCAAGGTGGGGCGGACGGATTGGGCAAGACGGAGGTAGGGTTTTGTCACAGCACGATTGGTGAAACGAGATGGAAATCGGTGGCGGATAAAGACCAGTGGGAGAGCGAGGGTGGACTCCGGATTTGGATTCGAGGTCTCTTCCCGAATCGGCGCCGCGACGAGTCCCGGGAGCCGGGGATTCGGGGCGGTGGCGGCGCGGCCTGGGGCTAGGGCTGGCTCTCAATCCGGATTACAGAATTCCTTCGTCTTCCTCCGCCTCCTCCTGCCTCCTGGCTATTTTTCCTCCCCCTTTCTTTCCCGTTTCCGTGTGGAAAAAAAAAGGATATTACTAGGCGCGATGATGGGATTAGTTGCTGATGGAGTAATTTAGGGCGATGATAATGCCAACCTTCCCACAGCTCCCCCGTGTTTGTTATCTCCTAGGCATCTCTCGGGTTATTCTATTCCGGCTGGGCTGACTGCGCCGCCGCTGTTTTACCTGCAGCCCGTGTCGGTGTCAGTGTGTCTGCGGGTGGGGCATACGAGTCAGGTGGTCAGCTCAGGAGATTTCGTGGGATATCCGACGGCGGGGAGAGCGGACACTCCGGGAGAACGGAGGGCTGGATGCGTCCGGGAGAACGGACCACGCCACGGCCTGGCGGGGCGTTGGTGCCTGCGCGTGGTGTACCCATGGAGCCCGCATGTCAATGTCGTGCACGGTAGGGCCGGCGCCGCCTCCGGTAATCCCGTTGTGTATTCTTCCGTGAAGCTGTCTAGGTGACGTTGTGAACCCTCCCGTGAAACCGTTCAGGCTTGTTTGGATAAGTACAGGACGTGGTTTTTTTCTCAGGATACGCGCCCTTTATTTTAATTTGATTTTTGTCAAAATTTAAAATGCCAAAAAAAAATTAAAAAAATGTGCACATAAAACTCCAAGTTTTAGGTGCGTGCAAAGTTGTTTCACAAAAAATGAATATTTTGGGTGGCTTGTGCAAAAAGACAAAATTTTGTGCTAAATTAACATGCTCCATGACGCAAGAATTTGTCTTTTTTACACAGCTCACAAAACATGTCGATTTTCGATGGAATGACTTCGTGTGCACCTCAAACATGAAGCTACACATGATCATATTTTTTAAAAAAAATATTCAACTTTTTTAAAAATGTTTTTTGCATACCGGGTGCATATGCACCCGAGTGTAGAAAGGGGTATCCGATAAGTACAAGGCAAACTTAATAAAAATTAAGCTGAATTAATTGGACCACCTAACGATCACTACAACCGCCAAAGCGAGCCGCCGACGCGTCGTTGTCGCCGCTCACTACCTGTCGTTGTTGACAATAGACAGGAAATCTTCGTGCACGTGCCCCTAAGAACCAGCGCCGCAGAGCCAAAGTCCTCGTCATTGAATTCTTAAATTGATCTGAATCTTCAAACACCAAACCTATAATACACGTAGACCGGACGAGATCGACCACTCTATGGATGCAGCGACCAGACGAATTCGTGCCCTGCTCGGCACCACCGACGAGATCGCCGATGGCGAGGTGTAAGAGGAGGCGGATAAACCTTATCCTTGTCCCACACGACACTGTCATAGCCACCATAGCATCGATGCCAAACCGTCCATGCTTCTTCCACCTGATTACTTGCAACTTTTCCTATAAATTGTACTAATTTGTGATTCCGTGTTTGCATCCTGTCTTCACACTTTATACTGACCAAACAATGGAGCATTGTTGAGATACCAAGCTCTCCATTATCCAATAGCTTAAACTTGGTCGCATGCAGCAGCGCTGAGGGCCCTTGCTGCGCTCGCAATGGATTGCTGGATGTGGGTCTTTGCTCCGACGCTGTTTGTGGACCGGAGGGTGACCTTTGCGCGCATAGGTGGAGCCAGTAGGGGGTCGAGGCGGGTCGATCGACCCGACTCAGTTTTATCGATAAAAAAATATAACATCCCAGCATTAGAGCTTAGAAATAAGCTGAACACAGGTGTGTGCATTGCATTCATGCATAGAAAATCCGAATAATTTTCGCGCTTTTAAATAAAACTTGTCAAAGTGATTGAAGCTTCTCTTAACTTGGTGGAACTGAAGTAGATCATCAAGTTGACTGCGATAAGTTTTAATATGACCTTTGTTAAAACCTTATCTTTGGATAATATAATTTGATCTAGATCTAAGGGTAGATCAAATGTAATAAAACTAAGTCACAACACACTACTTAATAAGGAGTACTTGCTCTTCTAGAGATCATTACATGGTATTTCATACAACAACTCAAGGATGAATACTTAGTATTCTAATAATAATATCAAGGTATTATCTACAATAAACCTTGAATAGCAAGTTAAGTACATAACTTAAGTAAAATAAACTCTATAACTAAATCTTGAAACACTTGTTTGCCATAGTTACTCTTACCATGGGTATCATGATAGTTCTTAAACATTAACTCTTGTCACAGATAGAGTAGAAAGGAAGTCAAGCCAAGACCATCCAGCATATACTCTTAATATGGTATTAAGAGGTGACATTCCTATTTCACCAAGTCCTCGTGTCAATGGATCATCACTATTGAGTGATCAATTCTTGACCTAGAACTTATTGACTCATAGCCTTTGACCTATTATGTTAACCTTTCAAAGACCTTAAGTAAATTAATCTGAAGGAAGAACTAGATATGGTTGAGTGTATGATGGCTCAATGCACGGCGCCCAGAAAAATGCTTGATGACGATGTTGATGTAGAGTTCGTTGGGAACCCCAAGAGGAAGGTATGATGAGCACAGCAGCAAGTTCCCTCAGTTATGAAACCAAGGTTTAATCGAACCAGTATGAGCAAGGAAACACCTCAAAGGTGTTATTAGCTGAGCTTTGGCAGGGCGCACTACCGATGCTAGTAGCAACGTGGAGACATGCACAACACAACCACAGAACTTTGTCCCTAACTTGCGATGAGATTGTCAACCTCATCGTGTTTTGCGAAAAACAAAAGATTAAACGTATCGAATGGAAATAAGTAAAAATTTGCAAAAAGTAAACACGGAGCAGAAATAGTTTATAGATTGAATGTAAAAGACAAGGACCGGGATCCATAGTTCACTAGAGGTGGCTCTCCTTAGATAGATAACATGCTGGGTGAACAAATTACAGCGAGGCAATTGACAAACACCGAGAAAGCATACAAGCATATACTAATCATCTTGACTCCTTTGAGACTTGATTGGGCATTACAACATAATACATAGACCGCCATCCAACTGCATCTATGACTAATAATCCACCTTCAAAGTTATCATCCAACCCTCCAAAGATTAAGTTGCAAGCAAGATTATTGCTTTATGAATTATGTAATGTAAACAATACGATTGTTCTATGAACAAAGGATTGTTGTTTTCTCCCTAGTAGCAACAACATCTAGTACCTTAGAGATTTCATCACTTCCCAGTTACAGAGGCATGAACCCACTATCGAGCATAAATACTAACTCTTGGAGTTGCTAGCATCTACTTGGCAAAGATAGCCACTAACAACAGAAAGCATGCAAGATCTCAAATAACAAAGACATGATAGAATCAATAATCAATCTGAAATAGCATCTCAATATCCATCGGATCCCCGCAAACACAACATGTATGAATAACAAATAGATGATCTTGATCATGAACGGATCTCACAAGATCTAAACATGAAAGCACAAAGGAGGAGAAACCAACCATCTAGCTACTACATGGATCCGTAGTCCAAGGATGAACTACTCACGCATCACACTGGAGGCTTGCATGGTGATGAAGAAGGCCTCCAGGGTGAATTCCCTCTCGGCGGTCGGGAAGAGCTTCAGATCCTCCCGATCTAGGGATGGAGATGACAGCTCTGCACTCTTTCGTGGATTTTTGATCGGGCACTTAGGGTTTTCGTCCCGAGGGCAATATATAGGCGGAAGGAGAGGCCGAGGGGGTGCCGGGAGCCACCACACCACCCCCTGGCGTGGGCCAGGCCTGACCGCGCGGCCAGGTGGTGTGGCCGGCCCCTGGCCCCTCTTCGTCTCGTATTCTGGCACTTGATCACTTCCGGAAAAATAGGCACTTTGGCTTTTGTCCCGTCCAATTCCGAGAATATTCATTTTCTGACTTTCCTCGAACCAAAAACAGCAGAAAACAGGCAGCTGGCACTATGGCTCTTGTCAATAGGTTAGTCCAAGAAATCATATAAAAAGTACTCCAAAGTGTGGACAAAACACAAGAAAGTGGATAAAACCAAGCATGGAACATCAAAAATTATAAATACATTTGCAATGTATCAGTGTACCATCATCAATGGAATGTGATCCTTAGTGGAGATCAAACCATTTGATGTTGGAGGAGTTAACTCACTCATGAGTTAACTAGAAGCAGTACCTAAACTTAAGGGTTGAGCTAGTAATTGAGGAGCTATGAGAAAGCTAGTAGTGTTAGTACATTAGATAACAATCTTGTTAGGACAAGTGGATATAGACTTAGAATAAGCGTGGTTAACAAGATAAGTCTATAGAGAGACTAATACAAGTTTACTACTTAGTTGAGTATAGATCTTGATCAGACAATTAGAAACCTAAGCTTTGTTTGATCAAATGATGGTGGCCATTATTCTCAAGTCACTTGAGAATAGGTGATTAGGTGTTGAAGAAGAGTTATGAATATACCAAGTTAGGCAAGTCCTAGTAAGTTGAATTATCGAGCTTGATCATTAGAAGTCAAGCTAGAGTATGATGAAGTATTTGATGAGTTGTATGGAGTAGTTGGAGGCATAGTAGCTTAACCAAGTTAATTTAAGGACAACTTGTATTATGGGAATAGTACCATACCTATTCTGGAGGATTATTGTCACTTGTGATGTATAGAGAGAACTATAATCTTGTAAGCCTTGGAAGTAAATGCAAGGTGGATATAAAAGGAGTTAATGGATGGAGTTAGTAGTAGCTACATTGATAGGTGCATCAATGGTAGTTAATTCAGAGGAGTTATATACTAGGAGTAATGTTGAAGTGGCATGACCATGTCATCATATGGTGATGAATATGGTGGAGTCAGATGATTATCTTATTCAGGAAGATGTGATCTTTTTGAATCAGATAAGAGAGGTTTATATAGTATATTTAGGAAAGGAATTCCTTATCTAAAGATAGCCTTGGTGAGGTATTAAGGTAAGGATTCTTTAGAAGCCTTAACCAAGAATATATCAAGTCATGACAAGGTCCATCTCTATTGTATTATTCAAGACCCTAGAATCAAATGGATAGTGAAAGCATTTCCTATTCCTAGGTAATTGTTGAATAATACCTCTTGGACGACTAAAGTTTCCAAGAGGTAATTAGAGAACCAGGTGAGTGTTTGAGAAGCCTTGTCTACCTGATTGTCTTAAACCCTAATAAAGACCTAGTCTCTTATACCATCAAGATCACTTAAGTGAAGCAATTCTACCATCTTACTCTATGTGGAGATATCAAACCCACTCATAAATTTAGAAGTAGTATCCCTAAACCTTGATCATTGTCCCTATCTATAATTGAATATGGGTCATTAAATCCTCTCAAAATCTATGTACCTATATTTAAATAAACATTAGTATTTCTCTACCAATGATTGCTATTGATTCATAATGACCTAACCAAAAGTGTTCTGTGATAATTCTAAACTCTACAAATCAAGTAGAATAGGATTTGGCAAATCACCAAATATGGAGGATCATGAAAACCAAATCATCATATTATGAACCACAAAGATTAATCCTTTATAATGTATTTAGATAAATCCTTTATGAAGATAAGTAGGAATAAGATTCTATATACATGAATACACATCTCAAACTAGTACCATTCAGATTATCAAGTGAAACTAGAATAATTTCTATAAGATCTTCTTATAGGAAGAAAATCCCTAAAAAATCCCTAAAACCCTAATCATTATTAATATTTCTTAATGAGAAGGACTTTTAATATAACGAAGTTATTTTGTTGCCCAATAAGAAATTAAGAGAAGATGATTATAAATTCTACAAACAATAATATTCATGACTTACAAAGTTTCTGCACATTTTAAACTCTTGTGGAATTCATATTTGAAATAGTTTGTAAAACACAAAAAATAGAAAATAGAAATGGAAAAGAAAAAAGAGTCAGCTAGCCCACGGCCCATTGTTTCTCTCGCTTAACTGCAGACGTGAGCAGACAACTTTTTTGCTCGCTTGCATCGGCTCGACCCGACCATTAACTTACCGCTTTAGCCCACTTATCATCGTCGTCCACCTCTAGCAGTCGCCAAAGTAGTTGCGTAGCGCGAGCGCTGCCGCTCGCCGGTGCCAAGATCCGCGTCGCTGTCATCGAAGACGGGATAAGAATGCCACCACGACATCCATCCGTCCTCATCCTCTCATTCAACCACCGCACTCTCTCTTCTCCTCTCTTTTCCACAGAGGGCCGAAACCCTAGTCGGCCAGAGCCGACCACCGTAGTCAGTAGGAGTCATCCCGGAGACCGTGGACTGGTCAAGGAGAAGCATCTCACCGTCCTTGTCTCTTGAGGGGAACAGTGGAGCAAGGAGCGCTTGGAATCAGAGTAATTTCGCTGTTCCCTTTCACCGGTGGTCGTCGGAGTCCGTGGAGATTAGGCTGTACCAGAGCACCATCATCGTCATCAACCACCGCAACAACATCGGGGTGAGCTACTGGTCCCTATGGACCTCTCCAATCCCTTTCTTTCGTCCTGCATCAGAAGCGCCAGAGTGGTAACCGCCGTTGTCACCGTCAGGCCATGCTCCGGTGACTCGCTCAGGTGCCATATTAAGTTCGTGATGTCCTCTTTCCAACGAGCACAGCCCTAGCTACACGTGAGCACCCAATCAACAGATCGATCATCGATCTATGATGATCATCTTCAGATGACATCATGCTGATGTCACCCTAGCCTAGTCAGCACGTTCGACTGGTCTTTGCCTAGGTGGTCTGTCGACGTGGCCTATGGCCCATCTGTCTGTGACTTAGACTAGGGTTAGTGCTAGTATAAAAAGTATTATCTGTTTAGTAAATAGATAAAACCAAATAAGTTTAATATAAATATAATTCCAGAAATTTTATAAAAGGATTAAAACTTATTAATTCTATATCTTTTATTTTACAAATCAGAAAAATGTATATAATATATCAAAATTCTTATCAAAACAAAATCTATATTTACAAACTTGTTTCCATTATTTTTGTATCACTTAAGTAATATTTATTATTTATTTAATATTTATAAAGTAATAAAACTTATAAAAATCATATCTTATTATTTATAAATCACAAAAATACTTATAATATACCAAAATGATCACATAAATTCTACACATTTAAACCCTTTTATTTTATTTTAATTCCTTAACAATATATATACTTATTAATACCTTTAGCATTATTTGTTTAAAGTCTAAAAGTGTAATAACAAATGCAAGTTATGTTTAAATGAAGATAAAATAGGTCTAACCAATTCAAGTTGTACTTACTAAAACTACCATTCGGAATTAAATAAGTTTTACTCTCTAAAAATGTTTTATCAATTATAGAATCATCCAGATTTAATTCTTTTACCAGTTTAAGAATCCACCTAAAAGAATTAAATCAAGTCCTTAAGTAATTTTAGCAATACCCTATCTATGCTTATAAAATATAAGCATTAATAAGAAAGTAACTCTATTCACTTATAACTTTAATAAAACACTACCTCATTCAAGCATTAAGACTTAAATTCTAACTTTGTGGAATGTTAAGAAGAAAACCATCTACAATGTGATGCCTTATTCAACACATGCAAATCTCCACCACTTATATTATGATTGATTAATATAGTAGTGTTTTCCTCTTTAATAATCTTAGCTAATAAGAAAACCTTAAAGTGTTAACCTTAAGTTTAAATACTTTTTACTTTGTAAAGTAATGTTTTCCTCAAAAGTTATTCTTTTAAGAAACATTAAAAGTAATATTTGCACACTTCTCTAAAAGCTTTAATTTAATTTTAATCTTGTTTAAGAAATATTACAGATACCATACCCATTGAGTGTTTTAATATTGCATATTACTTGTTGTATTTACTTGTTGTTTCACACACTCTCACAAGCTTTAATAAGAAGCATAAGTGTGAAGCTGATATAAAAGTGAAACACATTCTAAAGAACCATTTCCAGTTTCCAAACCCTAGTTCAGATACGACTATTCCGGGAATTCGCATTTATCAAATTGTATTACATTACTTATGCATCGTTGCATCTTGCTTCTTTATACATTAGTCCTTACCGGACCAATGATGTTGTTTACAGAATTTGAATCTTCTATTATTCCGAAGACCGTGAGTGCATAATCTTGCAATCACAAAAGGCAAGTTCACAACTTGCTCATGTCCTTTGATTATTTTCTATCAAATGCTTGTAACTCAAATGTTGTCATCACCTGCATTTTAAAAAGGTTAGAAAACACTATTTTCATAATAATATGATTATGGATTATTTACCAAATGGTAATAATCTATTGATACAGTTCCAGTGGTAAAGGACATAATATCTAGGATTTAACAACCAATGTCGCCAGTGATTCTAGCGCCATATATTACGCGTCAACCATAAGACTTGGAATGGGACGGGAAAGTCAGCTGTATCTTCTCCCTTTCGCATGGACGGATGACCTTATCGTGAGGCTGTTGATTTCTCGTGGAGTTCTAGAGAATCCAGCACATGGTTGGGACCCCTTAGTTCCCCATGAGCTAGGTGTCTAGATTATTTGTGCATCTCTGACTGAGTCTGAGTTCACCATAGTTGATGGTGACCGCCAGACTGATCTGCTGATGTCTACGCACTTCTATTCTTGTAGACAGTTATTGGGCCTCCAAGTGTAGAGGTTTGTAGAACAGCAGCAAGTTTTCCCTTAAGTGGATCACCCAAGGTTTATCGAACTCAGATAGGAAGTGGTCAAAGGTATCCCATCTCAAGCAACCATGCAATCAAGATACAAGAAGTCTCGTGTCCCCAACACACCCAATACACTTGTCATGTGTATAGGTGCACTAGTTCGGTGAAGAGATAGTGAAATACAAGTGGTATGGATAATTATAAGTGGTAACGGTGATATAAAATAGCTTGATGGCGTGTGGTTGACGTGGGAAAATACAAAAGGCAAACTGAAATAAAGAAGGAAGCAAGCAAACATGTAACAGATCTAATTGCAAACGGTGTATCAATTCTTAGAAACAAGGCCTAGGGATCATACTTTCACTAGTGAACACTCTCATATAGATATATTCTCTTCATGATACTACTCTTAACTACTCTCTGGTTGAACACTCTAATAGATGGTAGGGCTATAACAGCACACCTCAAAGTTCATCTTTCCCATCTAGAAACACCACACTGTCACCTTGAGTACTAGATGAGTCCAATAAACACCACAATTTCATAAAGACATCCAACTCCAAATATAACTCATAACAAGTATTTGTAATCTCTAGCCTAAGTGCCACCATGGTGTGCACGCTGTCACTTTCACACACATGGGGAGAGCAGAGATCTATTAAAGCACTTGAGTAGCAAGGTAGATCTATAGGTTACAAGCTCATGATCTCAATAAGATCATGCATAGAGAGAGAGAGATGAACACATAGCTACCGGTAGAACCCTTAGCCTCGAGAGAGAACTACTCCCTCCTCATCATGGGAATCAACAATGGTGATGGAGATGGTGGTGGAGATTGATGGAGATGGCTCCGGGGGCACTTCCCCGTCCCGGCAGGGTGTCGGAATAGAGACTTTCTATCCCCCGAATCTCCCCTTTGATGGCGGCGGCGCTGCGGAACTTTTCCTGGATTTCTGATTGACGATCTAGGGTTTTTGCCTCGAGGGAGATATATAGGCACAAGAGGCAAGGTCGGTGGCTAGCCAGTGGGCCCACACCATGCCCTGGCTTGGTCAAGGGGGACCCGCGCCTAGGGGTGGTGTGGCCACCCTGTGGCCCCTCTTCGTCTCGTATTCTGGCTCCTTGAGTCTCCGGGAAAAATAGGCATATTGGCTTTTGTCCTGTCCAATTCCGAGAATATTCATTTTCTGACTTTCTAGAACCAAAAACAGCAGAAAACAGGCAACTGGCACTATGGCTCTTGTTAATAGGTTAGTCCAAGAAATCATATGAAAAGTAATCCAAAGTATGGACAAAACACAAGAAAGTAGATAAA
This sequence comes from Avena insularis, assembly GCA_023614405.1. Lineage (NCBI taxonomy): Eukaryota > Viridiplantae > Streptophyta > Magnoliopsida > Poales > Poaceae > Avena > Avena insularis. The sequence goes on from CM042686.1 coordinate 570,703,165, forward strand.
ACCAAGCATGGAACATCAAAAATTATAGATACATTTGCAATGTATCAACATCCCCAAGCTTAACTCCTGCTCGTCCTCGAGTAGGTAAGTGATAAAAAGAAAGAATAATTTTTGAGGTGACATGCACCATCATAAACTTGATCAAAGAATTTGTAAAACATTGAAAAATGGGATTATAGTACTTCAATCATAACATGAAAGACAAAGTTCTAGCAATAAGACAAAGAAATTATGATGCAACATGAAAAGGCACAAACAAAAGATTCATGAATAACAATGCTTTGCAAGACGTCTGTTTGTTTCACATAAAGAAAACATAGCATAGTAGCATTCAGCTTGTCTCTCATAGAGTAGCAAACATAAATGCATAGGATACCTTCAAAGTTCATATGCGTGACTAGATACAAATAGTTTAAAACAAGCAATATCAAGTTATGCATCAATCAACTAGTCTTGGGACAATGCACATAAAACTAAGAATGGCCACTATGCTCTCAAAGTAGGTGCATAAAGGTAGAAGGTGGAGACTCAATGTAATGGTGGACGAAGGGCTTTTATAAAAGGAAGTAGGGATTCAAGTCTCATAAAGAGCTTCCAAAAGTTATGGTACTTATAGCTTTCAGCTCTCATTGCCCCTATCATAAGCATCTTGAAGTGATTAAGGTTAAAGTGAACAAACTATGGTGTACATGCTTGACGAAAGTATAAGTTAGAAATCTCATGTCCCTTGTATACGAGGGTCGCTCCTCATGCTACTCAAGTTTAGTCACCGGTAAGTTCTTGTCATCGTAAGTACATGTGTATCATAGAGAACCGCCAACGGGGTACCCCTTGCCCGATGATACGGAAGAATCCCCATATCAAAATGACAAGGCAAGCAGACAACGAGCATCTCAGCAATCTTCTTATTTACCACGGGAATATGGTGCTTTTTTCTCTCTTTCCTCTTTTCATAATCTTTTTTTTTCTTTTCTCTTTTTTTCAAAATAGGACTCCTTTTTTATAAGAAGAATGCTTCATAGACAGCTCATTATGGCTACGCTGCAGGTTTCCACCATGTCAGCATGGATTAGACTAGCGGCCCAGGCGTTTCTCTAACACATATACATAACTCCATGGACTTACAAGCTCCCCTTTCATTTCACACCGACGACATCCATAGACAAAAGAGCATGATATCAACTAGGTACAAAGTACCCGTGCAATGTTAAAAGCATTCCCCACGACAACATGGTTCTACTAATCCCCAACAAATAAGTGCAAGCATATACAACATAGACGACACAATGGTTCAAGTTTATTAAGGGCAAGAAAATTAAAGTTTGCCATCAAGTTCGTGAGAGCTTTAATCACTAGTTTTCTCATAACAAGTTTAATTTGGAAGGTAAAAAAACATGAATATACTTGGAATAGCATATGCTAGTAGGTAGGTATGATGGAATCTTTGGAATAACTTGGTTTAGGGAGTTGGATGCATGAGTGGAACTCATACTTGGTTACGGAGGCTAGCAAAAGACTGGGAGCGACAAACTAAGAGAGCAATAATGGCCATAATCATGCAGAGCGACAAAACATCATTGATCAAAGCATAAAGTGATACTACAAGTTGAAAACTAAAGGATCATAAATTCTATGGTGACTTGGGATAGTCATAACATGGTGTGAGCATGTGCCAAGTCAACCCAAATAAAATATCAAAGGAGAATGCCACAATACTATGCTTTAATATGCTAAAACAACGCATGATTCTTCAAAGGCACATTAAGCAATCTCAATTGTTTATAACAAGTCATGCTACAACAAATAATACTAAGCATAAAGCCAAAACAATATCAAGCATGGCATGACAAAGCATAGGCCACAGTCAAAAACAAGCTCTCTTTATCACTTAAGCATGAGCTTTCCTACTCTTTTCCAATCCAAACCAAACTATTTGAAAACCAATGCATGAAAGAGGGGGTCCGACCAATTTATTCAGAAAACTAAGAAAACAAAGAAAACAAAAAACCAAAACAAAAACAAAAAGAAGACGCTCCAAGAACAACACAATTGTGCATGAAACAATAAAAATGAAGTGTTTGGAAGAAACCTAGGATTTTTATTGCTGAAGAAGGGGATGCCTTGGGCATCCCAAGCTTTGACGCTTGTACTTCTTGGATATTTCTTGGGGTGACATGCGTGGCATCCCCAATCTTGATCTTTAGTCCATCCTTCATCTCATTACTCATTCCTTCCATACACCTGAAATTTTTCCTTCATACAAAACTTCGCACAATCTCTATTAGCAACATTAGTGCACTCAAGATAATAAGTCTTTAGGTTCAGTTTCAACACCTAAAACTTCCATTAAAACATAAGCTAATGTAGCACTTCCCTCAAAAAGCTCAATTCCTCAAAAGAACTCAAAAAGGAACCAACAAGAAGCAAATGCAAATAATGGCAGAAATCTGTCAAAACAGACCAGCAGGTAAAGACAAAAAATTTCGAAGACCTTCTGTTGCTCAAATCGAAAAGTGTTGAGCTAACGAAAGTTGGATAACAGCCTGGGGCAGAAGCACAAAAATTCATGCCTCAAAAGGATGTACAGAGATTTTACACGAATTTATATGGTGAAGCACAGAAATCTGTTTCGGGACAGCAACTTTCCCAATCGTTACTTCTCTCTCATTAGAGGTTACTCTTGGCACAAAAAGCAAATAAAAAGGATAAGGAGCGGTTATTACTGAAGTAATAACTTCCAAGGCTCATCTAAAACTTTTGGGTTATCTCCTAATAAGTACTTTTCTTTAATGCCTTTAAGTTAGGCTTGATAGATTGAGAAGATGCTCACATAAGGAATATGAATTGAAGTAAAAGAGAGCATCAAGAAGCAAATTCAAAGCACATTTAAGTCTAACCCACTTCCTATGCATAGGAATCTTGTAAAGAAACAAGTCATGAAAGCACAAAGCAACAAACATAGGAAAGCAAAACAAGTGCAACTTCAAAAAAATTAACATAAAGAGGGGAAACTTAATATTGTTGAGACACATAAAACCATGTTTCCCTCTCTCATAATAACTTTCAGTACCATCATGAATGAAATTAACAATATAACTATCACATAAACATTCTTATCATGAGCCACATGCATGAAGGAATTAATACTCCCCGCATAAACATAGTCATTCTTATTAATTGTAGTGGGAGCAAATTCAACAAAATAGCTATCATTATTATTCTCATCACCATAATCATCAAATATAGGAGGCATATTGTAATCATAATTAATTTTTTCCTCAATAGTAGGTGGACTGAAAATATCATATTCATCATTGTAATCATCATATATTGGAGGCTTGGTATCATCAAAGTAAATTTTCTCCTCCAAGCTTGGGGGACTAAAAAGATCATTTTCATAAAAACTAGCTTCCCCAAGCTTAGACTTTTCCATAGCATTAACAATAATGGTGTTCAAAGAATTCATACCAATAACATTACTATTAGCACGCAAATAAAGTTCCATAGGTTTTAATTTTCTCTTCAAACACTTCATGTCCTAAGTCAAGATAAATACTATAAAGCTCTCTAATTTTGTTATTGTTTTCCATTAAGCATAACTAGTGAAAACAAGAAACAAAAACACAAAATTGCAGAATCTAAAGGAAATAACTTCGAGCACTCACACCGGTGGATGTGAGTACCTTTTACCTCCCGAACAGCGCTTTTAAAATATCTTGATGTCTACGCACTTCTATTCTTGTAGACAGTTGTTGGGCCTCCAAGTGCAGAGGTTTGTACAACAGCAGCAAGTTTTCCCTTAAGTGGATCACCCAAGGTTTATCGAACTCAGGGAGAAAGTGGTCAAAGGTATCCCCTCTCAAGCAACCCTGCAATCAAGATACAAGAAGTCTCTTGTGTCCCCAACACACCCAATACACTTGTCAGGTGTATAGGTGCACTAGTTCGGCGAAGAGATAGTGAAATACAAGTGGTATGGATAATTATAAGCGGTAACAGTGATAGAAAATAGCTTGATGGCGTGTGGTTGACGTGGGAAAAGACTAAAGGCAAACTGAAATAAAGAAGGAAGCAAGCAAACATGTAACAGATCTAATTGCAAACGGTGTATCAATGCTTAGAAACAAGGCCTAGGGATCATACTTTCACTAGTGAACACTCTCATATAGATATATTCTCTTCATGATAGTACTCTTAACTACTCTCCGGTTGAACACTCTAATCGATGGTAGGGCTATAACAACACACCTCAAAGTTCATCTTTCCCATCTAGAAACCCCACACTGTCACCTTGAGTACTAGATGAGTCCAACAAACACCACAATTTCATAAAGACATCCAACTCCAAATATAACTCATAACAAGTATTTGTAATCTCTAGCCTACGTGCCACCATGGTGTGCACGCTGTCACTTTCACACACATGGGGAGAGCAGAGATCTATTAAAGCACTTGAGTAGCAAGGTAGATCTATAGGTTACAAGCTCATGATCTCAATAAGATCATGCATAGAGAGAGAGATGAACACATAGCTACCGGTAGAACCCTTAGCCTCGAGAGAGAACTACTTCCTCCTCATCATGGGAATCAACAATGGTGATGGAGATGGTGGTGGAGATCGATGGAGATGGCTCCGGGGGCACTTCCCCATCCCGGCGGGGTGCCGGAACAGAGACTGTCTATCCCTGAATCTCCCTTTCGGTGGTGGCGGCACTGTGGAACTTTTCGTGGATTTCTGATTGGCGATCTAGGGTTTTTTGCCTCGAGGGAGATATATAGGCGAAAGAGGCAAGGTCGGTGGCCGGCCAGGGGGCCCACACCATGCCCTGGCGCGGCCAAGGGGGACCCACGCCTAGGGATGGTGTGGCCACCCTATGCACCCTCTCCGTCTCGTACGTGAGTCTCCGGGAAAAATAGGCATATTGGCTTTTGTCCCGTCCAATTTCGAGAATATTCATTTTCCGACTTTCTGGAACCAAAAACAGCAGAAAACAGGCAACTGGCACTGTGGCTCTTGTTAATAGGTTAGTCCAAGAAATCATATGAAAAGTAATCCAAAGTGTGGACAAAACACAAGAAAGTAGATAAAACCAAGCATGGAACATCAAAAATTATAGATACATTTGCAATGTATCAGCTGCGTACGGAGTCTCCGAGAGGCTACCCAAAGAGTAACCATGGTAGTTGTCTCGGGGGATCGTGTCTTCATGCAGGTTCATGGAGAGGGTAGTACTGGCTTGGATCTTAGACGGGGCCCCACATCAAGGAATTGTGGATGAGAATAAGCTGCCCGGATGTGCAACGAGGCTAAGGTCTCTTATGGAAAAAGTGACGCATCTCTGCAGAGTGTAAGAATTGTGACATGTTACTCCCTGTTCCGGGAAGGAGCTACGAACGCGGTAGGAAAGGAACCCCACGAAGGTTCTGGTCAACCTGTGAAGGCTATCGGACATAGTTTTCAGAATAAAAGCAATCTTTGAAGAAATCTTTATGAAAACCTGCATTGCCTATGACCTCTGGTCTGTGGCTGTAGAGATAGTGCATCATACACTCCTTTTTAGTGAACTTGCTGAGTACGCGCGTACTCAACCGTACCTTATTAACCCTTGCTAGGTTCTAAGCCATTGAAGACGATGTCAACATCAATTTCTGCTCAAGAAACCATCATCGATAACTCAAGATCTTCAATAAAGTCAATGAAGTCAACATATTCATCAACCGAAGTGAAGACGAAGTCTTTGTTTAGATAGGAGTAGATAATCTAGCGATAAAACCTACTTATGTAGAGCATTGCACTAGCAGCAATTTCAAGCCAGATGGTTTAGATATTAGTCTTTTTAGCCAGATAAGTTCGGAGTTATTATTTCTGGTTCTTCTTTGTAAGAAGTTCTTTCTCTCTCTTTAACCTAGAGTGTTCTCTGGATCTTTTCTAAAGAGTCAAGTTGTAATCTATAGTCATGTCTTGGACCTGCTGTGTTTCTGTTGTACCACTCTAAGGGATGTAATACTAGTGAACGGTGTTTCATTGGTGTTATGTCAACGACTATAGTGTACTACATCATGAAGTGGTATGCTGGGTCACCGCAGCTGGTATCAGAGCATATGCTTTGACCTTAGGATTAAAACCCTTTTAGGAAGATCTGTAGGATTGATAGTGACTATAGGAGCCATCTTATCTAAACCAAGATTTGTGATGAATATTCACTTGAGGATAATCTTGTCACACTTAAGTTGGATGTTCTTATCATCTTTCTTAAGGATTAGTTATATGTCCTCTCTACTAAAATGCCATTTTAGTGTAGCTATAAATAGATATAACACCATTAAGACATATTAAGTAAGATAAAATATCAAAGAAGATTAGGACTAAGATTAGGATATCATGTGGAGTAGTATTAATGGCGGAGTCTATATTTAGAACCCCTATGAAGTAGCAGAATCTTACCACTAGTTGATACCACTATACCATACATGGTAGACTATTAGAGTGTGCATTGATACAATTGGAAGTAAATCATGTGGCATTCACTTTAGAATTCCATGTGATGGAGTAGAATTCTGTTAAGAATCATTAATAGTAAGCTAAGAAGAAGTGTTGTCATGGTGAGATTAGCTCTTTAATCATGATGACTAGGTAAAGCTTAACAAGTTCGTGGTGAGAATAGCTCTAAGACCATGATAAGTCTGTAATTAAGACAAGTACTCAGTAATAAATCTTGTAACAATAGTAAGTAAAGAACCGTGTAGGTCTATGATAGAAGTCATAGGTATTATAATATTATGATGATTGTTGGATTAAGGTAGTAACTACAATTTTGTTAGTAGTTTTGAGAGATCATGTGAGGATAGTTTCCAATAGAATGGAAAATTAGTAGTCTTTAGTAGTCCCGAAAGAAAGGTAAGAAGTTAGTTAGAACCAAAGTGAGATCACTTTGCTCAAATTATCATGTTGCAACTGAGCAATTTGGGTAAACATTGAGACAAAGAGTAGTTTAACACTTAAGTGCTAAGTATCACGAGGTAAACCTATATCAGGAGGTGTCATATACTACACAACTAAGCCTGAATTCTAGAGGTATTATACTCAACTACTATATTCCGGGCTTAGAATAATGTGTGTTATATGGACCACATTTGGATTTCTTGGTTGTTCTTGCATCTTCTTGATTGACTAGATATGTGCATGAAGTTTGACTTGATGTGCAAATGCATGTTGCATCACCAAGTTATTACTTGATGTTATAGACCTAGATAGAAAAGGGAATTCGTGTAAGGGAGTGACGAGTTCCGAAGATCAAGATGAAGAATTGCATAAAGAAGGAAGCTGAATCTATGGAGTATCAACACTATTTTGAAGGGTGGATCAATTCCAACTTATTATTAGTTGGCAATAAGAAGGGATATTAATGTAGTAAAGGTGTGGAGCAACATGAAGGAATGAACTTAAGTTCACTTAAAGTAGGTGATATTGCTAAGAAGCTAATGAAGTAGTTGTACCAAGTTCATGGAAGTAACATGAAAGGGTACAAAGAAGAAGTTTTGAAACAAAGGAGGTATTCAAGATCTGACAATTCAGAGAGAATGCTAATAAGAAGTCAAAAAACCTGTAGGGTAATCCATACACCTAGGAGGATCCGCAGTTGATATCCGTAGTTGGTATCCGTAGCTAGTATCCTAGCAGTTTAGCTAATTAGGTCATCTTTGTGTAATTTAAAGAGTATAAAACTTGGCCTAAGTTAACTTAGATCTGAAGAAGTATACAATTAAAAATCGTCTTTCGAGACGCTTCGTGAAATCAGGTCTACCAAGGCGAAAATGTCCAGAAGGTTAAGAGTAAGTCAAGTAATGTCGAAAGATTCCTTTCAGAGATCCACAATTGTGTGGATATACCGCATATTCTTTCGTGAGACTTTCTAGAGGTAAAATATAAGCTGGACAGAGACCAATACCTTAACTAATGGTATTATCCATGTAGTTTATAGACCATTAGGAAACCCCAAGGGGGAGAGTAAGCAATATACACTAACGTGTTGTTGTCTAACTTTCTGACTAAAGGTTGGAGAAGAAGTATAAAGTTATGATGAGGTTAAGTCTTAATCACATAAGGTTATAAGTAGTCATCTTATAAGAGTACTCTCAAGAGTATTTCTAGATGAAAGATCGAAGTAGACATAACTGCTTAATCCTAGTGGACTAGTTATGAAGGGGAAACAGTTGGTAAGTTTTCATTAAGGAGGAGAGCCGACCAAAATAAGTCCAGTGTAAAGTAGTAGGAAAGGCTAATTGGAATGAACAAAATGTGTCCACAACCAATCTTAAGTAGGACTCTGAAGACGAAATCCAAGAATTCAAGGGAAAAGATCTAGATATGGGATACCACAATTATCCCCAATTTGTGATCACAATTGAATTTGAGAAATGTCGTGATCAATACAAGTTAACTCCTCATTCCGAAACGCAAGAGAGTATGAACTTTGGGGACGAAGTTTATTTTAAGGGGGAGAGTCTGTAACATCCCAGCATTAGATCTTAGAAATAAGCTGAACACAGGTGTGTGCATTGCATTCATGCATAGAAAATCCAAATAATTTTAGCGCTTTTAAATAAAACTTGTCAAAGTGATTGAAGCTTCTCTTAACTTGGTGGAACTGAAGTAGATCATCAAGTTGACTGCGATAAGTTTCAATATGACCTTTGTTAAAACCTTATCTTTGGTTAATATAATTTGATCTAAGGGTAGATCAAATGTAATAAAACTATGTCACACCACACTACTTAATAAGGAGTACTTTCTCTTCTAGAGATCATTACATGGTATTCCATACAACAACTCAAGGATGAATTCTTAGTATTCTAATAATGATATCAAGGTATTATCTACAACAAACCTTGAATAGCAAGTTAAGTACATAACTTAAGTAAAATAAACTCTATAACTAAATCTTGAAACACTTGTTTGCCATAGTTACTCTTATCATGGGTATCATGGTAGTTCTTAAACATTAACTCTTGTCACATATAGAGTAGAAAGGAAGTCAAGCCAAGATCATCCATCATATACTCTTAATATGATATTAAGAGGTGACATTCCTATTTGACCAAGTCCTAGTGTCAATGGATCATCAGTATTGAGTTGTCAATTCTTGACCTAGAACTTATTGACTCATAGCCTTTGACCTATTATGTTAACCTTTCAAAGACCTTAAGTAAATTAATCTGAAGGAAGAACTAGATATGGTTGAGTGTACCATCATCAATGGAATGTGATCCTTAGTGGAGATCAAACCATTTGATGTTAGAGGAGTTAACTCACTCATGAGTTAACTAGAAGCAGTACCTAAACTCAAGGGTTGAACTAGTAATTGAGGAGCTATGAGAAAGCTAGTAGTGTTAGTACATTAGATAACAATCTTGTTAGGACAAGTGGATATAGACTTAGAATAAGCTTGCTTAACAAGATAAGTCTATAGAGATACTAATACAAGTTTACTACTTAGTTGAGTATAGATCTTGATCAGACAATTAGAAGCCTAAGCTTTGTTTGATCAAATGATGGTGGTCATTATTCTCAAGTCACTTGAGAATAGATGATTAGGTGTTGAAAAAGAGTTATGAATATACCAAGTTAGGCAAGTCCTAGTAAGTTGAATTATCTAGCTTGATCATTAGAAGTCAAGCTAGAGTATGATGAAGTATTTGATGAGTTGTATGGAGTAGTTGGAGGCATAGTAGCTTAACCAAGTTAATTTAAGGACAACTTGTATTATGGGAATAGTACCATACCTATTCTAGAGGATTATTGTCACTTGTGATGTATAGAGAGAACTATAATCTTGTAAGCCTTGGAAGTAAATGCAAGGTGGATATAAAAGGAGTTAATGGATGGAGTTAACAGTAGCTACATTGATAGGTGCATCAACGGTAGTTAATTCAGAGGAGTTATATACCAGGAGTAATGTTGAAGTGGCATGACCATGTCATCATATGGTGATGAATATGTTGGAGTCAGATGATTGTCTTGTTCATGAAGATGTGATCTTTTTGAATCAGATAAGAGAGGTTTATATAGTATATTTAGGAAAGGAATTACTTATCTAAAGATAACATTGGTGAGGTATTAAGGTAAGGATTCTTTAGAAGCCTTAACCAAGAATATATCAAGCCATGACAAGGTCCATGTCTATTGTATTATTCAAGACCCTAGAATCAAATGGATAGTGAAAGCATTTCCTATTCCTAGGTAACTATTGAACAATACCTCTTGGACAACTAAAGTTTCCAAGAGGTAATTAGAGAACCAGGTGAGTGTTTGAGAAGCCTTGTCTACCTGATTGTCTTAAACCCTAATAAATACCTAGTCTCTTATACCATCAAGATCACTTAAGTGAAGCAAATCTACCATCTTACTCTATGTGGAGATATCAAACCTACTCATAGATTTAGAAGTAGTATCCCTAAACCTTGATCCTTGTCCCTATCTATAATTGAATATGGGTTATTAAATCCTCTCAAAATCTATGTACCTATATTTGAATAAACATTAGTATTTCTCTATCAATGATTGTTATTGATTCATAATGACCTAACCATATTTCTTAATTAAAGTCAAATAAAAGGTAAAGGTCTAATAAATCTTATGTAAACCCTTTTCTTTTATTTTAATTCCTTAACAATATATAAATACTTATTAATACCTTTAGCATTATTTGTTTAAAGTCTAAAAGTGTAATAACAAATGCAAGTTGTGTTTAAATGAAGATAAAATAGGTCTAAACATATCAAGTTGTACTTACTAAAACTACCATTCGGAATTAAACCAAGTTCTTAAGTAATTTTAGCAATACCCTATCTATGCTTATAAAATATAAGCATTAATAAGAAAGTAACTCTATTCACTTATAACTTTAATAAAACACTACGTCATTCAAGTAATAAGACTTATTCTCTTAAAAAAGAGTAATAAGACTTAAATTCTAACTTTGTGGAATGTTAAGAAGTAAACCATCTACAATGTGATGCCTTATTCAACACATGCAAATCTCCACCACTTATACTATGATTGCTTAATATAGTAGTGTTTTCCTCTTTAATAATCTTAGCTAATAAGAAAACCTTAAAGCGTTAACCTTAAGATTAAATAATTTTTACTCTGTAAAGTATTGTTTTCCTCAAAAGTTATTCTTTTAAGAAACATTAAAAGTAATATTTGCACACTTCTCTAAAAGCTTTAATTTAATCTTAATCTTATTTAAGAAATATTTCAGATACCATACCCATTGAGTGTTTTAATATTGCATATTACTTGTTGTATTTACTTGTTGTTTCACACACACTCTCACAAGCTTTAATAAGAAGCACAAGTGTGAAGCTGATATAAAAGTGAAACACATTCTAAAGAACCATTTCCAGTTTTCAAACCCTAGTTCAGATACGACTATTCCAGGAATTCGCATTTATCAAATTGCATTACATTACTTATGCATCATTGCATCTTGCTTCTTTATACATTAGTCCTTACCGAACCAATGATGTTGTTTACAGAATTTGGATCTTCTATTATTCCAAAGACCGTGAGTGTATAATCTTGCAATCACAAAAGGTAAGTTCACAACTTGCTCATGTCCTTTGATTATTTTCTATCAAATGCTTGTAACTCAAATGTTGTCATCACCTGCATTTCAAAAAGGTCAAAAAACACTATTTTCATAATAATATGATTATGGATTATTTACCAAATGGTAATAATCTATTGATATAGTTCCAGTGGTAAAGGAACATAATATCTAGGACTTAACAACCAATGTCGCGAGTGATTATAGCACCGTATATTACGCGTCAACCATAAGACTTGGAATGGGACGGGAAAGTCAGCTGTATCTTCTCCCTTATGCATGGACGGATGACCTTATCGTGAGGCTATTGATTTCTCGTTGAGTTCCAGAGAATCCAGCACATGGGTGGGACCCCTTAGTTCCCCGCGAGCTAGGTGTCTAGATTATCTATGCATCTGTGACTGGGTCTGAGTTCACCATAGTTGATGGTGACCGCCAGGCAGAGCTGCGTATGGAGTCTCCGAGAGGCTACCCAAAGAGTAACCGTGGTAGTTGTCTCGGGGGATCGTGTCTTCATGCGGGGTCGCGGAGAGGACAGTACTGGCTTGGATCTTAGACTGGGCCCCACATCAAGGAATTGTGGACGGGAATAAGCTGCCCGGATGTGCAACGAGGCTAAGGTCTCTTATGGAAAAAGTGACGCATCTCTGCAGAGTGTAAGAATTGTGACATGTTACTCCCTGTTCCGGGAAGGAGCTACGAACGCGGTAGGAAAGGAACCCCACGAAGGTTCTGGTCAACCTGTGAAGGCTATCGGACATAGTTTTCAGAATAAAAGCAATCTTTGAAGAAATCTTTATGAAAACCTGCATTGCCTATGACCTGCAGTGCGTACGTAGAGATAGTGCATCATACACTTCTTTTTAGTGAACTTGCTGAGTACGCTCGTACTCAACCGTACCTTCTTAACCCTTGCTAGGTTCTAAGCCATTGAAGACGACGTCAACATCAATTTCTGCTCAAGAAACCATCATCGATAGCTCAAGATCTTCAATAAAGTCAATGAAGTCAACATATTCATCAACCGAAGTGAAGACGAAGTCTCTGTTTAGATAGGAGTAGATACTCTAGCCATAAAACCTACTTCTGTAGAGCATTCCACTAGCATCAATTGCAAGTCAGATGGTTTAGATATTAGTCTTTTTAGCTAGATAAGTTTGGAGTTATTATTTCTGGTTCTTCTTTGTAAGAAGTTCTTTCTCTCTCTTTAACCTAGAGTGTTCTCTGGATCTTTTATAAAGAGTCGAGTTGTAATCTATAGTCATGTCTTGGACCTGTTGTGTTTCTATTGTACCACTTTGAGGGATGTAATACTAGTGAACGATGTTTTATTGGTGTTATGTCAACGACTATAGTGTACTACATCATGTAGTGGTATGCTGGGTCACCGCAAAAAATAAGGTGCCTCTCAAATCCGTAACTGAAGCAAGAGAAAAAAAATCCTTGACACAAACCCTCCTAGACCCCAATCTCACGTCTTCGCTGGCTGCCGCCATGCCACACCCTTCTCGACGGCCCGCCCCCATGGTCCCGCGCCGCGCACAGCCCCACACAAATGCCCTGCCTCGCCCCTCACGAACCAAACGACCAGTCCCTGTCGTGCGGACGCCCCCTCGCCCAGTCTCGCCACTGCTTGGATGGACGGCGACAAGGAGGCTTCCTGGATCGAAGAGGAGCCGGTAGCTCAAGTAGCAGCCGCAAGAAGAAGAAGAAGTGCGCAAGAGGGAACACCTAGAGGTTGATTTTTCCTCCTTTATCTGACTTTTGATGTCTATTTGTCTAGTAATTAGTACTTTTAATTAGTAGTTGTGAAATCTTCTCTCGTGGTTTGTATTTGTTTTCAATGTTGTAGGAAAATGTTCTGGAAATATTTGATCTAGAAAATGCCGTTGCCGATCCCGAAGTTTGGAGACCAACTGAGTCATATGGTACCTGATGCCTGGATTTCCTGTGATCAATAATAGGATTATTGCAGTACTTGTAGTATCAAATATTATTTATAAAATTCGTCCCTTGAAAGCTTTGCAAATAGAAACAACACAACCCGCAACCACATTGTCAATACGACCACGTTCGCACCCAAAACGGTGTTTGAAAACAGTCTACACTATAAATTGCTAGAATAATAGTAAACAAGAGAGATTTAAAGTAAGTAGTAACAAGGTAAATAAAGTACTGACGGTAAATTAGAACAAGAACTAAACTAAAGGGGTTGTAGTTGTAGGATTGAATGGAATGATAGAGGGTTTCTATGCTTTGGTCTCACCAGTAGTAGATGGGCGAATATATGTGCGATACATTATCTACAGTGAGATTCCTTCAACAAATAAACGTTCCCCACTCAATTACCGGGATGTCACACTGTGTGTACTATGCATGATTCTCGCGTGTCACTCGCAAGTCAAATGTACACTTCCGGACCAAGGGATCCCGTGCACTCATCTTCGTGACTCGTGTCATTGAATACTTGGATCACAAACACATTCTAACTTAGCGCACTAGATCAAACCTCAACCTAGAACCTAATCAATCACTCACACATGGATGAACAACAAAACATAGATGAATATATTAATGAAGTCACAACCATGTTCAATCTTACAGTTACAAGATCGAAGACAAGGGAGAGAGAGATGGAGACGTCGTTGTAGACGATGATGATGATGATGATGAACGGTGCACGCGGTGAAGGTGGGGCGCCTCCTTCTCCTCCTCTTGCTTGATGGTGTGGATATGTGGATCTTGTGTGTGGCGGCTATGGAGACGGCGGAGCGGTAGGGCTCCGTCCTAGAGGCGTGGATTGATTCTCCCTTGTTCTAGGTTTTTCCTCTTTAAATAGGCATCTAGAGGTAGGTTTTGCGAACTGACGAAGTTAGGGGCCGAATATGCCCATTGGGCCTTCAAAATGTTGTTCCGTTTGACGAAACGAATCCGCCAGAGGATGGTGCGATCGTACGGTATGGGTAGGCTCTACCATACTAGTGGTTGTTACGCCCTCAGTACTCTGAAGTGTTTTAGTCACCATTTCTTCATACGGACTCTGATTGTGGTGTTCTTTAGCTCGTTGGATTCGTATGAACGAGGGATACAACACCATTGCCTTGGATCTTCATTTGGGGTTGAATGGGAAAATTCACTTCTTCCTCTCCTCAAATGGCGAAGTCTGGTGCATGCAACTCCTCCATATTGAATCTTATCGGCTCCTTTAATTCATGATTGTTCATAGAACCTACACACAAATCAAAGACAAGAAAAAGATAATAAAATCCTAATAAAACTACTAATGTGCAAAGTTCATGTGGAAATGAATGAGAACTAGTAATCATACATGATAGGCATAGTTGTAGATAGATGTAGCATGTAATAAGTGACAATATGAATAATTTACATGCTTGAATATGCTTCAATTTTGGATTCATCGGTACGCGTGAAATTAGAGATAATAAGATGAGAAAATTTGTTGAAAGGTCGTAATCGTTAATTGGTCATAATTTTTGCAAAACTCACTTTGGTCTAGATTGGTGGTCATTTCTAGATGCATGGTATAACAACTATGATTGGTTAGAGTATAGTGTGTAGAATGATGTTGCATTTTGTTTCCATTGTTTTATTGTCAAGTCTTCAAGCAATGGTAACCACTTTGGATATGATGTTTTCACAAATAGGGGGTTTACAAATTGGAAGCAAGCATCAGAAATTCTAGGTCTCATGTAGGTGAACCGAATAGCATTCAAAACAATGCAAGAAATAGTTGTGGATATTTCAAAAATAAAAAGCAAAGTGTGGCATATGCTCTTGTTTGTCATGAAGAAAAATTACATATTGATTATAAGATTCGTTTGAGGGTTGTTATGGGTGTTATCAAAATTTTACCTAAATAAATGTGGAATTCAATCATTGAAGTGTTATGCACTGTTTCTCATGATGGGACATATGTCGAAGAGAAAGGTGTGGCTTCAGGTTATATCATATACATGAAAACCTTTGAATTTTTTATTACCTTACATTTGATGCTTTGATTGCTTGGTTTAACAAATAGTCTGTCACATGCATTGCAATCCAAGGATCAAACGTAGTGAGAGCTATGAATATGATTCTCTCAGTGAAAAGTTATTGCATAAATTGAGAGATGGTGTATGTAAACCTCTATTGCTTGCTGCTACTAACTTCTGTGGTGGGAGAAATATTATAGTACCAATAAAGATGATAACATCAGGTTACCCTAGGAGCTCACTCAAGATGGTTAATACTTCCATAATTATAAGATACAAATCTTTAATGAGGTGCTTGACAGAAACAAAGTTGAGATGAGTCATAGATTTTGTGAAACTTCTACATGCCTAATATTGTGCACTACATGTCTTGATCCTAGAGACTCATTTAGCATTTTTGATAATGATATGCTAGTTGAGCTTGCAACTATGTACTTTGTTGATTTCTCTTCACATGATTGTTGTCTCAAGTTGGCTCAAAAGAGACAACATTTGACCTTTTTATCGATCTATCATCTTATTACACTTTATTTTAACATTACTCGTGGCAACCACATCAGTTGAGAGGGTTTTCTCGGTAATGAATATTATAAAGTCAGATCTTTGAAACAAGATAGGGGATGATTGGCTCAATGATTTAATGATTTGCTGTGTTGAGAAAGAAATATTTACCAAAATTGATGACAAGAAGATTATGATACGTTTTAATTCCTACAAGGACCATTGTAGTCATCTTTCTTGACAATTTCGTCTTCCCAACATGGTTTCAACTTAATGGTATGATACTATCTTATCAAAATGTAGCACTATTTTGTACATTTTCTCGTTCTTTGTAGTCAGTTTGTAGCTGTACTCGATGAATATGAAAACTAAATCTGTTTGGACCATTTTCTTGTTAATTACACTTCATTTTTTGCCTAACTTTTTTTAGAGCTTATTTGTTCGACTTGGCTCAGTTCATTTACTGGCTCCGCCACTATTTGCACGTGCACTGCAGCTGGAGCCTAAAGGCACGTGCACTGCAGCTGGAGCCTAAAGGCGGTGCGCTGGTGCATTCTGAACACATGGACACGCATCCTCTTCCTCTCTATCCCTGTCCCCACCGCCTCTTCTCGATGAAATACACCTGAAAAAATTGATCGGTATATCAACTCGTATGGAAAAAAATCCATGACGCCTATCACACATTGTTGAATTACAATACAGGCGACAAGGCAAAGCTCTCATACCCTTCTAGTACAATTAATTGCTAAAAAAACATTACATTGTGTGCAAATGTGAGCACTAGAATTGCTTATCCTATTTTGGTGATCATTTAGTCACATCCATTTAACTTGTGCTAGCAATCACCTAAAAAAACTTCATGCGCAGATTTTGAAGATGCCTGATGTAACAATTAGCGATGGTCACGCACCTTCTCTTCACCAAATCATGTATTCGGTCTATAGATCAGAAACATTACCCTTTTCACATCACACCATTAATGTTTCCACCTTAACGTGTGCCACCATCTGAGGACCATGTTGATACCCAAAAACACTGCCTCTAGATGGTTTGATATGAAAACATTTACGCTTTGTTTGGATGTATATAATTAAAATCAGGAAATGAATTATGTGGGAATTTCAAATCCTGCTCGGAAAGAAAATGGCTTCCAATTTGAGTTCTGTTGTTTGGGTGGCTTGAAATTTACTCTTAGAATCAGAGGGTAGTACCAAATTCCAAATACCGTTTGGATGTACGGACCATGAAATTAGATTTTTTGAATTTTGGACAATATATATTTATATACTCGTAAAAAACAACAATGGAACTGTATGTTACAGGTACATTATTCCAAAGTACACATATACCTCTCCTGATATGTGATTTTCTTTACCATTATCGATCTTGATCTTCTCCAAGTATCGAAATGGTGAGGAAACTGTACTTTGTCACTGGAATTTGTCCATGCCACTTGAATTGAATCTTTGTTGCTTCTATGATCTACTTCCATGATAGGAATATATAATCATGCAATAGACAAACGGAACCTGGCAATGAACACTAACACAACGAAACCTGGCAACTTGCAGATTAAACTCTGTACAATGAAAATGAATAACTTGGTCCAATACACAAACGCATCAAGGTACAGAGTATGAGAACGATAGATCCTCGAGGATTGGATAGTGGCTAGCATGATAACCCAACCAAGTCAATAGAAAAATGTGGGAACACCAAGCAAGTATCTCTATTAGCTTTGAACAGTATACTCCATCGCCCTCATACACAATAGCTCTTCAGAGATTAGAGAGCATTAACTAGCTATGAAGCAGGAGCATGACTACCCAACGTCCCAACCGGGTGATGGGAGAAATTAAAACAGTCTTTGCTAGTTTTGTTGTTGGGTAGATGTCAGCAAGATAATACTCTTCAGACCAGTTGACAGAATATTTGGCCCAGATCGGTGCCGCCGTTCATAGGTCTGCTGCCGCCGTTGTTCCTCCCATCGTTGTTCTTCCTCTCCCCATGATTTAGGCTACGCGGAGTGGCGAAGGGGGTCTACTATATGTATATGTGATTAATAAGCGGTTCAAGACATCGAAAATGAACGCAACATCAAGTGAACTAATGAATAGTGTGATTGATCAGACAAGTACCAAGGAGCAAGAAAACGTACGCGCTTTAGCAAAGGATGAGCGCGAAATACGTTGCTTGTTCTTTCGGTAGCCTTCTTTCATTTCCGAATTTGCTTGCGAGCAATCCTTGCATTAGTATGAGTTCGTTGACCGCTTAACGGCGATCCATCTTGATGACGAATTCCACGGTAACAAGAAATAGAAATTAATCGTTCGATGTCTTCTCGTTCTCCCCTCTTCAATTCCCAATGAACAACATGATCTTGAGCTATCATTTGTTCAACTTGGTCGATTTGATACTTAGTTAACTCATTCAGCTTGATGTTCCCACTGATACCTAATCGATAACAAAGCTGAGGGGGCGGCTAGAGGGAGGCCATGGATGGGGCTCAAGACCAAGGAGAGATGAAACAGAGGGGCGGCCATGGGGCAGATGGAAGGGATGGCATCCATTCGAGAGATGGAAGGGACAACAGCCATGGACAGGTCGTGCGTGAGGGAGGACTGTAGCGAGCCTACCGCTTCGCGATACCTGTGTGATTCCAAGGTCCAGACCTCCGAATTGAACCACGGAGATTAGAGGCCCGAATTCCCATTCCCTGATTCCTGGACCAATTCAGTGCAACCAAACACAGTGTTAGGGATTTCAGAGTGTGGTGTCTACTTCAATAGCAAATTTGGGTATTCTAACATTTCCGTCGGAGTTTATTCTTTTGGAAAAGCAAATACAGAAACAAAGCTGAATTGGAGAAGTAGGTCCATGCTTAGGGTAATCTTGACCCAAGCAGACAATAAAGAGTTATAAAAAATAAAAATAAAGGTGAACAAAGAAAGGATTTCTATGAATTTTTTAGTGTATTCTATTTAAAAGGTGACAAATATAACAAAGATGTGGAGGTGATGTTTTGGCTCATAAGTGTACAAGCACTTATATTATGAAAAATGCATTAAAAAGTACTCCCTCGGTTCTAAAAAAGTGTCACAGATTTGTCTAAATTTGGATGTATATATATATATATATATTAAATAGAGTTTAGATACATTCGAATTTAGACAAATCTGCGACATCCTTTTCAGGATGTAGAAAGTACCGTATTTCAAAATGTCAAAAAGATGCATTGTTTTTTCTTAGAATAGAACAACAAATATGGCGGTGGAGGATTGGAAATTTTGGATCAGACCTTTGGGTCGGAAAGCTCCGAAATCATGGATAATTACACATCGATGGTACCTTTCACAGTAAGCAAATCTTCCCCTCTCTTGGGATCACAGATCGCGATGGTTGGGAAGGTGTTGGCACCATCAAAGTTCCACGTCGATACCATTTGCAGCGCTCTCCATCCACAATGGGGCAACCCTAGAGGGTTGGACTTACAAGCTATGGTGAAAACATCTTCGTGGCAACCTTTGAGAAGGAGCAAGATCACATGAGGATATGGGAAAGGGCACCATGGATGGTTGGAAACCATGCTGTGGTCTTAGAATTTTTGAGAAGTATGCATCCATCGGAAGTTCGTTTCACGAGAATTCTGATTTGGATTCAATGTCATGACATGTCGTTCAACTAGCTAAACAAAAAGAGAGAAGAACATATTGCTAGTGAGATCAACGAGTTTATCAAGCTGGACACGACCAGGAACATCAGAGGTTGGGGACAGAGCCTACGTGCCAGAATCTGGCTAAACATAGAAGAACCTATACAACGTTGTATTCCTATTAACTTAGAGAGGCAGAAGGAATTAGTTTAGTACCCTATTCTGTATGAGAAACTTCCACACTCCTGCTTTTCCTGTGGCATGTTGGGTCACTTGTCCTTGTTTTGTCCAACTCCGGCAGAAAAAGACGAGGAAGGAGGTTGGCCGTATGACTCGTCGGTGCGGGCGCCAGATCTGAAGAAGTTTAAGAAGGAGCCCATGAGGCAAGCGGGGGAGAAGGGAGAGATTAACGGGGCGATAGCTAAGCAGGCATCAGGGTCTAGTATGTCTCAGTCCCAATCGATGTTTCATCCTGAGACAAATCCGTTTGCTAGTGTGACGACTAATGGGGGTTCCTCAACGGGTTTGTAGAATGAAATTCAGTTTAAAGCCTAAGGAAGGGGCAAAGGTGTATCGGTAGTTGACATTGGGATCGCAGATGTATGCACCTAAGGCTAATAGTGACCATGGTACAAAGATGGATGGGAAAGGCATAAAACATAATGCTTTGGTGAATTCACCAAGCAAAATTGACAGTGAGGCTCTTGACCTGAAGAAGAAACGTGCAATGGGGGAGCTTGAGGATGTTTTATCACCTGATGAATTGAATGAGGATAACCTTTTAGCGGAGGTTGCAGAATAGCCCCGCTCACCCCAATGAGATGCATAAGTTGGAACTATCGAGGGCTTGGGAACCCTGAGACAGTTCGCGAGCTTCGCGATTGTGAGGCTAGAAGCACCCACCATTGTCTTCTTGATTGAAACGAAGATAACGTGTGAAAGAGTGCGTGGTTTAAAATAAATGCTTGGCTTTGATGGTTGTTTGGCAGTGGATAGTGTTGGCTTTAGTGGAGGCCTCACTCTCTTCTAGACAAGTGAGGTTGTTGTGGCGTTGCAATATCAATCGGACTCACACCTAGATGTTCTTGTACAAAATCTAGGGGTGATGGTCTATTGTGGCGTTTTACGGGTTTCTATGGGAAACCACGCAGGGAGGACAGAAGTAACAGTCGGTGCTTGTTGAACTGGCTCCACAGGCAGAGTGATCTTTTGTGGGTTTGTGGAGGTGACTTCAACGAAATTCTGGATAACTCAAAGTATTTTGGAACAAATGAACGAGCTAAATGGCAAATGTTGGGTTTCAGAGAGGCGGTTGATAATTGTGACCTGCAAGATTTGGGGTATGCTGGTGTTCTCTACACATGGGACAATAAACAGCAAGGGGAGGCCAATGTCAAGGTGCGCCTGGAATGCTTCCTCACGTCCCCTAGTATGTTAGATAATTTTTCAGAGGCAATGGTTAGACACGTCTCGTCTCCAAAATATGACCATTGCTTGCTGGTTGTTGAGCTGCAGTGCCAATGATGTATCTAGCGAGAAGGGGCCTCACACCTTTCGCTATGAAAACACGTGGAGTAGCGAGGAGACTTATGAGAATGTTGTGGTCTCGGGCTGGGCCGAGTCAGAGGAGGCTCATGATAATATCCTGCTAGGAGTGGCAGCTAGGTTGGGCCATATGCAACGCTCACTCCAAAAGTGGAGCTCGGGGAAGTTTGGTAACATTCGAAAGAAGTTGAAGAAGGCCCGGGAAGAATTTGAAAAGGAGCGACAAAAGGCTTTGTACAGGGGCGCGTCAAATAGGGAGAAGTAGCTGGCTGTCAATATAGCTGAATTGTTGAGAACTGAAGAGGTCATGGAAAAACAAAGGTCTTGACTGGACTGCTTAAAGGAGGGTGATCGCAATACAACTTTCTTCCACGCACGTGCCACTACTCGACGGAATAAAATTCAAGCTTTAAAGGATGATACCGGTAGGATGTGTATGGAAAAGGAAGAGGTGAAAAGCATTGTGCAGTCATTCTATACTGACCCATTCAAGGCTCAGGAGGTGATCGATGTGCAAACTGTCATGAATGTGGTACCCGTGAAAGTTAATGCGAATATGAATATTTTTCTTTGCCGTCCATATGATGATATTGAAGTAGAAAAGGCCTTCTTTTCTATGGGCCCGTCAAAAGCTCCAGGTGTGGATGGTATTAACACTAATTTCTACCAGAAGCACTGGGCTTTGATTAAGAGTGACATCACATCGGCAATGTTGGGTTTTCTGAATGGGGGTTTCTTGCCAGAGATCATAAATAGAATGATGATTGTGTTGATACCAAAGGTAAAGGTTCCTCAAGATATTACCCAATATCATCCAATTGCTCTATGTAATATGATTTACAAAATTTGCTCTAAAGTACTAGTTATCCGCCTCCAAGTTGTACTTGATGATATTATATCCGAGGAGCAAAGCGCATTTGTACCAGGGCGGTTAATTAGTGGTAATGTTATCACTGCTTATGAGTGTGTTCATTCCATGAAGAGGAAGAAAGGGAAGCCTGTATTTTGTGTGGCTAAACTGGATATGGTGAAGGATGATCGGGTGGAGTGGCCTTATTTGCAGGGGATTTTGTGGAGGCTAGGCTTCGAGGAAGCTTGGATTTCTCTCATTATGAGGTGTGTAACTATGGTGAGTCTAGAGGTGAAAGTTAATGGTGAATTATTACCTTCTTTTAGACTAAGCCGAGGGTTGAGACAAGGAGACCCAATTTCGCCCTATTTATTCCTTCTTTGTGGTGAGGGCCTCTCATCTATACTCAGATTTTATGACGGTGGATGGATAGACAGGGGTATGAGGGCGAGTTTCCAGGCTCCATGGATTTCTCACCTGCTCTTTGCTGATGACTGCCTTGTCTTCATGGAAGCTGATGTTAGAAGTGCTCGTCGCCTGGATGATAACTTGGAGATATATAGCATGGGTTCAGGGAAAAAGGTGAACAAATAGAAGAGTTCTACGTTCTTTAGTCCGGATTGTACAGACCCCGTTAGAATGACAGTGAGGCAGGTGCTGCATATTGCACGAGAGACTCTGTCTGAAAAAATATCTAGGACTTCCTACTACTTATGGTAGATTGAAAGCTAAACAATTTGAACATATAGTGGAGTTCTCGGATTCTAGAACTCAGGGGTGGTGTGAAAAGTTGTGCTCCTTTGCTGCTAGAGAAGTGCTGATCAAGTCGGTGTTACAATCCCTATCAACCTATGCTATGAGTTGTTCAAACTCATAAAAGTTTTATGGATGATTGCGTCCAAATACTGGTGGGGGTGGATCACTTGATAAGAGAGGAATGCACTGGCAATCTTGGGATAAAATGTCTATTCCCAAAGGAGAAGGGGTCTTGGCTTTAGAGACTTCCAAAAGTTTATTGACATAATGCTAGGAAAGGAGGCATGGCGTCTGTTGGAAAACCCAACGAGCCTCTGTGCTCGAGTTTTAAAGGGGAGGTATTTCCCTAATGGTGACTTCCTGTCTGCAGGGTGACCTCAGAGTGCTTAAAAGGTTTGGAAAGCCATACTTTGTGAAAGAGGGGTACTCAAAAAAGGTTTGATTTGGCGCATAGGTAATGGCGTTGACACTCGGCTTTGGGATGGTCAATGGATAACTGGGGTGCTGGGTTTGAAACCACTAATACACGTTGTGCCAGAGGATGAACCTGACTTAACTACAATAGCGCAATTTATTGATCAAGATACTAGTAGATGGAATGAGGAGATTATTATGCAGAAGCTCTATTTGATGGATGCTAAAGTTGTTCTCTGTTTACTTAGGCCGAGGCATGGTGGAGAAGACTTATGGGCTTGGAATGAGGAGAGGTATGGGAGGTATATGGTGAGATCATCCTATCAGATGTTAATCAAAGGATGCGCTGAAGTTTTAGGTTCAAACTGGGACTCTGATCAGGAGTGGAAAAATTGTGGCAGCTCAGAGTAGTGCCAAAAGTGAGAGTATTCTGGTGACGTGCCATCAAAGGATTTCTCCCATGCTACGCTGAGTTGGCCAGAAGGCATGTCATGGACAATGGTATGTGTAAATTGTGTGGACACGAGGATGAAACTTTATACCATGCAATGCTTCAGTGTGACCATGCAAACACAATTTTGGATGGCAACCATGGATCACTTTGGGTTCTCAATCCCAAGATTGCATCTAGGGACTTGGAGACAGGTGATACATTGCAAATGTATCTATAATTTTTGATGTTCCATGCTTGATTTATCTACTTTCTTGTGTTTTGTCCACACTTTGGCGTACTTTTCATATGATTTCTTGGACTAACCTATTAACAAGAACCACAGTGCCAGCTGCCTGTTTTCTGCTGTTTTTGGTTCCAGGAAAGTCAGAAAATGAATATTCTCGAAATTGGACGGGACAAAAGCCAAAGTCGCTATTTTACCGGAAGACATCTGGAGCCAGAATACAAGACGGGGAAGGGCTGGGGCCCGGCCACACCACCTGGCCACCTAGCCAGGCCTGGCCCGCGCCAGGGGGTGGTCTGGCCGACCCCAGCACCCCCTCAGCCTCTCCTTCCGCCTATATATTGCCTTCGGGACCAAAACCCTAAGTACCCGATCAAAAATCCACGAAAGAGTCTATAGCCGCCGTCATCTCCATCCCTAGACCAGGAGGGATCTGAAGCTCTTCCCGGCACCCTGTCGGAGAGGGGAATTCACCCTGGAGGCCTTCTTCATCATCATGCAAGCCTCCGGTGTGATGCGTGAGTAGTTCATCTTTGGACTACGAGTCCATGTAGTAGCTAGATGGCTGGTTCTCCTCCTTTGTGCTTTCATGTCTAGATCTTGTGAGCTCCGTTCATAATCAAGATCACCTATTTGTAATTCTGCATGTTTTGTTTGCGGGGATCCCATGGATATTGAGATGCTATTTCAGATTGATTATTGATTCTATTATTTGTGATCTTGCATGCTTTCCATTGTTAGTAGCTATCTTGGCCAAGTAGATGCTAGCAACTCCAAGAGTTAGTATTTATGCTCGATAGTGGGTTCATGCCTCTGGTAATCTGGGGAAGTGACAGAAATCTCTAAGGTACTAGATGTGTTGTTCCTACTAGGGAGAAAACAACAATCCTTTATTCATAGAACAATCGTATTGTTTACATTACACGCAATTCATAAAGCAATAATCTGTTGCTTGCAACTTAATACTGGAGGGGGTTCGGATGATAACCTGAAGGTGGATTATTAGTCATAGATGTAGTTGGATGGCGGTCTATGTATAATGTTGTAATGCCCAATCAAGTCTCAAAGGAGTCAAGATGATTAGTATATGCTTGTATGCTTTCTCGATGTTTGTCAATTGCCCCGCTGTAATTTGTTCACCCAGCATGTTATCTATCTTAAGGAGAGCCACCTCTAGTGAACTATGGACCCCGGTCTTTTCTTTTACATACAATCTACAAATTGTTTACTACTTTATGTTTACTTTCTGCAAACTATTACCTCCTTCCATTTGATACGTTTAATCCTTTGTTTTCAGCAAAACCGGTGAGATTGACCCTCATCGCAAGTTGGGGACAGAGTTCTATGGTTGTGTTGTTGATGTCTACGCACTTCTATTCTTGTAGACAGTTGTTGGGCCTCCAAGTGCAGAGGTTTGTAGAACAGCAACAAGTTTTCCCTTAAGTGGATCACCCAAGGTTTATCGAACTCAGGGAGGAAGTGGTCAAAGGTATCCCTCTCAAGCAACCCTGCAATCAAGATACAAGAAGTCTCTTGTGTCCCCAACACACCCAATACACTTGTCAGGTGTATAGGTGCACTAGTTCGGTGAAGAGATAGTGAAATACAAGTGGTATAGATAATTATAAGTGTTAATGGTGATAGAAAATAGCTTGCTGGCGTGTGTTTGACGTGGGAAAAGACTAAAGGCAAACTGAAATAAAGAAGGAAGCAAGCAAACATGTAACAGATCTAATTGCAAACGGTGTATAAATGCTTAGAAACAAGGCTTAGGGATCATACTTTCACTAGTGAACACTCTCATATAAATATCTTATCTCAATGATACTACTCTTAACTACTCTCCGGTTGGACACTCTAATCCATGGTAGGGCTATAACAGCACTCCTCAAAGTAAGCCTTTCCCATCTAGATAACCCCACACTGTCACGTTGAGCACTAGATGGTTCCAACAAACACCACAATTTCATAAAGACATCCAACTCCAAATATAACTCATAACAAGTTATTGAGAACTCTAGCCTAAGTGCCACCATGGTGTGCATGCTGTCACTTTCACACACATGGGGAGAGCAGAGATCTATTAAAGCACTTGAGTAGCAAGGTAGATCTATAGATTACAAGCTCACGATCTCAATAAGATCATGCATAGAGAGAGATGAACACATAGCTATCGGTAGAACCCTTAGCCTCGAGAGAAAACTACTCCCTCCTCATCATGGGAATCAGCAATGGTGATGTAGATGGTGGTGGAAATCGATGGAGATGGCTCTGGGGGCACTTCCCCGTCCCGGCAGGGTGCCAGAACAGAGATTTTATGTCCCCTGAATCTCCCCTTCAGTGGCGGCGGCGCTACGGAACTTTTCGTGGATTTTTGATTGAGGATCTAGGGCTTTTGCCTCGGGGGAGATATATAGGCGAAAGAGGCAAGGTCGGTGGCCAGCCAAGGGGGCCACACCATGCCCTGGCGCGACCAAGGGGGACCCGCGCCTAGGGGTGGTGTGGCCACCCTATGGCCCCTCTCCGGCTCTCCTTCTGGCTCCATGAGTCTTCCGATAAAATATCAACTTTGGCTTTTGTCCCGTCCAATTCCGAGAATATTGATTTTCTGACTTTCTGGAACCAAAAACAGCAGAAAACAGGCAACTGGCACTGTGGCTCTTGTTAATAGGTTAGTCCAAGAAATCATATGAAAAGTACTCCAAAGTGTGGACAAAACAAAAGAAAGTAGATAAAACCAAGCATGGAACATCAAAAATTATAGATACGTTTGCAACGTATCAACATCCCAAGCTTAACTCCTGCTCATCCTCGAGTAGGTAAGTGATAAAAAGAAAGAATAATTTTTGAGGTGACATGCACCATCATAAACTTGATCAAAGAATTTGTAAAACATTGAAAGATGGGATCATAGTACTTCAATCATAACATGAAAGACAAAGTTCTAGCAATAAGACAAAGAAACTGTGATGCAACATGAAAAGGCGCAAACAAAAGATTCATGAATAACAATGCTTTGCAAGACGTTTGTTTGTGGTGAAGCACAGAAATCTGTTTCGGGACAGCAACTTTCCCAATCATTACTTATCTCTCATTAGAGGTTACTCTTTGCACAAAAATAAAATAAAAGGATAAACAACAGTTATTACTGAAGTAATAACTTCCAAGACTCATCTAAAACTTTTGGGTTATCTCCCAATAAGTACTTTTCTTTAACGCCTTTAAGTTAGGCTTGATAATTTGAGAAGATGCTCACATAAGAAATATGAATTGAAGTAAAAGAGAGCATCAACAAGCAAATTCAAAACACATTTAAGTCTATCCCACTTCCTATGCATAGGAATCTTGTAAAGAAACAAGTCATGAAAGCACAAAGCAACAAGCATAGTAAAGCAAAACAAGTGCAACTTCAAGACTTTCAACATAAAGAGGGGAAACTTAATATTATTGAGATACATAAAACCATGTTTCCCTCTCTCATAATAACTTTCAGTAGCATCATGAATAAAATTAACAATATAACTATCACAAGAAACATTCTTATCATGAGCCACGTGCATAAAAGAATTAATACTCCCCACATAAACATAGTCATTCTTATTAATTGTAGTGGGGGAAAATTCAACAAAATAGCTATCATCATTATTTTCATCACCATAATCATCAAATATAGGAGGCATACTGTAATCATAATTAATTTCCTCCTCAATAGTAGGTGGACTGAAAATATCATATTCATCATTGCAATCATCATAAGCAATAGAATAGTTATCTTCCAAAGTGTGTTCATTTGTAAACATATCATCACTGGAAGGATCATGGATAACACTAATAGTATAACAATTATTAATATCATCATTTTCAGAATTGGTACCGAAGAGATTTTCAATATCAAAGGTAGTGTGCCTTTTCCAATCATGATCACTACTATAGGTAATAGGCATAGGAACATCATCGAGTTCAGACTCATCAAAAACTATAATAGGAGCAACATGCTGAGGGGAAAATACCGTTTCCTCTCTTCTTTTACTCCTCCTCTTCTTCTTTTTCTTCCTCTCTTTAGGAGGGAGAGGCTTGAAAGGAAGCTTCTCCATATACCCTGGTTTATTGTTAGAGACAATAGAAGAAACTTTGGAGGATTCCTTCTTTCCATTAATAAGATGAAAACACATATTAGTCCTGTCATATTTTGGTAAAATCTCATCTTCTATAATATTTTGTATGTAAGTACTTGTGTGACAATTATCAACACAATAAAGATGACAACCATGCATGACACTATTCATACCAAAAGCACTCATATCTACCAACAAAGTTTTTCTTGATAACTCTTCACACCCCAAAAATAATGTAAGTTCATCATGCTGATTAGGAGTGATCATGTCATCACAATACAAACTTGCAGTACTCATTGGATTAGAAGGGCTATTATTATGGCCTGAGCATTGAAAATTGAAATGACCCACTTCAAAGCAAAGTTCACAAATAAAAGGATAGAGGGCACAAACTTTTTTACCAAGATCATTTAGAGCCCTATACCACGTTCTAGTTTTTTCATTCCTGTGGCTGATACAATATTATTCTTCAATTTGATTATTCTCACAAGGTCTATGTATTCCACAAAAATTAACATGCTTATAAGAAGTAGTACTTTCAGAGGTTTGAGCATGTTTATTGCTATCATTAATAACAATTTCATTTTCCATGCAAGTGTCTTTAAAAGGCTCATGATACATGTCCCATTTTTCTTTAGGAGCATTAATATGAGAAGCAAAGGTTCTTAAACAATCAACAAGAATTTGAGGATCGAGACCATACTTAGCACTAAGCTCTTGAAAATCAGCAGTTTCAGTGAAAGACTTAATGCAGTCATACTCATAGTTTATACCTGGTTCTTTACCTTTGTTATTATCTCTGAAGGGAATATGCCCGAGAGGCAATAATAAAGTGGTTATTATCTTATTCCATGTTTATGATAAATGTTTATTTTACATGCTAGAATTATATTGATCGGAAACATCAATACATGTGTGTTTAATAAAAAAAGGGTTCCTAGTTATGCCTCTCTTATAGACTAGCTTGTTGATTAACAAGATGATCAAGGTTTCCTGATCATGGACATTGGATGTTGTTAATAACAAGGTCACACCATTGGTGGAATGATGTGATGAACATTCATCCGAAGTATAGCATTACGATCAAAGTCATTATGTTTATATTGCTATAATATCATACGAAGTAATCTTTATCCTTAGACCATGAGATCATGTTAATTGCTAACATCGGAAGAGTATCTTGATAACATCAAACGTCACACCGTAACAGGGTGACTATAATGGTGGGTTCAGTGCTACGAATGTGTTATGTTGAGGATCATGGATCAAGAGTGGGATTTGTCCATCCCGATGACGGGTAGATATACTCTGGGCCCTCTCGGTGATAGCATATTGAAATAGCTTGCAAGCAAGTGATGTGATCACTAGAATGTTATATCACGGGAACGAGAAAAGAGTGCATGTCGGTAACGAGATCAAACTAGGTATGGAAATACCGATGATCGAATCTCGGACATGTAATATATCGCGGGACAAAGGGATTTAGTTACTAGCGTTAAAGGTTCTCACGATCACAGAAGTCATCGTTGAATGTGTAGGAGTCAGTATGGATCTCTAGGTCCCGCTGCTGATTATTGATCGGAGAGGGGTCTCGATCATGTCTGCATTATTCGCGAACCGTAGGGTGACACACTTAAGGGATACCGACACCATTTGGAGCAAATATGTTTCAGATAAAGATTTAAGAAAGCGCTGGAATTATTTCAATAGACACTGAAACTGTTTTGGGTGAAAATGCTGAAATTGGTTCTGCATGTAATATTGAAATGTTACAGGGGGTTTTATGTGAATGTTTGTTAATTAGAGTAACTAGGAAAAATGCCCGTGCGTTGCAACGGTGGAGAACAAATCTATGTTGTGGAAACACACAAACTAAGATGTCATAGGTAAAGTCTCGGCATGTCGAAAAAAAACATCCACCTTGAGCCACTCTATGATCAGGCACACCGTCCACTGCTTCCTCTGTCTGACGCTTAACATAGACCTCCGCCGCCCACTGCTTAAGCGAGGCAAATAATACACATGAGCTAAAACCATGCATCACCATTGTCATCGCACTCCACTCCGCAAACGCCTTTACTTCCTTCGAGGTCGGTGAGTAGTGAAATATTCGAAAGACGAATAAATCATTGGGAGAAAGATTCTATGGATGTATGGGTTCAATAGAACAAAGTACAATCACCCTCTTCGGCGACATGCACGAAATAACGCCAGAACATGACATGCACAAAATGGTAGAATTAATACCTCACATTTCACCTCCAATTTAGGTATTTATGTTGATTACTACATCACACTTTCTGCATCGACTATGTCCGGAGAGAATCTAATCATGATACATGTACACTCGTGTGCTTTGTGATCGAATCATGTAAATCATGTGCTCTGCTCATTATATGTAAATCAATTAAGTGGGAATAAACAAATGACAACCGACGACCTCGAACTTCATGCGACTTCTGATCATGGATGTAAGTTTACTCCTCTTTGACTCACTCTATGCATGGCTTCGTGCTGCCAAGTTAAATCTGCATATAAGATGCTAAAATAATCTCTAAGGTTGTCAACCAAGAACAAAAAGCAATAAAAAAATTAAACGTGCCATGCATGTCTCTTATTCTTCCTAAGAACTATATTACTGTACACTAAGAACCTCTCGAAGTTTAACTTACCAAAAATTAACTGTACTTCCAGTTTACACATGTAGTGCGCTCTATCATCTCCTCAAGTCTTCGACACGTGTTCTACAGTGATTGAGGTCTAGTCTACAAATCACTCTTTGTCAGGTTATATCATATCAATGAAGAGCTGCCAATAAAAATTAATTTATTTTCTGAAGAAACCCCACACTGGTAAAAAACAATCGGGCCCTAACCATAGCAATACTACATGACTTAATAATCTTCTTGTAGTTTTCAGCATAATCTAAGCAGTGGCTTCCTTACACCCAATTTTCTATAGAATAGATATTTGGGCAATTTTCCATAATAATTGAGCATCACAAATAACATTATGAATTCAATACTCAACTCGATCATTTAATTTGGGTAATCAGGTTCATCTCGGTTATATCCAGTCATATTCACATTTACCATATACAATGGAGTCATTGAACCTTGAGGGCATAGATTGGCATCGAGAGAGCATTGTACTCAGCTATATGCACAACGCCTTGTATGGCCACAATTTTCTCAGACTTGGAGGCCACAACATAAACCTCTTGAGGCATCCAGCTGATATGCCTCATTGATGGAAAAAGGTAGCATGCAACTAAAAAACTTCATTGCCACAAAATTAACTCCATTAGCAACTGGCGATGCTATAGTGCAAAAAGCGTCAAGACATGTACATGAAGAGCTCTCGAAAACATGTCTTGGCCAAATTACAAATATAACCAATTTGCATAATTGATAACCACAAATAATATTGTCAACCACAATCCAATAGGTAAACGTCAACATCTTGTCTTCAATCCCACGTACAAACGTCATGCCTTAAATTGTTAACATTAGTCAATATTTTTTCCAAAAACAAATATGCAACATATATAAATGTAAATCACTACTTAATAACATATTCTGCTATGTCATCCAAGTGTGTACAGCGAGTCAGAGAGAATTCTAGTCGACCCACAAGACATGCAAGGAACATTAATTATCTGGCAAACACTTTTCACAAAAAAAATACCTGGTAAACACACACACATAGCATGATTGATGAACTAACCGAGAATCCAGACATCTCAACTGCAGATTATCCATGAAGAATCAAGGACCTCTCTCCAGCTAGTTACTATCAAATAAGAGGAAAAATGAAAGCATTGCTACCTGAGGGAGGATCATGCATGTAGATCGCTTTCAGGACCCCTTAAGACAGATCCACAAGGAAGACCTTTCCTACATGAAATGATTGTTGGACTGTCAGTCATGAAAACTAACTGCAAATAACGGAAGCTTGGAACATTGTTCATCATGCCCAGCCGAGGAGGCAAGCAGCAGTCTGGTTAACTAACATCAAGAAAAAAAGTGAACAGAACTTTGAACTTCATTTAGCCGGTAACACTGGAAGTCTTGAAGTGATATAGAACTCTGAACTTCGGTTAATTTACATGAAAAAACAGAATAAAGGTACACTGAAAAGTGATGTCAATGAACTGCAAGCAAATTGATATTACCCGTCTCTCCATTGGTTCCCTCTCAATGATCACATAGAGGCCGATTGCGTCAATTATATATATAGAACGGCCAAAGAATCCGTGTTCCAAAGTCGATTAGTGATGTACTAAGTGAGTCACCATTAATCCGATCTTACTATGCACGAAATTTCCAACCGTATCACCTCCTATTTTTTTTTGCCTGTGTATCACCTCCTACTTCTTAGGTTGATCCAAATCGTGAGTGCCATCGAAGTGCAAGAGCACATCCACTTTTGGACCGATTCAGGAGCTGAGCGCAGGGGCAAAAACCAGACGAGTCGGCGCTTCGCTGGTACGTTTCCTCGCGGCCCGGCCATCGCCACCTCTGCCTGCATGAATTCGTCCAAGACTGGCCAGTGTCCGACTAAGAACGTCCGCACGCATCCTGAGACCTGACGGCTCCCTACCGCATATATGGGATCGAGCACTGATCTTTGAGTTAGCTTCCTCAGCAGGCCTCCGCCACGGTCGGCGGCTGGATAGGATTGGGGGAGTGCGGGAGGAAGCCGCCGCCTAGCTAGGGTGCACGGGAGAGGGAGGCGGCGGCTTATATCGTGTTAGGATCAATCAGGGAAAGGCTAAGTTTAACTCGATGGTGGCAAAGGGTGTAAAATCCCCAAACTGGCAGGGACAAAATCATGTAGAAAAAAGCGGAACCCATAAGAAACACTTCGTACTTTATTATTAGGTATAGATTAACAAAATTCTGAATAAAAATAATAAAAGAGTTTTATTAAATGAGAGAGCATTAAATTTGGAGAAATTTAATGCATTTAAAGTGGAGACTTTAAAAGAGAATGTGAAGGGGCATTTTAATATGGAGGGGTTACCACCACATGAATGGAGGAGGTGAAGGGTCACCCCCTCCATGCGCCGACCATGAAGGAGGGGCACCCCCCTCCTCCTGTAAAAGGCCACCCTCTCCTCACTTCTCACTCACACCTCCTTGTAAAGGATCTATCTCCTCCTCTAGTATTATTCCCCCATGGTCTCGGATTAGCGAGATACATGTTCCCGGTGGCTTTATCTGGAAAGGAGTTCTTGCTTCACTGCTTTTCTTTGGAAGCGAGGGACGGAGGTTGTCGGGGTACCGGACGTGTGTGCGATCACGGATGCACCGCTGCTTTGTGGTGCTGGACTTGGTGGTGCCGGAGCTGGATCTGATGGACGTGCTGGAGCCAGACCTGCTGGACTTCATCACGATCTTGAGATCGGCAAGTGTACGACTACATCAACCACGAGTTCCTACTCGTTAACAAAACTTGTTGTCTATGAGGGTAAGTTCTCGTTGGATGTAGGTCCACTCGTTGCTTTGTACCTAGTAGATAGATCTTGGCGTGTAGTTCACACCGTAGGAAAATTTTTGTTTTCTATGCTGCGGACCCAACAATCCCAATCTTCGGTATTGCTTTGAATTGTTTCAAGGAGATCCCATTTAGCTTTGACCTCCTTACTTGTGAAGGATCCCTCTAAACAAGTATCTAGATAGTCCTTGTAATGTCCTGAAAGCCTTGCATAGAAATTATTAATAACAATATTACTGGGGAGCTCATGAATGGGACATTTGAGCATTAGTGACTTCAATCTCCCCCATGCTTGGGCAATACTTTCTCCATCATGTGGATGAAAATTATAAATGTAATTCCTATCTTTATGAATTTCATGAGGAGGATAAAATTTAGAGTAAAAGAGAGATTCAAGTTCCTTCCACTCTAAATGATGAGGATCATCTAGTAGCTCATACCACTCCCTTGCTTTGCCCTTAAGTGAAATAGGGAATAACTTCCTCTTAACTTGGTTCATTGAAATACCTACACACTTGAACAACTCGCATAATTCATGTATAAAGAGTAAATGATCACCAGGATGGACAGTTCCATCTCCAAAATAACAGTTGTTCTTAACACGTTCAACAATTTTTACAGGTATTTTAAAAGAGATGCTTTCAGTATGTGGATTTAAAATATCACAAGTATCATTAGAATTACCACATATGGGAGATAAAGTATCATCAGAGCAAATGTTCTTCTTTAAAGCTGGGGAATTAAAAAGATCATTTTCATAAAAACTAACTTCCCCAAGCTTAGACGTTTCCATAGCATTAGTACCAAAGGTGTTAAAAATATTCATACTAATAACATTGCTATTAGCATGCAAAGAAAGTTCCATGGTTTTTTTAATTTTCTTTTCAGACAATTCAAGTTCTAACTTAGGAAAAATACTAAAAAGCTCTCTAATTTTGTTGTTGTTTTCCATTAAGCCTAACTAGTGAAAAGAAGAAACAAAAAGACAAAATTGTAGAATCTAAAGGAAATAACTTTGAGCACTCACACCGGAGGATGTGAGTACCTTTTACCTTACCTCCCCGGCAATGGTGCCAGAAAATAGCTTGATGTCTACGCACTTCTATTCTTGTAGACAGTTGTTGGGCCTCCAAGTGCAGAGGTTTGTAGAACAGCAGCAAGTTTTCCCTTAAGTGGATCACCCAAGGTTTATCGAACTCAAGGAGTAAGTGGTCAAAGGTATCCCTCTCAAGCAACCCTACAATCAAGATACAAGAAGTCTCTTGTGTCCCCAACACACCCAATATACTTGTCAGGTGTATAGGTGCACTAGTTCGACGAAGAGATAGTGAAATACAAGTGGTATAGATAATTATAAGTGGTAACGGTGATAGAAAATAGCTTGCTGGCGTGTGGTTGACGTGGGAAAAGACTAAAGGCAAACTGAAATAAAGAAGGAAGCAAGCAAACATGTAACATATCTAATTGCAAATAGTGTATAAATGCTTAGAAATAAGGCCTAGAGATCATACTTTCACTAGTGAACACTCTCATATAAATATCTTCTCTCAATGATACTACTCTTAACTACTCTCCGGTTAGACACTCTAATCCATGGTAGGGCTATAACAGCACTCCTCAAAGTAAGCAGATAACCCCACACTGTCACCTTGAGCACTAGATGGTTCCAACAAACACCACAATTTCATAAAGACATCCAACTCCAAATATAACTCATAACAAGTATTTGAGAACTCTAGCCTAAGTGCCACCATGGTGTGCACGTTGTCACTTTCACACACATGGGGAGAGCAGAGATCTATTAAAGCACTTGAGTAGCAAGGTAGATCTATAGATTACAAGCTCACGATCTCAATAAGATCATGCATAGAGAGAGATGAACACATAGCTACCGGTAGAACCCTTAGCCTCGAGAGAGAACTACTCCCTCCTCGTCATGGGAATCAGCAATGATGATGTAGATGGTGGTGGAGATCGATGGAGATGGCTCCGGGGGCACTTCCCCGTCCCGGCAGGGTGCCGGAACAGAGACTTTCTGTCCCCCGAATCTCCCCTTCGGTGGCGGCGGTGATGCGGAACTTTTCATGGATTTCTGATTGACGATCTAGGGTTTTTGCCTCGGGGGAGATATATAGGCGAAAGAGGCAAGGTCGGTGGCCGGCCAGGGGGCCCACACCATGCCCTGGCGCGGCCAAGGGGGACACGCGCCTAGGGGTGGTGTGGCCACCCTGTGGCCCCTCTCCGGCTCTCCTTCTGGCTCCATAAGTCTTCCGGTAAAATATCAACTTTGGCTTTTGTCCCGTCCAATTCCGAGAATATTGATTTTCTGACTTTCCTGGAACCAACAACAACAGAAAATAGGCAACTGGCACTGTGCCTCTTGTTAATAGGTTAGTCCAAGAAATCATATGAAAAGTACTCCAAAGTGTGGACAAAACATAAGAAAGTAGATAAAACCAAGCATGGAACATCAAAAATTATAGATACGTTTGCAACGTATCAGTTGTGCAGGTCTCCATGTTGCTACTAGCACCGGTAGTGCGCCCTGCCAAGGCTCAGCTAGCAACACCTTTGGGGTGTTTCCTTGCTCCTACTGGTTTGATAACCTTGGTTTCATAAATGAGGGAAACTTACTTCTGTGCTCATCATACCTTCCTCTTGGGGTTCCCTAACGAGCTCATCAATCACGAGCCATCAAAGTATTTTTCTGGCGCCGTTGCTGGGGAGTCAAGGACATCTTCACAAGGGGAGTCCCTCATAACCAATCTCTTTACTTTGTTATTTTTGTTTTGCTCAGTTTCTTTTTGTTTTGTTTGCTTGTTTTGTTATCAAAAACACACAAAAAATTAGTTATAATAGTTTGCTTTATTTATCAAAAACACATAAAAATGACTACTCTTGAAAACACTAAGTTGTGTGACTTAACTAGCACCAACAAAAATGATTTTATGAGCACACCTATTGCTCCACATGTGCTTGAAGCTACTTTCTTTGAGATAAAACCTGTTTTACTCAATCTTGTTATGAGAGAACAATTTTCTGGTATTGATAATGAAGATGCTGCTGCCCATCTAAATAACTTTGTTGAACTTTGTGAGATGCAAAAGCATAGGGATATAAATGGTGATATTATTAAGCTTAAATTGTTTCCTTTCTCTTTGAGAGGAAAAGCTAAAGAATGGTTGAATTCCTTAACTAGGAATAGTATTGATTCTTGGACTAAATGCAAAGATGCTTTCATTGGAAAATAATATCCTCATGCTAAGATTATATCTATGAGAAGTGAAATAATGAAGTTTAAACAATCTGATAATGAACATGTTGCTCAAGCTTGGGAAAGAATGAAATCTTTGGTTAAGAATTGTTCCACTCATGGACTGACTGCTTGGATGATCATCCAAACTTTTTATACAGGATTGAACTATTATTCAAGGAACCTATTGGATTCTGTTGCTGGAGGTACCTTTATGACCATTACTTTGGGTGCTGCAACAAAGCTTCTGGATAATATGATGGTTAACTATTCTGAATGGTATACTGAGAGAGCTCCACAAGGTAAGAAGGTAAATTCTGTTGAGGAAACCTCCTCCTTGAGTGATAAGATTGATGTTATTATGTCTATGCTTGTTAATGGGAAAGCCCATATTGATCCAAATAATGTTCCTTTAGCCTCTTTGGTTGCTCAGAAGAGCAAGTTGATGTGAACTTCATAAGAAATAACAATTTTAGCAACAATGCCTACATGAATAATTTTGGTAACAACAATTATAAGCCATATCCTCCTAACAATGGTAATGCTTATGGAAATTCCTACAACAATAATAGGAGTGCACCCTTTGAACTTGAAGTTATGCTTATGGACTTTATTAGTAAACAAACTGCTTTCAACAAAACTATTGAGGAAAAACTCTCTAATGCTGAAAGAAATATAGCATCTTTGGCTGAAGCTCAATCTTCTTTGAATAAAATAGCTGCTAAACTTGAAACTAATGATAATCCCTTTGCAGCCACCAATGCCATACAAGTGAGAATTGATGAAAATGTTAGACTATTAGCTGAATTACATGCTAAGTGGGAAAGAGAAGATGAAATTGCTAGAAACATTAGTGTTTCTACTATCACTACCACTAGTGTTGAGGCTAGTAATAGTTCTACTACTTTAGATGATAAATTTGATTTTGATCTTGATGGTTGCAATATCTCTGAAGTTATTAAGTTCCTACAAAAGCTTGCTAAAAGTCCTAATGCTAGTGCTATGAACATGGCTTTTACAAAACACATTACTGATGCTCTCATAAAGATTAAAGAAGAAAAGATGAAACATAAAGCTTCTATTCCTATAAAACAAGAAGATGGTTGGGAACCCATCATTAATATGAAAGTGAATGACTTTGATTTCAAAGCTTTATGTGATATTGATAGTAGTGTTTCTATTATGCCTAGAAGGATTTATGATATGCTTGATTTACCTCCACTTGAAGATTGTTATTTGAATGTCCCACTTGATGATAATGCTAAAAAGAAACTCATGAGGAGTATTAATGATGTTCTTATTATGGTTAACAATGCCTATATCCTTGTTGATTTCTATGTTTTGGATGTTGAATGCAATGCTTCTTGTCCTATTACTTTGGGAAGACCTTTTCTTAGAACTGTTGGTGCCATTATTGATATGAAAGAAGGCACCATTAAATATCAACTCCCACTCAAGAAAGGTATAGAACACTTCCCTAAGAAGAGAGAGAAGATTTCTTTTGCCTCTCCTATGAAAACAAAATTTGGTTTTAATGCTTCTTCATTTGAGAACACTTGATTTTTTTCTTGCTTCTTATGCCTAACTTAAAGGCGTTAAAGAAAAGTACTTATTGGGAGATAACCCAAAAGTTTTAGATGAGTCTTGGAAGTTATTACTTCAGTAATAACCGCTCTTTATCCTTTTATTTGCTTTTTTGTGCCAAGAGTAACCTCTAATGAGAGAGAAGTAATGATTGGGAAAGTTGTTGTCCCGAAACAGATTTCTATGCTTCACCATAAAAAATCGTGTAAAATCTCTGTACGTCCTTTTGAGGCGTGAATTTTTTTGCTTCTGCCCCAGGTTGTTATCTCACTTTCATTACTTCAACACTTTTTGATTTGAGCAACAGAAGGTCTTCAATTTTTTTTGTCTTTACCTGCTAGTCTGTTTTGATAGATTTCTGCCATTTTCTGCATTTGCTTCTTGTTGGTTCCTTTTTGAGTTCTTTTGGGGAATTCAGCTTTTTGGGGGAAGTGCTACAGTAGCTAGTGTTTTAATGGAAGTTTTATTGGTGTTAGAACTGAACCTAAAGACTTATTATCTTGAGTGCACTAATATTGCTAATAAATATTGTGTGAAGTTTTGTATGAAGGAAAATTTTCAGCTGTATGGAAGGAATGAGTAATGAGATGAAAGATGGACTAAATCTCAAGCTTGGAGATGCCACGCGTGTCACCCCAAAAAATATCCAAGAAGTACAAGCGTCAAAGCTTGGGGATGCCCAAGGCATCCCCTTCTTCAGCAATAAAAATCCTAGGTTTCTTCCAAACGCTTCATTTTTATTGTTTCATGCACAGTTGTGTTGTTCTTGGAGCGTCTTCTTTTTCGTTTTTGTTTTGGTTTTTCGTTTGATTGGTTTGCTTAGTTTGCTGAATAAATTGGTTGGACCCCCTCTTTCATACATTGGTTTTCAAATAGTTTGGTTTGGTTTGGAAAATAGTAGGAAAGTTCATGCTTAAGTGGTAAAGAGAGCTTGTTTTTGACTGTGGCCTATGCTTTGTCATGCCATGCTTGATATTGTTTTGGCTTTATGCTTAGTATTCTTTGCTGTATCATGACTTGTTATAAATAATTGAGATTCCTTAATGTGCCTTGGATGAATCATGCGTTGTTTTAGCATTTTAAAGCATAGTATAGTGGTATTCTCCTTTGATGATTTATTTGGGTTGACTTGGCGCATGCTCACACCATGTTATGACTATCTCAAGTCACCATAGCCTTTATGATCCTTTAGTTTTCAAATTGTAGTATCACTTTATGCTTTGATCAATGATGTTTTGTCGCTCTGCATGATTATGGCCATTATTGCTATCTTAGTTTGTCGCTCCCAGTCTTTTGCTAGCCTCCACAACCAGGTATGAGTTCCACTCATGGATCCAACTCCCTAAACCAAGTTATTCCAAATAGTCCACCATACCTACCTATTAGCATTTGCTATTCCAAGTATATTCATGTTTTTGTCTATCTTCCAAATTAAACTTGTTATGAGAAAACTAGTGATTAAAGCTCTCACGAACTTGATGGCACACTTTACTTTTTTGCATTTAATAAACTTGAACCATTGGGTCCTTCTTTGTTGCATATATGTTTGCGCTTTATAAGTTGAAGTTAGCAGAACCATGTATCATGGGGAATGCTTTCAACATTGCACTTGTACTTTGTACCCCGTTGATATCATGTTCTTTTGCTTATGGATCCCAACAGTGTGAAATAAAAGGGGAGCTTGTAAGCTCATGGAGTTTGTATATGTGTTAGAGAAACGCCTGGGCGGCTAGCCTAAGTCATGCCTGATCATGGTGAAAACTTGCAGCATAACCATAGTGAGCAATCTATGAAGCATCCTCAATAAAAACCTATGCAAATAGCAAATAAAAAGATCATTTGAGATGCTCATTATGCATTGCCTTGTCATTTTGATATGGGATAGCTCCTGTATCATGGGGCAAGGGGTACCCCGTTGGTGTTTCTCTATGATACACATGTACTTACAATGACAAGAGCTTACTTGTGACTAAAGTTGAGTAGCATGAGGTTCGGTACTCGTAAGAAAGGGGCATGAGATTTTCAACTTATAACTTGTTAAGCATATCCTCATAGTTGTGTCACTTTAACCTTAATCACCTAAAGATGCTTATGATAGGGGCAATGAGAGCTGAAAGCTAATAAGTACCATATTTTTTGGAAGCTCTTTATGAAACTTGAAATCCCTGCTTCCCTTTGTGAAGGGCCTTTCTTTTTTACTTTTATGTTGAGTATCCATCTTCTATCTTTATGCACCAATTGAGAGAGCATAGTGGTCATTCTAAGTTTAATGTGCATTGTCCCAAAACTTGTTGATTGATTCATAACTTTGATATTGCTCGTTCTTAAATTATTTGTATCTAGTCACCCTTATGAACTTTGAAGGTGTCCTATGCATTTATGTTTTGCTATACCATGAGGGAAAAGCTGAATACCACTCTTATTTATGTTTTCTATATGTGAAACAAACAAACGTCTTTCAATGCATTGTAATTCATGATCTTTTGTTTGTACCTTTTCATGTTACAACATAGTTGCTATGTCTTATTGTTAGAACTCTATCTTTCATGTTCATGTTTAGAGTACTTTGATCCCAGATATCAATGCTTGTCAAATACTTTGATCAAGATTGTGATGGTGCATGTCACCTCAAAAATTATCCGTTTTATCACTTACCTACTCGAGGACGAGTAGGAGTTAAGCTTGGGGATGCTTGATACGTCATAAACGTATCCATAATTTTTGATGTTCCATGCTTATTTTATATCTACTTTCTTATGTTTTGTTCACACTTTGGGATAGTTCTATACATTTTCTAGAACTAACCTATTAACAAGATGACACAATGCTAGTTGCCTGTTTTCTGCTGTTTTTGTTTCAAAAAATCTAGTAAAGAAATATTCTCAGAATTGGACAGGACAAAAGCCAAAGTCAATATTTTAATCGAAGTAACACGGAGTCCGGAGGGGAGACAAAGTGGCGCACTGTAGGCGGCCACACTGGTGGCGGCCTTGGCTGGGAACGCCACCCGAGGTGTGCCCCCGGTGCTCCAACCTTCGCCTATAAAAGCCTCCCGGGACGAAAACCCTAAGTACCCGATCAAAGACCCAATCAGAAATCCATGAAAGAGTCTGTATCCGCCATCTCCATCCCTAGATCGAGGGGTCTTAAGCTCTTCTCGGCACCTTGCCAGAGGGAAGAGATCACCCTGGAGGCCTTCTTCATCACCATGCCTGCCTCCGGTGTGATGCGTGAGTAATTCATCCTTGGACTATGGGTCCATGTAGTAGCTAGATGGTTGGTTCTCCTCCTTTTTGCTATCATGTTTAGATCTTGTGAGCTCCATTCATGATCAAGATCATCTATTTGTAATCTTACATGTTGTGTTTGCAGGGATCCGATGGATATTGAGATGCTATTTCAGATTAATTATTGATTCTATCATATCTATGTTATTTGTGATCTTGCATGCTCTATGTTGTTAGTAACTATCATGGCCAAGTAGATGCTTGCAACTCCAAGAGGGAGTATTTATGCTCGACAGTGGGTTAATGCCTCTAGTAATCTAGGGAAGTGATAGGAATCTCTAAGGTTGTAGATGTGCTATTGCTACTAGGGAGAAAACAACAATCCTTTGTCCATGGGACAATCGTATTATTTACTTTACACACTTTGCTTAATACAATTATCTGTTGCTTGCAACTTAATACTGGAGGGGGTTCGGATGATAACCTGAAGGTGGATTATTAGTCATAGATGCAGTTGGATTACGGTCTATGTATAATGTTGTAATGCCCAATCAAATCTCATAGGAGTCAAGGTGTCTAGTATATGCATTGTATGCTTTCTCAGATCTGTCAATTGCCCAGCTGTAATTTGTTCACCCAACATGCTATTTATCTTAAGGAGAATCACCTCTAGTGAACTATGGACCCCGGTCCATTCTTTTACCATTGATATACCATCTACTATTTACCATTTACTATTTACTTTCTGCAAACAATTACTATCTTTCCACACAATACGTTTAATCCTTTGTTTCAGCAAAACCGGTGAGATTGACAACCTCACTGTAAGTTGGGGCAAAGTTTCGTGGTTGTGTTGTGCAGGATTCCAAGTTGGTAGCAACACCTTGGAGTTGTTTCCTTGCTCCTACTGGTTCGATAACCTTGGTTTCATAACTGAGGGAAACTTGCTACTGTGCTCATCATACCTTCCTCTTGGGGTTCCCAACGAGCTCTACATATTTTGAGCCATCAATATGGTGAGTGGTGATAGAACTTGCAATGTGGATAGTGAGCTTGTCATTCATGATTTTTTATATCTATCTCATTGCAATGTTGTTCTTTGGGCATGAACACTTGTAGGACTATATGTGATTTACATCCTAGTGTTGATAGCCCTTGCATATCATGTAGAAATGGATTGAATATATCTCATGATGATATGCTTGCTTTGCCTTGTTGCCATGATAAATGTGCTTCTATTTCCTCTAGTACTTGTGCTGCTAACCATGTAGAGGAAATCGAAGAATGTGTGGGCCAAGGCAAGGTTGTGATTGGAGCTTCAAGTGTTCCCCCACCATCACCTTCTCCCAATGTTCAATTATGCCTCATGGCTAAGGAATCAAAGGTAACTTCTCCTTTGAGTCCCAATGCACCTCATGATGATGTGAATGTTGACTTAGATGAAGTAGTTGGTGTTGTTGCTTCTTTAAAAAAGAAGGGTGGGCTAGTACTTCGTGCTCTTCATCCAAATAAAATTCCTTGCTCTAAATTGATTGAAATATTAACCTTTTCTATTGAAAGTAAGTAACTTAATGATGAACATGAGGACACAATTGACAAAATGAGTAGTATTGAGCGTGAGTATGCTAATGACATTGCGAACCTAAATGAAGCTCTAGAAGAGGAACAAACCACCAAGGAATCTCTTGAGGAGACCTTTGCTCTAGAGCTATCTAGAGTGAAGAAATCTCATGATAGAGAATTTAAGGTGGCAAGTGCCCTCCAAATTAAAAATGATGAACTTGAAGTTTCTTATGCTAAACTCCTTGAGGATTTTGAGCACCTCAACAATGGCTTTAGGGTCATCAAGGGGGAGCTCATCAAACTCACCGAGTCACATGAGCAACTTAAAGCTTCATACACTAAAGAGCTTTCCAAGTTTCCCTCACCTCTTACTACTAGTGATGATGCTTGTTATACTAATTCTATATCTTGTGAAGCATCTATTGTGAAGGATAATGTTGAGCTAAAGTCTCAACTTGCTTTGCTAACTAGAAACTATGGGAAATTGGAAGAAAAACATGCTAAGCTCTCAAGCTCACATGAGGATCTTCTAGTTTTCCATGGCAGGCTAAAGTTGGCTCATGAGGCTATTTTGTCTAAGGTAACATATAGTATGCCTCATGTGGACATAAGCACTACATCTACTCCTAATTACATATTGCCATGTGCTAGTCCTTGTAACTCATCCACTCATGCTATTGCTACATCTTGTGATGAATTGCATCCCTTGCCTTGTTGCTCTAACATTATAGCATCTACTTCCTCTAGTATTGTTGTTGATACTAACCATGTAGAGGAAAATAAGAAGCTCAAGGCTCAAGTCACTTCTTTGAAGAATGACTTGAATAAGTTTCATGAAGGGAAGACCACTCTCAAGAACATCTTGGGTGTGCGAAGATCCCCAAATAACAAGAGTGGGATTGGATACAACTCCAACATCAAGAACAAGCCCACCAACAAGTTGAATCACAAGGGCAACAAGAAGAATGGCCAAGATCAAGTGAAGAATTCGGCCAACATTGTGTGCTTCATGTGCAAGGAAGAAGGCCATCATGTGAGATGTTGCCCATTCAAGAAGAAGCAACAAGGGAAGCAGCCTCAAGCTCCACCTCAAGCTAGAAGCGGACCTCTTCCCAAGACTCAAGTTCTTCCTCAAGGGGTGGCATCTTCCAAGAAGAAAGATGACCAAGAGAAGAATTTGCTACATATGCCGCGAGAAGGGGCACCTTTCTTCCTCATGCACCATGGGTAACTCCTCATCCAAGCCTATCTTGATTGATGATGTGTATTCTCTTCGTAAGGAGGAGGTGGACAATGTGTTTGCCAAATATGTTGGTGCCTAACGTGGTGTCAAGAAAATAACCATTTGGGTGGCCAAGCCAATTGTGACTAACTTCTTAGGACCCAACTTGGTTGGGGACCAACAAGCTAAAAACTTGATCAATAGGTGTTGGTTGGAGGGCATTGGGGGCTTGGCTACATTATGAAGAATTGAGGGATCTTCATCATTTATTTTTGTCAAGTCAAGCCAATTGGATTATCTTG
This sequence comes from Avena insularis, assembly GCA_023614405.1. Taxonomy (NCBI): domain Eukaryota; kingdom Viridiplantae; phylum Streptophyta; class Magnoliopsida; order Poales; family Poaceae; genus Avena; species Avena insularis. Next base: position 570,747,932 of record CM042686.1, read on the forward strand.
CTTCTATCTTATATCCAGTGTTCCTCTTTGCGATAACATGTGCTCAACTCTTTACATTGAAAGTTACTTGCTCCCTTGTGCATGTGTGGTTTTGTACCTTGTATGTGTATGTATATGTTGTGCTTCCCTCGTACTTATATTGAGTCATCAAGTATATTTGTGTATGTTGGTTGGCACATCATGTATTTGTATTCTTGGTTTGGAGCCTTTGTTGAATTCATTTGGTATCTTTTTGGGCTCTTGCGATAGATTAATGGACTATCCCATTTTGGGAGAGTGTTATGCTTGGGCACTCCATAATCCTAAAATGCGTGTACATGAGGAATACCACTTAATATGTATATTACAATTTTATCTAGTCTCTATGTGGTTTGTCTTTCTCTTGAGAAATTTAAGTTCCATAATGTCCATTAATCATCTCTATTTGGATGTCTTTACCTCTTGTTGAGTTTTCTTGATTTATCACATTATGGGGGAGTCATATTCTTTGTGCATATTACAAACCTAAAAAATGTGGACATTTGAGGTAGTGTCACTTATAATTGATATTGATATTTATCTAGCTCCTAAGTGGCACATTTAGTTCAAACAAGTTCCAATTATTTTGGATTTCTTTTATTGCTTATCTTTTGGATCTTGTTTGTGAGAGTTTTTCTTGATATGCGTTTCCTCATATTTGGACCTTCATATCCTCCATGAAAACCATTTGCTTCAAGTTACTTTCATCTTTAATGATTATGTGACTATTTGGAGCTATCAAGAAATCTCTATCTAAGCATAATGCTTATTTTTTATATTTTGTCATATGCTTATTATTGTGAATATGATCATGATATTCCTGCAAACTACCTTGTGTGGTGTTGGTGAGCATCGAGCCACCACACCTCAAGGTGAGCCATTTGTGACGTTTGAAATACATTGCGCCCCCGCACCTCTCCAACGGAGACGTAGCTTCTTTGAAAGTAAACTTCAGGAAACAAATCATCGTCTCCGTGTCCATCGTTTATCTATCAACCGAGCCCTTTACTCATGCAATTTATATTGTGATAGCCATCATGCTTGAAATATATTATCTTGCTATCATCTTGTTGCTTGTCTTGCTTAACATAGATTGTTGGTGCACTTAGTGAACCTAGTGAATATAGGTTTGGCTTGATAAATTAAACGTTAAGTTTTATTCTGCATTTATTAGAGCCTAACCGTAATAATTTTAAAACGTCTATTCACCTCCCTCTAGGCGACGTTCATTTCCCTTTCAACAGTATTGTGGTGCATATGGACTAGCAGAAATAAATTTGTCCATGGTGAGAAACTATATAAGCATTTGGGATCTATGCAGCTTATTGAGGAACAACTCGCTTTACTGGAACTGCCACCGATTTAGGTTGCAGCCAAGAAATCGGTATGCAGATGGTCCAGACCACCTACTGTCTGGTGTTCAGTCAACACAGATGGGTCAATGAGCTGCAGTGCTCGTGAAGCTGGGTCAATGAGTTGCAGTGCTCGTGAAGCTAGGTCAGGCTACGTGATACGTGATGACCAGGGCTTATTCAGGTAAGCGGGCTGTCGACGCCATTCTTTTGTCGAGGACCCTTTCACGAGTGAACTTCTTGCATGCAGAGAAGGCTTAGAAGCGACAGCTAGGCTGGGTATTCTGAAGATAATCGTACAAACTAATTGCAGTAATATTGTTGATCTTTGGTTGGACGAGAAACAAGTGAGGATGGAAGGAGCTCATATGGTTAGGAAGATGAAGGCGCTACATGCAAACTTCTAGGAGATCAAATGTGCGATAGCAGTACCAAACTAAATACAATGAGTAGTGGGGTCCTGAGCGCCTTGGCTAAACCCGGGAAATCTTAATTTCATAATGCCTTTCAAATCCTCCTAGCCACTATCCTACTGCAATAATTCTCGCTAAGAAGAATGCCCATAACATAAGAGTTCCCAGCGCTATTTCAAAACCGTACGTGAAACCTTAGCTTCATACAGCTTCTCTATGATCAGAAAAAAGAGAGAACTATTTCGTTTTTTTCCAGCATAGGTTGCATTTTCAAACAAAAGAAAAGAGCAAGTTCCCACAGCGAAGAGCAGCTTCCGAGAAATATTTCTCTTCTTTTACCCCTTTACGCCCTTCGGGGCGGCTAACAACGAGCTAATACACAGGAACGACACGGCTCCTACACTGCTTAACTCCAATAATAGAACTGGTCCCAGATCCCTTGCATTTGATAATGAAACAATCAGAATTTGTTGAATTGAAATATGTTCAATCTCATTTCTTTTACGTGGTTTTGGCAACTATCAATTATCTCTTTCCTCGGCTTCCTACACGGATATAGCCGTAATCGGTATCTAGTAGGCAACCTGGGAACTACATTAGCTTAGGGGATCGTGTCTTTTTGATTCGTCTAAAATCGATTTTACAGTATAGGCGCTTATGACCTCCTCCTCTATGCCTTGCGGTAATGATTTTTTTGGAATTACGACCATTACCACAACGGTGCCGTCCATGGATCAAATTATTTCGTGGATTGGATTTCACTGAATTATTGGACTATTGGAGATGGGTTCACTTCACTAGTTTGTATAACTATTGTTTTTTCACTAATGACTACTATCCCAGATACGTCATAGTATGGAATTCTTTGGACTACAAGATCAACCCAAATAGTAGAACATGATCTCATAAATAATGTTCAATAAATTGGGATTCATTTAGCAAATAATATGGCATATGGATGTGCCAAAGAAGCTCTAAGCGGTTTAGATGTTCACTTTGATATAACACCTGGATTCTTGGCTGATATTATTCAGTCCGACTGTAGCCTTCCCGTCTAACAAAGCAGTGGATTACGATTTTTTTTTTCTTCCCCTCTCTTTTGGTAGCCCTACGCGGCCCACCCGACGTACCAGTATCTCCTCCCTCTGTCCCGGCGGCCCGACAGCTTCGCCTCGCCTCGCCTCGCCTCGCCATGGTGGCTGCCCCAAGCTTTTCCCATACCCATCCAGGTCCCTAGCAAAAAAGCTTCCGCATGCGGCATCTCCTCCTCCCGGCACATCGCCAAGCATCTCCCCCCACTGTCCTAGCCCCGAGCCACAGCGCAAGCTCCGGTCCCCAGATCCCTGCTCTGCCCATGGCGGCGCGGACGCAGGCGTGGCAGTTCGCGGCCGCTCTGGTCTTCTTCCACGGCTCCGAGTACGTCCTCGCCGCCGCCTTCCACGGCCACCGCAACGTCACCGCCACATGTGAGTCTGCCGCCTCTTCGTTCCCCTCTTGCAATTCTGGTTGTGAAAATTGTCTACCCTGTAATCTACACATACTCGAGAAGGTGTCGTGTTACCCTTTTTTCTGAACAAAAGCAGGGGTTGTGTTACCGAAGCACATGTCTTTTGTATGTGTAGATTACAGGGTACTGTAATAGTTTACACGGAGCACATATATGGGTTCATAAGAATGCCAAAACGTGTCGCTCCATCTGATCCGATTGGATTGCTGTTGTTTGGTTTGATCTCGTTCAGATAGTTGAGTGGCATTTTCTTTATTTGCATAATGCTTGACGTCCTGGCATCGGCAGTTTCTCAATTTAGCATTGAACTGGAAACTACCCACAGTACACCTGTGCTGAGTGCTGACCGCTCTGTTGTGATTGTGAGATTCTGTTTAGTCTAACACTTCAACCGAAAACAATCTACCAAGTGATACATGGTGATGAATTTAGGGGAGAAGAACAGAACAAGTATCAATGGGCCGACATAAAGATTTAGGTGAAGCTCGAACACCAGAAAGTTTCGATTTGAGTGCCTATACGGAGTAGTCTTTTACAAACGAAACCTGAAGTTGATTAATTAATTGCTTCATAAGCCATTATGAATGCCTTTAATTGTATATAATCTGAATCAGGGAATAAAATAGTAATTCAAACTTTGTTTGCGCAACTTGCAGTCTGTTGGCTCAGTTGACCTTGAAGCTATTCGTAGCTCACCACTAAGAGAAAAAACAGGGATGTGGTTTCTCACTTTTTTTTTCTGAAACTTTGTACTGCTCTTCTTATTAGTACTAGACTATTCCCCGCACATTGCTGCAGCACATTTGTTTAATATTTTTAGAATGTATGCACAATAAAATGAGTAGAAAATCACTGAACTAATTGCATGATTCCCACACATGCTTTTCGAAATAATTTATGTTACTAAATGGTAGATAGAAAATGAATATCATATTTTAATGAGAGAAATAGATAAACAATGACTCACATGTCCGAATAAATCTCCATAAATGTAAGTATTTAAAAGCCTTGACACAGTATTGTCATAGAGCACATGGAGGTGGACTCACAAAATACACTGACCATATTATTGGTGTGATATTTTACTTGCCAAATGTGCACAAAATGTTCAAATTGATTGGTATGCTGTCCCTTGAAAATGAAGCTGCATACATACAACAGAGAAATGAAAACCAAAAACCAACTGAAAGGTGTTGACAGCAAATTGGAGGTTGTTAATGTGAAGAACAGTTTCTGAAATATATAGCAGTTAATTCATTCTGTCATCTGTAAAAATCCAGCGTTCGTACAAAGCTCCATATTGCTAGTGGAATATACAGATGACGGGATAGTAAATGAATGCATCTCGAGCACATATTTCAAACGAATTAATAGTATAATGCTACCTCCTTGGTGTTCTGTTTCTTGCCGTAAAAAACAATTGCAGGAGAGATATAGACTTGGTAGAAGCATTCGCTGATATAGAAAAAGAACCTTTGCTCTGTAGAGACACCTGCAAATATATGTCGGATAAAGATGAACTGAAAATCAACTTCAGTGGATATAATGAAGTAAACAATCTGTACCAGTAGTATTCTGTGAAAGCATATATCGGCAAATTTTATCCATGTGTTGTGAAACAGTAATTTGTTTTGCTCAATCAAAAGCAGACAAAGCAGAGATGTACTTGCCTCACTTGTCCATACTTTCCAAGAATTTTGAAAGAGTTCAGTTGCATCCTGGATCGGTCCATACAGTACAAAAAATCAAGGGGGAGTGGAAAACTGAGAATCCAGAGAGAACTTCTTTTAAGAAAATATTCAGAGAGGAGCCGATATGGCATCGTTCTTGCTACTTGTGGCCGAGCCGTTGATGGCGGAGCCTCTACCTGAGCTTGTCCAGATCGGGCATGGTGAACGCTGGATGGGAAGGGAAATCAACCAAAAGCTTGTTCTTCTCTTAACTCCAAATGTTAGCTAAAAGCTCAAAACACGTGGTGACCAAACCTGCTCAACGGTGGGGAGTGGTGGTGGGTCTGGATGAATGAGTAGCCTGGGTCTGAATGGGAAGAAGAGTAGGATGACGCTGTTGAATTTATAAGGTTAAAACACGGAGGAGGCGAGTTACTTATTGGTTGCTGCCTTGTATGTAGTGCATCCATTAATATCTTGACTGGAATCATGGAGGAGATGAAGAGACTTTCTTGGAGATGAAAGAGTTGTTGTTAATTCCGTTTTGAAAAGCCATTCAAAGCACATAATAGAAGCAACTTCTCGTATACCTCCATTTTCCAATACAGCCGTTTTAGGCAAATCCGGGAGAGAAAAGAGTGAGGGAATGCGCCGGTGGCTGTTCGGTGGCTACAAAAGGCAACGGAAAAGAAAAATGGTAATAGGCCGGTTCCTTCATGAGACCAGCAATAAAAGAGACTGTAGTTATGGGCTGCACGTTGGCTCCAGAAATGGGCTCCATGCTCTGCTTGGAACGTTAAACATTGAAACCGACAGAAAAGGGATTTCTCAAAGAAAAGAAAAGAAAAGAAAAGGAAAAAAACAGGATGAATATTGCTGATGTGGCACATTGCTGAGGTGGATAGGCTGCATGTTGAGAGAACTAGTTAGTGGAGATGAACTATTTAGTTATATATAGGATGAGTATTCAGTATCAGGATTTCAAAAGGTGTACTGTTTTTTCTGGAAACAAATGTACAATGCACCATATAACATATAACATAAAATAAAAGTATATTTTGATTGGATACTAACGCAGTTGGAAGGTTCTTGACTACAGCTTATCAACTAGACACGTAAGAGGTCAAACAGAATACGAAAGAGCAATTGCAGGCATATATTGGAGACTGCTACTTTATTTCCTTGTATCCTTTCTTAACCACTTAGTTCTAATTTGCATTACCGTAGCTTACTGTGTGGCTGTATTATGAGCTAATTAAGGTGCTTTTGATGCAGCACTTCTTATCAGCAAGCAGTATGTTTTGGCAATGAGTTTTGCAATGCTAGAACATCTGACCGAAGGCTATCTCTTCCCAGAACTAAAAGGGTATCAGTTTGTCAGTAATATTGGCCTTCTAATGGTGCTTGTTGGTGAAATTATTCGTAAAATTGCTGTTGTGACAGCTGGACGTGCATTTACACATGTCATAAGGATTCATTATGAAGACCAGCATCAGTTGATAACTCATGGTGTTTATAGGTATTTTCATGTACTGGTGCATTTCAGTTTAACGTTCATAGTTCTTCAGTACTGTTGTTGCTTTTCTTTGCTTGAGTTCCAACTTCCAACTTGAGCATTGATATTTTTTGCAGTATATAAACATGTTGATGCAAGACCATTTAATAGTTACTGTTGCTAAACTTTGTGCTTTATTTGTCAGATTTATGCGGCATCCTGGGTATCTAGGCTTTCTTCTATGGGCAGTAGGAACCCAGCTTATGCTCTGCAATCCAGTATCTACCGTTGCATTTGCATTAGTGTTGTGGCGATTCTTTTCAAAGCGGATACCGTATCCTTCTGAAACAAATTCGTTATATCCTACTGCTGCAGTGCTTTCATTAAATTATGCATGTAGGCTCCTTATGGATGTACCCTTTGATACCCCTTGGGATATAAATATTTTGTACGTTTTTTCTTGTGATTCCTTCACTCAGAAGCAGGTATGAAGAATTTTTCTTGAGGCAGTTCTTTGGTGATCAATATGAAGAATATGCACAGAACGTGCACTCGGGGTTACCATTTATAAAATGAAAGTTCCAAACTTGCAAAGTATGTGATTGAATCTTTCCCTTCAGTTGTTTCATTTCATCCCTGTTTTGGATTAGTAGGCTGAACAAGCTGCTTTGTCACATTTCTTTATAAATCCGCAACCATGAGGTTTTGTCACTCTTCACTGTTAAATACCTGATCTATAAGTAAGATAGTTGTTTGTTTTAACTATAATTTTGTATCTATTATGTTATAACCTGTAGTAGTTTGAATGTTTGATCTAATATACCCAGAATCTACTGCTTGTATTATTGAAATCTGCCATGGAGCAACTCTAACGAAGACCGTAAACTCGCGAACTGTAAAACGCGGATACAGGCTAGGGATACATTTCGAACGGTAAAAAAGGTGTTTGCATCAGCATTTCAAACAACGGTGATGAATACTAGGACAATCAAACGATGCAATCCATCATAGTTTTTACATCAAACGACGCACTGTTCAACCATACGATCCAAAATACACATCCGTCATGATGAATGCAAGAGATCATCAAGCCCTATCGTCGCCGGCCAGCCCATCATCGTGCACACGACCATCACCATCACCACCACCACTCATAGGAGACTCACCTAGGCGTGCTTGCTTCCTCCACTCCAAGATGTTGGCAAGCATCAATTGATGCAACTCCAATTGTGCTCCACCCATCTTCGTGGTGTCCATCATCATGATCTCCTTCTCCTCGGCCATGAGCTCCTTCATTGCCTTGGCCTCCTTTATCTTGAGCCTCCTCTCCTCTAGCTCAGTCTTGTACTTGGAATCACTTTCAATTGCTTCCCACCTTGAATGCTTCATTGCCATCTTGTCATACCTGGCGGTCGCATCGGCGACGGGAGGAGGCTGGGCGGTCACAGGAGGGAGGCCTGCGCGGTGCACGACCTGCTTGGTCAGGGAGGTCTTCTTCGCACGCTCGTGCTTCTTGGACGCACCATCGGCCAACGACGCACCGGTGACCCCCAGCCTCTTCCTCTTCAAAGCTTTGTCGGCTCCGGGGTGGCTGGGTACGGCTCTGGCGGGTCCCTCCCGCGCGAATGGCTCTAGCAATACAGGGCTCACTCGGTTCGACCTCGCGCACGGCACATGTAGGGTTTGGGCGAGCAGTTTCTCCGTGGACGGTAAACCTGTTTACGGTTTCGTCACCTTTTACGGGTATCGCTAGAGCGTCAGTTTTTTGCGGAAATGGAAAATCAGCGGTTATTTAATAGTTCCAGGGTGTTTACGGTCTTGGTTAGAGTTGCTCTTACCACCTGTTTGTATGCAATAACCCCTCACAGTTACATTTTTACACTTAAAGCACATTTTTCTCGCCAGTTTTAAGAATGTATTCCGAGTCAATGGACAAACTGCATTGTGGCATGGGGTATCACATCTTAGTTCCACATGAGTTTTTCAACATTCGTTTTTTGTAGCCATGTTTGTTGCTTGTTCCTTATGGATACTTTGTGGATAAAAAGATGTTCAAATTGCGACACATTTGTTCAAGACGGGCAACTTTTTTTTGAGATATTATTATATTCAAAAGACTGTACAGATCATTATGTCATACGTATCCGGGAATCGCAAATCTGTAAGTAAATGCAAGGATTACTAACGTTGCAGACTGGCACAAAGTAGGAGATATCTGCTGATTACATTTAAATGCATGAGTTGTTTAAATTGCCAGTCTGTGAGATCATCGGCATCTCTTGAACCAACCAGTAGTAAAAGGGTGTAGGCGTGTGGCATTATCACGAACGCATTAAACATGTATTGCAACATGTCCGTTTTAGGGTCAGAAGCGAATAACATTTTTGTTCCTTTGTACTCCCCTCCGTTTTAAAATATAAGATGTTTTAGCTTATGTGAAAAGAATAAGCTAAAACATCTTATATTACGAAACCGAGGGAGTAATGCTAACGTCTATCTCCTTTTTTGTTACAGGTATGATGTCCTTACCACTGATGTAGCAAAGTAAAGCAATTTACGACGTGGATTCAAGATATACCAAACGGGAGACCCGTGTCATGGATTTTACACAATACAAGAACAACCTGATTTTATATCGATCAGACCAGTTATTCCCCGGCTCATCAATCTGGAGAATGTGAAGAACTGTTGCACTAGTCATTTGATGTAAATGTTCGCTTAGAGCTAGTTTTGTGGAAGCTCTGCTATTCATTGGATTCGAACCGAACGGTTGACACTTGACAGTATCACAGGACTATTTGCTGTAGGATCGTTTTGTCAAAAGCTTTTTCCAAGTAGGATGGCCCAGGGGCAGGCAGTCTTCGTGGAGAAGAAGTTGGGCCGATTGATTGGCTGTCCAGCCTCTACGTGGTCCGCACAGACCTTAAAGCACTTGGGAGCAGGCCCGGTAGGAACTGCCGATTCCACCGTATCTGTGGAGTTAGGCACGTTCTCACCCCTCGTGTGCTCGTTGGATGCAACTATCAACATGATGAATTTTATCTCTCCTCAGTTAAACTTCTTCCCCAACCCCTTGTAATTAGCACATGGTGTTTCGAATTAAAATAATCTCTACAGGGCAAAAAAAAAGCCGCACGACCAACCAAACAAAATGAACAACGCGATCCAACGGCTGTTTCTGCCTGGACATACCCCCGGAGCCTGCCGAATCTGGGAAGCATTTTTAGTAGTACTGCTGCCGTTTTTTCTCAGCTAAATTGATCTCCTCAACCCAATTTCTAATGCTCCTCGACATAGAGAAGAAGAGAAAGTCCTCACCATGGTATCTGGAAAGCATTTTTTGGTAGCACATGATGCAGTTTTCCTCACTTTTGTGCACAGCTGAGCATGCGATTCTTTCTCCATCCCGATTTCTGAACTGTGGAATAAACAGCAATCTAGCTCTGGGATTTGAACAATCCGGATAAAATAATGCCTATTCTGCCAATAGAAACTCCCTGAAGCTACCGGTGCCGGACAGTCTGGCTTGGAGGATGCCTTGTTCAGTTATTCTGCCAATGGAAACACCCTCAAATTACCTGGCGGACGGGCGGAGATCGCATTCTATTCGCTGCAGCGACAGCGACACTATCATTTTGTTGGTGTGGGAAACTCTTGCTACTTATGCCATCAGCATAAACCAAGTCAACATCAGGTGTGCGTAGCTAGGAGGGCCTTGGTCGGTCCAAAAGCACCCGTCCCATCTTATCGTTCCGATCTAGTGGATGCCCCGACTACTTTTGACTTTTCAACTTTCAACTATCTACCAAAGCCATTCCATTTTCCTTTCCCCTTACCCAAAGTCCATCTCCGTATGTTTGAGCGCCCTCCGGCCGGTTAGGCATGGCTCCGGAGGCCTGGGTGCTTCGCCGCTGCGGCTGACCGTGGCTCCTCGATGACCCAAAATCCGTCATGAACATGCATGAAATAAGGTCTTGTTGGCACAACTGCAATGCGTGACTTAAACCAAGCCAATTTCAGTCTGTCTGCTGCACTCTAGCACTGATTCCTCCTATGTAGGCCATAGCTAGGCCACCCGACGACTGCAGTGCTTGATGTCTCAAGTGACTTGGCGTAACATCCATTGTCCATCTCGAATCTAACGCTACCAGATTGTCTCAGATTTCAAACTAAAAACCGAAAACTATTCGTAAAATTTTGAAAAATTCCAATAAAGTGTAAATGTTCGCTAGAGCTAGTTTTGTGGAAGCTCGCTATTCATTGATTCGAATCAACGGTTGACACTTGACAAGATCACGGGACTATTCTTTGTAGGATCGTTTTGTCAAAAGCTTTTTCCAAGTAGGATGGCCTGTAAGGTGCGTCTTCATGGAGAAGAAGTTGGGCGGTTGATTGGCTGTCCAGCCTCTACGTGGTCCGCATGCACCTTAAAGCACTTGGGAGCAGGCCGGTAGGAACTGCCGATTCCACCGTGTCTGTGGAGTTAGGCACGCGTTCTCACCCTCGTGTGCTCGTTGGATGCAACTATCAACATGATGAATTTTATCTCTCCTCAGTTAAACTTCTTCCCCAACCCCTTGTAATTAGCACATGGTGTTTCGAATTAAAATAATCTCTACAGGGCAAAAAAAAAGCCGCACGACCAACCAAACAAAATGAACAACGCGATCCAACGGCTGTTTCTGCCTGGACATACCCCCAGAGCCTGCCGAATCTGGGAAGCATTTTTAGTAATCGCTGCTTTTTCTCAGCTAAATTGATCTCCTCAACCCAATTTCTAATGCTCCTCGACATAGAGAAGAAGAGAAAGTCCTCACCATGGTATCTGGAAAGCATTTTTTGATAACACATGATGCAGTTTTCCTCACTTTTGTGCACAGCTGAGCATGCGATTCTTTCTCCATCCCGATTTCTGAACTGTGGAATAAACAACAATCTAGCTCTGGGATTTGAACAATCCGGATAAAATAATGCCTATTCTGCCAATAGAAACTCCCTGAAGCTACCGGTGCCGGACAGTCTGGCTTGGAGGATGCCTTGTTCAGTTATTCTGCCAATGGAAACACCCTCAAATTACACGCTAACGAGCAGGCGGAGATCGCATTCTATTCGCTGCAGCGACAGCGACACTATCATTTTGTTGGTGTGGGAAACTCTTGCTACTTATGCCATCAGCATAAACCAAGTCAACATCAGGTGTGCGTAGCTAGGAGGGCCTTGGTCGGTCCAAAAGCACCCGTCCCATCTTATCGTTCCGATCTAGTGGATGCCCTGACTACTTTTGACTTTTCAACTTTCAACTATCTACCAAAGCCATTCCATTTTCCTTTCCCCTTACCCAAAGTCCATCTCCTCAGATGTTTGAGCGCCCTCCGGCGGTTAGGCATGGCTCGAGGTCTGGGTGCTCATGGTCAAAGACCGTGGCTCCTCGATGACCCAAAATCCGCCATGAACATGCACGAAATAAGGTCTTGTTGGCACAACTGCAATGGGTGACTTAAACCAAGCCAATTTCAGCCTGTCTGCTGCACTCTAGCACTGTTTCCTCCTGTGTAGCGCTGCAGCTAGGCCACCCGGCACGACCGTGCTTCAGTGTCTCGGCCGTGACTTGGCGTAACATCCATTGTCCATCTCGAATCTAACGCTACCAGATTGTCTCAGATTTCAAACTAAAAACCGAAAACTATTCAGAAAATTTTGAAAAAATTCCAATAAAGTGTAAATGTTCGCTTAGAGCTAGTTTTGTGGAAGCTCTGCTATTCATTGGATTCGAACCGAACGGTTGACACTTGACAGTATCACAGGACTATTTGCTGTAGGATCGTTTTGTCAAAAGCTTTTTCCAAGTAGGATGGCCCAGGGGCAGGCAGTCTTCGTGGAGAAGAAGTTGGGCCGATTGATTGGCTGTCCAGCCTCTACGAGGTCCGCACAGACCTTAAAGCACTTGGGAGCAGGCCCGGTAGGAACTGCCGATTCAACCGTATCTGTGGAGTTAGGCACGTTCTCACCCCTCGTGTGCTCGTTGGATGCAACTATCAACATGATGAATTTTATCTCTCCTCAGTTAAACTTCTTCCCCAACCCTTTGTAATTAGCACATGGTGTTTCGAATTAAAATAATCTCTACAGGACAAAAAAAATCCGCACGACCAACCAAACAAAATGAACAACGCGATCTAACGGCTGTTTCTGCCTGGACATACCCCCGGAGCCTGCCGAATCTGGGAAGCATTTTTAGTAGTACTGCTGCCGTTTTTTCTCAGCTAATTGATCTCCTCAACCCAATTTCTAATGCTCCTCGACATAGAGAAGAAGAGAAAGTCCTCACCATGGTATCTGGAGAGCATTTTTTGGTAGCACATGATGCAGTTTTCCTCACTTTTGTGCACAGTTGAGCATGCGATTCTTTCTCCATCCCAATTTCTGAACTGTGGAATAAACAGCAATCTAGCTCTGGGATTTGAACAATCCGGATAAATCAATGCCTATTCTGCCAATAGAAACTCCCTGAAGCTACCGGTGCCGGACAGTCTGGCTTGGAGGATGCCTTGTTCAGTTATTCTGCCAATGGAAACACCCTCAAATTACCTGGCGGACGGGCGGAGATCGCATTCTATTCGCTGCAGCGACAGCGACACTATCATTTTGTTGGTGTGGGAAACTCTTGCTACTTATGCCATCAGCATAAACCAAGTCAACATCAGGTGTGCGTAGCTAGGAGGGCCTTGGTCGGTCCAAAAGCACCCGTCCCATCTTATCGTTCCGATCTAGTGGATGCCCCGACTACTTTTGACTTTTCAACTTTCAACTATCTACCAAAGCCATTCCATTTTCCTTTCCCCTTACCCAAAGTCCATCTCCGTATGTTTGAGCGCCCTCCGGCCGGTTAGGCATGGCTCCGGAGGCCTGGGTGCTTCGCCGGTGCGGCTGACCGTGGCTCCTCGATGACCAAAAATCCGTCATGAACATGCACGAAATAAGGTCTTGTTGGCACAACTGCAATGCGTGACTTAAACCAAGCCAATTTCAGCCTGTCTGCTGCACTCTAGCACTGTTTCCTCCTGTGTAGCGCTGCAGCTAGGCCACCCGGCACGACCGTGCTTCAGTGTCTCGGCCGTGACTTGGCGTAACATCCATTGTCCATCTCGAATCTAACGCTACCAGATTGTCTCAGATTTCAAACTAAAAACCGAAAACTATTCAGAAAATTTTGAAAAAATTCCAATAAAGTGTAAATGTTCGCTTAGAGCTAGTTTTGTGGAAGCTCTGCTATTCATTGGATTCGAACAGAACGGTTGACACTTGACAGTATCACAGGACTATTTGTCAGAGGATCGTTTGTCAAAAGCTTTTTCCAAGTAGGATGGCCCGGCGGTCTTCGTGGAGAAGAAGTTGGGCCGATTGATTGGCTGTCCAGCCTCTACGTGGTCCGCACAGACCTTAAAGCACTTGGGAGCAGGCCCGGTAGGAACTGCCGATTCCACCGTACCTGTGGAGTTAGGCACGTTCTCACCCCTCGTGTGCTCGTTGGATGCAACTATCAACATGATGAATTTTATCTCTCCTCAGTTAAACTTCTTCCCCAACCCCTTGTAATTAGCACATGGTGTTTCGAATTAAAATAATCTCTATAGGACAAAAAAAAGCCGCACGACCAGCCAAACAAAATGAACAACGCGATCCAACTACAGCTTCGCTGGACATACCCCGAGAACTGCCGAATCTGGGAAGCATTTTTAGTAGTACTGCTGCCGTTTTTTCTCAGCTAATTGATCTCCTCAACCCAATTTCTAATGCTCCTCGACATAGAGAAGAAGAGAAAGTCCTCACCATGGTATCCGGAGAGCATTTTTTGGTAGCACATGATGCAGTTTTCCTCACTTTTGTGCACAACTGAGCATGCGATTCTTTCTCCATCCCGATTTCTGAACTGTGGAATAAACAGCAATCTAGCTCTGGGATTTGAACAATCCGGATAAAATAATGCCTATTCTGCCAATAGAAACTCCCACGAAGCTACCGGTGCGGACACGATGCTTGGAGGATGCCTTGTTGATTATTCTGCCAATGGAAACACCCTCAAATTACCTGGCGGACGGGCGGAGATCGCATTCTATTCGCTGCAGCGACAGCGACACTATCATTTTGTTGGTGTGGGAAACTCTTGCTACTTATGCCATCAGCATAAACCAAGTCAACATCAGGTGTGCGTAGCTAGGAGGGCCTTGGTCGGTCCAAAAGCACCCGTCCCATCTTATCGTTCCGATCTAGTGGATGCCCCGACTACTTTTGACTTTTCAACTTTCAACTATCTACCAAAGCCATTCCATTTTCCTTTCCCCTTACCCAAAGTCCATCTCCGTATGTTTGAGCGCCCTCCGGCCGGTTAGGCATGGCTCCGGAGGCCTGGGTGCTTCGCCGGTGCGGCTGACCGTGGCTCCTCGATGACCAAAAATCCGTCATGAACATGCACGAAATAAGGTCTTGTTGGCACAACTGCAATGCGTGACTTAAACCAAGCCAATTTCAGCCTGTCTGCTGCACTCTAGCACTGTTTCCTCCGTAGAAGGCCCAGCCTAGGCCACCCGCACGACCTGCTTCGATGTCTACCGTGACTTGGCGTAACATCCATTGTCCATCTCGAATCTAACGCTACCAGATTGTCTCAGATTTCAAACTAAAAACCGAAAACTATTCAGAAAATTTTGAAAAAATTCCAATAAAGTGTAAATGTTCGCTTAGAGCTAGTTTTGTGGAAGCTCTGCTATTCATTGGATTCGAACAGAACGGTTGACACTTGACAGTATCACAGGACTATTTGCTGTAGGATCGTTTTGTCAAAAGCTTTTTCCAAGTAGGATGGCCCAGGGGCAGGCAGTCTTCGTGGAGAAGAAGTTGGGCCGATTGATTGGCTGTCCAGCCTCTACGTGGTCCGCACAGACCTTAAAGCACTTGGGAGCAGGCCCGGTAGGAACTGCCGATTCCACCGTACCTGTGGAGTTAGGCACGTTCTCACCCCTCGTGTGCTCGTTGGATGCAACTATCAACATGATGAATTTTATCTCTCCTCAGTTAAACTTCTTCCCCAACCCCTTGTAATTAGCACATGGTGTTTCGAATTAAAATAATCTCTACAGGGCAAAAAAAAAGCCGCACGACCAACCAAACAAAATGAACAACGTGATCCAACCATTGTTTTACACTGGACATACCCGAGCTGCCGAATCTGGGAGCATTTTTAGTAGTACTGCTGCCGTTTTTCTCAGCTAATTGATCTCCTCAACCCAATTTCTAATGCTCCTCGACATAGAGAAGAAGAGAAAGTCCTCACCATGGTATCTCGAGAGCATTTTTTGGTAGCACATGATGCAGTTTTCCTCACTTTTGTGCACAGCTGAGCATGCGATTCTTTCTCCATCCCGATTTCTGAACTGTGGAATAAACAGCAATCTAGCTCTGGGATTTGAACAATCCGGATAAAATAATGCCTATTCTGCCAATAGAAACTCCCTGAAGCTACCGGTGCCGGACAGTCTGGCTTGGAGGATGCCTTGTTCAGTTATTCTGCCAATGGAAACACCCTCAAATTACTCGCGACGACGGAGATCGAGATCTATTCTATTGCGGCAATGACGACACTATCATTTTGTTGGTGTGGGAAACTCTTGCTACTTATGCCATCAGCATAAACCAAGTCAACATCAGGTGTGCGTAGCTAGGAGGGCCTTGGTCGGTCCAAAAGCACCCGTCCCATCTTATCGTTCCGATCTAGTGGATGCCCCGACTACTTTTGACTTTTCAACTTTCAACTATCTACCAAAGCCATTCCATTTTCCTTTCCCCTTACCCAAAGTCCATCTCCGTATGTTTGAGCGCCCTCCGGCCGGTTAGGCATGGCTCCGGAGGCCTGGGTGCTTCGCCGGTGCGGCTGACCGTGGCTCCTCGATGACCCAAAATCCGTCATGAACATGCACGAAATAAGGTCTTGTTGGCACAACTGCAATGCGTGACTTAAACCAAGCCAATTTCAGTCTGTCTCCTGCACTCTAGCACTGTTTCCTCCTGTGTAGCGCTGCAGCTAGGCCACCCGGCACGACCGTGCTTCAGTGTCTCGGCCGTGACTTGGCGTAACATCCATTGTCCATCTCGAATCTAACGCTACCAGATTGTCTCAGATTTCAAACTAAAAACCGAAAACTATTCAGAAAATTTTGAAAAAATTCCAATAAAGTGTAAATGTTCGCTTAGAGCTAGTTTTGTGGAAGCTCTGCTATTCATTGGATTCGAACCGAACGGTTGACACTTGACAGATTACAGACTATTTGTCAGAGGATCGCTTTGTCAAAAGCTTTTTCCAAGTAGGATGGCCCAAGGGCAGCGGTCTTCGTGGAGAAGAAGTTGGGCGATTGATTGGCTGTCCAGCCTCTACGTGGTCCGCATGCACCTTAAAGCACTTGGGAGCAGTTCGGTAGGAACTGCCGATTCCACCGTGATCTGTGGAGTTAGGCACGCGTTCTCACCCTCGTGTGCTCGTTGGATGCAACTATCAACATGATGAATTTTATCTCTCCTCAGTTAAACTTCTTTCCCAACCCCTTGTAATTAGCACATGGTGTTTCGAATTAAAATAATCTCTACAGGGCAAAAAAAAACCGCATGACCAACCAAACAAAATGAACAACACGATCCAACGGCTGTTTCTGCCTGGACATACCCCCGGAGCCTGCCAAATCTGGGAAGCATTTTTAGTAGTACTGCTGCAGTGTTTTCTCAGCTAAATTGATCTCCTCAACCCAATTTCTAATGCTCCTCGACATAGAGAAGAAGAGAAAGTCCTCACGATGGTATCTGGAAAGCATTTTTTGGTAGCACATGATGCAGTTTTCCTCACTTTTGTGCACAGCTGAGCATGCGATTCTTTCTCCATCCCGATTTCTAAACTGTGGAATAAACAGCAATCTAGCTCTGGGATTTGAACAATCCAGATAAAATAATGCCTATTCTGCCAATAGAAACTCCCTGAAGCTACCGGTGCTTGAGACGATGCTTGAGGATGCCTTGTTCAGTTATTCTGCCAATGGAAACACCCTCAAATTACCTGGCGGACGGGCGGAGATCGCATTCTATTCGCTGCAGCGACAGCGACACTATCATTTTGTTGGTGTGGGAAACTCTTGCTACTTATGCCATCAACATAAACCAAGTTAACATCAGGTGTGCGTAGCTAGGAGGGCCTTGGTCGGTCCAAAAGCACCCGTCCCATCTTCTCGTTCCGATCTAATGGATGCCCCGACTACTTTTGACTTTTCAACTTTCAACTATCTACCAAAGCCATTCCATTTTCCTTTCCCCTTACCCAAAGTCCATCTCCGTATGTTTGAGCGCCCTCCGGCCGGTTAGGCATGGCTCCGGAGGCCTGGGTGCTTCGCCGGTGCGGCTGACCGTGGCTCCTCGATGACCCAAAATCCGTCATGAACATGCATGAAATAAGGTCTTGTTGGCACAACTGCAATGCGTGACTTAAACCAAGCCAATTTCAGCACTCTGCTTGTTTCCTCAGTAGCTGCTTCTCGTAGCTAGGCCACGCACTGCAGTGCTTGATGTCTCGGCCATGACTTGGCGTAACATCCATTGTCCATCTCGAATCTAACGCTACCAGATTGTCTCAGATTTCAAACTAAAAACCGAAAACTATTCAGAAATTTTTGAAAAAATTCCAATAAAGTGTAAATGCCTTTATGAGAGTAAGCTGACCACTGAGTGACGAGGGGTAAACTCGGCAATGCTCGTTATGAGATTGGGTTTTCGAAAAAGAAGAGTGCTGGTGATTTCGTTCGTTTATCAGACAAACAAGATAGGCGAGAATTACTGTAGTTTAGGCCCTCGTAGAGTAAATTCTACTCCCGCTTGTCCGACCTTTATTGATGGAGAGTAAAAAGTCACCGAGTCGCCAAATGTAATCTAGCTTACAGCGGATTGTGGAGGAATCGAAAATAAAGGTTCCCTCCCCGTCGGATCCTCCCAGCCTTTATGTAAGAGGTTGGGTCTCAGAGTCCAATACAGGTCGATTACAAATTGAAAATACAACTCTATAACTACGTCAATTTAGGCTTCTGCCTTGATCAGTACGTCTGGTTCCTGGGCTTCGGATGCTTCAAAGACTCTTTATTTCTCTGTGGGTCTTATGTGTCTTAACTTAGGTGCGTACCAATAATGGGAACCCGATAAGTCATACCCATGTCAGTAGCTCACGTGGTTGCACTCGAATCATAGATCCGGGTTGAGTCTCCAAGACATTTCTAGCATGTAACATACCCAAAGTTTTTTCGAGTAAGCGAAATGTAAGTTCACTAAGTATCATGTGGATTTTAGAATAACGAGTCTGGTGCATCCGACGAATCGGGAACCAGTTAATTGCTCTTGGACAAAAATATCGTGAACCTTCTCAAGCTCAAGTCCCCGGACTCAAACCTAGTATATATGGCATAACTCAGTTCGGGCCCGGGGAGGTCTTATCGAATACTGAATTCCAGTTTTATGTTTCGGTTACCCAACGCGTCCTTCGAGATATAGAAAATTACTAGCAGAGCGCATTCGTGTGCGATTACTAGGCCCAGAGAACGTATCCCGGGGTCTTACCTTCATATCATAGACACGATATTCAGATATGTTATCGCAACGGATGCGGTCTGAGAACTCGAAGTTTTTATTGACTGCCTTGTTTGGTTGTTGGAGTTGCTGAAATTGATAATTTGTTGAAGTAATGTTGATGTTTTTATCAGGTGCTCCCGATGAGAGTAATCATGGAAGCTACACTTGAGTGGCTTTCAAAGTTATTCTTTTGTTGACTCTGTTGGAGGATGCTTTCTTTTTCTTTCGGGTGCGAGGCTAGCGCTCCGAAGGGAGTAGCCCCCCCTAGGCTATGTTCAAATGCTTGAATTCGGGTGTAGGCTCAGAGTTGTTCTTCGTGTACTTTCGCATGTATGTCAAATCCGTAGAAGAAAATTATTTTCTACCGGGTGCGTGGCTAGCTCTCCTGGTAGGAGTAGCCCCCGAGGCTATGTTCGGGTACTTCCACCTGGACACAGGCTCAAAGCATCTTATTTATCTGAGGAGGAACTCGAGTCAGATCTTTTAACTCCTTGGTCTGCACAATTTTCACTCTTTTGCAAACATTTCTCTATCGGGTGCCCGACCAGCGCTCTCGATGGGAGTAGCCACCGAGCACCTGAACATAGGATCAAAGCATCTCATTTATCCGAGGAGGTACTCGACTCATGTCTTTCAATTCATTCGAGTGGTCAAGCTATCATGAAAAAAAAATTGTTATCACCCGATGCTTTTTATTTCCCTTGCACATGACATCATTGATAACGATGATGGTGTGCTCAAATTGTGATGGACATGACGTGATGGGATGCATCAGAAATGGGCCCAGGACACAGGTTGACCAATGCATGGGCGGCGCGTCAGCGGTGAGTTTGACTACAAGACACCACGGCGTGCGGAAATCGAGCCATCACACGATTTACCTCCATAATTACCGCAGTAATGGACAATTATTACTGCAAATCCTATTTTATCGTGGGAGACGTGGCAACACGGATGTGCCTCTTGCGAAACGTCGCGCAATCCAACGCGTTATATTTGTTGCTAGACCCTTTATAAACTCCTCCGTAGATTTTTACTGCTCACTATTTCCCTTTGCTGTTTTGGTCCTCTTCTTCTTCCTTGCGCTCCTTCACCATTGCCACCATAGTTCTTTCCACTCAAACTCTCGCGCAACTGCTCCACGTCTTTCTCCATGGGGAGAATCAAGGTCGGAAGTTCCGCCACCGATGCTACGTCGACCAAGACAAAAGTTGGCGGCTGGGCCAGATCTAAAGTCACTGCCCGCGAGCTTCACGTTTCTTGCCAGGTGGGGGTTCTTCCCATCGGAGCTGCGTCCAAACTCCCTAGCAACAAATCCACACCCATGCCTGAGGAGGGATGGTGGGTAATGTTTCTCTCATTTATTCGTTGTGGTATTTCCTTCCTGCCCACGAGTTTCTTCGTGGGATTCTGTTTGTTTATGGCGTGCAACTCCACCAGCTCACGCCTAACTCTATCCTCCATATCG
The DNA here is from genome assembly GCA_023614405.1 of Avena insularis. Classification (NCBI taxonomy): domain Eukaryota; kingdom Viridiplantae; phylum Streptophyta; class Magnoliopsida; order Poales; family Poaceae; genus Avena; species Avena insularis. The sequence continues at coordinate 570,768,506 of CM042686.1, forward strand.
CCTGCTTCATTACTCTTTGTGAGTGTTTCCTCAGGATCCACCTCCACTGGGGCCTGTGGAAACGCTTGTACCGCATCCGGAGAAATGCGACCAAGGACTTCGTCTATAATCTTGGCAATGCCATCGTCTCTCTTCATGGAGATGTTGATTTCTTTAACTTCAAAATTGCTGACTCCGTCTCCGGTTGGCAGAGGAAGTGGTTTTACATTAGAGACGAGAACATTGCGGTCATGTGTGTGGGCTTGCGCTCGTGGATTTGTCTAAGAATGTGGTAAAGGCCAAATCATGGGAGCATCACACAACTCTGGCTGAGGTCGAGGAGACGAACCCGCTGATGGATCGGATCCATGACCTGAAGTATTAGACCGACAAAGAGGTCTCAGGTATCTAGATCATTACCCATTTTCTTTGACTTCGCATCCAACCTCTGCAGGCGAGGCTTTCTCCTATGTGGACATTTTCTTGAAAAAGGACCCGATGAGGATTTCTCCTAATAATTTCTCGACTCCTGAACTCGAGAAAAAGGTCTGATTCCTCTCTACGCTTATAAAGGATGATTTTGTTCCTTCAAATTGCCGAGTGGACCCCTACTGCAAGAAGCATCCTCTCCCAGCCGTGAGACTTTATATTTTTTGCTTTGTTTACTTGAAATTGTCCTCCCTTGTTTCCTTGTTTTATTATATTAGGTTTTTCCCTCTGCAGGATCATGTTCCTCTACACTCACTTCCTCTACTTCCCGAGGGTGGCGATGTACCCGAAGCTGCTCCTATCAGTCAAGGGGACGCAAATACGGGTTTTGTCGCGAAACCCGTAAATGAGGGGGGCACAACTAATGGGTCTTCCCATTCTGCAATGGCAGTCCCTTTTGCAAATTTGCGCGACTTCGTTTTGAAGTTGTAGCTAGGAAGAGGAAGCGGGCTAAAGGTGAGATCGAGGTGATAGAAGATTCCGATGAATCCAGTGCCTCCAAGCCAAAAAAATTCATGCCGATATGTTCGTCTCCTCCTGTCGGGAAAGGACTCTTCCGCTTTGCACAAGCTGTTAGCTTGTAAGTTTCGCATCCGCATTCTTTCTTTTGCATCTGATTTTTTTTGAAACTGAAAGATTCGCTAACCCAATATAGCAATGAGGAGGAAGAGGACCCTTGATGGCTCCAAAAATAGCCACCTTTTCCTGTGTTTAAACATTGTTTTTGGTCAAGCAATTGACAAGAAACTCTCTAGCCTTGCCACTAATGACTAATAGTTGCAAAGATATGCAAATCATTGCTTTGATTTGTATTGTGCAAGAAATCACGCTTTTTAATGAGAAATCAGGAGTCATAATGAAGGTTTTGAGGAAGTCCACACGACCAAGTAATTCTGGAGCAAATGCCAGGTGTCTGCAGCCGTAACAACCAATGGTACGGGCAGGGCCCGCTCGTACCATGTGGCGGCGGCTCCTTCTCATCAAACCCTACAACTTTCATGAAGATGCCTATATATTTTGAGGCCTCAGCCACCACGCAGAAGGCCGCCATTCTCAGATTGCATCACGACACCACCAAAGGAGATCCACACCATAGTTCATCCCTTCCATCTTCCATCCCCTCCATTAGCCATAGCCATTACTTTGTACTTGAGATATCCTTGTGATTTGGCAACCATTGTAAGAATATTTCGTTTCAATCTAGTATTTTGCATAATGTTTTCTATCCTTAATCTTATTATTATGAGTGAGTAGTCCTCATGAGTTGCGGGTTGGGGAGAAACCTCGTAGCAATTATGTGCATCTAATTTATGGGAGTATTGTGTATTGTTTGAGAGAGGGATTTGTATCTTCTGTTTCTTTGTCTCTTGTCTTGATCTTTGAACTTGTAGGTACCCAAGATCCCCAAAATCGATAAAGGCTTGAGGTGAGATACTTGGCTAGCGGCAATCTCATAGGAAACCTAGTGACAAAAAGGGCTATACGGTCTTCGCTTAGCGACCCATTCGAGATCACAGCAACATCACCACTTAAGGCTTTGATCTGTGTTTTACACTTAATAAACATTTGTATCCCGGTGCTTCGTGGTGCACCCGGTTGGATCAAAAGACTATTGCTATGCCTGCTGCTCGTAGGGGCTCTAGTATATTAGGATGTGTTTCCCACAAGAGATTATCTCTATTGAAACATTACACATGACTATGCTTATTATTATCTTTTATCCCATATGATGTGCAGCTGCAGGTGGATCTTCAACCCTAGCCTATCTCCATCCATTGAATCAACCCTTGAGAAAAGTAAACTAGATTGGTCTGGTAAACGAAGGTAAAACAAAAAAACAAAGTCTTGTAGACATGTCCTTTTTAATTCCTTTTAGCATTATTTCCCAAGGTTCGATTAAACCTAGGTCTACTAGGAAAAAAAGACTATTATACTACATCTGTGAATCCGGATCGAAGGTATCAACCCTTTTTCTGGTGCCGTTGCCGGGGAGGTCACTAGAGACCTTGTTTTTAGTTTTATTATTTGTTTGTAGTTTATTTCTTGTTATTAGTTTACTTTCTATTATCCTGGTGAGGTCACTAGAGACCTTGTTTTTAGTTTTATTATTTGTTTGTAGTTTATTTCTTGTTATTAGTTTACTTTCTTGTTATCTATTTGAAAATCCAAAAAAACAGTTAGTTGTTATTTGTTTTCTTTACTTAAAAAATACCAAAAAGATAAGAGCCATGCTCAAAAGAGACTTGGGAAGTATGCTACTCACACTGATGATTTTATTCGTGCACCTATCACTCAGTCCACTGTTGATGCAGAAGCAGATGAAATTAAGCCTAACCTTTTAAGTTTGGCTCAACAAAACCAATTTTGGGGTTGATCTTTTGAGGATTCAGGTTTGCACTTAAATACTTTTATTGAAATTTATGACATGATGCGTATTAAGGATGTAGATCCAAATGCTATTAAATTACGTTTGTTTCCTTTCTCTCTTAGAGGAAAGGCTAAGGACTGGTTGCTAGCTCTACCTAAGGGCACTATTAAATCTTGGGAGGAATGTACTAATCTTTTTGTGACTAACCCCCCCCCCCCCAGCTAAGACTATACAATTGAGATCCAACATTACAAGCTTTAGACAGGAAGATCGCGATCCACTAGCGCTTGCATGGGAAAGGATGAAAGAAGCTGTAATGAACTGTCCTAGTCATGGGATGGAATAATGGCTTATATTGCATTTATTTTATAATGGTCTTAACCCAATGTCCAAGTCTATTCTAGATACTGCAGCAGGAGGAACAATTATGGAAAAGCAAGTGAGTGTTGCAAAGAAATTACTTGATGATATGCAAAATAATCATGCCCAATGGCATGTGGAAATAACCTAAAAAAGAGTGAATTCAGTCACCGAGGTAAACAATGAAGAGCTTACTTATAAGATAGACGAGCTACTCAACATAGTAAAGGGCAAGGAAGATACCCAAGTTAATGCTATCGCTACCGATGTTAATGATGTTAATTTTATAGCTCACACCCCTTATAATCCTGCTTGGAAGAACCAAAATTTTGCTTCTAATGTTCAAAAACATTATTCTAATCCTGCAGGAGCTCCTTACAATAATTATGATAATCATAATGGAAGAAATCATGGCAATCTCTCATTTGAACAAACTGTTAGAACCTTTATGCAAGCTCAAACCGTGCAAAATAATATACTTATTAAAATCATGGAGAACCAAGAGAGTAGTATAGGTAAATTATCTAACCAACCTATTGTAATTAGAAATGATGTGCAGGCTCTACAGGAAAGGACAAAGACCATGGAGGCTCAATTGGGCAAGGTAGCTGAGAGCCCAGCTCTCATACTAGCAAAGTTTGCTGGAAAGCCCGAGCCAAATCTGGTAGAAGACCTCAAGATGATGAGGGAAAAAATGAATGAAGAGAAGCTTGAAGAGCTGGACTATAGCAATGTGCTAACACCTGAATACACCATGGAAGATCTATTAAAGTTGATCATCGTAAAGAATCCCGGTCTAGAACAAGGTAATGATTCTATGTACCGATAATTTATTCAACAAATAGCATCTAAAGTTCGAGATTTAGAAATGGAGTATAAGATACTAGCTGATAAGCTTCCTGCTAAGCTAGATGATATATTTGAGCCCACCATTAAAATTAAAATTAGTGTTAATGAGATAGATGCACTTTGTGATCTTGGTGCAAGCATCTCAACAATTTCCAAAAGTCTATTTGACAAGTTAAACTTGGGGCCATTTGCAACCACTAAATTGAGACTCCATCTTGCTGATTCAACTTATAAACAAGCTGTTGGGATAAAAGAAAATATAGTTGTTGAAATTAAAGGAAGTTCCGCTCCTATTGATCTTGTTATAGTGGACATTCCTAAAGATCCCATAACACCTATAATTCTAGGTAGACCATTCCTAAGAACTATTAAAGCTTTAATCAATCTATATGAAGGGAATGTGAGAATAGGGCTACCGTCTAGAGATACTTTTATAGTCCACTTCCCTATGAAGAAGAATGCTAAACCTAATAGTGATGATGATGGTATAATTACACTGAAAGCCAATTACTTTGGAGTGGGTATTCCACTCACCAAACATAAATTATCACCATCTGGGTCAAACTAATTGACCTTAATTAGAAGTGCTTCATGGGAGTCAACTCATGTGAAATAAAAATTTTTACTCTTGTGTTAGTTTTGTTTTTGTTTCGTTTTGTTTTTAATATAGAGTGTTCAAGAAGTCCTTTGGAGAGAGGAGAATAAATAAGGTAATACTCAATCTTTTATTTACTAACACATGGCCTAAAATGTATTGCTAATTTTTATGAACTCTATTTTCTGTTATTTTGTCATTTACTAAGATGTGTAAAGGAGCACAAAGCTACTAACCAAATTCTATAAGTTTTGCAGCTTACTAAATGTTTAACGACCACTGGTATAACCAGGATGCCCCGTACCATGCGCCCGTACCACATCGAGGCTCTAGAAAATAGAAATATTGATTTTTTTCGCAGGACTCAGTGGTCGTAACGACCACTGGTACGGCTGGAGACGGAAGTACTGCCCTCCCGTAACATACCCTTGAGCAAACATCGATTTTCAAGCAAATATACTGCGCTCATAATGACCAGCAGTATGGGCGCGCGCGCCTATACTGCGCGCCCGTACCAAGTCCACCGCTGGAAGGGAGAAGTCGATCCCAAGGTATGTGATATGTTGCTAACATATCCTTAATTTTTGATGTTCCATGCTTGGTTTTATCTACTTTATTATGTTTTGTCCATACTTTAGAGTATTTTTATATGATTTCTTGGACTAACCTATTAACAAGAGCCAACCCTGCCGGTACTGCTTTTCCTCTTTTGGTTATAGGAAAGTCAGAAAATGAATATTCTCGGAATTGGACAGGACAAAAGCCAAAGTCAGTTTTTCACCGAGAGACACCAGGAGCCAGAATACGAGACGCAGAGGGGCTAGGGCCCGGCCACACCACCTGGCCACGCGGCCAGGCCTGGCCCACGCCAGGGGGTGGTCTGGCCGCCCCAGGCACCCCCTCGGCCTCTCCTTTCGCCTATATATTGCCTTCGATACAGAAACCCTAAGGACCTGATCAAAAATCCACGAAAGAGTCTGTAGCCACCGTCATCTCCATCCCTAGATCGGGAGGGATATGAAGCTCTTCCCGGCACCCTACCGGAGAGGGGAATTCACCCTGGAGGCCTTCTTCATCATCATGCAAGCCTCCGGTGTGATGCGTGAGTAGTTCATCTATCGACTATGGGTCCATGTAGTAGCTAGATGGCTGGTTCTCCTCCTTTGTGCTATCATGTTTAGATCTTGTGAGCTCCGTTCATGATCAAGATCATCTATTTGTAATTCCTACATGTTGTCTATGCGAGGATCCGATGGATATTGAGATGCTATTTCAGATTGATTATTGATTCTATCATGTCTTTGTTATTTGTGATCTTGCATGCTTTCCGTTGTTAGTAGCTATCTTGGCCAAGTAGATGCTAGCAACTCCAAGAGTTAGTATTTATACTCGATAGTGGGTTCATGCCTCTAGTAATCTGGGGAAGTGATAAAAATCTCTAAGGTACTAGATGTGCTGTTGCTACTAGGGAGAAAACAACAATCCTTTGTTCATAGAACAATCGTATTGTTTACTTTACATGCAATGCGTAATGCAATTATCCATTGCTTGCAACTTAATACTGGAGAGGGTTCGGATGATAACCTGAAGGTGGATTATTAGTCATAGATGCAGTTGGATGGCGGTCTGTGTATAATGTTGTAATGCCCAATCGAATCTCGAAGGAGTCAAGATGAGTAGTATATGCATGATTGCTTTCTCAATGTTTGTCAATTGCCCCGCTATAATTTGTTCACCCAACATGTCATATATCTTAAGGAGAGCCACCACTAGTGAACTATGGACCCGGTCCTTTCTTTTTCCATCAATCTACAATCAACTGTTTACTGTTTTGTGTTTACTTTCTGCAAACTATTACTTTCTTCCACTCGTTACGTTTAATCCTTTGTTTTCAGCAAAACCAGTGAGATTGACAACCTCATCGTAAGTTGGGGGCAGAGTTATGTGGTTGTGTTGTGCAGGTCTCCACGTTACTGCTGGCACCGGTAGTGTGCCCTGCCAAAGTTCAGCTAGCTACACCTTTGGGGTGTTTCCTTGCTCCTACTGGATTGATAACCTTGGTTTCATAACTGAGGTAAAACTTGCTGCTGTGCTCATCATACCTTCCTCTTGGGGTTCCCCAACAAGCTCGATATATTTTGGTCCATCAGTATGCACTTGATACGGGCGGGCTCCGGCCGTACCGCCCGCCCGTACCATGTATGCGGCCGCCATATCACTCAAGAGGAGGTAACCCTGAAATTTCAAAACACAAAAAATTCTCTTTCTTATACCTCCAAACTCCAAACGACCTCCATCGGATCTTCAATTTTATTCAATCTTTCTTTGTTTCCTCGCACCCAATTGATCTAAGGTATATTTCTCCTCGGATCCCCAAGTTATTTGCAACAAAAATCTGCTCAATCTTTCACCATTATCAATCTAGACTTAGGTCTTGTTGTTGAACTAATCTTGATATTGAACATGCTTAATATTGTTTCTAAATGAGTTTCTTTTGTAACAAGTGTAGAGGATCATTGATGCTATGTTTCTATTGGACTAAACTTTTAGTTAGCATTTTTATTTATTTTGTCTTAAATGAACACGAGGAGCCGTACACGTGTGATGGCTACGGAACAAGCCGCACCACCCGTTGATATATTAACCCCAGAGTCACTTGGTATTGAGTTCATCGAGGAGTTTCAACTAAACTGTTTCAATCATCTCAAGCTTCCGAGAAATCAAGTCCACCAAGTGGGTGTGTCCCTATATCCTAAACCAACTTGGCATTCGTTCCGATTTTGATTTACTTTGCAACAATGTTGGCTTGTATGACTTTGTCTTTCAGGATGTCGCCACATAACACCGCTTGACGCTTGAGTTTCTCAGCACCTTGACACATTCGTTGTGCTCTCACTATTGTTCTGAGGACCAAATGCCTGGAGTTGATCACATCAACTTCCGTCTTATGAACTGTGAGTACTCCTTGACACTCGACCAATGGGCTCACTACTTTGGGTTTGCCAACAACAACACCGACATACGCTCGACCACCTTTGTTCTAATCTAGCACCTTGGGAGTACTTTAATTGACTGAGAATTCATGGAAACACACCCAAGGGAAACCAAATTGATCATCCCGATGTTCATTATTTGTTTTATGTTATTGCTAACACCTTGGAGGCACGTGGTGAGTTTACTAGAGTCAATGAGGAGGATATGATTATCCTTGCTAAAGCTGCTATTCCTAACTGTAACTTAACGCAAAATTTGGGCGCCCTTCTTTTGTTTTACCTTAAGCATCAAGCTCTGCAGTCTCGAGGTCCCATATGAGGAGGAGGATTCATAACCATGCTTGCACGTGCACTTCAAGTCAACCTAGGTAATACCCAACCATTGGCAGGAAGTCCCCGTCTTGGTTTTTCCACTCTGAGAGCTTGTGGTATGATTTCTAAAACTAATGGTAGCTACTTCCTTGATATACCTGGGGTGGATCAGTTGATCCCAGCTTCTTTGCCTAATGGTATATTCTCTATGGAGGAGGGACGTTTGCATTATGACGCGCAAGTTGAGGCAGGTCTACCCCAACAAGGAGTACCCATGGGAGAGGAAGGAGAAGATGAAGAAGTAGAACAAGAAGGACCCGAACAAGATGTGCAACCACCAAACTACTACACCACCTATGAAGATATTTATGGTCTTGAAGTAAATATCCAAAACATGAACAATCTCTGCATCAACCTTCGATATGCTATCAACCTCGCCACCCAGTTCCATGATTGGAGCAGCCAATGGAACGTGGGAGATTATTCACCATCACCACAATGAGCAACAAAAGGGCTTGCAAAAGCCTGAGTTTGGGGATGTGTTCCTCATAACCCCCAAGTGCAGAGATAACCATAGTATAATACGATAAGTATTTGAGTGTCGAACCCACGAGGAGCTGAAGGTAAACTATTTATTCTATAAAGCCCTATAACCCTCTTATATGGCCTTCTATGCAAAGCTAGGATCTAAGTGTTTGTTTTGTTTTGGTACTAGGTAGAAAATAAATAAAGTATGTGTTAGTGTAAACTACAAGTAAACTAGTGCAAGTTAAATTGATCTAATGAAGTGGAGTGGAGTGGTGGCAAGTTTTCTCAAGTAGCAAGTTTCTCTAAGGGAGTAAATGTTTATGAAATTATTATTTCATTCGTTTGGTTGGTTGTTTATTGTTTCTTCCAGGACGGAGCCTTAATTAGGTGCAGCCAAATAAATGTGCATACACAACTCTTATGATGGATCCTAAGGCCATGTTACTAAGCAAACATAGGAATTATTAAGACATAATTGTCCCACCATAGCTATAAACTCTAGGGTCCCCGATAGATGTCCCCCTAATGTAACTTTATGGATTGGACAATGGTTTTCTATCCTCGATGGTCCTCCCCACTCCATTACATCACGGGGATCACCTTACATGCATTCCCCAACATATGTGTGCACTCATATATTGTACAAGAAGACAATCATAAAAGATAACAACACTGAATGCAACCAATAAACGAACTATTTTACTTTGCCATAACAATTCACTACTCAAACAAAGACATGGAGTCACAATAGATCAAGGGAAGATAAAATTTTGCTTCACACATCATGTTTGCCAAGAGATTACAGTATGGGAATGGAGAGGATCTTGCTGTAGGTGTTGATGATGAACACACCAGAGGAGTGTGGAGCCCTCCAGAGGCGATTTCGGCAGTGTTTCCCCCCTCCGATCTTCTTCGGTGGTAGCCTCCTGATGCTCTGTTTTTGTGTTTTCAATCTCCGCCTTCGTCTGTGTCGAGGATCGCCGAAAGGGGGTATACATAGTAGGTTTTAGGTCAAGATAAGTTATTTGGCGAAAGAATCGATGGCATCGGAGACTCGAGGGAGGAAAGAGCATACTAGCCACAGCCAGGGGGGTGGGCCACGGCTGCTGTGCACATTCCCTCCTCGGACTTCTTTTCTTGTGGATCTTTGGCCCATTGTTCTTGATTCTGATAAATGTTGGGTCTCGTGAAGTTTCAGGTCAATTGGACGTCGTTTGGGTACCTAAAAGTCAAAAACATTGAAATAGGGGTTTTCTACCTTAGCAGGGTTAATTCCAAAGCAATATGGGAAGTGTGAATTATTCCCAATAATCATTATAAAACATTAATATAACCCATATATGATGCAAATACATTGGAATATCAAGTAATAAAGTGCAAAGTTCATGTATGCATTTTACATGCATCAACATCCCCAAGCTTAACCTATACTCGTCCTCGAGTATGAAGGTGATAAAACTAACATGGACTTTGTACTTTAATACTATTTTGGATATCAAAACTGATTACTATTTCTACATAAAGTCAAATGATTCGTTCTTCAAAGGAATAACAATATGCAAGATAGATAATGAAGTGATATCTCATATACAGTGAAAGGATAATCAATAGTAATTCACAAAATGTAACATAGAAGAAAGTGCTATGGACCAAATGCATGCAAAATGCAAAAGCAAAAGTAAAGTAAAAAACATCCTATAGTGGTCATAGAGTTTTCTTCTAAAATCTGAATATTAAAGAGGACACTTTGGAAAGATAGATAATAAGAAGAGATTAATCATGAATAAGAGTCATATAGCTTCCAAACGCTTCCTCTTATGATTATGTTTGAACTATGGTATTCATTAGCTTTGATCTCTCATTGCCCCTATCATTAGCATCTTGAATGGTTGATATTAATGTGATGGAAAGTATGAGGTATATGCTTGACAAAATATGAGTTGAATGCCTCATGCCCCTTGAATACGAGTACCTAAACCACATGCTACTCAACTTAGGTCCCAAATAAGTTCTTGTCATTGTAAGCATACATGTATCATTGAGAACACCAACGGGGCACCTCTTGTCCCATGATATAGGAGGTTTCCCATATCCAAACAACAAGACAATTAGATAATGAGCATCTCAGTAATTCTTTTTATTTACTATGACATAGCTTTTTATTGAAGATGCTTCATAGAATGCTCACTATGGGTTGCTGTAAATTTCCACCATGAATGACGCATGGCTTGGGTTAGTAGCCCATGCGTTTCTATAACACATATACAAACTCCATGAGCTTACAAGTTTCCAACTTATTTCACACCGATAGGCATCCATAACAAAAATAACATGATATCAACTAAATATAAGTAAGTGCAATGTTGAAAACATGCCCCGTGAAAAAATGGTTGTGCTAACTCCCAACCCATAATTTGACGAGCACATAGCCTCATACTATAGTCAAAATGGTTCAAGTTTATTATGTGCAGGAAAATAAAATTTGCCATCAAGTTCGTGAGAGCTTTACTAACTAACTTTCTCATAGCAAACACAATCATAATCATTTTAATTTGGAAGCTAGATAAGACAATAAAGCATGACAAATATACTTGGAATATCAATTATGCTAATAGGTAGGTATGGTGGACACTCTGGAAAAACTTGCTTCAAAGGGAGTTGCATAAACAAGTTTTAACTTGTTGGATTTATTTTTGGGTTAGCAAGAGGGAGAAAGTTGACCGTCTACATGCTTGAATAAGAGTCCATAGTTCTAATCAATCCATGTCAAACAATGTAAACTAATAGCAAGCATCAAAACATGAATAAAAGATAGCTCTACATAACTCACTTGCAAATTAATATTCATTCAAAGAATATGAATCATGCAACTAAATGTATCCTTTCTTAATCAACTTCAACATCCCAATCCCAATTTTGTATAGAATCCAACTTAATTTATTTCCACAGCAAGTATATATTGATAATGGTCTTGGCAACATGAACAAAATGAAAACTGAAAATAAAGGAAGTAACACAAACGCTCCAAGTTTATGCGATAGTAATGTGTTGCTTGAAAAATAGAGAGTAGACGTGTGCAAACCGAGAGTGTGGTTGGTCCAGTGGGGTGCCTAGGGAATCCCAAAGCTTATGGTTTTCACAATACATGGATAGCTCTTGGTGCCTCTCCTCTAATCCCCGTGAAAAAACTTCAACACAAAATTTTCTCCCATCTCTTTTCGGTGGGGTGACATTAGTGGGTACAAGAGGCATAATATTTTCTACAAGAAATTCCTAAAGAAAAGTATATATCAAGTGTCCAGTAGGTATATAATGTTGTATGATTTCTCATAAACTCAAATTAATCAAAAAGATTCAACTTAAAAGCTCAAAGAATGCATCAAACAAAATGGGACAGAATCTATCCAGAAAAACAGCAGCAGCAAAACATAGTTGGTTACCCTACTTAAACATGTTCAATTTTTTGAACATTTACGAGCATACATAGGATAAAAAGTTGTAACCACAATTAAAATTTGAGCTCAATCGGAGTTACAGAGCAGAAGTGAAAAATCATATGGTCAACAGATTCGTGTAGGAATATGCAACTCTATATTTATGTTCAACTCTTTCAATCCAAAATGGGTAAAACTTGGTACTTTATTAAAAATTATATAACAAAAACAAAACTAAGGTCTCTTGTTACAGCAAGAGGACACAAAGAAAATCAAAACAAAAATAATCGGATTGCCTCCTGCAAAGCGCTTTTTTATAGCTATATAGCTAGGCTTACTTACTTGATATCAAGATGGTTTGAGCTTATGAGGTAGCTTGGAAATCCCCAATCTTGAATGCCTGTATTCCTTTGATACATGTGAGGTGCTCCCAGGGGTAACATCCCCAATCTTGAGCATTTGTCCTTCTTAATCTTCATTCATCACCCTCAACTCTTTCACTTGAAAACTCTTTCCACACAAAACTCATCATAAAACTTGATTAGAGTGGTTAGTGCCTCCATAAATTAAACCTCAATAGGTATAGCAAAGACATATAATGAAATAAATATTAGATACTGTTACTATGGTTTTGTATTGATTTTTGAAAAAAGGAACCGCACAAAACAAAGGTAATAAGACTAATGCATAATAGAAATAAAATCTATCAAAACTAGACAATCTGTAAAGACCGAATTTTTAGAGGAACTTATGTTGCTCAAATCAAAAAACTTTTAACTAATGAAATATGGGTAAATACCTTAATATTGCTGACATGAAATTTCATGTCAAAATTCCTCTTCTATGATTTTTAACATTTTTCGTAGTGAAGCTCAGGAATCTGTTTTCTGGACAGCAAGTTACAATTGTTTGATCTTACCTCTCAAAAGTGGTTATTCTTGGCACAAAGATGATAAAGTAAGATACAAGGGTGATGTTACAGTAGTAATAAACATTCTTTTTTATTTTGTTTTATAATGGGAGAAGTTTTAATGATAGAGATTTTGCAATGGTTCTATTGGCATGAACAACACATGTTCAAGGTCGACCCTAACTTCTCCATTGCTCATCTTTCTCATTTACTTTCCCAAAACTTATAAAAAGTGAAAATCTTATACTAATTGTTAGAAATCGGGAGGTAAAGTTATTTTACATGTTACATGGATATCAAGGTGTGCTCAAATTAATAGTATGTGAAAGCATGTGGAGCACACCACAAAGCACATAGACATTAAATTTTAAGTCTAACTCTCTTCCTATGCATTGGCATTTTATATGTGAATAAATAGCAACAAGGTTCTGGTATCCAATGCATATAATTATCAGTAGTTTGCATTTTAAATAACATATAAATATAAAGAGGGCTCTTATCTCTTCCTCTCTCATAATAGTTGCAAGCATCAAAAGCAAACTTAATCTCATAGTTTTGAATAGATTCACCATATAAAGACAAGTCATCTAATGAGCATATTGGATCATATAACTCTATCACTTTCATCCTCCCATATATTAGTCATAATTGTTCCACATAGAGGACTACTAGACAATGAAAGATCATCATCATTAATAAGAATGTGTTCATTACCATTGTTGGGTGTAGGAGATGGGTAGCTACTCCATTATTCCTCCACTTGTTCTTCCTTTTCCTCTTCTTCTTTGGGTGGCATGGACATCCCCAAGCTTAGGCTTTTGTCATCTTATTCCTTGGCACTTTCAACATTATCTCTTGCATCCAAAAGGTTAGTGCCCAAAAGAATATATTTGACATAAAAATCGTATATCTCATGGTTAATCCTGGGAAAAGGATCCATATTTTTTTTGGTTTTAGTTTTATATAAAATAAAAAGGAACTAAAAATAAACTAGCAATGCAAGCAATAATAGAAGCCTAGTGCTACGCACCCTGGCAACGGTGCTAGAAAAGTATCTTGATAACCCCCAAGTGCAAGGGATCACCGTAGTACAATTCGATAAGTATTTGAGTGTAGAACCCACGAGGAGCTGAAGGTAAACTATATATTCTCTAAAGCCCTATAACCCTCTTATATGGCCTTTTATGCAAAGCTAGGATCTAAGTGTGTGTTTTGTTTTGGTACTAGGTAGAAAATAAATAAAGTATGTGTTAGTGGAAACTACAAGTAAACTAGTGCAAGTTAAATTGATCTAATGAAGTGGAGTGGTGGCAAGTTTTCTCAAGTAGCAAGTTCCTCAAGTAGCAAGTTTCTCAAGTAGCAAGTTTCTCTAAGGGAGAAAATGTTTAGGAAATTGTTATTTCATTCGTTTGGTCGGTTGTTTATTGTTTCTTCCAGGACGGAGCCTTAATTAGGTGTAGCCAAATAAATATGCATACACAACTCTTATGATGGATCCTAAGGCCATGTTACTGAGCAAATATAGAAATTATTAAGACATAGTTGTCCTACCATAGCTATAAACTCTAGGGTCCCCGATATACGTCCCCCCTAATGTAACTTTATGGATTGGACCACGGTTTTCTGTCCTCCATGGTCCTCCCCACTCCATCACATCACGGTGATCACCTTACATGCATTTTCCAACATATGCGTGCACTCATATATTATACAAGAAGACAATCATAAAAGATAACAACACTGAATACAACCAATAAACGAACTATTTTACTTTGCCATAACAATTCACTACTCAAACAAAGACATGGAGTCATAGTAGATCAAGGGAAGATAAAATATTGCTTCACACATCATGTTTGCCAAGAGATTACAGTAGGGGTATGGAGAGGATCTTGTTGTAGGTGTTGATGATGAACACGCCGGAGGGGGGTGGAGCCCTCCGGAGGCGATTCTGGTGGCGTTTCCCCCCTCCGATCTTCTCCGACGGTAGCCTCCTAACTCTCTATTTCTGTGTTTTCGATCTCCGCCTCTGTCTGTGTCAAGGATCGCCGAAAGGGGGTACATATAGTAGGTTTTAGGTCAACACAAGTCGTTTGTTGAAAGAATCAACAGCATCGGAGACTCGAGGGAGGAAAGAGCATACCAGCTGTGGCCAGGGGGGTGGGACGCGGCTGTTGTGCCCGTTCCCTCCTTGGTCTTCTTTTCTCATGAATCTTTGGCCCATTGTTCTTCATTCTGAGAAATGCTAGGTCCCGTGAAGTTTTAGGTCAATTGGACGTCGTTTGGGTACCTGAAAGTCAAAAATATTGAAATAGGAGTTTCCTGCCTTGGCAGGGTTAATTCCAAAGCAATATGGGAAGTCTGAATTATTCCCAATAATCATTATAAAACATGAATATAACCCATATATGATGCACATATGTTGGAATATCAAGTAATAAATTCCAAAGTTCATGTATGCATTTTACATGCATCAGTTCCCCGACAATTTTATTTGTGAAATAATGAGGTTGTACTCCAGCTCCCTGCGAGCTCTGAAACACTCGTAATGGTTTGTTCCAACACTTTGCTTTTCTTTTATTTTTAGTTTGCTTTTGTTTTTTCGTTTTCTTTTGTTTTTTGTTTGTTTTTATTTTCTTAGTTCCTTGCTTGGTCGCAAGTTCTTTTCTATTCTCTAATCCCTATCCTCGAAAATACAAAAAGATTTTTCCTTTTTCCTTTTTTGTGGAAGTTGATTCACACTTTGTTTCTTTGCCTTAATTTTATTATGGGAGCAATTTCATTTGAGTTTTGAAGGAACATATTCCTATAAGGAAGAGAATTATGAAGTCTCTCATGAGAGGTATGTCCTATGTGTCACACTTTTGAAGTTTGAGTTGTTTATTTTCATTGGTTGATTTTCTAAGATGCCATGCTAGTGGGAGTAATTCAAAATAGTTAGAGTAAAGCTTTTTATTAGTACGGATGATTAGTTGTGGAAGATTTTTCTCTAGTTCTTTTAGCTAACTGAGTCTTGCCGTGGAAATAATATTGCCAAACAAGTACAACAAGAAAAAGTCTGAAATTTATGACTTGTTTGATGAATGATTGTCTTGAGAGTTTACCCTTGAAGATACTTAACCTCATAGATGTTTTGATAGACTTGACGACACTCTTGAAAGGAGTTGTTTGATTGAAATGAAGTCTAGCGGTAATTGTGATGCATGCCAAAGCTAACCTTGTGGATCAAACTATTAATACTATGAAAAAAAAGTTCTATGTTTCTCATGCACACCATTGGATGCCAACAACTCCGCTAGCCTATGAATGATCTATGGCACAACCCCTGATTTTGGCTATGAGTTGATGACATGGATGGCGTAAATGTCATCGTAATGGGCAAAAGTATTGGTAATCTAAAATGATTGTGCAACCATTGTTCAAAAGAATCACTGAATGATCCTTGAAAGAAGGAAGAAAATATATATATGAAGATCCACATAACAAGTCCTTAGCATGGTCACATTATTTCTATATGAATTTTCTTGAAAGGCAATGATTAGAATAGAAGTGTTTTGATAGCCTTGATTTACGGATGTGGATGTCAATAAGACACTTCATTGTTATGCTACTTAGCACATGAACTCTCTTACTCAATTATGCTATTATAACATCCTAGTGTTCCTTGGCAAGCTGAGAGTTAACTAGAAGAATTGGATTGATTGTTATACTTCTACTTATTTATACTTATATTAAACTCTACTTTCATTGTCTTAATTTTTTGAAGCTTGTATAGTATTCTTGTTATCTATCTAACTTTTATAAGCCATTCAAATGGATGAAGTGCTGGACGCATATGACTGCCAACCGTAAGTGAATTCATATTCTCGTTGTTTCAAGTTTAAACACTAAATTTCTTATAGTTTTTTGTTTCTTCTTGCTCGAGGGCGATCAAGGTTTGAGCTTTGGGAAGGTTGATGGCTCCAAAAATAACCATATTTTCTCGCGTTTAAACATTGTTTTTGGTCGAGCAATTGATAAGAAACTCTCTAGCCTTGGCACTGATACGTCCATAACGTATCTATAATTTTTGATGGTTTTATGCTAATAATATGCTTTTGACACTCCTTTTTGTATAAAGTTTATGATTTATTTGGACTAACCTACTAATAGTTGCAAAAGTGCACAATGTTCTTGTTTTACACTTTGATGTGTAGGAATTACCAAGAATACAAGTGGAAACCTTGTTGGAGTCAAATTGGGATTTTTTCAGAAATCTGTCTCAGAACTTTTTTTGAAGATGGTAACGTTTTGGGTCGAAGACGGCGTCAAACGGAAAACTCTTCAACTAGAAAGTTGTTGGAAATTTCGCGATAAACATTCTGGACATAAAATTTAGCTGATTCCGAGTCCGGACGGGCCTTTTAGGCCCGATTTACTGCAATCCAAGATAGGTTGACGGGAATCCGAGAAGCTATATAAAGGGAGGAAACCTAATTCGCCCAGGGCACCTCCACCCACGAATTTGCAGCCACCAAAGCCATGTTTTTGCCTCCCCATGGATCCTATCTCCATGGGCGAGGGCTCCCAAGAATCCATGAAGGAAGGGGGCTAAGGGGCGGTGCTCTCCCATGATACCGGCAGCGGGGAAGGAGTCCCCCGCGCCGCCGAACTCTTCACCATCTTCACCGCCATCTCCATCACCTAATTCTCCTAGTATGCAGTTGTTCATCCTCCCACACACCTTTATACCGTCGTATGTAAACATGGTGTTTGATGCTATAAGTTATAATCCTATGATCTATGTCATGTTTATATAGTTTCTTTGTTCTTAGATTGAATGGTTGAACGTCTTTGGTTCATTAGAGTTGTATGTTTATATGGTATAGTACTTTGGTGTCCATTATATTTGTGCGCGCATGGATTAAACATCATAGGTTTGTAGTATGTGTAAGAGGAAGGGGGAAGTTCTGCCAGAGTGACAGAAACCTGAGGACGCGAACCGGAACGTTGCACGTATGGGAGTAAGAGGACCATTAAACTTAAGGCTATGGTTGGGAAAACCTTAATGCATTGATTAATACTTACGGATGTTTGCTAACAATCCAATCATATAGTACATGTAATTCCAAGTAGTGAAACACATGTATATTTAGCCTCTTCCACATAGAAAACTGCATCGAAGAAAACAAACCCGATCTATTTGCTATTTAAACTTGGACAAAGCCACCACAATTACCACCACTATTCCACACTCATAGTTCTGTTAGTTTAGTGTATTTTATTGCTGCAGCAACTACCTTTATTTTTTTGTTATTTATTATCATGCAAAGCTATCTCTATTACTCGTATTGTTGCTCTAATTTTATTTTCTAGATAATGCAAACATTTAGTGTGCGTAGAATTGTATCAATGGTTGATAGAACTTGAGAGAATATTTATCCTACCTTTAGCTCCTCGTTGGATTCGACACTCTTACTTATCGAAAAGGTTACACATGATCCCCTATACTTGTGGGTTATCAAGACCTTTTTTGGCGCCGTTGCCGGGGAGCAATAGCGTGTGGGTGAATATTCTTGTGTGCACTTGTTTGATTTATCTCTAAGTAGGTTTTACTTTCATTTTTAAGTTGTTCTCTATCTTAGTATGTATAGGGAATGCGAATTACAAAAAAAATTAGTTGTACTTGTTAACTAAAAACGTTTTTAAAAAGGAAAGTGATTGGAAAGATGAGTAATGGTTAAGTGGGGGTCGACCTTGAACACTTGTGTTCATGCCTATGAAACCAAAACAAATCTTTCCATGGAAGCTTTTCAGTTAAAAACTTGTAGGAATGCATGAAGCCTTGAAAAAGAAAGATATTTCTGCTTTTGATATTAATGCTTATTCATTCGAAAATACTTGAATCTTGATCCTATGCCTAACTTAAAGGCATTAAAGAAAAGTACTTATTGGGAGATAACCCAAAAGTTTAGTTGAGTCTTGGAAGTTATTTCTTCAGTAATAGCCTCTCCTTATCCTTTTTATTTGCTTTTTTGCCAAGAGTAACCTCTAATGAGAGAGAAATAATGCTTGGAAAAGTTGCTGTCCCGAAACAGATTTTTGTGCTTCGCTGTAAAAATTCGTGTAAAATCTCCATACGTCGGTTTGAGGCGTGAATTTTTGTGCTTATTCCCCAGGTTGTTATACAACTTTCGTTAGCTCAACACTTTTCTATTTGAGCAACACAAGGTCTTCGAAAAAATTGGTTTCTATCTGCTGGTCTGTTTTGACAGATTTCTGCCATTATTTGCATTTGCTTCTTGTTGATTCCTTTTTGGGTTCTCTTTGTGAAATTGAGATTTTTAAGGGAAGTGCTACAGTAGCTTGTGTTCTAATGGAAGTTTTATTGGTGTTGAAACTAAACCCAAAGACTTATTATCTTGAGTACACTAATGTTGCTAATGAAGATTATGTGAAGTTTTGTATGAAGGAAAAATTTCAGGTGTTAAGGAAAGAATGATGTAATGAGATGAAGAATGGACTAAAGCTCAAGCTTGGGGATGCCACCCCGTGTCACCCCAATAAATATCCAAGAAGTACAAGCGTCAAAGCTTGGGGATGCCTTGGGCATCCCCTTCTTCATCAATAAAAATCTCAGGTTCTTCCAAACACTTCATTTTTATCGTTTCATGCACAATTGTGTTGTTTTTGGAGCATCTTCGTTTTTGTTTTTGGTTTTCGTTTTCTTAGTTTGCTTGAATAAATTGGTTGGACCCCCTCTTTCATACATTAGTTTTCAAATAAGTGTGGTTTGGATTGGAAAAGAGTAGGAAAAGTTCATGCTTAAGTGGTAAAAGAAGCTCGTTTTTTACGGTGGCTTATGCTTTGCCATGTCATGCTTGATATTGTTTTGAATTTATGCTTAGTGATTTTTGCTGTAGCATGACATGTTATAAACAATTGAGATTGATTAATGTGCCTTGAAAGAATCATGCGCTGGTTTAGCATATATAAAGCATAGTATTGTGGTATTCTCTTTTGATGCTTTATTTGGGTTGACTTGGCGCATGCTCACACCATATTATGACTATCCCAAGTCACGATAGCCTTTATGATCCTTTAGTTTTTGACTTGTAATATCACTTTATGCTTTAATTAATGATGTTTTGTCGCTTTGCATGATTATGTCCATTATTGCTCTTCTAGTTGGTCGCTCCCAGTCTTTTGCTAGCCTGCATAACCAAGTATGAGTTCCACTCATGCATCCAACTCCAAATAAAACCAAGTTATCCCAAAGAGTCCACCATACCTACCTATTAGCATTTGCTATTCCAAGTATATTCATGCTTTTATCTACCTTCTGAATTAAACTTCTTATGAGAAAACTAGTGATTAAAGCTCTCACGAATTTGATGACACACTTTACTTTTCTTGCCCCTAATAAACTTGAACCATTGTGTCATCTATGTTGTATATGCTTGCACTTATATGTTGGGGATTAGCAGAACCATGCTTTCATGGGGAACACTTTCAACATTGCACTTGTACATTGTACCTAGTTGATATCATCCTCTTTTGTCTATGGATGTCGTCGGTGTGAAATGAAAGGGGAGCTTGTAAGTCCATGGAGTTATGTATGTGTGTTAGAGAAACGCCTGGGTTGCCGGTCTAATCCATGCCTAATCATGGTGGAAACCTGCAGCGTAACCATAATGAGCAATCTATGAAGCATTCTTCTTATAAAAAAAGAGATATAGATTGAGAAAAAAGAAAAAAAAAGATGAGAAAAGAGGCAAGAGAGAAAAAACACCATTTTCCCATGGTAAATAAGAAGATTGCTGAGATGCTCGTTTTCTGCTTGCTTTGTCATTTTGATATGGGGATTCTTCCGTATCATCGGGCAAGGGGTACCCCATTGGTGGTTCTCTATGATACACATGTACTTACTATGACAAGAACTTACCGGTAACTAAACTTGAGTAGCATGAGGAGCGGCCCTCGCATTCAAGGGACATGAGATTTCCAACTTATACTTTATCAAGCATATAATCCATAGTTTGTTCACTTTAACCTTAATCACTTCAAGATGCTTATGATAGGGGCAATGAGAGCTGAAAGCTAATATGTACCATAATTTTTGGAAGCTCTTTATGAGACTTGAATCCTTGCTTTCTTCTATGAAAGCCTTTCTTCCACTTTTATATTGAGTCTCCACCTTCTATCTTTATGCACCAATTAAGAGAGCATAGTTGTCATTCTTAGTTCTATGTGCATTGTACCAAGTCTTGGTGATTGATGCATAACTTTGATATTGCTTGTTCCTAAACTATTTGTATCTAGTCACCCTTATGAACTTTGAAGGTGTCTTATGCATTTATGTTTTGCTACTCTATGAGGGACAAGCTGAATACCATTCTCATTATGCTTTCTTTATGTGAAACAAACAAACGTCTTGCAAAACATTGTTATTTATGAATCTTTTGTTTGTGCCTTTTCATGTTACAACATAGTTGCTATGTCTTATTGTTAGAACTCTATCTTTCATGATTCATGCTTAGAGTACCTTAATCCTAGCTATCAATACTTTTACAATAATGATGATCAAGATTGTGTTGTATGCATGTCACCTCTAAAATTATATTGTTTTGATCGTTTACCTACTCGAGCACGATTAGGAACTAAGCTTGGGGATGTTGATACGTCCATAACGTATCTATAATTGTTGATACGTCCATAACATACCTTGATAAGATATTAAAGAAGTTTAATATGGACGGAAGTAAGAAGGGGTTCTTACCTATGTTGCAAGGCAAGACATTGAGTAAGACTCAAAGTCCGGCTACAGCGAAAGAAAGAGAGATAATGGATAAGATCCCCTATGCCTCAGCCATAGGCTCTATAATGTATGCCATGCTATGTACAAGATCGGATGTGGCACATGCTATTAGTTTGACTAGTAGGTACCAATCTGATCCGAGTTGAACTCTTGGATAGCGGTCAAGAATATCCTTACGTACTTGAGAAGAACTAAGGATATGTTTCTTGTATACAGAGGTGAAGAAGAGCTAGTCGCTAAGTGTTATGTCGATGCTAGCTTTGACACTGATCCAGATGACCTAAGTCTCAATCCGGATACGTATTTCTCTTAAACGGAGCAACAGTTAGTTGGAGGAGCTCCAAACAACCTGTGGTGGCTGGATCAACGACGGAGGCGGAATATGTTGCTGCTTGAGCGGTAGCGAGAAGCGGTTTGGATGAAGGAGTTCATAGCGGAACTAGGTGTGGTTCCTAGTCGTTGGACCCAATGGTGATCTATTGTGACAACAATGGAGCCATAGCCAACGCCAAGGAACCAAGGTCTCTAAAATTCCAAGCATATTAAGCGCCGGTTTCACTCCATCCGCGAGCATGTCAAGGATGGAGATATAAAGATTTGTAAAGTGCACACGGACCTGAATGTAGCAGATCCGTTGACTAAAGTACTCCCTAGGGAAAAACATGAGCAACACCAAAACTACATGGGTGTTAGATTTATCACTATGCAAACTAGATTATTGTCTCTAGTGCAAGTGGGAGACTGAAGGAAATATGCCCTGAGAGGCAATAATAAAGTTGTTATTATGTATTCCTTGTATATGATAGATGTTTATTTTGCATTCTATAATTGTATTGATAGGAAACATCAATACATGTGTTTTTAATAAACAAAAAGGGTTCCTAGTTATGCCTCTCTTATAGACTAGCTTGTTGATTAACAAGATGATCAAAGTTTCCTGATCATGGACATTGGATGTTGTTAATAACAAGGTCACAACATTTGTGAAATGATGTGATGAACATTCATCCGAAGTATAGCATTACGATCAAGTCATTATGTTTATATTGCTATAACATCATACAAAGTAGTCTTAATCCTTAGACCATGAGATCATGTTAATTGCTAACACCGGAAGAGTATCTTGATAACATCAAACGTCACACTATAACAGGGTGACCATAAAGGTGGGTTCAGTGCTATGAAGGGGTTATGTTGAGGCTCATGGATCAAGAGTGGAATTTGTCAATCCCTAAGATGGATAGATATACTCTGGGCCCTCTCGGTGATATCACATTAAGATAGCTTGAAAGCAAGTGATGTGATCACTAGAATGTTAGATCATGGGAACGAGAAAAGAGTGCATGTCGGTAACAAGATCAAACTAGGTATGGAAATACCAATGATCGAATCTCGGACATGTAATATATCGAGAGACAAAGGGATTTAGTTACAATCATTAAAGGTTCTCACGATCACAGGAGTCATCGTTGAATGTGTAGGAGTCAGTATAGATCTCCAGGTCCCGCTGCTGATTATTGATCGGAGAAGGGTCTCGATCATGTCTCCATTGTTGCGGCGCTCGAACTTCCTCACGATCTTGAGATCGGCAAGTGTACGACTACATCAACCACGAGTTCCTACTCGGTAAAAAAAGCTCGTTGTCTCCTGTCCAATAATGCAGACATGATCGAGACCCTTCTCCGATCAATAATCAGCAGCAGGACCTGGAGATCCGTACTAACTCCTACACATTCAATGATGACTCCTGTGATCGTGAGAACCTTTAACGCTTGAAACTAAATCCCTTTGTCTCTCGATATATGAGACCTTGGTTCCTTTTATGGCTCCATTATTGTCACAATAGATCACCATCACACCCATTCCGTTGTTGATCCATTTGAACTCCTCCAACTAGTTCAAGAGAATTTTGAGACTTAGAGTCATCCGGATTCAAAGCTAACATCGACATAACACCTTCTTCACCTCCGTATATGAGAAACATATCCTTAGTTCTTCTCAAGTACTTGAGGATGTTCTTTAATCTAGTGTATCTACCTACTAGTCAATAATAGCATGTGCCACATCCGGTCTTGTACATAGCATGGCATACTTTAATATCTTATCAAGGTATGTATCATGATAGCCCAATTAGGCGTCTTGATCTATCTCTATAGATTTTAATGCCTAATATATATGGCCTTCACCAAGGTCTTTCATAAAAAATTTGTTGTTTAGATAACTTTTAACACTGTTTAAAAGATCTATATCATTTCCAATCAATAATATGTCATCCACATATAATATTAGAAATGGCACATTGCTCCCACTCACTTTCTTGTAAATACAAGCCTCTCCATAAGTTTGGACAAATCCAAACTCTTTGATCACCTCATCAAAGCGGAGATTCCAACTTCGTGATGCTTGCTTCAGTCCATAGATGGATCGCTGAAGTTTGCACACCTTATTAGCATCCTTAGGATTGATAAAACCCTTAGGTTGTATCATATACAACTCTTCTTCAATCTTACCATTGAGGAACGCAGTTTTGACATCCATCTGCCATATTTCATAATCGAAATATGCAGCAATTGCTAACATAATCCTAACCGATTTAAGCATCGCTACGGGAGAGAATGTCTCATCGTAGTCAAGTCCTTGAATTTGTCGAAACCCCTTTGCGACAAGTCGAGCCTTATAGATGGTCACATTACCATCAACATCAGTTTTATTTTTGAAAATCCATTTATTCTCAACGGCCTTTCGGTCGTGAGGTAAGTCCACCAAGTTCCAAACTTGGTTCTCGTACATGGATTCCATCTCGGATTTCATGGCTTCTAGCCATTTGTTGGAATCCGGGCTCATCATCGCTTCTTCATACGTCACAGGGTCATCCATTTCATCAACCATGAAATTCACCACAGGATTGCCGTACAGTTTAGGAGCTGCACGTGTCCTGCTTGACCTGCGAGGTTTAGTAGTGTCCTCTTTCAGAGTTTCATGATCATTATCATTAGCTCTCTCTTCATCAGGTGAAGTCAACTCCGAAACAACTTTCGGTGCTGCGCCACTCACCATTCCATGAATAGAAGGTTCAATAACCTCTTCGAGTTCTACCTTCCGACTACTCACACCTTTCGCGAGAAACTCCTTCTCAAGAAAGGATCCGTTCTTGGCAACAAAAACCTTGCCCTCGGATCTGTGATAGAAGGTATACCCAATTGTTTCCTTAGGGTATCCTATGAAGACGCATTTTTCCGCTTTGGGTTCGATTTTATCTGGTTGAAGTTTCTTCACATAAACATCGCATCCCCAAACCTTAAGAAATGACAGCTTACGTTTGTTTCCAAACCATAATTCATATGGTGTCATTTCAACGGATTTAGATGGTTCCCGATTTAAAGTGAATGCAGCTGTTTCCAGTGCATAACCCCAAAATGACAGAGGTAAGTCAGTCAGAGACATCATAGATCGAACCATATCCAATAAGGTACCATTACGACATTCTGACACACCATTATGTTGTGGTGTTTCGGCAGGCGTGAGTTGTGAAACTATTCCACACTCTTTCATGTGTGTGCTAAACTCGTAACTTAGATACTCTCCTCCACGGTCAGACCGTAGAAACTTGATCTTTCTATTATGATGATTTTCCACTTTATTCTGAAATTCCTTGAACTTTTCAAAAGTTTCAGACTTGTGTTTCATCAAATAGATATACCCGTATCTACTCAAATCATCCGTGAAAGTAACAAAATAACGATATCCACCTTGCGCCGACACACTCATTGGTCCACACATATCAGTATGTATGATCTCCAACAGATTTGTCGCCCGTTCCATTGAACCGGAAAACGGCGTTCTAGTCATCTTGCGCATAAGGCATGGCTCACATGTATCAAATGATTCAAAATCAAGTGATTCCCAAAGTCCATCAGAATGGAGTTTCTTCATGCGTTTAACGCCAATATGACCTAGACGGCAGTGCCACATATATGTAGACATATCATCATCAAGTTTAATCTTTTTAGCATTAACATTATGAATGTGCGTAATATTACTATCGAGATCCAATAGAAATAAACCATTCAACATAGGTGCATGACCATAAAAGATATTATTCTTACAAATCGAACAACCATTATTCTCAGATTTAAAGGAATGGCCACTTTGCATCAAACACGATCCAGATACGATGTTCATGCTCAGTGTAGACACCAAATAACAATTATTTAGGTTTATAACTAATCCCGATGGCAAATGGAGAGGTAGCGTCTCGACGACGATCACATCAACTCTTGATCCATTGCCGACCCGCATCCTGACCTCATCCCTTGCTAGCTGTCGCTTGTTCCATAGCCCCTGAACCGAGTTACATATATTAGCAACCGATCCGGTATCAAATACCCAGGTGCTACTGCGAGTACTAGTCAAGTACACATCAATAACATGTATATCACATATACCTTTGTTTGCCTTGCTGGACTTCTTGTGCGCCAAATACTCGGCGATTCGCTTCAATGGCGATCCCTTGCAATAGTAGCACTTTCGGTGTCGGACTTAGGGCAGCCCAGGTTTCTTTTCGAGCGTGTAGCAGACTTGCCACCCTTCTTTCCCTTGCTTGCCTTTCTTGTCCTTCTTGAAACCGGTGGTCCTATTGATCATCAACACTTGATGTTCTTTCCTAATCTCCACTTCTGGTCTTAAGCATTGTGAAGCTCGGGAAGAGACTTCTTCATGCCCTACATATTATAGTTCATCACAAAGCTCTTGTAGCTAGGTGGCAGAGATTGGAGAACACGATGTATGCCTAAGTCAATGGGAATCGTTATTCCCAAGGACACAAGCTGTCGGCGTGCCAGACATTTTGAGTCGTGCTCACTATGAGTTGTTTTCCTCCATCATGCAGCTAAAGAACTTTTACGTAGCATTATAACTCTCTCGGCAACATGAGTATCGAAAATCATTTTCAATTCTCCCATGGTATCAAAGGCATTGCCATTTTGAAGCGCTTTGAAGTTAAGCTCTAGCCCATACAGTATGCCGCAATGAACTAAGTTGTGGTCCTCCTGACGAGTTATATAGACATTCTTTTCCTCGTCAGGGGCATCAGGAGCTGGTGGGGGGGCCTAGCGGCGCATCTAGCACATATTGCTTTTGTGCCGCGGTGAGGAGAATCCTCAAATTCACAGCCCAGTTGGTGAGGTTGCTACCATTCGCAGCAAGTTTCTCTTTCTCCATGAACACATTGAAATTAAAAGGAGGTGGTGCCATCTACAACAGAATTTGTAAAGTTTATTTAGACTAAGTTTATGATAGATTGAGTTCAACTAATCCAAATTACTAATGAACTCCCACTCAAAAACGACATCCCTCGTGTCCTTTTGGTGATTACATGAACCAAATCCACTATACCAAGTTTGATCATCACGTGAGTTGATATAGCTTCAAAGGCGAGCATCTATATGGGCATCATATCAACCATATGACTCATGCTTAACCTTTCGGTCCGTGTTCCGAGGCCATATGCATACATGCTAGGCTCGCCAAGTAAGAACCTTAGTATTAGCGTGTAAAACTGTTTTACACCCGTTAAATGAAAGCGTGAATTCAGTACACCCGATCATCACGTGATGTCTCGAAACACGATCCATAGAACGGTGCATACTCAGGAAGAACACATTTTATCTTGATATCTAAAAGAGGGATCATCTTATAATGCTATCAAACGTGCCAAACTAGCAGTATAAGATGCTAACATCTAATGTGTAAAGTGAGATGATATGGTCCATGCATTTGATCTCTATTACTTGCATCGTGGTATGATCTCTATCATTCCTTTGTGTGTAAGGCCAAGGTCTATGGAACTTACACGTTGAGTGTGTTGTAAGAGTATCCACCATACATCTACTTACAACAATACCATATCAACACACTAGCCCAAACGATCTAAACTAGGCGCCTCTAATTTATCAATTGCAAGTTTTACGTGGCTTAGGATTTGGAGATAGAACCGTTCTTACCTCGAACATGAACCACAGCGAGGATAACTAAGTTATTAGCAACTCGTTGTAAATCAGATATTGACTATAGTATGAGAGCAGACACCCGACCACTTATGCAAAACAAGTTGCATGTCGATCGTGGAACCGGTCTCATGTACGATGACATGTAAGGTTGGTCCGGCGCTTCATCCCACTATGCCACCAATATCCAAAATACATAGAAGATGCAATAACATGATCATCATCACCACATATCAACCATATGTGTACTACCGTGCTAAGAACCTACGCATAGATCAGGCTCGATACCCTTTGTTGGGTCATGACATAGAAAACAAAAATTTCCTACGATGTGAACTACACGCCAAGATCTATCTATTAGGTACAAAAGCAACGGGTGGACATACATCCAGCGAGAACTTACCCTCGTGAGACAACGAGCTTTGTTAGCAGTAGGAACTCGTGGTTGATGTAGTACACTTGCCGATCTGAAGATCGTGAGGAAGTCGGCGCCGCCTTTCAAGCAGCGCATCACTTTTCACTGCGTTCAAGCCACTGGACAACCTCCACCTCCTCGCTCCAGCGATCCAGTGAGCGGCAACTCCTTCAGACGAAATGCCACGGGAACATGTATCTCGCTAATCCGAGACCATGGGGAATAATTCTAGAGGGAGAGATCCTTCACAAGGAGGTGTGAGGATGAAGGAGGAATGGGTGGCCTTTTATAGGAGGAGGGGTGCCCCTCTCTCCATGGCGGTGCATGGGGGTGACCCTCACCTCCCCATTCATGTGGTGGTAACCCCTCCACATTAAAATGCCTCTTCACATTCCCTTTTAAAGTCTCCACTTTAAATGCATTAAATTTCTCCAAATTTAATGCTCTCTCATTTAATAAAACTCTTTTTATTAAATTTATTCAGAATTTTGTTAATTACTTTAATTAACAAACATTCTATATAGCCTGCAATATTTCAATATCACATGCAGAACCACCTTCTGCAATTTCACCCGAAACAATTTCTGGTTTCTATTGAAACAATTCCTGCGCTTTGCAATTCTTTCGTCTGAAACATATGTGCTCCAAAATGGTGTCCGGTAACTCTTAAGTGTGCCCCCCTACGGTTCGCGAATAATGCAGACATGATCGAGACCCTTCTCCGATCAATAATCAGCAGCAGGACCTGGGGATCCGTACTAACTCCTACACATTCAACGATGACTCCTGTGATCGTGAGAACCTTTAACGCTTGTAACTAAATCCCTTTGTCTCTCGATATATTACATGTCCGAGATTCAATCATTGGTATCTCCATACCTAGTTTGATCTCGTTACCGACATGCACTCTTTTCTCGTGTCCGTGATATAACATTCTAGTGATCACATCACTTGCTTGCAAGCTATCCAAATGTGATATCACCGAGAGGGCCCAGAGTATATCTATCCGTCATCTGGATTGACAAATTCCACTCTTGATCCATGAGCCTCAACATAACACCTTCGTAGTACTGAACCCATCTTTATAGTCACCCTTGATGTTATCAAGATACTCTTCCGGTGTTAGCAATTAACATGATCTCATGGTCTAAGGATAAAGATTACTTCATATGATGTTATAGCAATATAAACATAATGACTTGATCGTAATGCTATACTTCGGATGAATGTTCATCACATCATTCCACCAATGGTGTGACCTTGTTATTAACAACATCCAATGTCCATGATCAGGAAACCTTGATCATCCTGTTAATCAACAAGCTAGTCTATAAGAGAGGCATGACTAGGAACCCTTTTTGTTTATTAAACACACATGTATTGATGTTTCCGAATCAATACATTTCTAGCATGTAAAATAAACATCTATCATGTATAAGGAATATATAATAACAACTTTATTATTGCCTCTCAGGGCATATTTCCTTCAGTGTTTTGTTCCAACTTTGGAGTACTTTTCATATGATTTCTTGGACTAACCTATTAACAAGAGCCACGATGCGGCTACTGTTTTCTGCTGTTTTGGTTCTAGGAAAGTCGAAAATGAATATTCTCGAATTGGGCCGCGACAAAAGCCAAAGTGCCTATTTTTCCGGAAGGGATCAAGTGCCAAAATACGAGGCGGAGAAGGGCGGGGCCACACCACAGCCACGTGGCCAGGCCGGCCCGCCCAGGTGGTGTGGTGGCTCCCGGCACCCCCTCGGCCTCTCCTTCCGCCTATAAGTTGCCCTCGGGACGAAAACTCTAAGTCCTCGATCAAAAATCCAAGAAAGAGTCTGTAGCCACCGTCATCTCCATCCCTAGATCAGGAGGGATCTGAAGCTCTTCTCGGCACCCTGCCAGAGAGGGGAATTCATGTTTAGATCTTGTGATCTCCGTTCATGATCAAGATCATCTATTTGTAATTCATACATGTTGTGTTTGCGGGGATCCGATGGATATTGAGATGCTATTTCAGATTGGTTATTGATTCTATCATGTCTTTGTTATTTGAGATCTTGCATGCTTTCTGTTGTTAGTAGCTATCTTGGCCAAGTAGATGCTAGCAACTCCAAGAGTTAGTATTTATGCTCGATAGTGGGTTCATGCCTCTGGTAATCGAAGTGATGAAATCTCTAAGGTACTAGATGTGTTGTTGCTACTAGGGAGAAAACAACAATCCTTTGTTCATAGAACAATCGTATTGTTTACTTTACACGCAGTTCGTAAAGCAATAATCTGTTGCTTGCAACTTAATACTGGAGGGGGTTCGGATGATAACCTGAAGGTGGATTATTACTCATAGATGCAGTTGGATGGTGGTCTATGTATTATGTTGTAATGCCCAATCAAGTCTTAGAGGAGTCAAGATGATTAGTATATGCATGTATTGCTTTCTTGGTGTTTGTCAATTGCCCCGTTGTAATTTGTTCACCCAAATATGTTATCTATCTAAGGAGAGCCACCTCTAGTGAACTATGGATCCCGGTCCTTTTACTTTACATACAATCTACAATCTTTTACTGCTTTGTGTTTACTCTCTGCAAACTTTTACTTCTTTCCATTCAATACGTTTAATCCTTTGTTTTCCGCAAAACACGGTGAGATTGACAACCTCATCGCAAGTTGGGGACAAAGTTCTGTGGTTGTGTTGTGCAGGTCTCCACGTTGCTACTAGCACCGGTAGTGCGCCCTGCCAAAGCTCAGCTAGTAACACCTTTGGGGTGTTTCCTTGCTCCTACTGGTTCGATTAAACCTTCGTTTCATAACTGAGGGAAAACTTGCTGCTATATTCATCGTACCTTCCTCTTGGGGTTCCCAACAAGCTCGACGTCGAAAGTCGAGCGCATCAAGATTTTCTAGCACCGTTGCCGAGGAGTCAAGGACATCTTCACAAGGGGAGTCCGTCATAACCAATATCTTTACTTTGTTGTTTTTGTTTTGCTTAGCTTCTTTTTGCTTTGTTTGCTTATTTTGTTCTTCAAAAACACAAAAAAAATTAGTTCTACTTGTTTGCTTTCTTATTTGAAAACCCAAAAAAATGACTACTCTTGAAAATTCTAAGTTGTGTGACTTCACTAGCACCAACAACAATGATTTATGAGCACTCCCATTGTTCCACCTGTGGCTGAAAATACTTTCTTTGAGATAAAACCTGCTTTGCTCAATCTTGTTACGAGAGAACAATTTTCTGGTATTGGTAATGAAGATGCTGCTTCCCATCTAAATAACTTTGTTGAACTTTGTGAGATGCAAAAGCATAGGGATATAGATGGTGATATTATTAAGCTGAAATTGTTTCCTTTCTCTTTGAGAGGAAAAGCTAAAGAATGGTTGAATTCCTTAACTAGGAATAGTATTGATTCTTGGACTAAGTGCAAGGATGCTTTTATTGGAAAATACTATCCTCCTGCTAAGATATATGTATGAGAAGTGAAATAATGAAGTTTAAACAACTTGATAATGAGCATGTTGCTCAAGCTTGGGAAAGAATGAAATCTTTGGTAAAGAATTGCCCCACTCATGGACTGACTGCTTGGATGATCATCCAAACTTTTTATGCAGGATTGAACTATTCTTCAAGGAACCTATTGGATTCAATTCTGGGGTACCTTTATGACCATCACTTTGGGTGCTGCAACAAAACTTCTGGACAATATGATGGTTAATTATTCTGAATGGCATACTGAAAGAGCTCCACAAGGTAAGAAGGTAAATTATGTTGAGGAAACCTCCTCCTTGAGTGATAAGATTGATATGATTATGTCTATGCTTGTTAATGGGAAAACCCATATTGATCCAAATAATGTTCCTTTAGCCTCTTTGGTTGCTCAAGAAGAGCAAGTTGATGTGAACTTCATAAGAAATAATAATTTTGGCAATAATGCTTATGGTAATAATGCTTATAGGAACAATTTTGGTAACAACAATTATAAGCCATATCCTCCCAAGAATGGTAATGCTTATGGAAATTCTTACAACAATAATAAGAGTGCTCCCTCTGAACTTGAAGTTATGCTTAAAGAGTTTATTAGTAAACAAACTGCTTTCAATAAAACTATTGAGGAAAAACTCTCTAATGCTGAAAGAAATATAGCATCTTTGGCTGAAGCTCAATCTACTTTGAATAAAATGGCTGCTAAACATGAAACTAATCAGAATCCCTTTGCAACTACTAATGCCATACAAGTAAGAATTAATGAAAATGTTAGACTATTAGCTGAATTACATGCTAAGTGGGAAAGAGAAGATGAAATTGCTAGAAACATTAGTGTTTCTACTATTACCACCACTAGTGTTGAGGCTAGCAATAGTTCTACTACTTTAGATGATAAAGTTGATTTTGATATTGATGGTTGCAACATCTCTGAAGTTATTAAGTTCCTACAAAAGCTTGCTAAAAGTCCTAATGCTAGTGCTATGAACATGGCTTTTACAAAACACATTACTGATGCTCTCATAAAGATTAAGGAAGAAAAGATGAAACATAAAGCTTCTATTCCTATAAAAAAACAAGATGGTGGGGAACCCATCATTAATATGAAAGTGAATGACTTTGATTTCAAAGCTTTGTGTGATCTTGATAGTAGTGTTTCTATTATGCCTAGAAGGATTTATGATATGCTTGATTTGCCTCCTCTTGAAGATTGTTATTTGAATGTCCCACTTGATGCTAATGCTAAAAAGAAACTCTTGGGGATTCTTAATGATGTTTTATTATGGTTAACGATTCCTATGTCCCCGTTGATTTCTATGTTTTGGATGTTGAATACAATGCTTCTTGTCCTATTATTTTGGGAAGACCTTTTCTTAGAACTGTTGGTGCCATCATTGATATGAAAGAAGGCACCATTAAATATCAACTCCCACTCAAGAAAGGTATAGAATACTTCCCTAAAAAGATAGAAAAGATTTCTTTTGCTTCTCCTATGAAAACAAAATTTGGTCTTAATGCTTCGTCATTTGAGAACACTTGATTCTTTCTTTGCTTCTTATGCCTAACTTAAAGGCGTTAAAGAAAAGTACTTGTTGGGAGATAACCCAAGAGTTTTAGATGAGTCTTGGAAGTTATTACCTCTGTAATAACCTCTGCTTATCCTTTTTATTTGCTTTTTTGTGCCAAGAGTAACCTCTAATGAGAGAGAAGTAATGATTGGGAAAGTTGTTGTCCCGAAACAGATTTTTGTGCTTCACCGTAAAAATTACTGAGAGAGATCTGTATGTCGGATTGAGCTGTAATGTTTTGTGCTTCTGCCCCAGGTTGTTATATAACTTTCGTTAGTTCAACACTTTTTGATTTTAGCAACATAAGGTCTTCGAAAAAATTCGTCTTTACCTGCTGTTCTGTTTTGACAGATTTCTGCCATTTTCTGCATTTGCTTCTTGTTAGTTCCTTCTTGAGTTCCTTTGGGGAATTGAGCTTTTTGAGGGAAGTGCTACAGTAGCTAGTGTTCTAATGGAAGTTTATTTGGTTTTAGAACTGAACCTTGAGACTTATTTATCTTAAGTGCACTAATGTTGCTAATGAGATTGTGTGAAGTTTTGTATGAAGGAAAAATTTCAGGTGTATGGAAAGAACGAGTAATGAGATAAAGGATGGACTAAAGCTCAATCTTGGGGATGCCACGCGTGTCACCCCAAGAAATATCCAAGAAGTACAAGCGTCAAAGCTTGGGGATGCCCAAGGCATCCCCCTTCTTCATCAAGAAAAATTCCAGGTTTCTTCCAAACGCTTCATTTTTATTGTTTCATGCACAGTTGTGTTTTTCTTGGAGCGTCTTCTTTTTCATTTTTGTTTTGTTTGCTTGGTTTTCTTAGTTTTCTGAATAAGTTGGTTGGACCCCCTCTTTCACACTTTGGTTTGTGAATAGTTTGGTTTGGTTTGGAAAAGAGTAGGAAAGATCATACTTATGTGGTAAAAGAGCTCGTTTTTGACTGTGGCTATGCTTTGTCATGCCATGCTTGATATTGTTTTGTCTTTATGCTTAGTTTTCTTTGCTGTAGCATGACTTGTTATAAACAATTGAGATTGCTTAATGTGCCTTGGATGAATCATGCGTTGTTTTAGCATATTAAAGCATAGTATAGTGGTATTCTCCTTTGATGCTTTATTTGGGTTGACTTGGCGCATGCTCACACCATGTTATGACTATCCCAAGTCACCATAGCCTTTATGATCCTTTAGTTTTCAACTTGTAGTATCACTTTATGCTTTGATCAATGATGGTTTGTCGCTCTGCATGATTATGGCCATTATCGCTCTCTTAGTTTGTCGCTCCCAGTCTTTTGCTAGCCTCCACAACCAAGTATGAGTTCCACTCATGCATCCAACTCCCTAAACCAAGTTATTCCAAAGAGTCCACCATACCTACCTACTAGCTTATGCTATTCCAAGTATATTCATGCTTTTGTTTACCTTCCACTTGTTATGAGAAAACTAGTGATTAAAGCTCTCACGAACTTGATGGCACACTTTACTTTACTTGCCCTTAATAAACTTGAACTATTGTGTCGTCTATGTTGTATATGCTTGCACTTATTTGTTGGGAATTAGCAGAACCATGCTTTCATGGGGAACGCTTTCAACATTGCACTTGGTACTTGTACCTAGTTGATATCATGCTCTTTTGTATATGGATGTAAATGCATGTGAAATGAAAGGGGAGCTTGTAAGTCCATGGAGTTATGTATATGTGTTAGAGAAACGCCTGGGCTGCTGGTCTAATCCATGCTGACATGGTGGAAACCTGCAGCGTAACCATAATGAGCTGTCTATGAAGCATTCTTCTTATAAAAAAGAGTCCTATATTGAGAAAAAAAGAGAAAAGAAAAGAAAAAAGAGATACTATGAAAATTGGAAAGAGAGAAAAAAGCACCATATTCCCATGGTAAATAAGAAGAACGCTGAGATGCTCGTTATCTGCTTGCCTTGTCATTTTGATATGGGGATTCTTCCGTATCATCGGGCAAGGGGTACCCCTTTGGCGGTTCTCAATGATACACATGTACTTACAATGACAAGAACTTACCGGTGACTAAACTTGAGTAGCATGAGGAGCGGCCCTCGTATACAAGGGACATGAGATTTCTGACTTATACTTCGTCAAGCATGTACACCATAGTTTGTTCACTTTAACCTTAATCACATCAAGATGCTTATGATAGGGGCAATGAGAGGTGAAAGCTATTAAGTACCATAATTTTTGGAAGCTCTTTATGAGACTTGAATCCCTACTTCCTTTTACAAAAGGCCTTTCTTCCACCATTATATTGAGTCTCCACCTTCTATCTTTATGCACCTACTTTGAGAGCATAGTGGCCATTCTTAGTTCTATGTGCATTGTCCCAAGACTAGTTGATTGATGCATAACTTGTTATTGCTTGTTTTAAACTATTGTATCTAGTCACTCTTATGAACTTTGAAGGTGTCCTATGCATTTATATTTGCTACTCTGTTGAGGGACAAGCTGAATACTATTATGCTATGTTTTCTTTATGTGAAACAAACAAACGTCTTGCAAAGCATTGTTATTCATGAATCTTTTGTTTGTGCCTTTTCATGTTGCATCATAGTTTCTTTGCTTATTGCTAGAACTTTGTCTTTCATGTTATGATTGAAGTACTATGATCCCAGCCTTGAATGTTTTGCAAATACTTTGATCAAGTCTTTGATGGTGCATGTCACCTCAAAAATTATTTGTTTTTATCACTTACCTACTCGAGGACGAGCAGGAGTTAAGCTTGGGGATGTTGATACATTGCAAATGTATCTATAATTTTTGATGTTCCATGCTTGGTTTTATCCACTTTCTTGTGATTTGTTCCAACTTTGGAGTACTTTTCATATGATTTCTTGGACTAACCTATTAACAAGAGCCACGATTGCCTTACTGTTTTCTGCTGTTTTGGTTCGGGAAAGTCGAAAATGAATATTCTCGAATTGACGGGACAAAAGCCAAAGTGCCTATTTTCGGAAGGGATCAAGTGCGAATCACGAGGCGGAGAAGGGCGGGGCCGGCCACACCACTGGCAAGCTGCCAGCGCCAGGGGGTGGTGCGGTGGCTCCCGGCACCCCCTCGGCCTCTCCTTCCACCTATAAGTTGCCCTCAGGACGAAAACCCTAAGTCCCCGATCAAAAATCAACGAAAGAGTCTGTCGCCGCCGTCATCTCCATCCCTAGACCGGGAGGGATCTGAAGCTCTTCCCGGCACCCTGCTAGAGAGGGGAATTCACCCTGGAGGCCTTCTTCATCACCATGCAAGCCTCCGGTGTGATGCGTGAGTAGTTCATCCTTGGACTACGGATCCATGTAGTAGCTAGATGGCTGGTTTCTCCTCCTTTGTGCTTTCATGTTTAGATCTTGTGATCTCCGTTCATGATCAAGATCATCTATTTGTAATTCATACATGTTGTGTTTGCGGGGATCCGATGGATATTGAGATGCTATTTCAGATTGGTTATTGATTCTATCATGTCTTTGTTATTTGAGATCTTGCATGCTTTCTGTTGTTAGTAGCTATCTTGGCCAAGTAGATGCTAGCAACTCCAAGAGTTAGTATTTATGCTCGATAGTGGGTTCATGCCTCTGGTAATCTGGGGAAGTGACAGAAATCTCTAAGGTACTAGATGTGTTGTTGCTACTAGGGAGAAAACAACAATCCTTTGTTCATAGAACAATCGTATTGTTTACTTTACACGATTCAGTAAAGCAATAATCATTGCTTGCAACTTAATCTTTGGAGGGGTTCGGATGATAACCTGAAGGTGGATTATTACTCATAGATGCAGTTGGATGGTGGTCTATGTATTATGTTGTAATGCCCAATCAAGTCTTAGAGGAGTCAAGATGATTAGTATATGCATGTATTGCTTTCTTGGTGTTTGTCAATTGCCCCGTTGTAATTTGTTCACCCAGCGTGTTATCTATCTAAGGAGAGCCACCTCTAGTGAACTATGGATCCCGGTCCTTTTACTTTACATACAATCTACAATCTTTTACTGCTTTGTGTTTACTCTCTGCAAACTTTTACTTCTTTCCATTCAATACGTTTAATCCTTTGTTTTCCGCAAAACACGGTGAGATTGACAACCTCATCGCAAGTTGGGGACAAAGTTCTGTGGTTGTGTTGTGCAGGTCTCCACGTTGCTACTAGCACCGGTAGTGCGCCCTGCCAAAGCTCAGCTAGTAACACCTTTGGGGTGTTCCCTTGCTCCTACTGGTTCGATTAAACCTTGGTTTCATAACTGAGGGAAAACTTGCTGCTATATTCATCGTACCTTCCTCTTGGGGTTCCCAACAAGCTCTACGTCGAAAGTAGAGTGCATCAACATCGTGTTCTCCAATCTCTGCCACCTAGCTATAAGAGCTTCGTGATGAACTATAATATGCAGGGCATGAAGAAGTCTCTTCCCGAGCTTCTATCAATGCTTAAGACTGCAGAAGTGGATATTAGGAAAGAACATCAAGTGTTGATGATCAATAAGACCACCGGTTTCAAGAAGGACAAGAAAGGCAAGCACAAGGGAAAGAAGGGTGGCAAATCTGTTGCCGCGCCTAAAAAGAAACCCCGAGCTGGCCCTAAGTCTGACACCGAGTGCTACTATTGCAAGGGTACTTGCCATTGGAAGCGCAACTGCCCCAATTATTTGGCGGACAAGAAGGCCGGCAAGGCAAACAAAGGTATATGTGATATACATGTTATTGATGTGTACTTGACTAATACTCACAGTAGCACCTAGGTATTTGATACGGGATCGGTTGCTAATATATGTAACTCGGTTCAGGGGCTGTGGAACAAGCGACAACTAGCAAGGGATGAGGTCACGATGCGGGTCGGCAATGGATCAAGAGTTGATGTGATCGCCGTTGGAATGCTGCCTCTCCATATGCCGTCGGGATTAGTTATAAACCTGAATAATTGTTATTTGGTGCCTGCACTGAGCATGAACATTGTATCCGGATCGTGTTTGATGCAAAGTGGTTATTCGTTTAAGTCTGAAAACAATGGTTGTTCGATTTATATGAATAATATCTTTTATGGTCATGCACCTATGTTGAATGGTTTATTTCAGTTGGATCTCGATAGTTGTAGGGGTTCGTAGCATGGAAAACAAAAATTTTCTATCGCATACAAACAAACAAGCCAAGATCTATCTACTAGATTGTAGCAACGAGTCGATAGTGGAACTCACCCTCGAAGATTCCAAAGCGGTTAACGAGGCGATTCTCGTGGGTGATGTAGTACT
Source organism: Avena insularis (assembly GCA_023614405.1). Classification (NCBI taxonomy): domain Eukaryota; kingdom Viridiplantae; phylum Streptophyta; class Magnoliopsida; order Poales; family Poaceae; genus Avena; species Avena insularis. Next base: position 570,806,824 of record CM042686.1, read on the forward strand.
CTTTCCGATCTCAAGATCGCGTGAGCGATCCTTCAGCGCCACGTTCAGCAGCGCTCCCTTGATCGGTCACACGTTCGGTACTCGTGAAGACCTTCCTCTCCTTGTTCCAGCAGCGACGGAGGTTGTAGCACTCTCCTCGTGATTCCGGCAAGACTGGCGTGCAGGAAGTAGAGGAGATCCATGAGGCTTCGCCTTAAGCCGGTGCGAGTATGGTGGAGCTTATGAGAGAGGCTATTAGTGGTCTAGTAATTAGACACACCAATTAGAAGGCTCTAAACCAATTAGAAGGCTCTAAACCGAAATAGCTCTAAACCGGAGTTTAGGTCTAGGGTTTAGTTTAGAGGATAGGATCTAGTGTGTCCAGAGGAGGGAGCCCTGCCCCTCCTTATATAGGTGGGAGGGGGCTGGCCGCGCCATGGGGAGGGAGTGGAGTCCCTCCCCAACTCGGCATTGGAGTTGGCCGCCGGTTGGAGGAGGTCTCCCTCTCCAACTCGGTTTCCCTCTTCTCCTCCTCTTTCCACTTTCCAAAACTTGCCGTTTGACTTTCAAACTAGCCGTTTGACTTTTCAATTTAGGATTTAAATAAACCCTTTATTTTGGACAGCGAGAACACTTAGTACATGATGCAATCATTCCAATTTGCAATGACACATTCATGTACCCTTCCCCCTCCGGAATGCCGGACATTCCGGGACCTTCTAGAATGTTCCCGATGAAAACACCGGAACCATTCCCCAACTCCGAAATGGGACTTTCCTTATATGAATCTTATTCTCCGGACCATTCCGGATCACCTCGTGATATCCCGGATCCCATCGAGACTCGAACAACATTCGGTCTCTTTCTCATAATACCATAACTACTCAAACAACGTCGAATCCTTAAGTGTGTCTCCCTACGGTTCGTGAATTATGCGGACATGATCGAGACACTTCTCCGAACAATAACCAATAGAGGAATCTGGAAATTCATATGGCTCCCACATATTTCTATGATTACTTTGCGATCGAATGAACCACTTACATACGATACCAATTTCCCTTTGTCTCACGATATGTTACTTATCCGAGGTTATGATCGTCGGTATCTCTGCATACCTAGTTCAACCTCGTTACTGATAAGTACTCTTTTCTCGTTCCCGTGATATGTGATCCCTTGTGACCAAGTCACATGCTTGCAAGCTAATTGGATGACATTTCACCGAGAGGGCCCAGAGAATATCTATCCGTCATGTGGATGGACAAATCCCACTCTTGATCCATGTGTTTCAACCAATACTTTCCGAACACTCAATGCCACCTTTATAGCCACCCTGTTACGGTGTGGTGTTTGATGACATCAAAGCATCCATCCAGTAAAGGTGATATGCATGATCTCATGGTCGAAGGAATTAGGTTACTATGTATCAGAAAGCATATAGCAATTGAACTATTTGAAATGACTTGATCTTTATGCTACGCTTATCTATAGGAGTATGTCCATCACATCATTCTCCTAATGATATGATCTTGTTGTTGACAACATCTCAATGTTCATGATAGGGAAACCACAATCATCAATCAACCAACAAGCTAGTGAAGTATAGAGGCTATACTAGGGACTTCAAATTAAGTTTACAAATCACACAAGTATTAATGGTTTCCTTGTTAATACTATTATAGCATGAATATAAACATTTATCATAAGTATGAAGATATGATAATAACCTACTTTATTATTGCCTCTTGGGTATATCTCCAACAGTCTCCCACTTGCACTAGAGTCAATAATCTAGTTTCAAACCTTTGTGTATTCAACACCTATGGCTTTCCGGTGTTTGTATGTACACGATTGCTAGTGGTCAACTGATCTCGGATCTGACACTTCCAGGTCCGTGTGTAATTGCATGTCTTTGCGTCTCTACGCATCACTCATTCTCTAATGAGATGGCTTTGTATGATTTGGTCTTTGATTGTGACCTTTAGTTCTTTGGGGTTAAAACATGTTGATAATATTGTCGCACAATATATCTTCATAGTATTATCCCGCTGTGAACTACACCTAGTTTGATAACAAACTACTTGACACAAATGCCCTCTTTTGCTGCTATAATAGCAGTCATATACTTAGCCCTTTGTTGTAGTATCTGTCACAATGTCTTAACTTTGGAACTCATCCAAATCCATTATGGAACTCACTTTCCATTATATTGTGCCACCCTTAATTTAGATTGAGATAAACTAAATTTGTACTTTGTGATAAAGCTAGTATCAATGTAGTACTTTTACAATGAACTAACCATCTATTTGTCACTTCTACAAATAATATACTCTTAGTTCTTCCAAAAGATCATAAGAATATCCTTACTATCGTCCAATGATCATCTTATGAATCATTCTGGTATATGCTCATAATATTTATAGCATAGGACATATCTGGATTTGTACATATCACAGTATGATTGATATAAATACTCTTTGTGATTTCATACATCAAGTATCAATCTATACTTGAATCTTTGTTTCACTTACCAAATGTCAATACACTTGAATATATCATCAACATTGAACTCTTTCAATCCTTTCTGTGCAACAAGAACCTTTCTTGTAGTTTCTATATTGAATTCATTCAATATCTCGTCTATGTACTTCTGGCACAACCATATTTAGCGTCTATTGATGCCAAATATTTGGGTTTTGCCTAAGTCTTTCATCGGGATGAAATTCTTAATATGTGTTAATAAAAGATACATTATTTCCAATCAACAATATGTCTTCCACATAATGTATTAGAAACATGTCTTAGCGCTCCCACTTAATTTCTTGCAAATGCAAGCATCTTCATTGTCTCCGATGAAATTAAACTCTTTTAACAGTTTCATCATAGTGAAGATTCCAACTCCGCTATGCTTAACTTCAACCATTGAAGTTTGCATATACATTTAGCATCCTTTGAATTAACAAAAACCTCATGGACCGTGTCATGCACACGTCCTAGGTAACAATTCTATTAGAAGAACTTATTTTGTTTATTCAACTACCACATAACAAAATTATATGTAGTGGTTGCTACATTAATCCGTCTAGACTAAAAATCGCTATGAAAGATCAAATCTTGTCATATACAACCTTTGAACATTGTTGTGAACTCTTTCCCAACATGTCGACTATTTCATAGATGTGAAACATCCATGTCTACTTCTTTATAGATCCAAACACAACTGCAAGGTCTTACACCTTTTTCGAGGGTCCTTCAAGTTCAAAACTTGATTACTCGTGTATGGAACTATCACGGATTATATGGCTTCAAGCCATTTGACGGAGTCAGGGCCCATCATCGCTTCTTTGTATGTAGTAGGTTCATTATTCTCAAATAATGATTCAACCCTCAAATCTCGGTATTTGATTGTTCATCCGACCTACTTGTTTCAATAGAAACTTAGACCTCCGTGACCACAACCTTTGAGGCACGTGAGCCATGAGCATTATTCTTTGCCTCGGAACACTTTTTCGGTGCTGCGCAACTTTGCACATATAGCTAAGGTTCTTTTAACCTTATCAAAGTTCTATTGTCCTCCCACTTAACTTTTCACGAAAAATTCCTTCTCAAAGAAACTTGACGTTCTAAGCGACAAACACTTTTGTCTCCGGTGTTTATGGAGGAATACTTAACAGTAATACAAAGACAGGTTTATCCGACTTTGGTTGCAAACATCTTTCTTATGCATAGCATACCAATGTTTAAGAAAGGACTACTTGGGTTTTATCCCAAACCATAACCTTATATGGTGTCATTTCAGCGGATTATGATGGAGCTCTTTTAGTGGAAAACGGTAGTCTCTAAAGCTTTTAATCTTTAAAATATAATAGCAGTTTTATGAATTATACCTTCGATCTTACCATGTCAAACAAGGTTCAATTACATATCTCGAACGCTCCATACTCTTATGGTGTTTGAAATGCAAATCCACGGACGATTCCTTAAATCTTAGGTATTATGCTAAACTTGTAACTTAAATATCTTCCTTTATGATCTTATCATAAACTATTTATATTCTTGTTACAATGATTTTGCACTTCATCTTGAAAATCTTTGAACTTTTCAAATATTTCACACTTCATCCTTATTAAGTAAATATTCATATATTCACTCAAATTTTCGGAGAAAGCATATGAAGTTGAAATCCATCGCTCTTGACTACACATAATGGATTTCGTACAACAATATGTACAAGTTCAATAAGCTAGTCCATCGTTCCTTTTGGCCTATGAACGAAGTTTTAATTATCTCTAGGAAAGTTTCACAAACGTCATTTGATCAAAATCAAATAGACTCCAAAATTCCATCCATATGGATTTTCTTCATGTTTTCTTTCCAATATAATTTAAACGGCGATGTCACTTCCTAAGTGATCTTTCAATCAATTTGTCTTTCGACATTTTTAGCACTAGTTTTATGGATGTGATGTCTCCAACGAGATTTGCGAATCATCCATCTTTTATGGATTACGGCAATTATTTGAACAACCCTTTTGTTCTCATAATACCTGATAAAACAAATCTTGAAGGCAAGCTTTTGATGTTTAACGAGCAACACAATAACCCTTTATTTTGTTCTCGATGAACATCATCACATATTCTTTTGCTAATTACTTAGGCCATTGTAGTTCATGAATTGTGTTGTTTCGTATGACGATTCATACCAACAAATTCAGTATCAAGTACTTAAGAACCACATTGTTTAATAAGCAAAGAATATAGCCATAACATGTATATCATCTATATACTTTAAACTGAACAATTCTAGTCTTTTCTTTTCTGCCATATATTTATGAGATTCTCTTTCAGTATTTCTGTTTCTATTTGAAAGAATCTATCAACATCAATAGTGGAGTCATTCATATGACACATAGTCCAAAGCGTGTATAGTTAAATACCAATGTCTTTGGACTTGCACTTTGAAGTAGATCACCATTATCAAATGTTTGGTGTTCTTTCAAATTCCTTTCTTTAGTAATCTCTTGGTGTAGTAAACATTTTACCTACATCAAATATTCACCTTCATCATGGATTTATCCATGATCAAGCTACTTTAGCTTATAACGGTGAATCGTGAGTATAATGTTGCTCTCCAAAACCTTTTGGAAGATTAGGACAACTAGTGTCTCCAACCTTTTGCAAATTCTCATCAAACATGAGAACATGACTTTGCCATATTATACTCTATCATGTTGTAACCAAAACTTCATTTCAGATATCACAATATCTTCCACACATCATGGTTTCTGAAACAACTCTTTCAGATCCTAGTTAACCTTGATATTAAGACAATCCTTTGAATATCAAGAATCATGGAGACAAACATGATACTCAAACACTAACACTTGGAATTGTCACTCTTGTTTTAATACTAATTATTTAAACTTTATGGAGTAACCGGAAATTACTGAAAGTTTGCAATAGGACTTTTAAACTTTAGATTAACACTTCAAAACAATACGATACCAGTTCGTAAAGTAACTAACCAGAATTCTATAGTTCTATCATCTCAATTATAACTAAGCGCAAGGTGGTAAACGGATGCCAATGACCACAACAACTATGCAAATTCACTTTGATTTAGTTTATGATAAATTGAGTTCTAATTAATAATTAAATTAATCTAGGTGAACTCCCACTCAAAACAATATCCCTCACATTGTTTTAGTGATCACACGAACCAAATCCACCACATCAAAACCGATCATCACGTGAGTTGATGTAGCTTCAATGGCGAACAATCAACATGTTCATCATATCTACTATATGACTCATGCTCTGCCTTTCGGCAATCCGTGTTCCTGAGGCCATGTCTGTACATGCTAGGCTCGTCAAGATCAAACCTTAGCTACCGCATAAGCAAATCTGGCTTGCTTACGTTGTATTCACCCGCGGAATCAAAGACACCCGATCATCACGTGGTGCTTCGAAGCAGCAAGCTTTGGCAACGGTGCATACTAAGGGTGAACACTTTAGAACTTGAAATTTATGTGAATGAGGGATCATCTTATAATGCTACCGTCGTCTATTAAGCAATACAAGATGCATAAAGGATTAACATCACATGCAATTCATAATATGTGATATGATATGGCCTTTCTTCTTTGTGCTTTCGATCTCCATCTTCAACGAACATGATCTCCATCATCACCGGCATAGCATCAAGGTCAATGACGCTTCTTCATGGTTGTCGTCCACCAGCTTCAACTATTACAACTACTTTGAATAGACACGCAGGTCTTAACAAAATTAAAGACAACCATAAGGCTCCTGCCGGTTGCCAACTTACAATAAGGAACATTGCATACATCAAATATAATCACAATCATGGCCATATCACATCACTACACACCCCTGCAAAACAAAGTTAGACGCCTCTACTTTCTTTGCATATTTTACGTGGTTTGGGGCTTTCAATAAGTGTCGTTCTAACTTACGAACAAGAACCACAACATTGATACTAGCATTGTTGATTACCGTTGTAAATTGGATCTTAACTAAGCTAGGAGAAAGCAGGCACCCAGAGCCACTTATGCAATACAAGTTGCATGTTAGCGTGGAGCAAGTCTCATGAGCGATGTCATGTAAGGTTAGCCGGGCGCTTCATCCCAACATACCGCAAGATGCAAAGTACACAAAAGCAATCTACAATAAAAGCATCAATGCCCACAATGACCATTGTGTTCTACTCGTGCAATGATCTACATATAGACACGGCTCGATACCCTTTGTAGGGGTTCGTAGCATGGAAAACAAAAATTTTCTATCGCATACAAACAAGCCAAGATCTATCTACTAGATTGTAGCAGCAGTCGATAGTGGAACTCACCCTCGAAGATTCCAAAGCGGTTAACGAGCAGATTCTCGTGGGTGATGTAGTACTCTTTCCGATCTCAAGATCGCGTGACGATCCTTCAGCGCCACGTTCCAAGCAGCGCTCCATGATCGGTCACCGTTAAATTTTCGGCGAAGACCTTCCTCTCCTTGTTCAGCGGGCGCGGAGGTTGTAGCACTCTCCTCGTGATTCGGCAGACTGGCAGTGGTACGGAAGTAGAGGGAGATCCCAGGAGGGCTTTTTAAGCCAAAAGTGCGGTATGGTGGAGCTTATGAGAGAGGCTATTAGTGGTCTAGTAATTAGACACACCAATTAGAAGGCTCTAAACCAATTAGAAGGCTCTAAACCGAAATAGCTCTAAACCGGGGTTTAGGTCTAGGGTTTAGTTTAGAGGATAGGATCTAGTGTGTCTAGAGGAGGGAGCCCTGCCCCTCCTTATATAGGTGGGAGGGGCTGGCCGCGCCATGGGGAGGGAGTGGAGTCCCTCCCCAACTCGGCATTGGAGTTGGCCGCCGGTTGGAGGAGGTCTCCCTCTCCAACTCGGTTTCCCTCTTCTCCTCCTCTTTCCACTTTCCAAAACTTGCCGTTTGACTTTCAAACTAGCCGTTTGACTTTTCAATTTAGGATTTAAATAAACCCTTTATTTTGGACAGCGAGAACACTTAGTACATGATGCAATCATTCCAATTTGCAATGACACATTCATGTACCCTTCCCCTCCGAATGCTTGGGACATTAGGGACCTTCTAGAATGTTCCCGATGAAAACACCGGAACCATTCCCCAACTCCGAAATGGGACTTTCCTTATATGAATCTTATTCTCCGGACCATTCCGGATCACCTCGTGATATCCCGGATCCCATCCGAGACTCCGAACAACATTCGGTCTCTTTCTCATAATACCATAACTACTCAAACAACGTCGAATCCTTAAGTGTGTCTCCCTACGGTTCGTGAATTATGCGGACATGATCGAGACACTTCTCCGAACAATAACCAATAGAGGAATCTGGAAATTCATATGGCTCCCACATATTTCTACGATTACTTTGCGATCGAATGAACCACTTACATACGATACCAATTTCCCTTTGTCTCACGATATGTTACTTATCCGAGGTTATGATCGTCGGTATCTCTGCATACCTAGTTCAACCTCGTTACTGATAAGTACTCTTTTCTCGTTCACGTGATATTTGATCCCTTGTGACAAAGTAACATGATTTCAAGATAATTGGATGACATATCACCGAGAGGGCCCAGAATATCTATCCGTCATGTGGATGCACAAAACCACTCTTGATCCATGTGTTTCAACCAATACTTTCCGAACACTCAATGCCACCTTTATAGCCACCCTGTTACGGTGTGGTGTTTGATGACATCAAAGCATCCATCCAGTAAAGGTGATATGCATGATCTCATGGTCGAAGGAATTAGGTTACTATGTATCAGAAAGCATATAGCAATTGAACTATTTGAAATGACTTGATCTTTATGCTACGCTTATCTATAGGAGTATGTCCATCACATCATTCTCCTAATGATATGATCTTGTTGTTGACAACATCTCAATGTTCATGATAGGGAAACCACAATCATCAATCAACCAACAAGCTAGTGAAGTATAGAGGCTATACTAGGGACTTCAAATTAAGTTTACAAATCACACAAGTATTAATGGTTTCCTTGTTAATACTATTATAGCATGAATATAAACATTTATCATAAGTATGAAGATATGATAATAACCTACTTTATTATTGCCTCTTGGGTATATCTCCAACAATAGTAGTATTACGCATATTCATAATGTTGATGCTAAAAGGATTAAACTTGATAATGATATATCTGCATATATGTGGCACTGCCGTCTAGGTCATATTAGCGTTAAACGCATGAAGAAACTCCATTCTGATGGACTTTTGGAATCACTTGATTTTGAATCATTTGATACACGTGAGTCATGCCTTATGGGCAAGATGACTAGAACGCCGTTTTCCGGTTCAATGGAACGGGCGACAAATCTGTTGGAGATCATACATACTGATGTGTGTGGACCAATGAGTGTGTCGGCGTGAGGTGGATATCGTTATTTTGTTACTTTCACGGATGATTTGAGTAGATATGGGTATATCTATTTGATGAAACATAAGTCTGAAACCTTTGAAAAGTTCAAAGAATTTCAGAATGAAGTGGAAAATCATCGTAACAGAAAGATCAAATTTCTGCGGTCCGACCGTGGAGGAGAGTATCTTAGTTACGAGTTTAGCACACATATGAAAGACTGTGGAATAGTTTCACAACTCACGCCTACCGGAACACCACAACGTAATGGTGTGTCAGAGCGTCGTAATCGTACTTTATTGGATATGGTTCGATCTATGATGTCTCTGACTGACTTGCCACTGTCATTTTGGGGTTATGCACTGGAAACCGCTGCATTAACTTTAAATAGGGCACCATCTAAATCTGTTGAAAAGACACCGTATGAATTATGGTTTGGAAACAAACCTAAGCTGTCATTTCTTAAAGTTTGGGGATGCGATGTTTCTGTGAAGAAACTTCAACCGGATAAACTCGAACCCAAAGCGGAAAAATGCGTCTTCATAGGATACCCTAAGGAAACGATTGGGTATATCTTTTATCATAGATCCGAGGGCAAGGTCTTTGTTGCCAAGAATGGATCCTTTCTTGAGGAGTTTCTCGCGAAAGATGTGAGTAGTCGGAAGGTAGAACCCGACGAGGTTGTTGAACCTTCTCTTCATGAAATGGTGAGTAGCACAACACCGGAAGTTGTTTCGGAGTTGACTTCACCTAATGAAGAGAGAGCTAATGATATTGATCATGAAACTCCGAAAGAGGACACTACCGAACCTCGCAGGTCAAGCATGACACGTGCAGCTCCTGAACTGCACGGCAATCCTGTTATGAATTTCATGATTGATGAAATAGATGACCCTGCGACGTATGAAGAAGCGATGCTGAGCCCTGATTCCAACAAATGGCTAGAAGCCATGAAATCCGAGATGGAATCCATGTACGAAAACCAGGTTTGGACCTTGGTGGACTTACCTCATGATCGAAAGGCCGTTGAGAATAAATGGATTTTCAAATGAAAAACTGATGCTAATGGTAATGTGACCATCTATAAGGCTCGACTTGTCGCAAAGGGGTTTCGACAAATTCAAGGAGTTGACTACGACGAGACATTCTCTCCCGTAGCGATGCTTAAGTCGGTTAGGATTATGTTAGCAATTGCTACATATTTCGATTATGAAATATGGCAGATGGATGTCAAAACTGCATTCCTCAATGGTAATATTGAAGAACAGTTGTATATGATACAACCTAAGGGTTTTGTCGATCCTAAGGATGCTGATAAGGTGTGCAAACTTCAGCGATCCATCTATGGACTGAAGCAAGCATCCCGGAGTTGGAATCTCCGCTTTGATGAGGTGATCAAAGAGTTTGGATTTGTCCAAACTTATGGAGAGGCTTGTATTTACAAGAAAGTGAGTGGGAGCAATGTGGCATTTCTGATATTATATGTGGATGACATATTATTGATTGGAAATGATATAGATCTTTTAAACAGTGTTAAAAGTTATCTAAACATCAAATTTTCGATGAAGGACCTTGGTGAAGCTTCATATATATTAGGCATTAAAATCTATAGAGATAGATCAAGACGCCTAATTGGGCTATCATGAGTACATACCTTGATAAGATATTAAAGAAGTTTAATATGGACGGAAGTAAGAAGGGTTCTTACCTATGTTGCAAGGCAAGACATTGAGTAAGACTCAAAGTCCTACGGAAGAAAGAGAGATAATGGATAAGATCCCCTATGCCTCAGCCATAGGCTCTATAATGTATGCCATGCTATGTACAAGACCGGATGTGGCACATGCTATTAGTTTGACTAGTAGGTACGAATCTGATCCAGGTTCGGAACACTGGATAGCGGTCAAGAATATCCTTAAGTACTTGAGAAGAACTAAGGATATGTTTCTTGTATACGGAGGTGAAGAAGAGCTAGTCGCTAAGTGTTATGTCGATGCTAGCTTTGACACTGATCTGGATGACTCTAATTCTCAATCCGGAAACGTATTTCTCTTGAACGGAGCAATAGTTAGTTGGAGGAGCTCCAAACAACCTGTGGTGGCTGGATCAACGACGGAGGTGGAATATGTTGCTGCTTCAGAAGCGGCGCAGGAAGCGATTTGGATGAAGGAGTTCATAACGGAACTAGGTGTGGTTCCTAGTGCGTTGGACCCAATGGTGATCTACTGTGACAACAATGGAGCCATAGCCAACGCCAAGGAACCAAGGTCTCACAAGAATTCCAAGCATATTAAGCACCGGTTTCACTCCATCCGCGAGCATGTCAAGGATGGAGATATAAAGATTTGTAAAGTGCACACAAACCTGAATGTAGCAGATCCGTTGACTAAAGTACTCCCTAGGGAAATACATGATCAACACCAAAACTCCATGGGTGTTAGATTTATCACTATGTAAACTAGATTATTGTCTCTAGTGCAAGTGGGAGACTGAAGGAAATATGCCCTGAGAGGCAATAATAAAGTTGTTATTATGTATTCCTTGTATATGATAGATGTTTATTTTCCATGATAATTGTATTGATAGGAAACATTAATACATGTGTGTTTAATAAACAAAAAGGGTTCCTAGTTATGCCTCTCTTATAGACTAGCTTGTTGATTAACAAGATGATCAAAGTTTCCTGATCATGGACATTGGATGTTGTTAATAACAAGGTCACAGCATTTGTGAAATGATGTGATGAACATTCATCCGAAGTATAGCATTACGATCAAGTCATTATGTTTATATTGCTATAACATCATACAAAGTAGTCTTAATCCTTAGACCATGAGATCATGTTAATTGCTAACACTGGAAGAGTATCTTGATAACATCAAACGTCACACCGTAATAGGGTGACCATAAAGGTGGGTTCAGTGCTATGAAGGTGTTATGTTGAGGCTCATGGATCAAGAGTGGAATTTGTCAATCCCTATGACGGATAGATATACTATGGGCCCTCTCGGTGATATCACATTAAGATAGCTTGCAAGCAAGTGATGTGATCACTAGAATGTTATATCACGTGAACGAGAAAAGAGTGCATGTCGGTAATGAGATCAAACTAGGTATCTGGATACCGATGATCGAATCTCGGACATGTATTATATCATGAGACAAAGGGATTAAATTGTTGACGTTAAAGGTTCTCACGATCACAGAAGTCATCGTTGAATATGCAGGAGTCAGTATGGATCTCTAGGTCACCTTACGATTATTGATCTGAGAGGAGTCTCAATCATGTCGCATTATTCATGCGAAGTAGGGTGACACCTTTGAAGGGTTCGGACACCATTTAGGAGCACATATGTTCCATACAAAAGGTTTGCAAAGCGCAGGAAATGTTTCGATAGAAACCAGAATTGTTTCGGGTGAAATTGCAGAAAGTGGTTCTACATGTGATATTGAAATGTTGCAAGGGGTTTTATGTGAATGTTTGTTAATTAAAGTAATTAACAAAATTCTGAATAAAATAAATAAAAGAGTTTTATTAATTAAGAGTTACATTTAATTTGGTGGAAATTAAATACATGTGAGTGGGATTTTGGGTGGAGGCCATGTTTATGTGAGTGGAGGTTCACCACATGAATGAAGGAGGGGAGGAGTCCCCCTCATGTGTGCGAATATGGGAGGGAGGGTCTCCCTCCCTCCTATAAATCCCCCTCCTCTCACAAACCACACCTCCTCATGAAGGATCTCTCCCCTCTAGATATTCCCCATGGTCTCGGATTAGCGAGATACATGTTCCAGTGGCCTTGTGTATGCGGAAGGAGTTCTTTGCTTCCGCTGATTCGCTGGAGCGAGGAGGTGGAGGTTGTCCGATGGCTTGAACGTGTGTGCGAGGATGGATGCGCTGCTGATTGCGGCGCTCGGACTTCCACACGATCTTGAGATCGGCAAGCGTACGACTACATCAACCACAAGTTCCTACTCTTTAAAAAAACTCGTTGTCTTTGAGGGTAAGTTCTCCATGGATGTATGTCCACCCGTTGCTCTGTATCTAGTAGATAGATCTTGGTGTATAATTCTCATCGTAGGAATTTTTTTGTTTTCTATGCTGCGAACCCAACAAAGAGGACCATTAAACTTAAGGCTATGGTTGGGGAAACCTTAATGCATTGATTAGTACTTACGGATGTTTGCTAACAATTCAATCATATAGTACATGTAATTCCAAGTAGTGAAACACATGTATATTTAGCCTCTCCCACATAGAAAAGTGCATCGAAGACAATGAACCCGATCTATTCGCTATTTAAACTTGGACAAAGCCACCACAATTACCACCACTATTCCACACTCATGGTTCTGTTAGTTTAGTGTATTTTATTGCTGCAGCAACTACCTTTACTTTCTTGTTATTTATTATCATACAAAGCTATCTCTGAGACTCGTATTGTTGCTCTAGTTTTATTTCCTAGATAATGCAAACGTTTAGTGTGCGTAGAGTTGTATCAGTGATTGATAGAACTTGAGAGAATATTTATCCTACCTTTAGCTCCTCGTTGGGTTCGACACTCTTACTTATCAAAAAGGCTACACACGATCCCCTATACTTGTGCGTTATCAACCACTAATGACAAATAATTGCAAAGATATTCAAACCATTGCTTTGATCTATGTTGTGCAGGAAATCACGCTTTTTAATGCGAAATCATGAGTCATAATGAAGGTTTTGAGGAAGTCCGTGATACGGTGCAAACGTATCTATAATTTTTGATGTTCCATGCATGTTTTATATATACTTTCTTATGTTTTGTCCACACTTTGGAATATTTTTACACATTTTCTGGAACTAACCTATTAACAAGATGCCACAGTGCCAGTTGCATGTTTTCTATTATTTTTGGTTTCAGAAAAGCTAGTAAGGAAATATTCTCAGAATTGGACCGGACAAAAGCCCAAGTCAATATTTCACCAAAAGGAACATAGAGTTCAGATGGGAGACAAAGAGGGGAACCAGGCCGGCCACATCTGGTGGTGGCACGGCCAGCCCTAGCCGCACCACCAGGGGGTGTGGGCCCCCTGATACTCCAATGACCTTGCCCCTTCGCCTATATATTGCCCTTGGGACAAAAACCCTAAGATCCTGATCAAAATTCCACGAAAGAGTTTGTAGCCGCCATCATCTCCATCCCTAGATCGGGAGGGATCTGAAGCTCTTCCTGACACCCTGCCGGAGGGGAGAGATCACCCTAGAGGCCTTCTTCATCACCATGCCTGCCTTCGGTGTGATGCGTGAATAGTTCATCCCTGGACTACGGGTCCATGTAGTAGCTAGATAGTTGGTTCTCCTCCTTTGTGCTACCATGTTTAGATCTTGTGAGCTCCGTTCATGATCAAGATCATCTATTTGTAATCCTACATGTTGTGTTTGCGGGGATCCGATGGATATTGAGATGCTATTTCAGATTGATTATTGATTCTATCATGTCTTTGTTATTTGTGATCTTGCATGCTCTCCGTTGTTAGTAGCTATCTTGGCCGAGTAGATGCTAGCAACTCCAAGAGGGAGTATTTATGCTCAATAGTGGGTTCATGCCTCTAGGAATCTGGGGAAGTGACAGAAATCTCTAAGGTACTAGATGTGTTGTTGCTACTAGGGAGAAAACAACAATCCTTTGTTCATAGAACAATCGTATTATTTACTTTACACATTTTGCTTAATGAAATTATCTGTTGCTTGCAACTTAACACTGGAGGGGGTTCGGATGATAACCTGAAGGTGGATTATTAGTCATAGATGCAGTTGGATTACAGTCTATGTATAATGTTGTAATGCCCAATCAAATCTCGTAGGAGTCAAGATGATTAGTATATGCATGTATGCTTTCTTGATGTTTGTCAATTGCCCCACTGTAATTTGTTCACCCAACATGTCATCTATCTTAAGGAGAATCACCACTAGTGAACTATGGACCCTAGTCCATTCTTTTACCATCAATCTACAATCTATTTACTGTTTTCTGTTTACTTTCTGCAAAGCAATTACTATCTTCCACACAACACGTTTAATCCTTTGTTTTCAGCAAAACCGGTGAGATTGACAACCTCACTGTAAGTTGGGGAAAAAGTACTTTGGTTGTGTTGTGCAGGATTCCAAGTTGGAAACAATGCCTTGGAGGTGTTTCCTTGCTCCTACTGGTTCGATAACCTTGGTTTCATAACTGAGGGAAAACTTGTTGTTGTGCTCATCATACCTTCCTCTTGGGGTTCCCCAACGAGCTCTACATATTGAGCAAGCAGTCCGTATGACCAAGTAATTCTGAAGCAAATTCCAAGCGTCTGCAGCTGTAATGACCACTGGTATGGGCAGGGCATGCCCGTACCATCCGCCTGTACCATGGGCGATGGCTCAGTCTCGTCAAACCCTACAACTTTCGTGAAGACGCCTATATATTTTGAGGCCGCCATTCTCAGATTGCATCACAACACCACCAAAGGAGATCCACACCATAGTTCATCCCTTCCATCTTCCATCCCCTCCACTAGCCATAACCATTACTTTGTACTTGAGATATCCTTGTGATTCGGCGACCATTGTAAGAATATTTGATTTCAATCTAGTATTTTGCACAATGTTTTCTATCCTTGATCTTATTGTTACGAGTGAGTAGTCCTCACGGGCTGCGGGTTGGGGAGAAACCTCGTAGCAATTATGTGCATCTAATCTATGGGAGTATTGTGTATTGTTTGGAAGAGGGATTTGTATCTTTTGTTTCTTTGTCTCTTACCTTGATCTTTGGTCTTGTAGGTACCCAAGATCCCCGAGATCGATAAAGGCTTGAGGTGAGATACTTGTCTAGCAGCGATCGCATAGGAAACCCAATGAGAGAAAAGGCTGTATGGTCTTTGCTTAGCGACCCATTCGGGATCACAGCAACATCACCACTTAAGGCTTTGATCTGTGTTTTACACTTAATAATCGTTTGTAGCCCGGTGTTTCGTGGTGCACTCGGTTGGATTAAAATACTATTGCTATGCTTGCAACTCGCAGGGCTCTAGTATATTAGGATGTGTTGCCCACAAGAGATTATCTCTATTGAAACATTACACATGACTATGCTTATTATTATCTTTTATCCCATATGATATGTAGCTGCAGGTGGATCTTCAATCCTGGCCTATCTCCATCCATTGAATCAACCCACGATAAAAGTAAACTAGATTGGTCCGGTAAACAAAGGAAAACAAAAAACAAAGTCTTATAGACGTGTCCTTTTTAATTCCTTTTACCATTGATTCCCAAGGTTCGATTAAACCTAGGTCTACTAGGGAAACAAACTATTATACTACATCCGTGAATCCGGATCAAAGGTATCAACCCTCCAAAGTCACCAGTTAACACTGGCGCCGAGATACCAGAGACCGCCACCAATTCACCCATGAAGCCGGCAGATCCTACAGAACCACATGAACATACCGCGGATTCGATGGTTCCCAAGGGCTCGGTAGGTACTCCTGAGGCACCTTCCAATAAGAAAAGGAGGAGGGATGCCGAAAAAGGCATCCTTATCTCTGAAAACCCGACTAAACCTCCAATGAATGATGCAAGTCGACTTATTTGCTCTCCTTATTATTATCTTACTGGATAGCCCCCGAGCCCTTGCTAATAATACTCTTGACTTCAGTCGATAATGCACGAGATGGTCGATATGGCCACTCGTTTTATCAGAATCCGGGATGATGCTTCTGTTGCCAAATGTTTGATTGTCGGTACCTTTGTGTCCTTTAATAGTTTATTGTGTCATTTTTTTATCTGCTAATTTCTTCTACTTCTTTAGCTGCCGCCAAGGAGTCCGAGGTCATTCGTGAAGAGGCCTTGAAGCGAGCGGAAGACCTTGAACTTAAACGGAAGGCCGCCAAGGAGGCACACGTAGAGGCCTGTGCAGAGGTCAAATTCGAAGCGGAGAAGCGTGAAGCTAAAGCTGCTGCTATGATAGGACGGGACGAAGATCTTCAGAAGGGGCTGGAAGCCCTGAACATCTCCCTAACAAGTGCGTTGCTCTGTAATTTATTTATACTACATCATGCATATGATATTTCTTCTCCCGTTTCATTACTTATTCTTTGACCTTCGACTGCAGGTATCACGAACTCTTCACTGACACTAGCGAAGGATCAACGATCCAATCCTTTGTCGGATGCCGTGAGTATTTTGGAGGGGAACAACATTCACGGCCGAAATCTCCTGACCCGTTCTCGTCGCGCCTTCAAGCGCCTCCATGTAGAAATTTTCCCTAGGAAGGATGTGCCCCCGGGTCTCAACAAGCTCACTGCAGTTTTCAACGTCGATCCTAACCTACTGATGGGTTACAGTTTGATCCAAGCGAAGAGTGGCGTGGAGAGCTCGATGGCACTAGGTTTAGTTCACAGTGAAAAGGTCGATTAGGGGAAGGTTAGCTCCTCCCTTCCAGTCAACGATGCAGGTGAAGAGGTGCCCCTCAAGCCATTTTTTAAGAAATCCAAGAAATTTTCTAAGGAGCTCCTTGCGATGGTTGAAGGACAAGATGCTACTGTCGCGAAAGCTTTGGTTGATGCTCCTTTGGCTACTACTGCCACTACTGCTAGCGATGCGCTTGGTTTAATCATAGTTTCCTTTACGAAGTACTCCTATAATGAATTCTGCCATATGTATGGCTTTAATTTAGCAGCTAGAACTTTATGCATTTTGTAGTTCACATCCTTTTGAAGTATAAATAGGGGAAAATGGGAGACTCCTCCTTGCTAAGTCCTAGGGAAGGACTAAAGGAGAGAGAAGGGCCAAGGGAGGCGTCCGACCAAGGAGGGGAGGAAGCTGGGTGGGCCCTATGCATTCGGCCGGCGGTCGGGGTGGACCCCACCCCGCACATCCTTCCCAAGGCGGCGACGGCCAGCCCCTTTGGGGCGGTTTGCCCTCTTAGGCCTTTCCTCTAGGGTTTGGCCCAATAAGGTGAGTTACCCCATTAAATTTAATATTATTTTAATATTAATTACAATAATTAATATAAAATACATATTATTAAATTCCCTTTGACCCAAAACACCTTTCAAATCACTCCCAACTACTTCGGATCCTCCCGGAACGATCCCGATTCTCTCACGAAACACTTCCAGCTTTCTCTACTCATCCTTCCGGTGATCTCGATGATTCTAAAATGATCTCCAAGCATCGTAGAACCCTTAAGCGTGTTACCCTACGATCCGGGAACATCACAAACATGATCAAGACGCTTCTCGGATAAATGATCATTAGCAGGATCTAGATACCCATAATGACCCCTGTGCATTCCACGATATCAATGTCATTTGAACCATCAACATTGAGTCCAATTCCCTTTGTTACTTTGATACCTGACTTGTCCTATATATGATCATCGGTATCACCATATCTTGTTCAATCTCGTTACCGACAAGTGTTGCTTAACTTGTTCCCGTGATATTCCATCCCCATGACCTAGTCATATGTTGCACATCATTATGGATGTAATCTCACCAAATGGGCCCAGTGTATCTTCCTGTCATGTGGGAGAACAAATCCCGATCTCAATGTATACGCCTGAACATATCCCTTTGTAATACCTCATAGACACCTTTATGATCATCCTGTTACAGTGTGACGGTTGATGCAGGGAAAGCCGCCTCAGGTGATAGTATTAGATATGATCTCACTGTCTAAGGAGTACTATACTTTGTTTCTAATTATTGCAACAATGAACTTTATGACTTGATCATGTCGCAATACTTATGTTGGGTACAGTGTTCATAACATCATTCACTAATGATATGACCTCATTGTCAATTGACATAAATGACCATGATCATGAAACCTTGATCAAGAGTTGCACAATGGACTAGTTAAATAGAGGATACTAGAGACTTGGTTTGTTTACATACCACACATGTACCAATGTTTCATATTGATACAGTTATAGCATGGTATAAAACTGTTATGAACTAATGAAATATAATAATAAACACTCTTTATAATCTTCCTCTAGCGCATATTTCCAACACTACAAGCATAAACAAAAACCCCAAAAGAACTTTACTTTACTGTTTTTACTTCCTTGTTTTAGTTGTAGTTTACTTTACTATTTTTTACTTTACTATTTTATTTAACTTTTACTAATACGAAACCTTGTGCTTGACAACTACACGGTGGAGTTGGGGGAACAAGAAAAAATTGTTTCGGAGGTTTCTGAGAAGATTGTAGTCTTAGATCCTCAAGAGTTCGATATAAACCCTCGAGTCACCCTTGTGGGGGAAAATACGCTTTGCTAAATCACTCTACACTTGGAGTCCTGATACATTGCAAATGTATCTATAATTTTTGATGTTCCATGCTTGGTTTTATCCACTTTCTTGTGTTTTGTTCCAACTTTGGAGTACTTTTCATATGATTTCTTGGACTAACCTATTAACAAGAGCCATAGTGCCCATTTTGCTTTTCTGCTGTTTTTGGTTCCAGGAAAGTCGGAAAATGAATATTCTCGTAATTGGACGGGACAAAAGCCAAAGTGCCTATTTTTCTGGAAGGGATCAAGTGCCAGAATACGAGACGGAGAGGGGCTAGGGGCCGGCCACACCACCTGGCTGCGCGACCAGGCCTGGCCCACGCCAGGGGGTGGTGTGGTGGCTCCCGGCACCCCCTCGGCCTCTCCTTCCACCTATATATTGCCCTCGGTATGAAAACCCTAAGTACTCGATCAAAAATCCACGAAAGAGTCTGTAGCCGCCGTCATCTCCATCCCTAGATCGGGAGGGATCTGAAGCTCTTCCCGGCACCTGCCGAGAGAATTCACCACAGGCCTTCTTCATCACCATGCAAGCCTTCGGTGTGATGCATGAGTAGTTATCCTTAGACTATGGATCCATGTAGTAGCTAGATGGCTGGTTCTCCTCCTTTGTGATTTCATGTTTAGATCTTCTGAGCTCTGTTCATGATCAAGATCATCTTTTTGTAATCCATACATGTTGTGTTTGTGGGGATCCGATGGATATTGAGATGCTATTTCAGATTGATTATTGATTCTATCATGTCTTTGTTATTTGAGATCTTGCATGCTTTCCGTTGTTAGTAGCTATCTTGGCCAAGTAGATGCTAGCAACTCCAAGAGTTAGTATTTATGCTCGATAGTGGGTTCATGCCTCTGGTAATATAGGGAAAATCTCTAAGGTACTAGATGTGTTGTTGCTACTAGGGAGAAAACAACAATCCTTTGTTCATAGAACAATCGTATTGTTTACTTTACACACAGTTCGTAAAGCAATAATCTGTTGCTTGCAACTTAATACTGGAGGGGGTTCGGATGATAACCTGAAGGTGGATTATTAGTCATAGATGCAGTTGGATGGCGGTCTATGTATTATGTTGTAATGCCCAATCAAGTCTCAAAGGAGTCAAGATGATTATTATATGCATGTATTGCTTTCTCGGTGTTTGTCAATTGCCCCGCTGTAATTTGTTTACCCAGCATGTTATCTATCTAAGGAGAGCCACCTCTAGTGAACTATGGATCCCGGTCCTTTGTCTTTTACATACAATCTATAAACTATTTACTGCTTTGTGTTTACTTTCTGCAAACTTTTACTTCTTTCCATTCGATATGTTTAATCCTTTGTTTTCCGCAAAACACGGTGAGATTGACAACCTCACTGCAAGTTGGGGACAAAGTTCTATGGTTGTGTTGTGTAGGTCTCCACGTTGCTACTAGCACCGGTAGTGCGCCCTGCCAAGGCTCAGCTAGTAACACCTTTGGGGTGTTTCCTTGCTCCTACTGGTTCGATTAAACCTTGGTTTCATAACTGAGGGAAACTTGCTGCTGTGCTCATCATACCTTCCTCTTGGGGTTCCCAACGAGCTCTACATCAACCACGAGCCATCAACACTTTTCTGGGCGCCGTGCATTGAGCCATCAAGTCCCAATGATTTGGCACACAAATAGCTGGTGTCATCAGTTGGTACAAAGGCCATGTTTATGTACAAAACATGGGATTCGTTAAGATATACATGTTCAACCATTGCCTTAACTTTATAGTCCCCGATCATATAAACCTTCTTAGTGTAACTCAAAATATTAGGACAATGTTTCTATCATCGCCTGCTATCCCTACTCCCTTTCATTATATCAAGGTGGAGTCCTATGATTCACATAGGTGAAGTAACACACAGTCGATGTTCGTATGTTACCATCATAGAACCACATAAAAGTATAAAACTTGACCAAATACTCATATCATACTATATATAAATCATAACCAATCCATCTTCTATCCTCGGGAACATGGGGAACTACTCACATCGGTGAAGAGTGACAAGGATCAAAGACATATGGTATACAACACAATTTGAAAATATAACTTCGCCTCCAAATAACAACAAGTTACCAAGCACAAGCATGCACACATCACTAGACACTTATTTAGTGTTCCGATCTATCACATATTATGAGGGGGATGAAGTTGATATCGAGATGGGGACAATACTGATGTTGGGGATGATGGTGATGGAGATACTCCCTCCTACACCAAGGAGGAACTGTTGATGACGATGGCAGCGATTTCCCCAAGGTGGAGGCCTCAGAGCAGCAAGATCTACCCTCTACATGAGTAGGAGAAGATTTTCGCCTCTACTTGTGTACATCTCAGGAAAATTATGGCGTAGATTTTTTCGTGACACGGAGCTCCTGGTAAAAATACGGAGGTGATACGATGCTCGAGGGCCAATTGGGCCCTTCTCACGCGGTTGGGGTATCTGGCTGCATGAGCAGCTCCCTTTTGGGCCTCTTAGCTCCTCTCATTTTCTTCTCGTGCCCATAATATTTCTCCCGATAAAAAACTTCTATGCTATTTTTATTGAATTATTTGAGTACCTAAAGGTCTCCGAAACATAAAAATACGAAAGGTTTCTGCCTCCCACGAATTAAATACCAAAATAAGGATTTTGTAGAGAAGTCCCATAAATCATCTAAATAAGTGAAAATAGTGTAAAATAAATGCAAATAACATTATGAACTATCACTATATGATGCAATTATGGTGATATAAAATGCTTGTATCAAGGTGACCGATGGATTTGGCTCAGAAGTACCAATCTTAAGAAATATTTCATGAAATAGTTGAAAATATACTCTAGAGGCAATAATAAAGTTGTTACTATTATATTTTCATGTTTATGTTATATGCTTTAAATTGGAAAACCTAATTAGATGCAAACCAAATCCCTAGTCAAGCTTAGCTCGTGCATTGTTGATGCTCTTGTTTTTCCGACCATGGGCACAACCAATGTTCTATGATTGCCGGTGATATGTGAGAACACATTGTTAGGGTGAATAATGATGTTGCATATGATATGTGAGAACATATTGTTAGGGTGAACAATGTTGTTGCATAGACCGTGTTGATATAATGTGAAACACGTAGTCAATATGTATCGGCATTTTCTCATTATATGTGTTTATGTTTAATAGCTTCCTTAGACCATGAGAATATGGTAGAACTTGGATATCACATGGTTATTACTTAGGATTCATCGAACGTTAGTCTATAACTGGGTAATTATAAAGGTGTCTCTCGATTATACCGGAAAGAGTGTCGTTGATCTAGATATGTCAAGACTGAGATTTGCACTTCCGCAATAAAAACACACTCTAGGTCCACTCGGTGTTTATGGATTCCATCATCGCCAGGCCAAGTGTGGCTTTAAGGTGTTAGTTGCGAGAACATTGGAAACAAGAAAAGAGTACACACCGCCGACAATTTTCTAACTTTCCGAAGGGTCACCAAGCATGGTCTACCTTTTGCAGTTTCCATGGCCAAAAGATGTTAACATGATTAAGTTTTCATGGCACGATCATTTAGAACTAAAATCTGCAAAACTTGCACAATTTGAATTGTTCTCTATTTTCCTTGTCATGAATCATCTACTCCTAGATGTACTCACAAAGCGCAAAAGGTGTCAGTTCCCGAAGGGACATGGCGTCTTATGCACAAGTTGCCTCGACCTCCCATGCACTTTCTTGGACTGATGTTTGCAGTGTCGACATTCCAAGTTCAATATCATAGAAGATAGCATTGACCAACTTGTTTAGATTTAGTTACATTTTCGAAGGCGAGTGAATTTTTTGTGACAAGTCAAATTTATCAGTGCCTACCAGTTTGTGACCCATTAGGAACTTTTTTTTGACAATCAATACCATATATATTTATCGTAGCAAACAGTACATGGTAAAGAATGAGTTGTCTTCAGCAATTACAAAATAAAGTCTAAAAGAAACTATCCAATCATCGAGGTCTTTAAACTCTTTCTTCTTTCATAACACAATCTTGTGCTTTTCCGAAGGCAGCCGCATAAAAAAAGACATATGTACCAAACCATAAACCTATAAATATCAACGAGGGTTCCCCATAATTTTAATTTGAGCCGTAGTGCCAAGGCTACGTGCACACGCGTAGCCATTAGAGTAATCATCCAACATCAGCAAGAGTACCAACACCAGTATTTCAGAAAAGACAAACCGAACATCCTCGTCAACGTCGCTAGAGAGCCGATAGTACGAATCACCATTGTCAAGAACATGGCAGCCGGAAAACATATTGCGAGGACAAAGTTCATCGCGACAACCAACAAAACTCATACAAGATCAATCCAGCGAAGTAAGATCTGAAAAACCATACCTAAAGAATTTTGATCTTCCAACATCACCATTTTTTCCAACAACACCATTTTTTAACCCGCAAAAAAACCCCAGCACCATTAACGTCGAGAGGAAACTCACATCGTCGAACAAAGGACCGAAGACCACTTATTGTAGATGATGCCATGTCCATCGACGTGGAGGCCAAAAAGAAACAACAAGATCCTAATATAATTTATTGAAAATACTACTTGTATCAAAGAATCAACTCATAGATCAGGTTCCCCACTCCTCTCGGCGCTGACCAGGCCAGCCGGAGGAGGGGGAACCGACTATGGAGGAGGAGGGGTGGAGGCGGCTAGGTTCAGGGAATAGAGAGACGATGACTTAGGCTGCCTATCTCTTTGTGACGAGAAATCGTGTCCTTTTTTCTGTACTTGTGGCCGTTTGTGACCCATTAGGAACTTGGAATGACCAGAGCTTTTCTTCTTCTCCTACTTTTTTTGAGGTAAAAACACAATATATTAAGTCATCAAGCCGCCTCATTAAAAACCTTCCAGTCCCCTTAGGTATCCTGAAAGGAAAAGAGTGCATCTGAAACTTGCTACTTTCAAATCATACAATAGTTACATCGTTTATGACGGATTCTAATAAAAATCTAGGGGGTTCATCGTCCCAATTACAAGAATTTTTATCCGCGAAACAAGCCCTAGATATCTCGTGTGCTGCCTTGTTCGCTTCCCTCCTGCAGTGTTGGAAGATTGTATTTCCAATAGAGGAAGCGATGTCTATCTGATTAGAATATATTGCCTCCATCTGCCTCCATCCACCGAACAAGCATCAATAGTTTTAGTAGAATCCCCTTCAGCGATTACATTGTGGCATCCAATCCTTTCAGCAAGTTTTAATCCCTCTTGCATTGCTATGGCCTCCGCCATGGTGGCAGATGAGACGTGTGGAATAAATTTACACGCTGCTGCAACAAAATGGCCTTTGTAGTCTCGTAAAATCATCCCCACCGCTCCAGATAGCGACTCCTCATGAAAAGAAGCATCAACGTTCAATTTCACCTGTCTGGTGTTGGGCCTCTTCCACTGCAGGTCTGTAGCAATAGGTGGTTTTGACAATTTCCCTAAATTAGCTACGATAGCCATAATTGACATTTTGCATTTGATTAACGACGGAACATCCTCGTTGTGCATTCGTCTTCTCCGAATCCACCATAGATACCATGATGTTACTGCAATTAGTTCCTTAAGGCCCACATTGTTAATGAGTTGTTATCCATTCCCTGGCTGACAAAGCAGCATCTCTATTGTAGCCGAGCCCGATCTATCTTCCCTTAGAGCTTCTTCAATGAGGTTAGACATTCCCATCATATCCCATAAATCTCTTGCCGTTTGACATTGGAATAAAAGATGCTTGATGTCTTCTAGTCCCTGGTAACATAGAGGACAAAGTTCGGACGTACCTATATGGTGTTCAAATAAAATGCTTTTAAGAGGTAAGATCCCATGCAGGGTACACCATATGAAAATTTTGACTTTGCCTGGTATATTTAGTTTCCACACAACCTTCCATACAGGATTCGTTGCCGCTGATCCTAGGAGAGCCAGTTGATTCGCGATCGAACCAAATTGGTGTTTCCATTGAAGATAGTATCCAGATCTCACGGAGTATCTGCCATGCTTAGTATAATGCCAAGAAATAAAATCCTCAAAGCCATGCACATTGAGCGGGATCTCCAAGATACGATCAACATCAATTTGTGAGAAGAGATTCTGAATTAAGTAGACGCCCCACTATTCAGTTATGGGATTAATCAACTCAGCTCACTCTAGTGTAAATCGCGCCTCCTCGAGGCGATGTGATCATCCTATTCGGACTGCTTGCAATCCAAGGGTCTCTCCAAATATTGATATTCTCTCCGTTTCCCACTCTCCACACATATCCTCTTTTAAATGTACATAAACCAGCGAGAATACTTTGCCAAGTGAAGGACGAGCCTGCCTTTGGTCCCGCTTTGAGTATATCACCACCGGGGTAATACTTAGCCCTAAGTACACGTGCATAAAGGGATCCTGGTTCAGTAATTAGTCGCCAAGCTTGTTTGGCTAACATAGCCAGATTGAAAGAATGAAAGTCTCCGAAACCCATCCCTCCTTCACTTTTCGGGAAACACAATTTCCACCAAGCATACCAATGCATCTTGTTGCTATTCGCGTCATATCCCCACCAGAATTTTGCTATGGCATCCATCATCCTTTTACACACACCAATAGGAATTTGAAAAACAGACATAGCATACACCGGAATAGCTTGTGCCAGTGCCTTTATAAGAATTTCCTTTCCTCTAATGGAGAGATGTTTTTCCTTCCAACCATTGACGCGTTGAATTATTCTCTCGATAAAATACTCAAATGAATCACTTCTATCCGCTCCAACAATAGCTGGTAAGCCTAGATATTTATCTGACAAGGCTTCTGTATCAATATGAAGTGTCTCACATATCTCTGTTCTCGTTATTGCATGTGTGTTTGGAGAGAAGAAAATGCTTGACTTAGACAAACTCACCAGCTGCCCCGAATTTGCACAATAGGAATCCAACACATGTTGCAATGAAGTTGCATTGTTCATATCCGTCCTCATGAGAATCAGGGAATCGTCAGCAAATAAAAAGTGTGAAACTGATGGTGCATTCTTGCACACCCGTATCCCATCAATGCCACCAACTTCTTATTCGTGCAACAATAAGCTAGAAAGACCTTCTGCACACGAAAGGAACAAATAAGGCGAGAGGGGATCCCCCTGCCGAAGACCCATGGTAGGACCAAACATATCTGTCTCCTCTGAATTGAATCTCACCTGGTATCTGACAGATGTAACACATGCCATCATCAGAGAAATCCATCTTTCGTCAAAACCCAATTTTCTCATCATACTTTCTAGAAAGATCCACTCTACTCGGTCATATGCCTTGTGCATATCGAGTTTAACAACACAAGCTCCCACAACCCCTGATCTTTTATTTTTGATAGTATGGACACTTTCATATGCCACCAGAATATTATCCGTAATTAGGCGACCAGGTAAGAAGGCACTTTGCACAGGCGAAATAACATCAGATAGAACTCTTTTCACTCAAACTGCCAGTAGCTTTGAAATAATTTTGTAAATCACATTACAAAGGCTTATTGGGCGAAACTGTGCAATCAATTTCGGATCATCAACTTTCGGTATTAATACCACAGTTGTGTCATTCCACCCCTCAGGAATAAGCCTCGTGTTCAAGGACTATAGCACCTCATTTGTCACTTGATCTCCACATAAGTCTTAAAATTTCTTATAGAAGACTTGCATGTAAACCATCCGGGCCAGGGGCCTTAAAATCCCCAATACTAAAGACAATCTTCCTCACCTCTTCCGCGGTGAAAGGTGTCAATAATATCTCATTCATTGGTTGAGTTACTTTCGTACAATTTTATCGAGAAAACCCAGATCAACATCCTGCACCTCGGAAGAAAAGAGGTTAGAGAAATATTGAAAAACTAGCGGTTTAAGCATCTCGGTACCTTCCACCCAAACATCGTTGTCCTTCAATTTTTTGATGTAATTCTTTCTCCATCGAGCCAAAGATTTTTTTTTTGGAAAGGAGCATATATTAATATCGAGAGATACCAATTACACCCAGTCTCTGCAACAACGCAATACCCTATTGGAATTACGGATGCACACGGCCAATAAAATAAAGAAGAATTACAAAAAAGAAAAGTTCCGCTACAGTGATCCGATCC
Source organism: Avena insularis (assembly GCA_023614405.1). Taxonomy (NCBI): domain Eukaryota; kingdom Viridiplantae; phylum Streptophyta; class Magnoliopsida; order Poales; family Poaceae; genus Avena; species Avena insularis. The sequence goes on from CM042686.1 coordinate 570,834,201, forward strand.
TTGAAAAAGCGGACAAAACACCACCAGAACAGCACCAGAAATCCAAAAACTCCAAAAGCGATGCCTCCAAGAAGCGATTGCTCAGCGGCATCGCCATACGATCAAAGACCATAGGTTTTCACCCTGGAGAAAGTCCGCACACACAAAACAATGCCTTCAACAAGGTCATTGCCAGGCACAACCAGTTAAGGCCAGACCTTGGATTTTTACTCAAGTGTTGCCTCAAGTGTTGCCGCCCCCGCTTGCCAATTCCGCTATACCAAATCATAAAACACCAAGCCAGAAACCCTACATCCCCAGGACTCAAACTTCCATTGCCTATCATCAGTTCCCGGCTTCCGTGCCATTCTCCGCGTCTGACTTCACCTTGGAACCATATGTCCCATAATGGCAACAGATTGCAGAGCTTCACAACGCCACCTCTGAAACCAAACGGCCAGCAAAAAACATGGTTGTGCGTGACCGAAACACTGTCCGCAGCAGTGAACTCCAGGCATGTCGTCCATTTGGAATTCACCGACGTAGTCTTCCGGAACTCGGTAGTCCACCAAAGATCAATGACGACTGGCGACAGGAAGTTCTTCATCATAGAGAGAGGGAAATCCAAGGACAACCACCTTTATTCAGGCCAAGCCAGCACAACAGTCTCCACACCGCCGACTGGCTCCCAGCGATCGGAACGAGTCTAGATCCGATCCGCAAATCAAGCCAGGAGGGCAGCGGCCGCCCCCACCCATCTTTGCAGCCATCCCCGTCCTCCTCCGCGCCACTGCCGCTGGCAACCACCACCACTGCGTCGAAGAAGACGCCAGCCCACCGTCCGCGGTCGTCCGCGCCACACGGCCTCCGCCACTAATGTACGACCTCCAGCAGAGCCCGACGAGGCAGGCACCTGGAAGGCTTCCCTGGCCCGTGGCTGGGCCTAGGGTTTTGGACCCTCTAGAGTCGCCACGCGCAGCGACCCGGGAGGGTTTTTTAGGCATGTTCCCTCCGTTACAGTAAGAAAAATTATGAAAGAAAGATGTATTTCGATCTCCGTGTTGCAGCCGATTTGCACGAGACCTTTGAAACCATCGGATTTCCTTGTTCCGGTAATAAGTCAATGACTCGTGCTAGCTCCTTTGCTTTTGCTTCACCTTCGTCCGTCATGGCACCACTCAAGGCTTTGTCAAACTCACGTTGCGCCTTCCTCAGCCTTTTCTTAGGTTGCTTTAATATTGTATTATCCCACTCATGGAGCGCTCCGTGTAAATGCCCAAGTCTGGCCAACACGCTTCCATTCGGTATTGCATGTGCCGCTGCTTCCCATGCCTGAGATACAATATCTCGAAAATTCTTTTCTTTTAACCATTTTGCCTCAAACCGTCGAGGAGCAGACTGTGGCTGCCTGGAGGCATCCTGATACTCAGTGTCAAGAAGAATTGGTCTATGATCTGACCGAATATAACCCAAGTATTGCAGAACAACGCGGGGGTGCATCAATGACCAAGAAGTTGTCGCAACAACTCTGTCCAACCTCTCACGGAGGCGGCCACACTTCCATGTATACGCATCTCCCGAGAAGCCAATATCCTCTAGTTCACATTCTTCCAGCACATCGCGAAAGGCTTGCATAAATCGGTGGGGACGGTCATTGCCACCATCTTTCTCACTAGAAAACATGATTTCGTTACTCCAATTACCATCCAAGGGATATCATGTTGTCCCTTTAACTCTCTCAACTGGTCCTAGGTTTTATACTTGTCCTGCCAACGCGACTCATAGATGCCCGTTAATCTTCTTTGTTTGGGCCTTCAACAATTTTGACATCTATGTACTTTGGAGCTGAAAAAATCTAATGTATATTTATCTCTCTCTTTCAAAAGAGAATGACACCCCCACTTCTACTAGTACTAGAGTTTACAATCATGAAATCCATATTTAATTTTCTCCTCAATCACTCTGCCGGATAGGAGTCAAGGTGTGTCTCTGACAAGAACATTACCGTGGGGTTAACTCGCCTCTTTAGGTCTTGAAGCATTCGTGGCCAAAACTTGTCACGCCAGTACAAATAGTCGAAAACAGATGCTGACATGGATGACACCGAGGCTTGACCGGACACGCCAGCAAAGCCTATGTACTTGTGCAGATCCGGCACATCGATCGACGTGTAGCAGGCTGGCGAGCCCAACGATAGCTCAGCTCGCTCGCTCGCTCGAGTTCACCCCCCACCACTAGCCAAACGAAACCACCGGTTGGGTCCTTCTTCCTCCTCGCCTTGGCTATAAATACTCGCCGTCACACTTCGGATTCCTCTCTTCCCCACTCCACTCCACTACCTCTCCCTTTAACTCGCTCTCTCTCGCCCACTAGACTAGAGGGGTCAAGGTGTTTGGTGGTACTGGTGGGAATGGCCGGCGCCGCCTCCGCATCCTCGCCGCCCCCGACGCCCAAGTCGCCCACGCTGCAGCCGCCGCTCCTGGAGCGCGCCAAGGGGCCCTCCGGCCTCGACAAGATCGTGCTCCGCGACCCGCGTGGCTTCACCGCCGAGGTACACGAGCTTCTCTCCCCTTCCGCTCCCCCGTTCCGAGTCGACTTTTTTTCCCACAGAGCAACCGTCCCTGGTCGATTTGGGGCGCATTTCCCGCGGATCCGTTGGAAGGTTAGTCGATGGGTACACGTTTTCAGGGCGTCAGTTTCGAAATGAAGCGTCCAGGGTGCGCAAACGGACGGATTTTGCGCTTGTGGTAGAAGAACGTGGAGCGTTAAGCGATCCGCGCTGATAGTGATAGAGTTCCCTGTTTTCTGTTGGCAAGTTATAATTGTTTGTTTCCTCACCTCTCGATCAGAAAAACTTGCGGCGCTATTCAATCCTCGATGATTCGCGAGGTGGCTCCAATCAGAAAGAAAGAAAGAAAAAGAGTTGGAATTTTGTGAAATGCCTGAAATTGTTGTTTTGGTCATACGTCACCGTAGCATTCACAGCTTTAGTAGCTGGACTGTGAAATGTTTTGGTGATACGACTTTAGTCTTAACGCAGGCAATTATCCTGTCTTGGGGCCTACCGGAAAAGAGACGCACCGACCATGCTACTCGAAAGCGAAAGGGACTAGGTTATCCCCTCACCTATCTCCACGATGGATAATCCCCCTGTTTCCTTGCATTTGGTCCCATACGCCTTTGATGGCCCTTTTAGGGGAGGTGCTATCCTATTCAATTCCTCATTCAATTTTTTTATGACAAGCTGTGGGAACCACGGCACAGTGAGTTTCTGGTCCTAGTTCTGGCGTGTTAGGCCGAGTGAACCACGTACCGAATTTAACTTGGATTGATGTGATCCTTTTGGTGCCTGTAGTTGTCAGCTCCTGCCAGCTGCTTAGCATGACAGGGTCTTGCTGAACCTGTGAACTTACGTGTGCTAAAGACAAACTTAGAATTTCAAGATGAAAAACTTGACTATGTGTTCTTCTGTTTCCCAGTCATGTATTATTGGAATGAAGATTGAAGAGGCTAGCAGACATAGCCTGATAGTTTTATGGAGGTCATCTAATTTGCTAACGTGAACGTCTAAATTTCTATGCCGTTTTTTTGGGGTGCTATTTTTGCCAAACTAGCAACTAATTCTGTCTATCTGAGTGTCAGAGGAGTCCTTATAACTTTTGTCGTAAGGTAGAAAAAAGAGGTCAAATTTGATCATATTAAAAGTTATTTCCATCATATGGCCGCATTTCTAAGTATATCGGTGCCAACTGGTTAGGAAAACCTGCTTGTGGGCTGTGAACTATATTGTTACAAAGACGATAAGTGTACTTTTTAGATGAACGAGTTGTGCCATGAATGAGCAGGTGAGCATTTAGTGTTACCCAGATGTTTAGGTTCAATCTTTACTATTTATTATCGTCATGGCAGTAGTTACAGTTATTCAGGTACAGAGATTCTAAACTTCTGTTTGCTGTCATGCTGGCATACGACTAGGATTTGGGTCACCCATATTAAATTCTTCTGCGTTATTTCTGGATAACCTTTACGCCCTTATTTATCCAAATATCAAGAATTATCTATGATGCAAACTTAATATTTATGGCTGGGTCCCTACATTGAATTATTGCCAATTATCATCACCTTTTTAGACTTAGACCAGTCATGCTAATCAATTGTCCTGTCGTTTGCTAGGTTCGCCTATATGGAGGGCAAGTGACCTCTTGGAAGAATGACCACAGGGATGAGTTGCTTTTTGTAAGCAACAAGGTACATAACAATTCATGAGGTCATGGATGACCTCATTAGCTAAGTCATTAATTTTGTTGTATCGATAAACTTCTATAAGATGCGATGACGCATCCTTGTCATCCTTGTCCCACTAATAATTAATTTTGTTGTTTGTCCCCATTTGACCAAGTGTCCTTTTTAGCACAGCCACAAACAACTCCCTCATTTTCGCCTGTACTGGCTATTTTGGCTATTACAGAGATTTTATTTCTTTTGTACCCAGGAAGTTTAACCCCACAAATGAGAAATTCCACACGATAATACATACTACATATTTTGCTGAATTATTTGATTCTATGTGTGTTACTGCAGTGATTATAACATCTCTGAATCATGGTCTCAAAGTACAATTATTTTCAGGCCATTTTCAAGTCTCCAGGAGCAATTCGTGGTGGCATACCCATTTGCTTTCCCCAAGTATGGAAACTTCATCTATATTGACTTCCATAAATTCATTAAAATCGTTTTGCCAGCTCCAGTCATCTAAAAGAGCCATATAAATGTAGTTTGGAACACATGGAAATCTCGAGAAACATGGATTTGCAAGGAACAGGTTATGGTTCATTGATGATAATCCTCCACCTCTCCCAGTGAACACTGCTATTAAAACTTTCGCCGATCTCATTCTAAAGCCTTCTGAAGAAGATCTCAAGATTTGGCCTCACAGGTTCGCGTTCAACCATCCAGAGATCATGGTTCATTCCTTTTATTCATGTTGCAAATATCCGGTTCTCCTCCTAACATGACTTTGGGCAACTATGGTTTGCAGCTTTGAGTTTCGGTTAAGAGTTGCTCTTGGCCCTAAAGGAGATTTGCTTCTCACTTCTCGAATTAGAAACACCAATGCTGATGGAAGGCCTTTCTCATTTACATTTGCATATCACACATACTTCTCCGTGTCTGACATAAGGTACGTGTATGCTTTGCAATTCCTTTTCCTCCCTTCTCTAGTTTTTTTTCCATCTTCAAATATGTTAACCCTAAACTTTTGTAAGGGTTCAGAATTGCAACGCAGAAATTATGTTTGTGTAAGGCTGTCCAATGGTATATGAGCACCACCAGTCCACCTTTCACTTCCAAGAGTCCAAGATCAGTAGTTTCGATTAAACACAGGGAGCAGTTGTAGAAATTATAGAACTCTTGTTTTCATATTGTTAAAGCAAGTATAGAGGCCCATGTACGTGATAGCTGTGACGCGTGTATTATACCAAGGCTGTTAGATGCAACTCCTTTACTGAGTATTGGTCGTGTTTTATTTTTGTGTACATTATCTTCAGTGGAAAGGGAACTGAGAGCCTGAGATAGATGAAAACATGGTGTTAGGATATTTCATCTTCATGCTTAGATATTGGATACCATGTAGAGGAAAGCATGGTGTTAGGATATTTTGTGCTCATGCTTAGATAGTGGACGCTGTGGAACAGGATTCTATGATTCTATTGGAACAGGATAAAATCTGCAAGCAAAGTGTTAGCTCAGTGCAACTGTATAAGCACATTACTGCACAGCTGCTGTTGTGAGTAATAAAAAATGGTGATCTTAAATGCACATTTTGGTGAATAATTGAACATTTTTAGTTTTAATCTCTGTAGCGTTGCCTGTTCCAATACTTCAGAATTCAGAACTTTATTCTGTGCTTACTGAGACTGCAAAACTTCTTAGCGAAGTGCGTATTGAAGGACTGGAGACATTGGACTACTTTGACAACCTGCAAGATAAGAAGCGATTCACAGAGCAGGGGGATGCTATTGTGTTTGAATCAGAGGTAATTAAATCACTTCTATGTTACATATGATATATGAAGCTACAGCTGCTGACCTATAGCTTTACTGTGAAGGTTGACAAAATATATCTGGACGCACCACCAAAAATTGCAATTATTGATCATGAGAAGAAAAGAACATTCGTCCTTAGGAAAGATGGGCTTCCAGATGCTGGTAAGCTAATTTGTAGTGAATATTGTGCTTAGCTGTGTCATTTTTTTCTTGGTACAAGATTCATCCTTCTGTTCATTTTGCCCTCTGTAGTTGTATGGAATCCATGGGACAAGAAATCAAAAACCATTCAAGACTTTGGTGATGAAGAATATAAGCAGATGTTGTGTGTGGAGCCTGCAGCTGTTGAGAAGCCCATTACTTTGAAGCCTGGTGAAGAGTGGAAAGGAAGGTTGGAGCTCTCAGCTGTTCCTTCCAGTTACTATAGCGGTCAGCTAGATCCGGACAAGGTTCTTCATGGTTGAGAATCCTCACTTGGTACGTCACGTACAGGTAATGCTTTACCCTTGTTTTGCAACTTTTTGGTTGGCTGGTTAAACTTGGAACTAGTTTTCCTACATAATGCTGCTGTAACTGTAAGGACAGGTAGAGATAAATAAAACAAAGTTAACTTGAGACTTCTGCACTGTTTGCAATTCAGTTTGTCTATATTCCTGGAAGCATGGATTTAGAAATGTGGTAAAGCCGCAAAGGTTCTAATTATAGGATTAAAAAAACAGCTGCACGTGTCGTTTTGATTTGAGCACTGGAGGTACTCCCTCCATCTATAATTAAGTGACTTGGCTTTATCTAGATTCGCATGTATCTATACACTTTAAAAGGTGGGTAATTTTTCAAATTTAGATAAATCCAAACTATTTTATTCAGAGGTACCTACTTAAACTGTAAGTACTGTGGCACTAGGGAAAAGAACGTCTCTGAGCTGATGTCAAAGTTAATAGAGTGAAATCTCTCTGCCCTGTGAGGAACCCCCGCGTCGCCCACGGGGGGCGACCGCGCCGCCGGCCGAGCCACCTCCCTCCCCTCTTCCCCTCCCCTCCGCCGCCGCCAGAGGTCACGCCGGGAAAAGCCCGGGCGGCGACGGCGGCGGCGGGGCCTTCTCCCTCGCGCGGCGGCGACCCCTTCCTGCGGCGGCGGTGCGTGACCCGGTGGCGTTTGGCGGCGAGGTGCTGCGGGGCTCCGGCGGGGCGCGCGACTCAGCGGCGTTCGTGGAGGTTGGGGCCTGCTCTCCACGCGACGGAGACGCCCCTGCAGCGGCGGCGACAGCGAGCGCTGGGCTCGCTCGCGGCCCAGATGGGCCTGGGCGGGCCTGCTGCTCCAGGCCCTGTGGCTGCAGACCGGCGTGGGTGTGGGTGCGCCTGACGACGCCGGCTGCTGGGCGCCGTGGTGGTGCCGGCGGCCAGACAGGCGGTGTGGGTGGGTCTCTCGACGCGCGGCGAGCTTCTCGCTGTCGGCGTCGAAGACCGTGCGGTGGTGAGGAAGATGCTGCTCACGCGTGGTCTCTAGAGGTGCCGCGAGGACAACGGCAGTGCGGAGGCCGGAGGACGACAGCGGCGCTGGTGCGGGTCTAGTCTGGGCCCGACCTGGGCCTAGATCTGTGGCCGCGCGGGCCCTTCGTGGCCCGACCTAGGCTTGCGGGACGCAGCGGTTGCGCGCGACCGCAGCTCGGGTCCCGGCGCGTAGTTCGTGCGAAGACCACCGCAGCGGCCAAGGCCTGCACGCCCCTCCTTTCCCTGCCGTGGGAGGTCGACCTCGACCATCGCGGGTGGGTCTGTCGGCGCGGCGGCAAGCTTCTTGTCGCTGGCGTAGAAGGCCAGCTAGGTGGTGGAGGATGCCGGCTTGGCGTGGCGCAGGGCTGGGCCCTTGGCGACGCGAGGGACACGCTATCGTGCTGGTCTTTCGCCGTAGGTTTGACCTGGTGGCGGTGACTGGTCCTATCGTGCCCCTCTCCGCCCACCTACCCCTCCCACCGCATACAGCGGCGACGCCGTCCTCATGCTGCTCCGCCTTTCTAGTGGTCGCGTTGGAGGGACGATGCGCTTTGCGGTGGGGCAGCTCCGCCCTTGGCGGCGAGCTGCGGTATGCATAGGCATCGTGTCGCTGATTTCGGCATCCTTGCCATTGATCGGAGCTGGCCAATGCACGGGTGATCATGCGACGAGGTTCCCACCTTGGGCGGTGCTTTGTCTCCTTGGAGCTGCAACTTGTGGTGGCCTTCGCTGGCAAGTTGGTGGGCCAGTCGGGTTCTCGGACTATTGCGGAGTCGTCGGCGACAAGATCTTGCTGCCGGGTCTCGGAGGTTGCCGGATCTTGCTGCAAGTTGGTGATCGTGCGCTCCGGGCGAAAGCTCTGCTCAACCTTTGTTGGTGCCGATGACGGCGGCGCCCTTGGCGTCGTTACCCTCTTGGGGGCGTTGTCGAGGAGTACTGATCCACCCCTATCCCTTGTGGCCCTGTTCCCCGGGTGAAAACCTAGATCTGGCTTGCCAGATCAGATGACGACGGCATTCTAGACGTCGCTCCCTCCTTGGAGGCGTTGTTCTTGGTGGTATGGCCCTCGGTGGCACGCAGGGTGTTGGCGCATGCTTTGGCTGTGGCGAGCAGATCCTTGGAGCTCCGACGTCGCGCTAGTTTGGTTACCCTTTCGGGCAAGGTTCGTGGACTGCGAAGGATCCTCCGTTGCGGTGTTTCAGTCGCATGGATTCACTCGACGGGGGAGGCTGACGGCTGCTAGCTTATGTTCCAACGACGAGGAGCATGGTGGTGGGCGGTGGTGCTGCTTTGCGCATCTAGGCTAGGGTGTTTGGTGGCATCAGTTGTAATGTTTGCTTGGAGGCCTCAACCATGTTCTGTCTTGAGTGTGTCGGGTGTGCGCCCTTTGGCGTTGTACAATACTTTCTTTTTCTATCAATGAATCGAAACGCAAGGCTTTTGCATTTTCGCGAAGAAAAAAAAACTGTATATACTGTATGTTTTTGAGCCTTCTTGCCTGAAACATGCCCCAACAAAATTGCATGGGGGTTTCAGTGTTCGGACGAGAGGAGCTGCAAACTAAACTATCAAAGGGCATGTGTAACAAGCGCAATCAGGTTTTTCGATGGAACATGACTATTCCAGTTAAACTGATGAGCCGGGCAAATCACCGGCCACCAAAATGGGTTGGAAAATCTGGGAACTGGGTGGTGATCACCCCCAAGAACAGAACCATACCTCGCCAGCTCATGCTCTAGGCAGTCTGTATTGGCTGTGAAGCAGTCTGACAGAGTGACAGATTGCTAATTGCACCTGACTTGAAGAGTCGTGTCTAGAAGTTCCAACAACTCTCAGTAACTGGTCCACTAAAGCTTGGACAAATTAGTAAAATCTTAGTACATCCATACTATGGTAGATCACACATAAGGGAATTCTATGGTAGGAGTAGAATAGTACAAAAAAAACTGTCAGTAATACTAATACCACACACACAGATGATAACAGCTGCATTAGCTTTCTTATCTTGCGCCTCTTCAATTTCTGCAGGAAACACTTTCATTATCTGGTGCTTTGTGGCTGGCCGATGTTGGTGCTATGTGGACTTACCGGCCATCTTTCATCATCATCTCCACCTCTGTATGCTGATTTCCTTGATGTGTAGAAGGAGGCGAACACTGAAATAACGAAACCACCCCAGCGGCTCTATCTTGGAATCTGTCATCAGTAAACTCAGTCTAGTGTTCAGTTGGGAACTCGAAAGAAGAAGTCAATAATAGCAAGCCATAGTTCAGTGCTGCTTTCTGGCCATGTGGATATCGGATGGTGTATTATTCTGCATCAAACATTCAAACTAGGATATCTACCAATTGTGTACAGACTATTGGCTGTACTAAGATCTGTACATATACTATCTTAGCGACTTTCAGAACTTGCTGGTGGTCACCTTAATAACAAAGGGGTTCTGCTATTTTGTTATGAGTCTTACACTTGTCAAATGCTTTACTATAAAAAGTGGCGCCACGGACACTGCACACACTTTTTGTTTCTTCTAAATCTCGAGGTGAACAAAAATGTTGTGATTTAGGATTTGGTCACATATTGGCCGTGTCCAAATCCTGGTGACTAGAGGTTCTTCTGGACAGAGCAGCCATTGTCTCGTGGAGAAAGTGGAGATTCTCCACCGGCTGCAAACTGCTTCTATGTTGTGTGGTCTGATCCCGATCGCTTGTCAACCATGAAAGGAACCCTGAAGAAAGAAAAGTAAGAAAGGAACAAAGGTGCGTCGCAACTCGCAAGTAGTGTTATCAAGTATCGTTGCTGTCAACTTCTTGTATTCGTATGGATGAGGTTTGTGTACGTCTTGATAACTGTGTCCATAGGAATATATATGATAAGGTATTAGCCTGTGAATGCACATGTCCAGAAGTAGTACGTATTTGATTTCGAAGCTGATAACTGTGTCCATAGGAATATATCCACTTTGCATATTATTTGATTTCGAAGCTGATAACTGTGTCCAAAGGAATATACTCCCTCCGTTCAGAAATATTACATTCACTCCGAATCTCTACGAACCTATACATTAAAAGACATCTAGTTACATTCGATTCACAAAGCTAAAATATCTTATATTTCTGAACGGAGGGAGTATATGATAAGGTATTAGCCTGTGAATGCACACGTCCAGAAGTAATATAGCTTGACTTGGTACATACCCGCCTGATTTCAACCTTAGGACCTGTCCTATCTTATCTTTGTTCTGCCCACTCGAGTTGCCAAATACCATATCCATACTCACAGTTAACCACCCCCTTGAAAATATTTAATGGTGACAAAAAAGTGACTATGTACAACACAAATAAATAACATGCACTGAACAGTGACAAGATAAACTACCGCCTTTCTAAGAGTTTATTTCTTGTCCCCTTTTCTTCTTTCACTGAACATTGTGAACTGATGAAAAGGAGACCAAGAAGTCTTGCAGGCCCAAACAAATGTTTCTTTCTAGACTAAAGAAGAGAAGAGAAAAAGAATGCAGAACTGTGTCTAGACATGAATGGGAATCTTCTTTTTTACAGTGTCTGACTGAACCAAGCACACGGCCGCTAGCTAGCTAGTTGGTCTTGGCGGCGACGGACTTGCAGATGGGGCACCAGTTCTTCTGCCGGAGCCAGTGCTGTATGCATGCGATGTGGTAGTAGTGCTTGCACGCCATCTTGCCCACCTCTTCACCGCCCGAGTATTCCTCCTGAATTTTTTTACACGGATCGTGATCAGTTTCTCCTTCATGCTCGCAGAAACTACTACTAGCATTTGAAACTGAAACTCTGGGGATGAATTTATACCTGGCATATGCTGCATTTTCTGTCGCAGTCTTGGTGCGTCTCCGGAGCCGTGGCCATGTACAGGCTTCGCTTCAGGCACTTGTGCAGTGCCTCCTCTGAAAGGCCCGTGTTCACCGTGCCGATCCGGTCACCCAACGCAAGCAGTTCCTGCCAAACAAAGTGTGTCAGGTTAACAATGTGCCCAGAAGAGAACAGGTTAGGACGGAAATCAGACAGTTGAAGTGGCAATAATGGATTTACAGCCGTGAACATACACACCTCGTACGACATGCCGTCGATGTCCATCCTCATCGCCCGGTGCCGGTCGCTGCGCCTGAAGTAGTTCTCGAGCTGCGCGGCACGAAACAGTTTCGAAGATTAGATGCAATTCTCCGCGATGACCATGAACATGATGCAGTGAGTGACAGGGTGGAGGGGGTGTTATGCTACCTCTTCGCTGCCTTCGACGTCGAAGCGCCAGTAGCCGTTGGAGTCCTCGGCGCCGTCCTCTAGAGACGGCAGCGACCCTCCTCCCTGCAGACTGCTCCTGTACCTGGCCAAGAACCCGGAGAGGAACCCTTCACCGGGCGCCTGGTGTTCCCTCGATGCCGCCTGCTCGATCATCACAGCGTCATCTGAACTCCTCCTGGCACCACCGCCACCGCCACCGGCAGCGTCCCTACGCACGCTGCTGCTACCTCCTGCATTCTCACCTTCTCCCCCTTTCCTGACCCGGGACGCGGCCCGGTGCGACGGCCTGGACAGTGACGACCGGGCAGTCGAAGAGCTGGCGCTGAACCCACCGGACGACGACGAGGACGAGGTGCTGCTCATCTCCCTGGCCAGCGACCGCTTCCTCGACGCGTTCACCCTGTCCTTGAGACGCGCCAGCAGGTCACGACCGGCAACGGGAGGTGCCCCGTTTTCAGTTTCGCTACAGAAGCTCGCTGAGTTGCTGCTCCCCTGTGGCGGGTTGTTCCTCTTTGGCTGCGACGATCTCCGAGGGGTCGGTGCTGCCGGTGTGGCTGCTGCTGCTGCTGCCTCCTTGTGGCTGTGCGTTCGCCGGCCTTTGTCGGCGGAATAACGAGCACCGTTGCAGCCATGGCTTTGCGAGCGCCCGGGCTTGGGGCGCGAGCTGTCCTCTCTGAAGAGGAGGATCGAGCCCCCCTTTGTGAAGAGGAGGCCGCCCACCGTCCGTCTCCCCATGTGTTCGTCCATGTTAGTCAGATGATCGATCACCTCAGACTGAAAACGTTGGGAGAACAAAATTTATTTGTTAGAGCTGATTAAACCAGCCGATCAGACAGTGCAGAACTCGATTCATAACAAGAAAGAAAAGAGAAAACAAATCAGTTTTGGAGTGATGAATTTATGTTGCAGGCGAGATGCTACTTTCAGAGCTACTAGTACCGCACAACAGCACGAACACTACTCCATGACACATCAAAGTCTCATGTACAATGCAGGATGGCAATTAATACTGCCGGTACAGAAAAGTGGCAAAGATTCAGCAGGCGTGCGTCAGAGATAACCCCTAATTAAGCGGCGGCATGTGATGGCAGTATGACTAACTGAAATAACGTACACGTACGGAATCCACATCAACGCGTACAAATAAAAAACTCCGGGTATGTTCCTTCGGTTAGGTGTGGTGGTCAGCTATACATAGCCCTCGGAGTAAATACTACTAGTACAAATATATAACAGTGATTTCTTCAGAAAACATTATCATAATATACTTCGATTTTGTCAAAAAGAAAAACTTCGATATTGTCTAAGGCTCTACCTGGCATGGCGGTCCGTGTAAATTGGCAAGTTTCGCCTGATGCAACGACGGAAGTTTTACTCTGGAAAAATATTTAACTCCTTTTTATCTGAAACAAAACTAAAACGTACTATGGCTTATTTGTGGAGGTCAAATAATCGCTAATTACCCACCTAGCACGGCACATACCTGTATTCCGAACCGAAAGGCGTACTGGTTCCCTCCTTCCGGGGGTCGGACGAAACGGGAGGCAGTTGACGCGTACGGGTTACAGAAACACCCCCGTATCTGTTCCCTACCGGATTGATGACATGGTATCTACGTTTTCTAACTGAAAAAAGAGAACACCGGCGACGGGAAAACTGCTGGGCATCCAATCCAATCCAATTCAAGCAACCGGCCGGAACATGCCGGGAAGGGATACAGGCCTGGCCGTATGTGGGTGGACAGATGAAGAGACCCGATTGAGGATTCCCATGGCGGGCCCGGCTTCCAGTTCATACGAGGCTTCTTAATCTACGGCTCGATCGGTATTGGCTTTTTTGCAAACCTCGCCGTGTTTCAAACTCGCGAGGAACAGGGTAGTCGTAGGAATCCCAAAACGAAGATAAACGAGAGAGAGAGAGAGAGGATTGAAGATTGCCTTTCCTCTGCCCTGCTGGTTGGATTCAAGAGATGAACCACGCGTTCAGGTTTCGGAGAGGGGTGGTGAAGAACAAACACAGACCTGTTCAGACTTTCGAAGAGGGGTGGACGAGAACGAACACTAAACCAGCAAGAAAGAACAGAAATCTAATATACAGAGATAGGATCACACGATCAAAGATGATAGTAGAATCTTAACGAAATTACGAGATGAGAGGAACCAACCTTTTCTTCCCTAGCCTTCCTCCCCTGTTCCCGATATCCCTCTCCGATGAAACAGGCTGGGAAAGAGCCCAGATTAAATCCCCGGAGAGAGGGAGAGGGAGAGAAAGAGAGAGAGCAGGGGTGATAGGAAGCAGTGGAGTCCTTATATATAGATGCCAGGAAACCACAGACACATGGAGTGGCAGAGAGATAGAAGAAGAGAGAAGCTTGCAGAGAAGGGGAATGGAACAGAGACCGGGAAGATTACAACAAGAAGCAGAGGAAGGCGGCCGTGGCGGGGTGGTGGGATCGGATCGGATCCGGACCGTAGGATGAGGCGCGAGAGTAGGATCAGACGGGACGGGGAGAGGGGGGAGAGATGGCCGGCGCGGGGCCCGCTCTAACGGAACGAGCCCCACCACTGATTTCTCCTGCCGGATTACTTGCCGCCCGTACGTGCAACCCCCGTCCTGTACGCGCACCGGCCGAGGGGCCGACAGGTGGGCCCCTCGTGCGGCCTCACTGCGCGATTTTCGTCAAGCCAAATCCCGGCGCGCGTTTTATGCAAAACCTTTCTCGTACGTTTGAAGTGCAACACATAATTCTGGCTGTTGTTAAGATTTTTGCCTCGTGTAAAAACTGATTTTTGACTAAGTGAATCTCGTGTTATGATATGATTTTACTTTTGCAACCGTTTGAAATCTCATACTCCCTCCGTCCTAAAATGAGAGACTTAACCTTGTCTAGATTTTTCTGCTCTACATATGCTAAAACACGTCCACATACATGCTATCTACAGATGGAGGAAGTACCACCACTATCTCAAATTATTTATTGCAACTTTGTGAGTCTAGATATATGCGAATCTAGGCAAATCTACAACATCTATTTTCGGATAAAATATTGATTATATAGAGATTTGCTAAAAACTCTTCAATTCTCGCACGAGCGGAGGAGATTGATTTCTGTCCGCTAAAGGAGAAAAAAGTGTGTTGTTCTATGTAATCATATTTGGAACTAGGTGTGCATGCATAGTGTGGCCAACATGCTATGCAGTCGAAAACACGTGGCGCATAATAGAAATACTATATGCAATGTCCATGCATCACTTGATGTTATTCAGCTTTGGGTGGTGTGTCCCATGTTGGTAAAGCGAAAATTTGTTGAGCTTGTAGTACTCGCCTTTCGTGGTGTTCATCAGTTCGATCCACTGCTTATTTATTTGGCACGACCCAACCTGTTGGGTTACCTACTAGCTTGGACGAGGCTGTAAAGTGTAAAGTCCTATGCATACTTTCTTTTCACATTTTGCAGTACTAGTACTGTTTTTCCGTTCAGTCTTCCTTTTCTCCATGAAATCAGGGTGGATAGAGAGGTAGCATATCTGGCCGTAATGCTCACTGTTTTTGGAGTACTAGAAGTGGTACATTCGCGAAAAATAAATACAGAGTTGATTTTTAAATCGTCTGTAAACTAATTACTCGGATCAGTATCGTATGGCGTATCGGCGCCAATTGTAGGATGACAACAACTGAGCTTTCACTTGGACGCACACACGTACATCACCCATACTAATATTTATTAAGTATTGACCCCGAGCACGTATGATCACGAACTTATCTGCAAAAGATATTCTAATCCTGACGATTGCACAAGCGAGATGGAGATCGAATCTTCTAGGTATTCGAAAAATAATGGGTAACTAAACGGGAGTCGCTGGATTCTCCAGATGGAGGAAGGAGGGAAAGGATCGATCGACAGACCTTTTTTCCGTGTCACGTAGTTTGTGGCTCACAGTCACTGCTCGCTCATACTTGCACGGCATAAATTTGTTTGCACATCGTTCTCACGTACTTCCTCCGCTCGGAAATATGTATCTAGACATTTTTTAGTGTATAGGTTCATAAAGGTTCGAAGTGAACCTATACATAAAAAACGTCTAGATACGTTTATTTCATAAATCTAATGTCTTATATTTCTGAACAGGGGGAGTACGTACTTATACGTGGCTTGAGTACACACATTTTCAACCTATGTAAAGGTGAGAGAAATAGTGCATAATTACTACGTGTACCTATCTTTGGCACTGTCTAAATATAGAGTCAAGATTGTGAGTGATAATCTCACTGTTGCTCATTTCTATAACGATCCCACTATCAAAAATAATACTCCTACGAAGAACCATTCCTGAAAACATTAGTATACCAAGGACTGGTCAATTAATACATTTTTAAGAAGCCTGCAAAAAACATTTTTAAGAAAAAATGGTGTGAAAAACAATAGAAAACGGGGCATAGCTGTTTCAGCAAATCCAGGATGTGTACATGCATGATATATAATGGTTGTGGTCACTTTATCTTTTGTTTGGTGTGTGTAAGCTACTTACTTAAAGTTAAATATGGCGTGCGGGCGTCTATGTGTATGGTCGGCTTGGACTTTGGAGTTGGATTGGAGCGAACCGTGCCACTAGTAGCGTTTAGTGCGATGATGATGTGGGCGCAGTGCAGGCCGGCCTCACGAAGCAAGAAAAACAACCGGCCGGAGGGAAAAGGAGCCGGCAGTTGACGTACGGGAGCTGCTGGACGGTACGCTAATTTAGCCACCTTTGCTTTTCCATGCCGATTTGCTTTTGGGGCAGCCGGTTGACATGCTAATACGCCGGTAAGTAGACATGTGGAATCCTGGAGAAGATATCAACAGTCAACAGATAACCCACGCATCATGTATGATGCATGTGAGGTGGTCAAACGGCGACGGCGTGAGCAAGCACAAAGTTGTGGAAGATTCTTCGATTTCAACCCTCAAGGCGCCAGGCGGCTACATGAGTCAACACAAGGAAAGCAAAATGCATGAGGATCATGTGTTTTTTTCTTGATGATTGCAAGTGGTTCAGTTTCTTTGGTTCTCCCATAGATCCCTGCAAAATGGATGACCAAGTTAGCTTGAATATAGTTGATGAAAATGTCTTACCTCTTGCATTTCAGGGAGTAAACTACAGGTTTTTCCTCCGCGTGTGTATCTTAGAAGTTGTAAGGCAAAATTTGTATTAGCACGGTGGAGAACGTGTTTGTTAATTTACAAGGTACATGAAGACCCTGTTTGGTAGTCTGCATGATGTCGAAATGCGCTATCAAATGCAATACTTGTGTTTTTTCCCCGAAACGGGGGTATCCTCAGCCTCTGCATCCACACCTCCCTTTTATTACTTAGTTCAAAGTACCATCCTTACAATTCAAAGATCATATAAGATTGATACAACCACCAACCTTCTAAAAAGACTAGAACACTAAAGATGAAAAGTATACAAAAGGCTAAACATCACTCAATCTACTAGTATATCGTCACATAGCCTGGTAGTAAATATCCCGAGCAACCATCACCAGACGGCTGCATCCAGAAACCATCGTATGGCGGTGCTGCTCTGGGAGCAAAAAAGCCCAGAGTTGGATCCATTGGGACGCCGAGATAATAACCTGCAAAACAGAAGGAACTCGTACCCGGTTAAAAATAATAGCATTTCGACATTTCCAAATAGACCAACATAAAGCCGATACCCCTATACATATTCTAGCTTTATCCGTCTTATCCATCCCATTCAACCAATTCCCAAACATATTAGTAATATTAGTTGGGGGTGGAAGATTATATGTAAAAAAACAATGCGCCAAATAATTCTAGCAAAGAGGCATGAAACAAATAGATGTTCTATTGTTTCCTCACTATCACAGAAACAACACTTGTTGCATCCTTTCCAATTCGTTTTAAGCAAACTGTCATTAGTCAGCAAGACTTTCTTATGTAAAAACCACATAAAAATCTTAATCTTTAGTGGTACTTTAAGTTTCCAAAGATACTTTGTAGGAAGATCCTGATGATCATTCATGAGATCCTCATACAAAGATTTAACCGTGAAAAACCCATCTTTGGTTAGATTCCATCGGAACACATCAAGTCCATTAGTCAGATTAACTTGCATTAACCTCTGGCATAGATGCAATCATGCATCCCATTTTGTCCCAGTCAAGTTTCTCCTAAAACCTATATTAAGAGGGTTATGCGATAGGACTTCATGTATAGAGACATTTTTCCTATGCACAGTGTTATAAAGCGAGGGATATTGTTGGGCAAGGGACTCTTCCCCTAACCAAACATCTTCCCAAAACCAAGTCACTACCCCGTTCCCCACTTTGACAAAACCTCTTGTAAAAAAAATCAGTTTTTACTTGCATTAATCCTTTCCAAAATGGGAAATCGGTCAGCTTAGCTTGTACTTGTGCCAAAGTTTTGGTTTTCAAATACTTGTTATGAAGTAGTTCCTGCCAAACCCCTTGTTTCGCTAAAAGTTTATAAATCCATTTACTTAGAAGACACCTATTTTTAATCTCTAGAACCTCGATTCCAAAAGTGAGGCAAATCTTGTTTCATGAATAGCAAGAAATTTCAAACTCCTAAAGTTCTTAAACATATGAGCCATGGTTCATGATGAATTTCTTGATCATTTTAGTATCATGTTTGAAAATACACAGATGCCTCCTAGAGAGGGGTGAATAGGCGGTTAATTTTTTATGACATTGGCTTGAACAAATGCAAAATAAAACTAGCATTTAACTTGATAAGCACAAAACCAAGATATACTAGGGTTCACCTATGTGCACCAACAACTTATGCTAAGCAAGTCAAACAACTAAGTGATAGGAAGATATAACTTTAAGCACGGAGGCTATCACAAACTAAAGTGCATAAGTAAAGAGCTCGGGTATAGAAATACCGAGATACACAGACACGATGATTTATCCCAAGTTCACTTCCAAGGAAGATAATCTCCATTAGAGAGGTGTGACAACGTAATGCTCTCCAAGTGCCACAAAAGGATTACCTTTAGGATCGGTTGCTTGATTCACACCAAATGCCACAAAGGCCCCACCCCGAGATGCAGAAGCACACCTCACACAGATGCTACAAAGGCCTCACCTTATTCTCCCGTATGTGCACCACCACGGCGGGCACACGATCCACTATGAGACACTTGAGGGGTGGTCACCAGACCCATACAAGTTTGGGGCAATCTCTACAACTTAATTGGAGTCTCCCAAGTAATTACCACCAATGCCACAAGCTTGAGGGAGATATGTGGAACTTAATGGAGGCTCTAAGAACTTACCACAAAGGCCACTAAATTGTATAGGATTTCAAGAACCCAAAATAACAAGCTCACTTGATTTTACCAACTGATTCTCTGTAGAGAATTCAAACCGATGCACCTAATGCAATGGCAAGTCCTTCACTCAAAAATCCCACCAAAGCTATTAAAGCTATGGGGAATAGGAAAGGAAGAACAAAGGAAATCCACAAAGAACTCCTAGATCTAGATCCACTAGGTTCCCCTCACTAAGAAGAGAGATAGATTGGTGAAAATATAGATCTAGATCGCCTCTCTCTTTTTCCTTAAAAAGAAGAAAGAATCATTAGAGAGATTGAGAGATATCAAGCTCAAGAGGGTTAATAAATGGAGAGAGAAAACATGCTCACGAACTTAGCAACCAATGGGGAAGACGAACTTCTTAAATAGGTTCCTCAAAATCCAATTGTTGTAGCTCAAAAACGTGATTCTCGGCACTACCATACTTTTCCCAGTAATACCAGAGTCCCAAGGGTTCCCGGTCGCCCAAATGCATCCTTCCTGGTCATCCGGTACCAAAAGTCCGGTACTATAGGATCTACTAATGGACGTCCGGTACTATCGGACATCCTGTATGGAAATGACAATAATTTTTACATCTAGACTCCGATTGCGATGATATTGGGCTCATTTTGAAGAGGACAACAAGCTCTACAGCGTCATGTAGAGAAAAATCATAATAAAACCACAGAGTAAAAGCCACAAGGTGAAATGTTTGATCTCTCTAAAAGATATGAACTGGTAAAATCTCCAAAATTCAAAACGCAATAACTTGAACTTGGAAACTCTGATTAGAGTGAAACTAATTTTTTTTGGAAAGATAAAAGCAAGTAGTATCCAAAAAATACCAAGTAGCTAGATGTATGGAACCTTCCTCAAAGAACAATTGGTAAAGACTTCAACATAAAAAACACAAGAAAGTTTTCATACAAAATCCATTTTTGGTGAACTATAGCTTGTCATGAGAATAATTATAAGCTCTAAAACTTGACATGGATAAGATCCAAATAAGAACCAAGAATATGATGAAAATTATGCAAAAGTTTGAGATCTCTTCGAACGATATGATCAAGTTACTCACTCAAGAGCCTCTCTTGATAGTACGACTATCTATTCTATAACCCGACGTGAGACCAGTAAAATATAAAACCTATCAAGATCAAACCTTTCCCTTGCATATTCTACTTGAGCTTGATGATGGCGATTCCTTTCTCAATATGTAGAGCTCGTTGGGAAACCCCAAGAGGAAGGTATGATGAGCGCAGCAACAAGTTTTCCCTAAGTTATGAAACCAAGGTTATCGAACCAGTGGGAGCAAGGAAACACCTCCAAGGTGTTGTTTCCAACTTGGAATCCTGCACAACACAACAACAAAACTTTGCCCCCAACTTATAGTGAGGTTGTTAATCTCACCGGTTTTTGAAGGAGTTATGCCCTAGAGGCAAATAATAAAGTGCATTATTTGATATACCTCCTGTATGTTCATAATACATTTCATACTGTGCTATAACTGTGTTAATACGAAACTTTTATACACATGTGGTATGTAAACAAACCGTGTCTCTAGTTACCTCTAGTGAACTAGTTCATTGGTCATGAGGATGATCTATGTTTCAAGATCATGGGCATTTATGCCAACTGACAATGAGGTCATGTTATTAGTTGAATAACATGATAGACAAACATCCGACCGTTATATCATAATGAGATCTAGTTACAAAGTTCACCATTGATGATAAAACACAGAGAACCTCGTAACCTGATCCTTTGACTGTGAGGTAATGCAAATCACCATTCTGGAAGAAGCTTAGATGGTTATCAAGAATCATCTCGTAATAAGTGATCAAAAGGTGCCACTCAGGTTTTCCGAAGGAATGCGTAGAGGAGTACATATCAAGACCAGGATTTGTCTAGTCCATGTAACGGACAGATACATGTGGCCATCTCGGTGACGTTGCATTAATGAAGCTTGCAAGCATGTGACTAGGTCACGGAATGCAACGACATGAGAACGAGAAAACAAGTTCATCAGTAACGAGATCGAACTAAGGTATAGGGATACCGAAGATCAAGTCTCAGATGAATTAGGTATCGTATGACAAAGGGAATGGGGAACGACTATCTCACGGTTCGAGCGATTGAATTCGTGAAACACACGGGGTTCACATGGCCATCCAGGTCCCTCTGTTGATCATTGATATGAGAGTGGTCTCTATCATGTCTGGAGTGTTTCCAAACCGAAGGATGTCACGCTTAAGGGTGGGGACGCTTAGGGTAGATGAGGTATCGTATGAGAAATATAGAGAGAGAGAAACCGGAATAGTTTCGGTAACATCCGATGGAGATCGGAAGGGGTCCGGAAGATGTTCCGGAGTGAAGGAATAATATAATATGTGTATTTGAATGTTAATTGGATAATTAATATTAAATATATATTTTATTTTATTTTAAAAGGAACTATATTGCTAATGGGCCTCACCCGAGGGGAGGCCCAAGTGGGCAAGGCGCCTAGGGAGAGGGGGCCGACCGGCCTAGGGCTGGTGGGCCGCCCAGTGGGGCCCACCTAGGGCCGGCGGCTGCCCCATGGTGGCTGGCGGGTGTGGGCATTAGTCCCACACCGCCTGGCCCCTGGGTGGTGCGCCCCCTCCTACTATATAAAGGGGTCCCCCTTCCCCTTGGAACACACCTATTCCTCTCATTCTCTCTCTCTCTTCTGCTGAGGACTTCCCCGTAATATTGGGGAGGACCTCGTGGTTGAGTTCTCTCCACATTCACACTACCGTCGTGTGATCGGCGATCCCGCATCTACTTCTTCCGCTGCTCAGCTGGATCGGAGCCCGGTTTACGTCCACTACACCGGACGTGTGATGAACTTCGGAGGCACCACACTTGGGGTGCTGCTCGTCTTCATCAATATACGCCTTCCTGCGTAAGGCGTGCCTCTCTCTGCAAAGGTATGAATACTGTATTCCTTCTCCGTTACTTATGTCTACATAGTATAGATCCTGGTATTAGTGTTCGAGTAGATAGAAATTTTTCGTTTTCTGCTACGGAACCCTTTAGTGGTATCAGAGCGGGTCTATGGGTAGACATGTCGTACGGATAGAACACATAGCAATATGCGGGCATTGATTCTCTAGTTGCTACCCTCTTTAGTGTTATTGTTCATATCGCGGCACTGTTTGATGAAGCGGCCCCCAACCAACCTCACGTGGTGATTCACGAGACTGGTCCACAAATCGAAGTGGCTTAGGGGGGTGTCTGTCTCTCTACAGTAGTTGATATGGCATTGACACTGGAGGGCCCTGAAAAGGGAAGAAGAACGGCAATCATTGAATCCATGTTGTGGATCGATGTTCGTAGGTGGGAAGGGGTTCTACTGCGAAAGCCCTAAAGCCGCGTAAAACATGCAATAGTCAATATAGAAGCGTCTATCTTTGTTATTGCATAGGGGCAAGTATTATGACATGGCAATGACAAGTTTATGAAACTCTCATTGAAGCTATTGATGATGATCATAAAGCTGTAACCATGTCATAACACTTTACTTTAGAAGTATTACTTATTATGCTAGTATACCTACTAGACGGTAGCATAATAAGATAATCCCTCATAGTATTCCAGTTATCATATTCCCCTTGTGTGTGCATGATACATTGCAAATGTATCTATAATTTTTGATGTTTCATGCTTGGTTTTATCCACTTTCTTGTGTTTTGTTCCAACTTTGGAGTACTTTTCATATGATTGTTGGGTCCGCAGCATAGAAAACAAAATTTTCCTATGATGAGAACTATACGCCAAGATCTATCTACTAGATACAGAGCAACGGGTGGACATACATCCATGGAGAACTTACCCTCGAAGACAACGAGTTTTGTTAACGAGTAGGAACTCGTGGTTGATGTAGTCGTACACTTGCCGATCTCAAGATCGTGAGGAAGTCCGAGCGCCGTAACTCAGCAGCGCATCCGCACTCGCACACACGTTCAAGCCACCGGACAACCTCCACCTCCTCGCTCCAGCGATCCAGCAGAAGCAGTAACTCCTTCCAGACGAAATGCCACCGGGAACATGTATCTCACTAATTCGAGACCATTGGGGAATAATTCTAGAGGGGGAGAGAGATCCTTCACAAGGAGGTGTGAGGATGAAGGAGGGAATGGGTGGCCTTTTATAGGAGGAGGGGGGTGCCCCCTCTCTCCATGGCCGGCGCATGGGGGGTGACCCCTCACCTCCCCCATTCATGTGGTGGTAACCCCTCCATATTAAAATGCCTCTTCACATTCCCTTTTAAAGTCTCCACTTTAAATGCATTAAATTTCTCCAAATTTAATGCTCTCTCATTTAATAAAACTCTTTTTATTAAATTTATTCAGAATTTTGTTAATTACTTTAATTAACAAACATTCACATATAGCCCCTTGCAATATTTCAATATCAAATGCAGAACCACCTTCTGCAATTTCCCCGAAACAATTTCCGTTTCTATTGAAACAATTCCTGCGCTTTGCAATTCTTTCGTCTGAAACATATGTGCTCCAAAATCGTGTCCGGTAACTCTTAAGTGTGCCACCCTACGGTTCGTGAATAATGCAGACATGATCGAGACCCTTCTCCGATCAATAATCAGCAGCGGGACCTGGAGATCCGTACTGACTCCTACACATTCAACGATGACTCCTGTGATCGTGAGAACCTTTAACACTTGTAACTAAATCCCTTTGTCTCTCGATATATTACATGTCCGAGATTCGATCATCGGTATCTCCATACCTAGTTTGATCTCGTTACTGACATGCACTCTTTTCTGGTTCCCGTGATATAACATTATAGTGATCACATCACTTGCTTGCAAGCTATCCTAATGTGATATCATCGAGAGGGCCCAGAGTATATCTTTCCGTCATCTGCATTGACAAATTCCACTCTTGATCCATGAGCCTCAACATAACACCTTCGTAGTACTGAACCCACCTTTATAGTCACCCTGTTACGGTGTGACGTTTGATGTTATCAAGATACTCTTCCGGTGTTAGCAATTAACATGATCTCATGGTCTAAGGATAAAGATTACTTCGTATGATGTTATAGCAATATAAACATAATGACTTGATCGTAATGCTATACTTCGGATGAATGTTCATCACATCATTTCACAAATGTTGTGACCTTGTTATTAACAACATCCAATGTCCATGATCAGGAAACCTTGATCATCTTGTTAATCAACAAGCTAGTCTATAAGAGAGACATAACTAGGAACCCTTTTTGTTTATTAAACACACATGTATTGATGTTTCCTATCAATACAATTATAGCATGCAAAATAAACATCTATCATATACAAGGAATACATAATAACAACTTTATTATTGCCTCTCAGGGCATATTTCCTTCAGTCTCCCACTTGCACTAGAGACAATAATCTAGTTTATATAGTGATAAATCTAACACCCATGGAGTTCTGGTGTTGATCATGTTTTTCCCTAGGGAGTACTTTAGTCAATGGATCTTCTACATTTAGGTCCGTGTGCACTTTACAAATCTTTATATCTCCATCGTTGACATGCTCGCGGATGGAGTGAAACCGGCGCTTAATATGCTTGGAATTCTTGTGAGACCTTGGTTCCTTGGCGTTAGCTATGGCTCCATTATTGTCACAATAGATCACCATTGGGTCCAACGCACTAGGAACCACACCTAGTTCCATTATGAACTCCTTCATCCAAACCGCTTCTGCTTCGCTCAAGCGAGAACATATTCCGCCTCCGTCGTTGATCCAGCCACCACAGGTTGTTTGGAGCTCCTACAACTAACCGCTGCTCCGTTCAAGAGAAATACGTATCCGGATTGAGACTTAGAGTCATCCGGATCAGTGTTAAAGCTAGCATCAACATAACACTTAGCGACTAGCTCTTCTTCACCTCTGTATACAAGAAACATATCCTTAGTTCTTCTCAAGTACTTAAGGATATTCTTGACCGCTATCCAGTGTTCCGAACCTGGATCAGATTGGTACCTACTAGTCAAACTAATAGCATGTGCCACATCCGGTCTTGTACATAGCATGGCATACATTATAGAGCCTATGGCTGAGGCATAGGGGATCTTATCCATTATCTCTCTTTCTTCCGCCGTAGCCGGACTTTGAGTCTTACTCAATGTCTTGCCTTGCAACATAGGTAAGTACCCATTCTTACTTCCGTCCATATTAAACTTCTTTAATATCTTATCAAGGTATGTACTCTGCGATAGCCCAATTAGGCGTCTTGATCTATCTCTATAGATTTTAATGCCTAATATATATGAAGCTTCACCAAGGTCCTTCATCGAAAATTTGCTTAGATAACTTTTAACACTTTAAAAGATCTATATCATTTCCAATCAATAATATGTCATCCACATATAATATCAGAAATGCCACATTGCTCCCACTCACTTTCTTGTAAATACAAGCCTCTCCATAAGTTTGGACAAATCCAAACTCTTTGATCATCTCATCAAAGCGGAGATTCCAACTCCGGGATGCTTGCTTCAGTCCATAGATGGATCGCTGAAGTTTGCACACCTTATCAGCATCCATAGGATCGACAAAACCCTTAGGTTGTCTCATATACAACTCTTCTTCAATATTACCATTGAGGAACGCAGTTTTGACATCCATCTGCCATATTTCATAATCGAAATATGCAGCAATTGCTAACATAATCCTAACTGACTTAAGTATCGCTACGGGAGAGAATGTCTCATCGTAGTCAACTCCTTGAATTTGTCGAAACCCCTTTGCGACAAGTCGAGCCTTATAGATGGTTAAATTACCATCAGCATCAGTTTTTCTTTTGAAAATCCATTTATTCTCAACGGCCTTTTGATCGTGAGGTAAGTCCACCAAGGTCCAAACCTAGTTTTCGTACATGGATTCCATCTCGGATTTCATGGCTTCTAGCCATTTGTTGGAATCAGGGCTCATCATCGCTTCTTCATACATCGCAGGGTCATCTATTTCATCAATCATGAAATTCATAACAGGATTGCCGTACAGTTTAGGAGCTGCACGTGTCCTGCTTGACCTACGAGGTTCGGCAGTGTCCTCTTTCAGAGTTTCATGATCAATATCATTAGCTCTCTCTTCATTAGGTGAAGTCAAATCCGAAACAACTTCTAGAGCTGCGCTACTCGCCATTTCATGAAGAGAAGGTTCAATAACCTCTTCGAGTTCTACCTTCCAACTACTCACACCTTTCGTGAGAAACTCCTTCTCAAGAAAGGATCCATTCTTGGCAACAAAGACCTTGCCCTCGGATCTGTGATAGAAGGTATACCCAATCGTTTCCTTAGGGTATCCTATGAAGACGCATTTTTCCGCTTTGGGTTCGAGTTTATCCGGTTGAAGTTTCTTCACATAAACATCGCATCCCCAAACTTTAAGAAATGACAGCTTAGGTTTGTTTCCAAACCATAATTCATACGGTGTCTTTTCAACGGATTTAGATGGTGCCCTATTTAAAGTGAATGCAGCGGTTTCCAGTGCATAACCCCAAAATGACAGTGGCAAGTCAGTCAGAGACATCATAGATCGAACCATATCCAATAAAGTACGATTACGACGTTCTGACACACCATTACGTTGTGGTGTTCCGATAGGCATGAGTTGTGAAACTATTCCACAGTCTTTCATATGTGTGCTAAACTCGTAACTAAGATACTCTCCTCCACGGTCGGACCGCAGAAATTTGATCTTTCTGTTATGATGATTTTCCACTTCATTCCGAAATTCTTTGAACCTTTCAAAGGTTTCAGACTTATGTTTCATCAAATAGATATACCCGTATCTACTCAAATCATCCGTGAAAGTAACAAAATAACGATATCCACCTCGCGCCGACACACTCATTGGTCCACACACATCAGTATGTATGATTTCCAATAAATCTGTCGCCCATTCCATTGAACCGGAAAACGGTGTTCTAGTCATCTTGCCCATAAGGCATGGCTCACATGTATCAAATGATTCAAAATCAAGTGATTCCAAAAGTCCATCAGAATGGAGTTTCTTCATGCGTTTAACGCCAATATGACCTAGACTGCAGTGCCACATATATGTAGATATATCATTATCAAGTTTAATCCTTTTAGCATCAACATTATGAATATGCGTAATACTACTATCGAGATCCAATAGAAATAAACCATTCAACACAGGTGCATGACCATAAAAGATATTATTCATATAAATCGAACAACCATTATTTTCAGACTTAAACGAATAACCACTTTGCATCAAACACGATCCGGATACAATGTTTATGCTCAGTGCAGGCACCAAATAATAATTATTCAGGTTTATAACTAATCCCAACGGCATATGGAGAGGCAGCGTTCCGACGGCGATCATATCAACTCTTGATCCATTGCCGACCCGCATCGTGACCTCATCCCTTGCTAGTTGTCGCTTGTTCCGCAGCCCCTGAACCGAGTTACATATATTAGCAACCGATCCCGTATCAAATACCCAGGTGCTACTGCGAGTACTAGTCAAGTACACATCAATAACATGTATATCACATATACCTTTGTTTGCCTTGCCGGCCTTCTTGTCCGCCAAATACTTGGGGCACTTGCGCTTCCAATGGCCAGTCCCCTTGCAATAGTAGCACTCAGTGTCAGACTTAGGGCCAGCTTGGGGTTTCTTTTCAGGCGCGACAACAGATTTGCCGCCCTTCTTTCCCTTCTGCTTGCCTTTCTTGTCCTTCTTGAAACCGGTGGTCTTATTGATCATCAATACTTGATGTTCTTTCCTAATCTCCACTTCTGCAGTCTTAAGCATTGACAGAAGCTCGGGAAGAGACTTCTTCATGCCCTGCATATTATAGTTCATCACGAAGCTCTTGTAGCTAGGTGGCAGAGATTGGAGAACACGATGTATGCGTAAGTCAATGGGAATCGTTATTCCCACACAAGCTTATCAGCGTACCCAGACATTTTGAGTACGTGCTCACTAACGGAGTTGTTCTCTTCCATCATGCAGCTAAAGAACTTTTCAGAAGCATTATAACTCTCTCTGGCTGACATGGGTATCGAAAATCATTTTCAATTCTCCCATGGTATCAAAGGCATTGCCATTTTCGAAACGTTTTTGAAGTTCTGGCTCTAGCCCATATAGTATGCCGCAATGAACTAAGTTGTGGTCCTCCTGACGAGTTATATAGACGTTCTTTTCCTCGTCAGGGGCATCAGGAGCTGGTGGGAGCCTAAGCGCCTCTAGTACATATTGCTTTAGTGCAGCAGTGAGGAGAATCCTCAAATTCATAGCCCAGTTGGTGAAGTTGCTACCATTCGCAGCAAGCTTCTCTTTCTCCATGAACACATTGAAATTAAAAGCAGGTGGTGCCATCTACAATAGAATTTGTAAAATATACTTAGACTAAGTTTATGATAGATTGAGTTCAACTAATCCAAATTACTAATGAACTCCCACTCAAAAACGACATCCCTCGTGTCCTTTTGGTGATTACATGAACCAAATCCACTACACCAAGTCTGATCATCACGTGAGTCGGTGTAGCTTCAAAGGCGAGCATCTATATGGGCATCATATCAACTATATGACTCATGCTTAAACTTTCGGTTCGTGTTCCAAGGCCATGTCTGTACATGCTAGGCTCGTCAAGTAAGAACCTTAGTATTTGCGTGTGTAAAACTGTCTTACACCCGTTGTATGAAAGCGTAGAGTCGAGAACACCCGATCATCACGTGATGCCTCAAAACACGATCCACAAAACGGTGCATACTTAAGGAAGAACACATTTTATCTTGATATCTAAATGAGGGATCATCTTATAATGCTACCAAAAGCGCCAAACTAGCAATATAAGATGCTAATGTGTGAAGTAAGGTGATATGGTCCATGCATTTGATCTCTATCATTTGCATCGTGGTATGATCTCTATCATTCCTTTGTGTGTAAGGCCAAGGTCTATGGAACTTACACGTTAAGTGAGTTGTAAGAGTATCTATCATACATCTACTTACAATAATACCATATCAATACACTAGCCCAGCAACGATCTAAACTAGACGCCTCTAATTTATCAATTGCAAGTTTTACGTGGCTTAGGGCTTTCGGAGATAGAACCGGTCTAACCTACGAACATGAACCACAACAAGGATAACCAAGTTATTAGCAACTCGTTGTAAATCAGATATTGACTATAGTAGGAGAGATGTACACCGCTAGCCACTTATGCAAAACTAGTTGCATGTCAGTCGTGGAACCGGTCTCATGTACGACGACATGTAAGGTTGGTCCGGGCCGCTTCATCCCACTATGCCACCAATATCCAAAGTACATAGAAGATGCAATAACATGATCATCATCGCCCACATATAAACATATGTTTACTACCCGTGCAAAGCACCTACGCATAGATCAGGCTCTGATACCACTGTTGGGTCCACAGCATAGAAAACAAAAAATTTCCTACGATGAGAACTATACGCCAAGATCTATCTACTAGATACAGAGCAACGGGTGGACATACATCCATGAAGAACTTACCCTCGAAGACAACGAGTTTTGTTAACGAGTAGGAACTCATGGTTGATGTAGTCGTACACTTGCCGATCTCAAGATCGTGAGGAAGTCCGAGCGCCGCAACTCAGCAGCGCATCCGCACTCGCACACACGTTCAAGCCAACCTCCACCTTCTCGCTCCAGCGATCCAACGGAAGCAGCAACTCCTTCCAGACGAAATGCCATCGGGAACATGTATCTCACTAATCCGAGACCATGGGGGAATAATTCTAGAGGGGGAGAGAGATCCTTCACAAGGAGGTGTGAGGATGAAGGAGGGAATGGGTGGCCTTTTATAGGAGGAGGGGGGGTGCCCCCTCTCTCCATGGCCGGCGCATGGGGGGTGACCCCTCACCTCCCCCATTCATGTGGTGGTAACCCCTCCACATTAAAATGCCTCTTCACATTCCCTTTTAAAGTCTCCACTTTAAATGCATTAAATTTCTCCAAATTTAATGCTCTCTCATTTAATAAAAATCTTTTTATTAAATTTATTCAGAATTTTGTTAATTAATTTAATTAACAAACATTCGCATATAGCCCCTTGCAATATTTCAATATCAAATGCAGAACCACCTTCTGCAATTTCACCCGAAACAATTTCTGGTTTCTATTGAAACAATTCCTGCGCTTTGCAATTCTTTCGTCTGAAACATATGTGCTCCAAAATCGTGTCCGGTAACTCTTAAGTGTGCCACCCTACGGTTCGTGAATAATGCAGACATGATCGAGACCCTTCTCCGATCAATAATCAGCGGGACACGGAGATCCGACTCCTACACATTCAACGATGACTCGTGATCGTGAGAACCTTTAACGCTTGTAACTAAATCCCTTTGTCTCGATATATTACATGTCCGAGATTCGATCATCGGTATCTCCATACCTAGTTTGATCTCGCATCGACATGCACTCTTTTCTCGTTCCCGTGATATAACATTCTAGTGATCACATCACTTGCTTGCAAGCTATCCTAATGTGATATCACCGAGAGGGCCCAGAGTATATCTTTCCGTCATCTGCATTGACAAATTCCACTCTTGATCCATGAGCCTCAACATAACACCTTCGTAGTACTGAACTCACCTTTATAGTCACCCTGTTACGGTGTGACGTTTGATGTTATCAAGATACTCTTCCGGTGTTAGCAATTAACATGATCTCATGGTCTAAGGATAAAGATTACTTCGTATGATGTTATAGCAATATAAACATAATGACTTGATCGTAATGCTATACTTCGGATGAATGTTCATCATATCATTTCACAAATGTTGTGACCTTGTTATTAACAACATCCAATGTCCATGATCAGGAAACCTTGATCATCTTGTTAATCAACAAGCTAGTCTATAAGAGAGGCATAACTAGGAACCCTTTTTGTTTATTAAACACACATGTATTGATGTTTCCTATCAATACAATTATAGCATGCAAAATAAACATCTATCATATACAAGGAATACATAATAACAACTTTATTATTGCCTCTCAGGGCATATTTCCTTCAATGATTTGTTGGACTAACCTATTAACAAGAGCCACAATGCTAGCTGCCTGTTTTTCTGCTGTTTTTGGTTCCAGAAAAGTCAGAAAATGAATATTCTCGGAATTGGACGGGACAAAAGCCAAAGTGCCTATTTTTCCGGAAGGGATCAAGTGCCAGAATATGAGACAAAGAGGGGCCGGGGCCACACCACACACGGCGACGCTGCCAAGCTCGCCCAGGCCAGGTGGTCCTCTGGCCCCCTCAAAGACTCTCCTCTCCTTCCACCTATAAGTTGCCCTCAGGGCGAAAACCCTAAGTACCCGATCAAAAATCCACGAAAGAGTCTGTAGCCGCCGTCATCTCCATCCCTAGATCGGGAGGGATCTGAAGCTCTTCCCGGCACCCTGCCGGAGAGGGGAATTCACCCTGGAGGCCTTCTTCATCACCATGCAAGCCTCTGGTGTGATGCGTGATTAGTTCATCCTTGGACTACGGATCCATGTAGTAGCTAGATGGCTGGTTTCTCCTCCTTTGTGCTTTCATGTTTAGATCTTGTGAGCCCCGTTCATGATCAAGATCATCTATTTGTAATTCATACATGTTGTGTTTGCGGGGATCCGATGGATATTGAGATGCTATTTCAGATTGATTATTGATTCTATCATGTCTTTGTTATTTGAGATCTTGCATGCTTTCCGTTGTTAGTAGCTATCTTGGCCAAGTAGATGCTAGCAACTCCAAGAGTTAGTATTTATGCTCGATAGTGGGTTCATGCCTCTGGTAATCTGGGGAAGTGACAAAAATATCTAAGGTACTAGATGTGCCGTTGTTACTAGGGAGAAAACAACGATCCTTTGTTCATAGAACAATTGTATTGTTTACCTTACACGCAGTTCGTAAA
The DNA here is from genome assembly GCA_023614405.1 of Avena insularis. Taxonomy (NCBI): domain Eukaryota; kingdom Viridiplantae; phylum Streptophyta; class Magnoliopsida; order Poales; family Poaceae; genus Avena; species Avena insularis. The sequence goes on from CM042686.1 coordinate 570,866,279, forward strand.
GCAATAATCTATTGCTTGCAACTTAATACTGGAGGGGGTTCGGATGATAACCTGAAGGTGGATTATTAGTCATAGATGCAGTTGGATGGCGGTCTATGTATTATGTTGTATTGCCCAATCAAGTCTCAAAGGAGTCAAGATGATTAGTATATGCATGTATTGCTTTCTCGGTGTTTGTCAATTGCCCCGCTGTAATTTGTTCACCCAGCATGTTATCTATCTTAAGGAGAGCCACCTCTAGTGAACTATGGATCCCGGTCCTTGTCTTTTATATACAATCTATAATCTTTTACTGCTTTGTGTTTACTTTCTGCAAACTTTTACTTCTTTCCATTCGATACATTTAATCCTTTGTTTTTCGCAAACACGGTGAGATTGACAACCTCATCGCAAGTTGGGGACAAAGTTCTGTGGTTGTGTTGTGCAGGTCTCCACGTTGCTACTAGCACCGGTAGTGCGCCCTGCCAAAGCTCAGCTAGTAACACCTTTGGGGTGTTTCCTTGCTCCTGCTGGTTCGATTAAACCTTGGTTTCATAACTGAGGGAAACTTGCTGCTGTGCTCATCATACCTTCCTCTTGGGGTTCCCAACGAGCTCTACATCAACCACGAGCCATCAACACTTTTCTGGGCACCGTGCATTGAGCCATCAAGCATTTTTCTGGCGCCGTTGCTAGGGAGTCAAGGACATCTTCACAAGGGGAGTCCCTCATAACCAATCTCTTTACTTTGTTGTTTTTGTTTTGCTTAGTTTCTTTTTGCTTTGTTTGCTTGATTTGTTCTTCAAAAACACAAAAAAATTAGTTTAACTAGTTTGCTTTCTTATTTGAAAACCAAAAAAAAAATCTCCTTTAGTTGTCACCCCTTCCTTAGCTCACCATGTTGATCCCTACTTTCACCTTGAAAGACCTTTCAATTGGTAGTGGTTCTATAATTGGTAAAGATAATATTGAAGAATTCTTTAATCATGTTAGCAAACATGAAGATACTGAGGATAGATCCCTTGTAGGACTTGCTCCAAATTTTGAGATTGCTGCAGCTTCTTTAATTCACATGTTAGAAGCTAGGTTTGTTAACCTCAACCCCTTAATGCAAGTAATGTTTCTTAAGCTTAAAGAAATTGAGGACCCTGAAAAGAGGGATTTTATTCTAGAAACTTTGTTTAAGGAGTTCTTTGATGTTGCCAAGGAAGCTAGAAAAGTTTTTGAACATTTCAATATGCTAGGATCATGTGTAGATGTTGTTGGTACACGAGAAAAGATGAACAAAACCGAACCTAATGGGGAGGAACCTAAGATACCAATACCCTTTAAACTAGTAGCAATACATGATGCCATAGAAAAGAATCTTGACTGGATTGTTCCTGCAAACCCTTTTGATGAGAATAGTGAACCTAAGAGCATTGAGAGAGGATACTCTAGAACTTATTTGGATGATATACCTTGCCTTGTTGAAAATATTTCTGGTATGGATCTTAATGCTTCTTCATTTGAGAACACTTGATTCTTCTTTGCTTCTTATGCCTAACTTAAAGGCGTTAAAGAAAAGTACTTGTTGGGAGATAACCCAAGAGTTTTAGTTGAGTCTTGGAAGTTATTACCTCTGTAATAACCTCTCCTTATCCTTTTTATTTGCTTTTTGTGCCAAGAGTAACCTCTAATGAGAGTGAAGTAATGATTGGGAAAGTTGCTGTCCCGAACAGATTTCTGTGCTTCACCGTAAAAATTCCTGAGAGAGTTCTGTATGTCGGATTGAGCTGTAATTTTTTGTGCTTCTTCCCCAGGTTGTTTTCTAACTTTCGTTAGTTCAACACTTTTTGATTTGAGAAATAGAAGATCTTAGAAAAAATTCGTCTTTACCTGCTGGTCTGTTTTGACAGATTTCTGCCATTTTCTGCATTTGCTTCTTGTGGGTTCCTTTTTGAGTTCTTTTGGGGAATTGAGCATTTTGAGGGAAGTGCTACAGTAGCTAGTGTTTCAATGGAAGTTTATTTGGTGTTAGAACTGGACCTTGAGACTTATTTATCTTAAGTGCACTAATGTTGCTAATGAGATTGTGTGAAGTTTTGTATGAAGGAAAATTTTCAGGTGTATGGAAGAAATGAGTAATGAGATGAAGGATGGACTAAAGCTCAAGCTTGGGGATGCCACGTGTGTCACCCCAAGAAATATCCAAGAAGTACAAGCGTCAAAGCTTGGGGATGCCCAAGGCATCCCCTTCTTCATCAATAAAAATCCCAGGTTTCTTCCAAACGCTTCATTTTTATTGTTTCATGCACAGTTGTGTTGTTCTTGGAGCGTATTACTTTTCATTTTCGTTTTGGTTTTTAGTTTGCTTGGTTCGCTTAGTTTTCTGAATAAGTTGATTGGACCCCCTCTTTCATACTTTGGTTTGCAAGTAGTTTGGTTTGGTTTGGAAAAGAGTAGGAAAGTTCATGCTTATGTGGTAAAAAGAGCTCGTTTTTGACTGTGGCTATGCTTTGTCATGCCATGCTTGATATTGTTTCGGCTTTATGCTTAGTATTCTTTGATGTAGCATGACTTGTTATAAACAATTGAGATTGCTTAATGTGCCTTGGATGAATCATGCGTTGTTTTAGCATATTAAAGCATAGTATAGTGGTATTCTCCTTTGATGCTTTATTTGGGTTGACTTGGCGCATGCTCACACCATGTTATGACTTTCACAAGTCACCATAGCCTTCATGATCCTTTAGTTTTCAACTTGTACTATCACTTTATGCTTTGATCAATGATGTTTTGTCGCTCTGCATGATTATGGCCATTATTGCTCTCTTAGTTTGTCGCTCCCAGTCTTTTGCTAGCCTCCACCACCAAGTATGAGTTCCACTCATGCATCCAACTCCCTAAACCAAGTTATTCCAAAGAGTCCACCATACCTACCTACTAGCGTATGCTATTCCAATTATATTCATGCTTTTGTCTACCTTTCACTTGTTATGAGAAAACTAGTGATTAAAGCTCTCACGAACTTGATGGCACACATTACTTTATTGCCTCTAATAAACTTGAACCATTGGGTCCTTCTTTGTTGCGTATATGCTTGCGCTTTATAAGTTGAAATTAGCATAACCATGTTTCATGGGGAACGCTTTCAACATTGCACTTGTACTTTGTACCCCGTTGATATCATGTTCTTTTGCTTACGGATCCCGGCGGTGTGAAATAAAAGTGGAACTTGTAAGATCATGGAGTTTGTATGTGTGTTAGAAAGCGCTTTGGGCTAGCCTAAGCCATGCCTAATCATGGTGGAAACTTGCAGCATCACCATAATGAGCACTCTATGAAGCATCCTCAATAAAAACCTGTGCAAATAGCAAATAAAAAGATTGCTAAGATGCTCATTGTCTGCTTGCCTTGTCATTTTGATTATGGGAAAGCTCCCGTATCATGTGCAAGGGGTACCCCGTTGGCGGTTCTTATTGATACACATATACTTACAATGACAAGAGCTTACTCGTGACTGAAGTTGAGTAGCATGAGGATCGGTCTTCGTAAGTAAGGGGCATGAGATTTCGGTTTATAACTTGTCAAGCATATCCTCTTAGTTGTGTCACTTTAACCTTAATCACCTTCAATATGCTTATGATAGGGGCAATGAGAGTTGAAAGCTATAAGTACCATAATTTCTGGAAGCTCTTTATGAAACTTGAATCCCTACTTCCTTTTACAAAAGGCCTTTCTTCCACCATTATATTGAGTCTCCACCTTCTATCTTTATGCACCTATTTTGAGAGCATAGTGGCCATTCTTAGTTCTATGTGCATTATCCCAAGACTAGTTGATTGATGCATAACTTGTTATTGCTTGTTTTAAACTATTGTATCTAGTCACTCTTATGAACTTTGAAGGTGTCCTGTGCATTTATATTTGCTACTTTATTGAGGGACAAGCTGAATACTATTATGCTATGTTTTCTTTATGTGAAACAAACAAACGTCTTGCAAAGCATTGTTATTCATGAATCTTTTGTTTGTGCCTTTTCATGTTTCATCATAGTTTCTTTGCTTATTGCTAGAACTTTGTCTTTCATGTTATGATTGAAGTATTATAATCCCAGCTTTGAATGTTTTGCAAATACTTTGATCAAGTCTTTGATGGTGCATGTCACCTCAAAAATTATTTCTTTTTATCACTTACCTACTCGAGGACGAGCAGGAGTTAAGCTTGGGGATGTTGATATATTGCAAATGTATCTATAATTTTTGATGTTCCATGCTTGGTTTTATCCACTTTCTTGTGTTTTGTTCCAACTTTGGAGTACTTTTCATATGATTTCTTGGACTAACCTATTAACAAGAGCCATAGTGCCAGCTCCCTGTTTTCTGCTGTTTTTGGTTCGGAAAAGTCAGAAAATGAATATTCTCGAATTGACGGGACAAAAGCCAAAGTGCCTATTTCTCGGAAGGGTCAAGTGCGAATCTGAGGCGGAGAGGGCCAGGGGGCCGGCCAAACCACTGGCCATGGCCGAGGCCTAGGCCCGAGGTGGTGCGCCGACCCCTCGGCCTCTCCTTCCGCCTATAAGTTGCCCTCGGGATGAAAACCCTAAGTACCCGATCAAAAATCCACGAAAGAGTCTGTAGCCGCCGTCATCTCCATCCCTAGACCGGGAGGGATCTGAAGCTCTTCCCGGCACCTTGCCGGAGATGGGAATTCACCCTAGAGGCCTTCTTCATCACCATGCAAGCCTCCAATGTGATGCGTGAGTAGTTCATCCTTGGACTACGGATCCATGTAGTAGCTAGATGGCTAGTTTCTCCTCCTTTGTGCTTTCATGTTAAGATCTTGTGAGCTCCGTTCATGATCAAGGTCATCTATTTGTAATTCATACATGTTGTGTTTGCGGGGATCCGATGGATATTGAGATGCTATTTCAGATTGATTATTGATTCTATCATGTCTTTGTTATTTGAGATCTTGCATGCTTTCCGTTGTTAGTAGCTATCTTGGCCAAGTAGATGCTAGCAACTCCAAGAGTTAGTATTTATGCTCGATAGTGGGTTCATGCCTCCGTAATGCTGGGAAGTGATGAAATCTCTAAGGTACTAGATGTGCTATTGCTACTAGGGAGAAAACAACGATCCTTTGTTCATAGAACAATTGTATTGTTTACCTTACACGCAGTTTGTAAAGCAATAATCTGTTGCTTGCAACTTAATACTGGAGGGGGTTCGGATGATAACCTGAAGGTGGATTATTAGTCATAGGTGCAGTTGGATGGCGGTCTATGTATTATGTTGTATTGCCCAATCAAGTCTCAAAGGAGTCAAGATGATTAGTATATGCATGTACTGCTTTCTCGGTGTTTGTCAATTGCCCCGCTGTAATTTGTTCACCCAACATGTTTTCTATCTAAGGAGAGCCACCTCTAGTGAACTATGGATCCCGGTCCTTGTCTTTTACATACAATCTATAAACTGTTTCTGCTTTGTGTTTACTTTCTGCAAACTTTTACTTCTTTCCATTCGATACATTTAATCCTTTGTTTTCCACAAAACACGGTGAGATTGACAACTTCATCGCAAGTTGGGGACAAAGTTCTGTGGTTGTGTTGTGCAGGTCTCCACGTTGCTACTAGCACCGGTAGTGCGCCCTGCCAAATCTCAGCTAGTAACACCTTTGGGGTGTTTCCTTGCTCCCTATTCGATTAAACCTTGGTTTCATAAGCGAGAAACTTGTCTTTGTGCTCATCATACCTTCCTCTTAGGGTTCCCAACAAGCTCTACATCAACCACGAGCCATCAACACTTTTCTGGGCGCCGTGCATTGAGCCATCAGTGCACCACCAAGAAAGTTCTTCGGTGTGAGGCTGGCCGTGATGATCGGGGGTCAGACATATCTACGTTCGCATACAGTGGGTGCAAGCCATGTTGCACTACGAATACACATGAGTTAGGACTGGCGAGCCTAGCACGCTAGAGAAGCGTGGCCTCGGAATACAAGAGACCGAAAGGTCGAGCATGAATCACATGGTTGATGTGATCGACATTACAGAATGTCCACCTTTGATACTGCACTGATGGCCGTGATGATCGGGGGAGGTGCAGGGGATAGGGATCATGTGATCACTAAACGAGTAGAGGGATGTTCGTTTAAGTGGAAGTTCCTTTATTAAAATTCGAACTCATTATTATGAACATAGTCTAAATACTTTGCAAATTCCTTTGTAGATGTCTCGCCCACCCACCTTCAACCTTAGCACTTTCCTCGAGAAGGACAAGCTGAAAACTGATGGAACCAACTTCACCGCATGGTTTCGCAATCTTAGGATCCTCCTAGTCCCCTACAAGTTGACTTATGTCGTCGAGGCCGAGCTTCCGGCTAAGCCTGCAGATTCCGCCTCTCAGGACGAAAAGAATGTCTGGCAGTCCAAGACGGACGATTTCTCCCTCATCCAGAGTGGAATGCTCTATGCCATGGAGCCGGAGCTTCAAAAGCATTTTGAGAAGATGAATGCTTTTGAGATCATTGAGGATCTCAAAGCCGTCTTTGCTCCGCAGGCTCATGTAGAGAGGTATGATGCTTCCGAGCTCTTCTTCTCTACTAAAATGGAAGAGCGCAGTAGTATTAGTGAGCACGTGGTTAAAATGTCTGGCTACGTTAAGCGCCTAAATGCCCTGGATTGCAAAATCCCAGAGGAGCTCGCCATAGATAGGGTGCTGCACTCGCTGCCCCCTAGCTATAAGAGTTTTGTGATGAACTACAACATGCAAGGGATGACCAAGACCCTTGCTGAGGTGTTCGCCATGCTCAAAACTGCTGAGGTTGAAATCAAGAAGGAGCACACGGTGTTGATGGTCAACAAGACTACCAACTTTAAGAAACCGGGGCAAAAGGGAAAAGGCAAGGGTAAGAAGTCTAAGAGGGATGGAAGGTTTGTCCATAGCACCCCAAAGACTGCAAAGCCTGGCCCTAAGCCCGACGCACTTACTACTCGCAAAGGGGATGGGCCTTTGGAAGCAATCGCCCTAAGTACCTTGAAGACAAGCGGTGGCAAGATAGCCATCCGCATAAAGGTATATATGATATACATGTTATTGATGTATTCCTTACAAGCGCCAGGAGTAACACCTGGGTATTTGATACCGGATCTGTTGCTCACATTTGTAACTCTCAGCAGGATCTGCAGAGTAGGAGGCGCTTGAGGAAGGACGAGGTGATGATGCGCGTCGGCAATGGTTCGAGAGTCGAAGTGATGGCTGTCGGCACCCTGCATCTCCTTCTACCGTCAGGATTATTGTTGGTTTTGAATAAATGCTATTATGTACCCGCACTGAGTATGAATATTGTGAGTGGGTCTTGCTTGTTGCAAGACCATTATTCGTTTAAATCAGGAACAAATGGTTGCTCAATTTATATGAATGATATTTTCTATGTTCATGCTCCTGTATGTGATGGTTTATTCCTACTTGATCTTGATTGTAATACACACATCCACAATGTTGATGCTAAACGATGTAAGCACAGTGACGATAATTCCATGTACATATGGCATTGCCGTCTCGGTCATATTGGCATAAAGCGCATGAAGAAGCTTCATTCAGAAGGGCTTCTTGGATCATTGGATTTCGAATCCCTTGATACATGTGAACCATGCCTCATGGGCAAGATGACCAGGACACCATTCTCCGGCATAGTGGAGAGAGCTGTAGACCTACTTGGGATCATACATACGGATGTATGTGGACCAATGAGTGTCTCAACACGCAATGGTTATCATTACTTTGTTACCTTTACTGACGACTTGAGCAGATATGGATATATCTACTTGATGAAGCACAAGTCTGAAACCTTTGAAAAGTTCAAAGAATTTCAGAAAGAGGTAGAAAATCAACTTAACAAGAAAATCAAGCACCTTCGATCGGATCGGGGAGGCGAGTATTTGAGTTATGAGTTTAACATGCACTTGAAGGACTGTGGGATCATTCCACGGCTTACGCCAGCCGGAACACCACAATGTAATGGTGTGTCGGAACATCGTAACCGAACGCTATTGGATAGCGTACGGTCCATGATGTCTTTAACAAATTTGTCTATGTCTTTTTGGGGATACGCGTTAGAAACCGCCGCTTTTATTTTAAACTGAGCACCATCCAAATCCGTGGAGACAACCCCATATGAGATATGGTATGGGCAGAAGCCAAAGTTGTCTTTTCTGAAAGTTTGGGGATGTGAGGCGTATGTTAAGAAACTACAACCTGACAAACTCGAACCCAAATCGGAAAAATGTATCTTTGTAGGATATCCAAGGGAAACTGTTGGATATACCTTCTACAATCAAGCCGAAGGCAAAACACTTGTCGCAAAAACCGGCACCTTTCTCGAGAAAGAGTTTCTTGCAAAAGGGGTGAGTGGAAGGAAAATTGAGTTAGATGAAATTGTTGACCATTCTCTCCGTATTCCGAGTAGCGCAACGGAAGCTGTTCCGAAACCACTCTCCAACATGGAGGAAGAGTCCATTGATGCTGATCAAAACAATGACGTCGAGACTCCTGAGGTTCGCAGGTCTACAAGGGTTTGTGCCACTCCAGATTGGTACAGTAGCCTTGTAATGTCTATCATATTAGATGATCAGGATGAACCTGCAAACTACAAAGAAGCTATGGTTAGTGCTGACTCCGAGAAATGGCTACAAGCCATGAAATCTGAAATAGGATCCATGCATGAAAACCAAGTTTGGACCTTGGTGGATCTTCCAGAAGGTTGCAAGGCCGTGGAAAATAAATGGATCTTTAAGAGAAAGACAGATGCGAATGGTAATGTGACCATTCACAAAGCTCGACTTGTCGCAAAGGGTTTTCGACAAATCCAAGGAGTTGACTACGGCGAGACTTACTCTCCCGTAGTGATGCTTAAGGCTGTCAGGATTTTAATAGCAATTGCTGCACATTTCGACTATGAAATTTGGCAGATGGATGTCAAGACCGCATTCCTCAATGGTCACATTGATGAAGAGTTGTATATGATGCAACCAGAAGGTTTTGTTGATCCTAAGGATGCTGGAAAGGTATGCAAGCTCCAATGGTCCATTTATGGGTTGAAGCAAGCATCTCGGAGCTGGAACCAACGTTTTGATCAAGTGATCAAGAGTTTTGGATTTGTTCAAAACCAACAAGAGTTCTGTGTTTACAAGAAAGCGAGTGGGAGCTCGGTAGTTTTCTTAGTAGTATATGTGGATGACATATTACTCATGGGAAATGATGTGGATCTTATGAATAGCGTGAAAGCGTATTTGAGCAACCAATTTTCCATGAAGGATCTAGGTGAAGCTGCATACATATTAGGAATCAAGATCTATAGAGATAGATCAAGGCACCTAATAGCATTAAGTCAGAGTACTTACATAGATAAGATTTTGAAGAGGTTCAAAATGGAAAACACCAAGAGGGGTTTTACACCTATGATGAAGAATTGCAACTTGAGTGTGACTCAATGTCCTGTGACGGACAATGATAGAGAAAAGATGTCTGACGTCCCCTATGCTTCTGCAATAGGATCTATCATGTATGCAATGCTTAGTACCCAACCTGATGTGGCATTGGCTCTTAGTTTGACGAGCCGATATCAAAGTAATCCAGGACCGGATCACTGGACAGCTGTGAAAAATATCCTAAAGTATCTGAGAAGAACAAGGGATATGTTCCTAATCTATGGAGGAAATGATGAAGCTCGACGTAACGGAGTTACGTAGATGCGAGCTGGAATTCAGATCATGATGACTCAAGTCTCAAACAAGATTTGTTTTCTTGTTGAATGGGGCGGTAAGTCGGAAGAGCAAGAAGCAACGGTGGTGGCACAATCTTCAATGGAGTCTGAATACATTGCGGTGATGCAGCAAATGAAGCTGTTTGGCTAAGGAATTTCGTCATCGAACTAGGAGTTTTTCCCAATGCACAAGACCCCGTGACAATCTATTGTGATAACACGGGAGCCATTGCAAATGCAAGGGAACCAAGAACTCATTCCACGGCCAAACACATCAAACTTAGATTTCACGTCATCTGGCAGATAGTTGACGAAGGTGAAGTCAAGATTTGCAAAGTAGATACGAAACTGAATGTAGCAGATCCTTTGACTAAAGCTCTCCAACATGACAAGCACGAACAACACCGAGATTCCATTGGTGTTAGGTTCCTGCCTATTGTAAACTAGTTTTGTATACTCCAGTGCAAGTGGGAGACTGAAGGAGTTATGCCCTAGAGGCAAATAATAAAGTACATTATTTGATATACCTCCTGTATGTTCATAAAACGTTTCATACTATGCTATAACCGTGTTAATACGAAACGTTAATACACGTGTGGTATGTAAACAAACCGTGTCTCTAGTTACCTCTAGTGAACTAGTTCATTGGTCATGAGGATGATCTATGTTTCAAGATCATGGGAATTTATGCCAACTGACAATGAGGTCATGTTATTAGTCGAATAACATGATAGACAAACACCCGACCGTTATATCGTAATGAGATCTAGTTACAAAGTTCACCATTGATGATAAAACACAGAGAACCTCGCAACCTGATCCTTTGACTGTGAGGTAATGCAAATAACCATTCTGGAAGAAGCTTAGATGGTTATCAAGAATCATCTCGTAACAGGGTGATCAAAAAGGTGCCACTCAGGTTTTCCGAAGGAATGCGTAGAGGAGTACATATCAAGACCAGGATCTGTCTAGTCCATGTAGCAGACAGATACATGTGGCCATCTCGGTGACGTTGCATTAATGAAGCTTGCAAGCATGTGACTAGTTCACGGAATGCAACAACATGAGAACGAGAAAACAAGTTCATTGGTAACGAGATCGAACTAAGGTATAGGGATACCGAAGATCAATTCTCGGATGAATTAGGTATCGTATGACAAAGGGAATGGGGAACGACTATCTCACGGTTCGAGCGATTGAATTCATGAAACACACGGGGGTCACATGGCCATCCAGGTCCCTATGTTGATCATTGATATGAGAGTGGTCTCTATCATGTCCGGAGTTTTTGCGAACCGAAGGATGTCACGCTTAAGGGTGGGGACGCTTAGGGTAGATGAGGTATCGTATGAGAAATAGAGAGAGAGAAACCGGAATAGTTTCGGTAACATCCGATGGAGATCGGAAGGGGTCCGGAAGATGTTCCGGAGTGAAGGAATAATATAATATGTGTATTTGAATGTTAATTGGAGAATTAATATTAAATATATATTTTATTTTATTTTAAAAGGCACTATATTGCTAATGGGCCTCACCCGAGGGGAGGCCCAAGTGGGCAAGGCGCCTAGGGAGAGGGGGCCGACCGACCTAGGGCTGGTGGGACGCCCTGATGGGGGCCCACAGGGCAGGGCGGTTGCCCATGGTGGCGGGTGTGGGCATTAGTCCCACACCGCCTGGCCCCTGGGTGGTGCGCCCCCCTCCTACTATATAAAGGGGTCCCCCTTCCCCTTGGAACACACCCATTCCTCTCATTCCCTCTCTCTCTTCTGCTGAGGACTTCCCCGTAATATTGGGAGGACCTCGTGGTTGAGTTCTCTCCACATTCACACTACCGTCGTGTGATCGGCGATCCGGCATCTACTTCTTCCGCTGCTCGGCTGGATCGGAGCCCGATTGACGTCCACTACACCGGACGTGTGACGAACTTCGGAGGCACCACACTTGGGGTGCTGCTCGTCTTCATCAATATACGCCTTCCTGCGTAAGGCGTGCCTCTCTGTGCAAAAGTATGAATATTGTATTCCTTCTCTGTTACTTATGTCTACATAGTATAGATCCTGGTATTAGTGTTCTAGTAGATAGAATTTTTTTGTTTTCTGCTACGGAACCCTTCAGTTTTGCTAAAAACAAAGAATTAAACTTATTGTGTGGAAGATAGTAATTGCTTTGCAGAAAGTAAACAAAAAACAGTAAATACTTGTAGATTGATGGTAAAAGAATGGACCGGGGTCCATAGTTCACTAGTGGTGATTCTCCTTAAGTTCACTAGAGGTGGCTCTCCTTAGATAGAAAACATGTTGGGTGAACAAATTACAGCGGGGCAATTGACAAACATCGAGAAAACATACATGCATATACTAATCATTTTGACTCTTATGAGATTTGATTGGGCATTACAACATTATACATAGACCATAATCCAACTGCATCTATGACTAATAATCCACCTTTAGATTATCATCCGAACCCCCTCCACTATTAAGTTGCAAGCAACAGATAATTGCATTAAGCAAAGTGTGTAAATAAACAATACGATTGTTATATGAACAAAGGATTGATGTTTTCTCCCTAGTAGTAACAACACATCTAGTACCTTAGAAATTTTTGTCACTTCCCCAGATTACTAGAGGCATGAACCCACTATCGAGCATAAATACTCCCTCTAGGAGTTGCTAGCATCTACTCGGCCAAGATAGCTACTAACAACGGAAAGCATGCAAGATCATAAATAACAAAGACATGATATAATCAATAATCAATCTGAAATAGCATCTCAATATCCATCGGATCCCCCGCAAAGACAACATGTAGGATTACAAATAGATGATCTTGATCATGAACATAGCTCACAAGATCTAAACATGGTAACACAAAGGAGGAAAACCAACCATCTAGCTAGTACATGGACCCGTAGTCCAGGGATGAACTACTCATGCATCACACCGGAGGCAGGCATGGTGATGAAGAAGGCCTCCAAGGTGCTCTCCCCTCCGGCAGGGTGCCGGGAAGAGTTTCAGATCCCTCCTGATCTAGGGATGGAGATGACGGCGACTACAGACTCTTTCTTGGAATTTTGATCAGGTACTTAGGGTTTTTGTCCCGAGGGCAATATATAGGCGAAGGGGCAAGGTCGGTGGAGTGCCAGGGGCCCACACCCCCTGGTGGTGCAGCTAGGGCTGGCCACGCCACCACTAGGTGTGGTCGGCCTGGCTCCCCTCTTCGTCTCCCCTCTGGACTTCGTGTTCCTTCTGGTGAAATATTGACTTGGGCTTTTGTCCGGTCCAATTCCGAGAATATTTCCTTACTAGATTTTCTGAAACCAAAAACAACAGAAAATAGACAACTGGCACTGTGGCATCTTGTTAATAGGTTAGTTCCATAAAATGTGTAAAAATACTCAAAGTGTGGACAAAACATAAGAAAGTAGATATAAAACAAGCATGTAACATCAAAAATTATAGATACGTTTGCAACATATCAGCGATCTTTTCCTTCTCACATTGGAACATCTTTATTGACTGAGCTTGCTCGTTCTTGCTAGATGAATACTTGTGAATTGCTTCCCATACTCCTACGAGAGAGTCCCGCACATATCCATGATCACCATATGGAAGGAAAGCTTCAAGCATTTGATCTCTATGAGATGGCTCAACTTTAACTTTCACTTCATTTCTTCATTTCGTTGATGTCTTGAAGGTATCAATTAGATATCGCCCTATATTCTTCTTCAAGACATACTTGCCATAGACTCAAATCTCTCATGACCAATCTTCGGATCACTCCTTGAATAACACCTAGGTAATCACTTGATCTTATTTGCATGCTTCTTATTTTTACCTTGAAACCAACATATGGTCTACAAGCATTTCCTATAGACAAGACCTTCAAGTGGAACTCAATACAAAAATTAGTCCATAGTGATTGTCATTAATTACCAAAACGACACATCTGGAACACATGCTCTTTCAATGTTTAATTCAGCTAATACATTCAAGTTCATCATAGGAGGAAGTAAGTAAAGAATCATATCATTTCTAGGTTGTGTGAGAGAGTATGTACAACACAAGGTGTCCAATATATTGTGCTATATTCACTTTTCCATAAGTAACCCATCACCTCTGCAATTTGTAGCATTGTCGGTGATGACTTGGACCAGATTGTCGTGACCTATGTCTTTAATTACATATTTCAGTTTCTCTAAAATGTACCTCGATGTCTTCATCTTGCCTTCACAATTATCATCCTTGAGCAATACACGTGCTTTCTCAAAAATAGCAACAAAATTTATGAGTGGATGCCTTTTACGGATCTCACCAACCATTTACTCATTTTGTAACTACCCTCTAACCCCATGTGCTTTTTGCATGGTCCATTAATCTATCAACGTGAAGCTTTTCTACTTGAGAAGTGTAATCCTATGATTCATGTGTCCAAGTGGTTTATAACCTAGAAAGTCGTGGGTTGTAACAAAGGAGTATGAGTCTTGATAGTGTAGGTTTCCTACATAGTTGAAATGCAACCATGTAAATTATAAATAAATATACTCATCAAAGGTGCATAGCCGGAAAACTAATAGTATTAATGTTTGAAACAAAAATGGAACACATATTTATCAAATATTTTTGGAATAAAAATATCATCCAACAATTGCATCAGTTTGGCAGTATAAGGTCTCTATCCCCTCCTTTCTTACTGATGTTGGCACTATACGAAGCACCACTTACAGATCCGACACTACATGGCGATGACACATGGTTTACATCTATTTTATCTAGTTCTCTTTTAGACATCTCAACCTCACTTCTAAGTGAGGCCATAATATCAATTGTGACCTTCTTACATGGAGTGGTTTAATGCCTTGATATTTTCAACAAATGGGATCTCCCCAACCCGTGTATTTCTATAAATAAATAATATGACTGCATAGTGGAGCTCTAAGGTTTGTTGGTTGCTCTTCCATTAGATATAAATCTACAACAAAGGGAGAGAGAGACACACACACATGGAGAGAGAGAGGGAGGGACATGGAGAGAGGGAGAAGGATATGCCATTAGATTACAATCAACATGAAACTGAGAGAAAGAGAGTAAGATGTGGAGGAGGAAGGAGTGTACCCTGCTGCTAGTTGATAGTGGAGATCGTTTAGTGAGGAGAGGCAATGACCTAAGACCGGTAAGCTACTGCTACTTCTGTTGTTGAGCTACTGCAATACTGCTTTCATCTTGAATTACATGATCTATCCTTTCAGCTTCAAGCATATACTTCCTCGAGGTAAGAAGTGAGCCTAGCTCACTAGTTAGGAAAGTGAATATACAACCCATCCACTGAGGTTCAAGTCCTCACAAACACAAATTTGGGTTCTTATTAGTTCAAAAACAAAATAATTGTAGGGGCTCCCCCTTCCTTTCAAAAAAAAAAATCCCTGAGGTGCTTATCTCGAACTTGTCTTGCTCAACTTGATGACCATATTCTTGATGTTATCCTCACATGGGTTATATGAAATATTCATATTCGATGCAAGCCAATAAGTGTAACCTAGACCACATTGTTGTACCAAACACATCGTTCATGTCATCATGTGTTACTTCACAAATGTAATTCACAATTTCTTACCTACCACTAGATTACTTGATAAGATATGGACATCATTTATGCTTGAATCCAATCCCCGAACTTAATCTTGGTTAATATTTATCTTTTCTTTATGTGCTATCTTGATCTCTTGAAAGATACAAGTAATTCCTCACTTCATTCCATTTCTCCAAGAGTTATTCAACAAGAACTCGATCATTGCATGACCATTCTTTAGTATCACTATGAGCATCATTTGGTCATCACTCGATAGTCTTCATGCTCTATCACATATTTTTGAGAGACACAATTAATTATTCATTTGAATTACTTGATTCAAAACTTGGTCAAACAAGGCTCAACTCGTGATCTCACCATAACCTTATCTTGAAGTCATATGTTGAATTCTTCTCATGTATTCATTCTCTCAAGATATTGATCCTTCATGGCTCAACTCATAATCCCATTCATGATCACTGCTGAGTTCCTCCATTGAATTGCATATTGGTAATTTCTTGATATTAGTAGGAAATTCATCTTCATCTTATTATATTTGATCCATTACTAAACTCCATCTTGATGCATCGAAGTTCTCTTGACTCGCTTCCTCTCGATTATAATATATATGTAACTCAATGAATAATTAGTGCTTAGGTATTGTTTTAATTACCAAAATAACACACGAGGGCTACATGGACTTTCAGTCAAGAATCTAAGAAACTTTACAGAAGTCACACATTGATCTTCGATGCTTCGGCCATCCAAAACCGCAATCCATGATATTGGTCATTCTAGGCCCTTGGCATAGATTAAATAACATTTTAGAAGGTTCGGTGTTGGCACTGACTTGAAGTGTACAGTAATCTTGTCATATCCTCATCTTATGTGACGAAACCATAGTTGTGGCACACAAATAAAACCACATCGGAGATCATCATTTATGGTAAGAAAAACTAGACTTACCGCAGGAGCCCCTGTGTCATTTTATACTAAGAAGAAGAGACAACCATTATCCACAATATGGAGACTGACCATGAATGTGGGTTGGCTGGACATGAACTCACACTAGTAGCCAAAACAAACGACAATTGTTTTTTTGGGTGGTTATTTTGTTCGTAAGCGGATGATTGTAGACCTCATGGTGTTGTGTGGCCACGTGCCGAACTTGATGGCAAAAATGAACATTTAGCCTTTAAAAAAGGGACTTATCTTGACCACAGTTAGGCGGAAAATCCAGCTGGTTTGACTATTAACTGGATAGTTTATATGATAATAACGACATATACATGTGAACATGGAGTGTTGAAATATTCCATTATTTACACCAGCATTTTTTTTTGGGTAACAAATAGCAGTAGTTGGAGTTTGAAGAAAGTCAACAGTAGCATTACATGATCGTCGTCACTTGTCATCTCCATTTGTCAAGTTCAGCAACAGACGTTCATATATGTAAATAACACACCTGATCCAAGGCTGCTATATAAAAACTTCCGGCTGACTCTGTTTAGAGTTTTCTATCTCTGTCCTTTGTATTTTCTCATCCGTCTCATAGTGCCCGCTATCTTTTCATTGCCACCATGCCGAGATCGACATTTTTGGAAATTCCACTCGCACTCCTGCACACATGAATCATAGCAGCCATGGAAATGAAAGGCCTCGCCTTTTTCACCTCCTTTGTGTCAGCATGATTGCATGAGGAATCAAGCAAGCAAGCTACACAACTATAATACTAGGAGCGAGCCACCCTTTTTTGCATTGCGTACTTTGTGTTAGACAAAGTCGCACACATCGGGATACCTTTGTCTTAGCTTTACTTTGCATCCTCATGGCTCTGACGGTCTTGTACTTATTATATTCTCCCTCGTGCCGTATCAACGTCATGCTACCATAATTTCTATTCAATCCTTGCTATCATTCACCCCATACGCAGGCCGTCCGAAGTTGTTATTTTTGTTGTTTTTCATTCATCGAGAGGTCGACGGACGGATGGATGGGTGGCAAATGGCAGCTCTCGACACCGTGGCCTACCCAAGATTCATATAAATCTCTGTAACATCACATGATGCAGCAATCAAAGAGCCCAACATTTTTCCCTGTGGGTTTTCTGAATTGGAAGTACCTTTCAGCGTGTTGTTGGCGTAATAATTCGACACGGCACGGCACTACATGATGTGGATTACGGCCATCTTCTAGGCCTATTTTTTAGGTCCTCCTCTACGCTTAGCTTCCTCAGATCAATCATTATTCAGAGGGCTTGATTGGACATGGTCTCAGTCGCCCCCTCGGTCTTCCTATCAGTCGCTTTCTTCTTCAGCAAACGGAAGGAGCAGGGTGCAAGCAAAAGTGTTTAGAATTTGGTTTCTTGGAGTGTTTCATCAGCGATGACTGCAAACTGTACTGTTGTTTTTTTGACTTATCGATGCATCATATGTATGTGTTGTTTCTTCAGGTCATACACTGATTTGAAGGTTTCAGTTTTAGCAATTTTGGAATCATCGTGTCAATGAATAAAAATCGCTCCCGCCAAACCTTTCAATGTTTAGTCCTGTCAGAACAGAAAAAAAGATGGTAGTGCCAAACCATAATCTGCAACGTGGTGCTTAGATGTTGGTGTCAAATTGGCACTACTAAAACGACATGTCGATGGATAGTGCCATGGTCGCCTCTTGCCAAGGGAACTAACGGCCCATAACGTGTCGCCTCCCTTGGGTTTGCTCGGTATTCTGTTAAGTGTCAACTTCCGGCATGAAAGAAACCCTGCAAGTTGCACCTGTCCTGTCATGATCCACTAATTAAACTGACCTTATAAAAGACAGAACCCTTGGCATGAGTTTTGTTGCTAATTGGCCGCCTTTATTCTGCCATACCACAATATACTTACCAGATAACACCAAGAAAGCAAGTAAGACACATACCAACAATCCGTCGATTTAACCGTAGTGTTCAGTATGACAGGTAATTTTAAGGACACATGAATGACAGAGAAAGCGGACATGGATACGATTGAAAAGTAAACCCCTCTTGCTCCATCCTTTATCCGAGTTTGCAAGAATTCAGCGCAACTGACATGTAGCATGTACAAAAACGTTCAGACTCTCAGAGGCTTATGACGCACTCTGCAACCTGACGCTGCTGAATTTCTCGCTCTTTTCCCGGGCAGACGACGGGCAGGGGGATGCATGGCTGATACCTGGCGTTAACTGCCAGACTAATTAACTACTATCATCAAGACTTGATGATCAGGTACTTACTAAATTGGTCTTCTTATCTTGTTATTAACCGGTGCCACCACCGTCCACCGAGCCGGCTCCGTTTCATGTCCGCTTCACACGGTCTCTATTGCGAGGCCGCGATCGAGGACGACGACCGGCTGGACCAGGCCGACGACGGCGGCCTCCAGCAGGTGGCCGGCTGTTTGCGCCTCTTGGGGTCCTCCAGCTCCGAGGTCAGCATCTCGAACATCACCTGCACGTCCTTGTATCCACAGGTCTGAACGTCCTCGTGAAGCTTCAGTATGCTGCCTCCACTGCCTGCACGCACGCACCAAAGGGTTGGTTTCAGATAAGGGTTTTGTCGCTGTCGTGGATTCCCGCCCACTCTTTGTTAGTGGAGAAGAAAGCAGGAACTATGCTGGCTTCTTCTACACCTTACAGTTTTGTGGGAAGATGAAAGGTACTCCCTCCCTTTTAAAATATAAGATGTTTTAGCTTTGTGAAACGAATGTATCTAGACTCTTTTTAGTGTCTAGGTTCATTGCAAACCTAGATGAATCTACACACTAGAAGATGTCTAGATACACTCCTTTCACAAAGCTAAAACATCTTATATTTTGAAACGGAGGAAGTATGTGTGACATTTGTTGGCACTCACGCGAATGGAAACATGTACAGTACTACCGTGCTTCTCTTTTTTCCTTTCTACATGCGAGAATTCATCCCTTTCTTGATTTTTTTTTAGCTACAAACTGAGTTTATCGATTAAATGAAGACATTACAAGGGAATGAAAGACCTTAAACGAACATGAGTAACAAAGGCTCCTGGTAAAACAAACAAAACTTGCGCTAAATTCTTTCGAAGTCATTATCTCCTACTTTACCTTTCTCATCTTAGTGTGTTCATCAGTTGTGACATAAACGGCCTAGAAAATGTCAACACATTTCGTCGGGCTCTAGAAAATGGCGTCCCCCTCCAGGTTCCATCCTTTGTCCATAGGCTGAAGGATAATCCCTAACGGACGCCCTTTGCATCGCGTATGGAGCCGGCGCTTACTGGCAATTCCTTCGCGGGCCGGCCCAGTACATAGCTTCTGTAAGTGTGGTTTATTTCCGGTTTTACGAAGGTTCTAGAACCCTCTGGTCCGGTTTTCCTTGGTTCATTCCTTTTTCTTTTTATTTTCCTGTTTCTTTTTTATTTTTATGTTTGTTATTTTTATTTCTTTTTAAATAAATCTGAACAGTTTTTTCGAACAATTTCAAATTTAAACAATTTTCAATTTGAACAGTTTTTTAATTTGAACGTCCTCAAATTTTTGAACGTTTTAAAGTTTGAAACATTTTCGAATCTGAACAAAATTTTAATCAGAAGAGATCGAACCAATGGGAGAAAAAAAAAAGGCAGAGCAGTGATCCATGCTACATGGGCCGATCCACCCGGAAAGTTTGGCAACTAATAATGGGCCTAACACAAATGGCAAAGCCACTAAGACCTGGGTACTACACTTCTATCTATTATTATACCTCGAGGCCCAAAGCAATAATGGGCACTCGTAGGAGCTCTGGATCATATTGGTGAGCCAATCGTCGGAAAGTCCTTTTCGGCACGCGAGCTCCAGTGCTCCTTCCATATTAAAAAAAAATTAAAACTATATTTACAAGTTTCAAAAAATTGCGAAACAAAATCTTAGAAGTAGGTAATGATGTATCCCACAAAAGTGCAAAATATTAATTTTAAAAGTTTTGTATTCTAAGCTATATGCACATTATTTTCACTTGATATTTTGCATGTTTATTGTATACATCACTGGCTACATCTAAATTTATTTTTAGATTTTTTGAAACTCAAAAATATGATTTTCGATTTTTTAAAAACGGAATCACTGGTACTCACGTGCCAAAAGGCCAAGGGTATCTTATTATTCTGTGGACCAAAAGGCGGTGTCCTTCCTTGCTCAAGAACACAACAGCATAAGTGCAAAACAATATTGGCAGGCCACAGGAAACCCCTGAAGGTAAGCTACGTCGGCAAAGAAACATCTCCCAAAAGAGGAATTCATACGAACCAGCACCTCATTCTCACCCAAGCAAAAAGGTGAAACAAATGGGCAGGCAAGAGAGACACTGCACTTTCCCAGCACATTCGATATTCTACTGTTCAGACAGCAACCTGCACTCTGCTCCGTCATCCTTATCCAAAAGGATCCTCTCTGCCTTTGCCTCGACCAAGAGCATTTCTCACCGGGAAGCTTCTTCACCTCCTTTGCACCATCCACGGCTTTCCTTCAAAGGCGCATATGAAGACGTAAGGCCTTTATTCCCAGCCCCAAACAGGAAGGATCCAGCACCTTAGGTCTACTGACATACTTACATGGTGACGTGACTTTATGTCGTTGCAACGGACGGCTGGGGACGAAAAGGGGAAGGAGATAGCTCCACAAAGATACAGAAGGTTGCCAACAGAAAAAAGGCAGTAGAAGCTAGCCATGGGCAATCCGGCGGTTTGCAACTTTCAGCCCCGAAAATTCGTTTAAAAAAAAAGTTCCTCCAAGAAATTAAATCAGTATAAAAGATGTCCATCAGATGAGAAGACCACCATTTGAATTTTGTACTCCCTCTTGCTCAAAATAAGTGACTTGGGTTTATCTAAATTCGTATTTACCTAGACACGTTTTAGTATTAGATACATGGAAACTTAGACAAACTAAAGTGACTTATTTTGGGACCAATCCTCATAGCTAGAGTACGTCTACTGGCCAGTACTTGGAGTTGGAGTAGTAAGATGGGTTCCTACCCTAAGTTCTAGACAAGTCGGCGGTTAGCAGTTTATGTGGTGGATTACGCTATCTCCTAATGATTGTGCTGTTCGAGTGCCACATTTCTACATAAAACTTTCCAATGACCACAAGAATCATTGGCAGTGGCCGGCAGACCGCTCCTCTTGCACCGCCGCAACTTGAAAGGCTCAGTTGAGACTTCAGACGGGCAAGAGCTGAATTATTGGTGGCCACTGGCACTGCACACTCGCTAAGACGAGATCTGGAGATCAGATCAGACAAGAGAAGCTGCACGAAAATAGTGCACGCCAAGAAGAAGAATCCACACCGTACTGCCCTTTTCACTGGAGATTTTGCTGATTAAAGGTTATCAACAACTCATTGTACGGCAGAACTTAGACGGCACTAACTGCCAGCAGCAGTACTGGTTTGGCACCCGAAACATGCTCCTGCTTGTGACACTTGGACACAACCTATTGTTGAATATAAAGAGGATACATAGTAGTACTGCCTGCCATTCATAGTGGTACTGCCTGCTAGAGTAGTAGTGCTACTGTGCTGAGGTACTGTTAGTACTTGCAAAGTTGCAATGACAAGATCTCACACTGTGCTGTGCCTGTAATTCCTTGCAAGTTTCCGCCGAGGTATGTACAGTCCTGTACCGACAGGGAGGTTGACTTCCTGGGATGAGCATTCACTTTGGTGCTCGTGCAAGCTAGAGTTTTTTTCTCCAATTATTTGCCCGTACGTGGGGCAACACCTAACTAAACCCTCTGAAATTCCATGGAAGTTTTGGGCATGGGTGGCCAGAAACCAAAGAGAAAGAGACCAGAAAAGACTTTTCACATTGGCCCCACGCACACATGTGTTAATGTTAGAATATGTCGTGGGAACTAGATTTTTGGAGCATGCTAGTGCGAGCTGACGAGGTGCGGGGGAGTTGTTTCTAGACTGATTGAACCTGGCAAAAGTCCAATCTAGCTATCGTTGCAGCAGCAGCAGCAGCGTTTTTAGTGGGGAAGGATCACATTCCACAATGGGTATGCGTGTGTTGACAGAGTGACGAGTGGTCAATGCCGTAAGGGCGAAGAACTGCTAAATTAATGTAAGTTCCATTTAGTAGTAGATGGTTTCTAGCAGGCTGCTAATTAAGTGGAGCAGTCAAGTTGGTATCTCCTAGCTAGCTAGCCGCTTCAAAGACCGTACTACCGAACTACAATAAGTTTCTGAGATCTTGAATTTTACTACTAGGAGGAAAAATTGATGACAGTAAGCAAGGCTAGGTTATGACTGTCCTGTTGAATGGTGTGAAATTCTCTGTGCAAATAGGCAATTGCAGTTTTTTTTTTTGCCAAGGAAAACTCGTATTACTCAACAAATTCAGGAATTACAATCCGTAAGGCTAATGCTAACTAGATCATCTGGTCCAGAGCCAATTGCAGCTTAAACTAGTAATTAACTTGATTAAACTACAGTCATCACGCCAATTTTTTCAGCTCAGTAGAGTGGTAAAACATTAACAATCCACGAGTGAATTACAGTTCCCGTAATGATCACGGAAACCCAACTAACGTACCAGCCCGGTTCCCTCTGAGGTCTGAGCCGAGCTACTGAGCGGACACTGAGATCTAACATCGCCTTCAGAAAACAGAAAAAACTGCATGATCACAGCGAGATGACCGATGGCGATAGAAAATTCCCCGGCTAGGTAATCAGTAACTAGAGTACGTCTCCTCGCCATAGGCACGGATCAATGGGCGGTGAAGCCATACCCGATCATGCACTGCTATGGAGTGGAGGACGGAGGTTACCTGTCTTGTGGACGCGGACGCGGGTGGAGACGGCGGCCAGCACGCGGCGCGCCGGGAGGACGACCTTCTTCCGCCACCAGGCCATCACCGCGCGCACCGGCGCCGGTATCCTCGCCGCCGCGGCCAGCCTCGACACCTCCTTGTCCCCGGGCTCTGATCTCGATCCGCACGCGCCTCTCGATCGCCTTCTCCTTCTCCTCCTGCTGCTGCTGCCACCGCGAGCGCGGCTGGTGATGCTGTCTGGCGGCTGTTTATACGCAGCGTTGGTGGGTTTGCACGGGTAAATTGGCAGCCGTCGGCTGTGCTCTGCTCTTCTGAAATTTCCTTCGGTTTGGATTTGTGTGCTCTGCCTTTTTATCTCGTGCGCCTTTTGCTGGCTCGGGGCTTCATGCTACCCGCACCCCGGCCCTTGGCCCTTCCAAACATTGCCCTAATCTAATTATGTTTCGAAAGAAAAGGGGTATATCTTTTGTTTAAAAAAATAAGATGCACCCTAATTACCCGCGCTTGCTACAATAAAAAAGTTCCTTTTTTGTCCATGTTTCCAAAGTTTGTTACTCTCTTTGAAATAGAAAACAAATTATAATATATTTTTCTTTCCTCTCTTTCTTCCTTCCTTTTTTTGTGGGAGTAGGATGAGATGGTTCCCATTATGTAAAACTTGAAAATGTTTAAATTTTCGAAAAAAGATTTGTTTTTGCGTACTGAACCGGTCGGTGGCTGCCACGGTACTATGGAGTGTGGACACAGCAGCAAACAAAACGCCGGGACACAGATCTCTGGATGGAGATTTGCCGATGTAGGCATTCGAAAGGGGACTGAAGACATCCAACCGGTCACGCTTCTACAACCTCCCAGTCCCAGGTGGCCAGGTCTCTAACGGATGATCGACGCGTGGGCTGTGTTAGGCATTAGTTTAGACACGTGGTGTTTATAATATAATTTATAATAATATTATAGATAATTTATACAACAATCTATCTATCGGTGAGATATCTATTTCTAGTCATAACTATTGTAAGTATAAGTTATAGACATCACTAATACAACAATAAAATTATTAGCTGTAAGCTATCTGTAAGATTCCTATAGACTGTCTAAAACTTACAGACAACCTCACTCTCTCTCCTCTCCACATCAGCAAAATCATCTATAACCTCCCGTTAGAGACAACTGACTCAACACTATTATACATGCCTTAGGGATTTCCTAGAATATGCTAAGCAGCGGTTAGCATTTTTAGATTTTTTCCAACTGTTGTAATAGTGAACCGTCGTTGCGTCCTTTAGAAACGACGTTAACCACTGTAATCGATATTGTGCGCGTCCCTTCAAGGCATATAAATACCCGGACGAATCTATCAATAAAATATCCATTCACTTCATTCTCCGCCTACTTCTTCATGTTATCAGCATTGTTTGCTCCAGAACGAATAGGCCTCAAGGAGAAGAACAGAGAAAGGTAAGAAAGAGGATGGCTTTTCGGCCGCTGGCGCTGCCGGAACTTGCTTTTTCGTTCGCACGTTTTGTTGCTAGAGAGCATCGCCACTCCCACTTTCGTTGTCGGACCTTCGGCCTTGCCGCTGCACATCGCCGGAATTTTGGCCACCGCTTTCAGCGCTAGAACAGGAACGGTGGCCTCCGCCATCGCAAGGCACCGCTTGGTGCCCCTCGTCGTCGCTACGGCCCTGGTGGTAGTCTTCGCCACCACCACAATCGGAACCACCCCCTTGGTAACCGCTGGGGGTAGCGCCGCCACTCCCTTGGAGCACCAGGACCAAGTACCAGGGTAGTTGTGCCCCAGGAAGATATTCTGGACGCGCCGGAGGCTGCCGCTGTGGTACCAAACGTCGCTATGGCACCGAAGGTCGCCGTTGTACCGGAAGTTGTTGCAGAACAGGTCGATGCCGAGTATGAGGACGAGGCCTCTGCCTCCAACATCACCGTGGACGCCGACGGCCTGTTCACAACCCGGTACGCTGATTCTATTTTTGATGAGGATCATGTCCCAGCATTTAGGGAGAAACAAACCACAAAAATGCAAGAAAATAGGTCGGAATGTAATAGACATCCAATCCTTAGATCCCTGTACTAAAGAATCTGAATCTAAAGTTCAGAGAATAATAGATTTGCAACACTTTGCAAAAAACTTGCCATAAGCATTTACTGACACAAAGGTGTCACTAAATCATATATCCCTGCAATTAATGCACCAGAACGAGTAGAGTTACCAAATAAAACTAATCAACTCCCAATTGCAAATAAAATGGGAGAAATCTGGTCTCAAGGGAAAAGGCTTCTCTAAAACCACCGCGGAAGCAAAGAAAATCTATGACGGTAAATGCAAATCAACCTGAAGTTGATAGACACCAAGATGATGTTCAACATCAAGAACCTAGCATAAATGTGCATACATATCCTAATGCTGGGACATCAAAACAACCAGACTCCGTTGTTATGGGAAATCACACGGTGCCTGAAGAAATTAATGAAATTTTCATAAACTATATCGATTCGGGAGAGTCATATAATAGAAAGACTACACTTGCCGACACATATTTTACCTCTAAAATTGCTAAAACCATTCAACTAGATCCAGAGCCAAAATCTATAAAAGAGTGCCTGCAACGCTCTGATTGGCCTAAATGGAAAGAGGCAATTGTGGCAGAACTACGCTCGCTTAACAAAAGAGAGGTATTCTTTAAAGTAATACCTACTCCTCATAAAGTCTTCCCTGTGGGAGCTAAATGGGTTTTGGTTCGAAGAATGAAACGAAAATAATGAGGTGGTGAGATATAAAGCAATGCTAGTAGCACAAGGGTTTATGCATAGACCCGGTATCGACTACGACGATACATATTCTCTTATAACGAGTGGAATTACGTTTCAATACTTAATATCATTGGCAGTACAAATGAATTTATCAATGCAATTAATGGATATAGTGACCGCTTATCTATATGGGCCACTTGATGCAGATATTTATATGAAAGTCCCTAATAGACTTAAAATTCCAAATACATACATAAATCACAACATGTATTGTGTAAAATTACAAAAGTCACTATATGGCTTAAAGCAGCCGGGTAAAATGTGGTATAAACAGCTTAGTGAGTTCCTTATTCATAAAGGATACTCAAATAATAATGATTGCCGATGCATTTTCATAAAGAAATCCTTAAAAGGATTTTTCATCATCTCTATATATGTTGATGATATCAATATTATTGGTAACGCAACAGATATAACTGTAGCACACAATTATTTAATGACTGAGTTTGAGATGAAGGATTTGATAAAAACCAAATTATTCTTAGCTTTACAACTTGAGCACCTTCTCTCATGAATACTCGTTTATCAGCCCGCATCTATTCAAAAAGTTTTGGAAAATTTTTATATGGATAAATCATATCCATCCAAAGCGCATGGTCGTCGGATCTCTTGATATGGAAAAGATCCTTTTAGACCTAGGGATGATAACGATGATGTATTGGGACCTGAGTTTCTATACCTTAGTGCCATAGGGAGTACTAATGTATCTTACTAATTATACTAGACCAGATACTGCCTTTGGAGTAAATTTACTGGCTATACATAGTGCAGCTCCAACAAAAGGCCATTGGACTGGAGTAAAGAATATCTTGAGATATTTACAAGGTACTAAAGATCTTGATTTATTCTATCAGAAAAATCAAGACATGACTTTGACTAGCTATACCGATGCTAGCTATCTTTCTGATGTCCATAATGCTAGATCACAAACAGGGTTTGTATTTTTATACGCTAGAACTGCTATTTCATGGAAGTCGATAAAACAGACTCTAGTAGTAACTTACACTAACCACTCTGAAATAATTGCATTATATGAGTCTCACGAGAGTGTGTATGACTTCATAAAGTGATTAATCATATACAAACATTATGCGGTATCAGTTCATTAGAATCACCAATTATTATCTATGAGGATAATGCCGCATGTGTTACTCAAATGCATATCGGATATATTAAAAGTAATATCACAAAACATATTAAATTACAGAAAAATGGAGAAATTGATATACTGCAAACAAAATCTTGTGACAATATTGCATATTTATTCACTAAGTCTTTACCAACAACTGCATTTCAAAAATGCATTCATGGCATTGGTATGAGACAACTTCGAAATTTGCATAGTTTAGGGAGAGAAATCCAATAACAATATGTTGTACTCTTTCTATATGAGTTCTCCGACGGATTTCTCATATAGATTTTTATGATACAATCACTATACCAATGGTATATCGGATTCCTATAATTTTTCCTACAGAATTTTGGAGACATGGATTGAACAAGAATAAGGACAATCATGACTTCAAGTACTCCCTTCGATCCATATTAGTTGATTTGGATCTGTCTAGATACGGATGTATCTAATACTAAAATGTGTCTAGATACATTCATATCTAGACAAATGTTGAGTCAACTAATATGTGTCGGAGGTAGTACTTAAGAACCTAAGGAGAATTTCAAGACATGGAAGCCTTGAAGACAACATTGTCCAAAGGGAGTGTTACGAATTAATTAGCGTTAACTTATTAGTTAATAGATTTCCTAAAATATGCTAAGCACCGGTTAGCATCTTTGGATTTTGTCCAACTGCTGTAATAGCGAACCGTTGCTGCGTCTCACGTCAATCACTGTAACCGACATTGTACACATCCATTCAGGCCATATAAATAATCGGAATCTATCAATGAAGTATTCATTTACTCCCTCTGATCCATATTAGTTTGTGTATATCTATACACATTTTAGTATTAGGTACATCCGTATAAAAATTTAAATCAACTAATATGGATTCGAGATCGGAGGGAGTACTTCATTCTCTGCCTACTTCTTCAGGCCGATCCTGTGGCGACACGTGAAACCAACAGCACTTGTGCGTGCGTGTGGACTGGACGGCGGCAGCGATAAGGAATTGACCAGAGCGGCGACCCGCATCGTCTCGTGCCAGTATGACATCGTTGCATATCCACGCAAGCAGGGCGGAATTGCTCTGTGACGACGGCGACCTGACACGTACAGTACCCCTTGTGCGGTCTGGCCGTACTCTAATGAGTACGAGTACTTGTGACGATGATCACCGTCCGTTCCGTTTCATCGTCGTGGTTAGGTAAAGTTTGACTCTCAAAGCAAGTTCAGGGCCACCGATGGCACATTGGTTTGGTATTCGGAGCTTTGGTTTGGTGCCCACGTACGGTTCTAATTAATTTGGTATCCGAAGCTATGGTAATTTATAGGGAGACATTGATAATTGTTGAAGTGATCTTCACGAAGTTGAGTTTTTTTATTTGAACGGTTCAAGGGTGCAACGCATCCAAATATATTGAGCTGCATAAAAACACGTGGCAGGTACAAATACAAGGAGGTCCACACAACACTCGCTCGAAGGACCTAAATTCGAAGAAAGGGCCTCCCCAAATACAGAAAACACCCAAACACGGAGAGGAAAAACGCAATCAGGTCCTGGGTGCCTCTGCCACCATCGCCGGTGACCTCGGAGATGAAGCCAGCGTCGACGTCAGAGTAGAGGGCTAGACCAAACTCAATCGGCGAGAAGAAACTCTGCAACCGGCCACCTCCAAATCTCCGGGGACAGACCACTTGGTGAAGAGGAGGCGACGGACACCAGCGCAGAGGAAGAGCAGCGGCGGAGCGGCAGCCCTACTGCCATAAAGTCCGATGTGGTGATGGAACAAAACCACCAAAACACATCAGAGACAAGCTCCAGAACGACACAACACCATAGCACCACTTGGGCAAAGGCCGATGAAGATAGAGGCAGACTGACGCAGCAGCACGACAACCACACTCCTCGCCACCACGACAGGCCAGGGACAGTTGTAGCACAATGCTAATCCGCATCAACCAACTCCGGTGCAAAACACGGCGCCCCACCAAGCCGAAGTAGAGGGAAGCGTGCTGGCTCTCCTCTCCCCCTCGCCCCCATGGCTAGCCAGGAGAGGATCCCAGCGAAGCACGGCGCCGCAAAGCCAATCCCCCTCGCCACCATGGCTAGCCGAGACTAGCTTCGCCGCACCGCAACCTCCTAGCAGTACATGGAGACACACAAGCCTCCAGATCGAGATCTGGCAGTAGACGAGCTTATTGGACAGGATCTTGTCCACCCCTTCCAGCAACACTGGCTCCCACCATGGGAGCTCCATGATCAGGCCGAGGACAAACCCCTCCCAGCCGCCGCTCGGAGGCAGCAGGAGCACCTGAGGCCACGACATCAAGCCACACTGACCCTAGCAGCAACACCTAAAAACTACCCTATACTAACTAGATCCTACACCTGCGCCTCTCCTCCGCCATCACCGGCTGGCCACGCCGACAGGGAGGGCTCGGGGTCACCCCGGAGGAGCTCGGTGGACTCTCAACGGGGTGGAGGAAGGGGGCGAGAGGAAAGAGACGGTGGCCTTTTCACGAAGTTGAGTTAGTTGGGATAAACACAAGAACACCACCCCCAACATCCACTTCGTAATGTTGAGCGATATTGACTCCATGTGTATCCCTCGCCTAACCAAGATGCCATATTAGTGCCCTGGGCCAAAAAGGTGATGCTGAAAAAAAGGATCATCCTCGAATCGCATGGTCATCTTTGAGGTATGCCCTATTGCTTCTTTTTTCTAGAATACACCTTGAAAGGTGTATTAATCATATAGAAGGGGTGCCACACGACACATAACGCTGCAATGCGGCAAGTCTTCTACCAACAAGAGGTGTTACCTCCTCGATACATGGGTCTAATCTCCATCCATCCACACCTAAGGTAAAGGCGGCAATAAGCTAAAACTATCGGTCTTAAAGAGACCTGCTAAGCGTCACACATCAAAATCCTAAGCAATCTTAGCCTTGCTCGTCACAGCCCCCGACGCAGCTCTGTTGGACACCACGTCATCCCGGTGCCTCCAGATGCACCAGAAGACCAGGATGATCATCGCCCACATGCCCCACCAATCATCCGCTGGACAAGTCCTTGTAGTCCACCAGTGAATTAGCTCTCTGTCTAGGTTGGGCTGCTAGTCTAGTCGGTCCCAATCCAATGGAAACTACGCAGCCCAACAACATTCTACATCAACTTTTTCATGTCAATATCAAACTTATACGACTGTAATGGTAAAAAATAGCTTTTTAAAGGATCTGTGGCTCTCAAGAAAACATGTAAGGTTGAGTCCCTCGAGGAGATTGATGAAGTTGAAGCGACCTTGATTGACCTAGGATAGTTAGGATAAACAAAGTTTCCACTATCCACCTATAGATCAAGAAGGTTGGTGCATACATACGAGATGTCAACTTACTTTCTGAGTGAATAAATATCATACCATTGCATTAAGAGAAACATAACACTTGGCCTCACTACTCAGGGATGTATATGGTATCTCAAGTGTGACGCTTCACAAGATGACTTAGTTTAGTTGACCCGCCATTGGGAGGTGTTTGCGACATTCACCTCCATCTTCATCCTAAAAAGGGTTCATGACTAGATATTTTTATTTCGACGGTACATCTTAAATTTCATGTTTACACTTGAAAGTGTGTTTCATGTGATAATTGATCTTCAGCAAGTGCGGAGTTGGCGACACAAAGACCCTAGGTTAGGTCATTGACTTTCTTGAGTTGTGTATATTGTGATTGTTTATGTTGGCATTTTTGCATTTGCATTATTTCTCAGTTGGTTAGTGTCCAGCTATGGTGTTTATTACCATTAATTTCATTTTAGTGCAACAAAAATGCAACATTGGTCGCAATTCGCAAAAAACAATCTTCTTTTGAATAATTATAATATTTTCTCTTCACTTTGTGATGACCACCTAACTTTGTCCGCGTGCATATTTTCCATGAAAATGAATATCTTAGGCTAAAATAATGAAGAATACACATGCTAAGACATGATCTTAAATAAAGATGTTACTTTCAACAATAATAACATGGACATGTTGTCGACAAAAAGGATTGGCCACTATTATGTCCATTCATAGTGAGTTAAGATACACAAAACATTTGATTTTGTGAATGAATTAAAAAAAATAAAGAAGTTGAGTAGATTTATTTATATTCACTTTGTAGATGTCTTTTGAGTCACTAGTTTAGTTAGCGATTGTATAAAGATAAACAAAACCAACCACGTATAGTGCAATTATATTCTTTATGTAGTTCACTAAAGGCCAAATTTTACTAATAGAAGCATGACATCAAAACATTGGCACTTTTCTTTGGCATAATAAAATTATCATTAACTTGATTTATACTAAACTTGTTTACTTATTTATAACCCATCTCCTCAATACATATTAGAAATCAATACATGTGTTTGTTACACTAGTTAGAATGCACGTGCAACGCACGTCAGCGAATAAAATATTTCTGACAATAGCTGATCTATTTGAGTTTGAACCATTTGAAAGTGTTTAACAATCATTTTAACATCATTAAAGGTTCTTTCCACAATATCTTTCAACTCAACAATAGCTCTAGTGTTTTCCATTAGATGATTTTGCACCCTTTTATTAAAGTTATCTTGCTTAACAATAAAGATATCAAATTCTTCTAAGCATTGCTCAGGAGGTTTCAAGTAAGGGATATCACCTTCATCAAAGTGTTGGAGAGTGTACCTCAATAGTGGGTGAATAGGGAATAGGCTTACATAATTCTTCTATAGAAGGTAAATTCTTGACATCCGCAGCTTTAATTCCTTTCTCCTTAAGACATTTCTTAGCTTCCTTAATCACTTCATCATTTAATTCAATAAGTCTCCTCTTCTTTGGTGTTGGAATAGGCACATGAATAGATGGTTCAGGTATAATTACTTCAGCTGTAACTTGTTTAGGAGGAGTCCAATCTTTATAATCTTGCTTATTTTAGCCATTAATTCCTCAGCTTTCTTGGGAGTCCTATTCTAGAAAACACAATCAGCACAACTATCTAGGTATGTCCTAGATTCTTCGGTTAGTCCATTATAAAATATATCAAGAAGCTCATTCTTTGGTAAAGGACTTCCAGCCTGTGCATGAATCAAAGCACAAAACCTTGCCCAAGATTTGGGCAATACCTCTTTTTCTCCCTGTTTAAAATCAAAAAGTTCCTGCAAAACAGCATGTCTAGCACTAGGAGGAAAATGTTTCTCCAGGAAAGTATTAAACAAGCACTCAAGGCTATCAATAGATCCAGGAGGTAAATTACCAAAGCAAGTTTTAGCTTCTCCTTTCAGTGAAAAAGGGAAAATCTTAGCAACAAAGTAAGTACGCATTTTAATATCATCAGAAAACAAGCCACTCATGGTAGAAAGTTCATTCATATGTGCTACCGCACTTTCATTCTTAGTTCCGCCAAAAGGTTCTTTCTCGATAATAGCTATGTAAGATAGATCGAGAGAGAAATCATAATCTTCATCTATAATGTTTATGGGAGAAGCAGCAAACTTAGCAGCAGGAGATAATTTGGGTCTAATAGTACGCCTCTCAAGGAGATTCTTAGCGGCTCTCCTATCATGGGTGTTCCTACATTCTTCAATAAACTCATCACCATCTCAACATAATCTTCTTCAGATCATAACTCTCACTAGACTCGGGTGAGCTAACAGTGTAGCAAAGGTGTTCATTAGGAGTTTCGGTATTTCCAACTATAGTTCTAGCAATCATAGCATCTAGGAAAGGACCTAATGAACCACTCTTATCAAACACAATAGAAGCAGCATCATAAGCATCAGAAGTTTCAGATTCAGCAGTAGTAGCAGTATGTGTAGCATGTGTATGTGGTGGTGTAAGGAACTTACTCAGAACAGACGGTGAATCAAGAGCGGTAGAGATGTTCAGAATCATACCTATTCTTGTAGTGGATGGTAAAATAGGAACCTTGCCATCACGAGACTTACCCATGATGGATGGAAAGCAGCGAACAATATAGAATCCAAGTGAACTTGATAAATAAAGCTATGCTCCTCGGCAACGGCGCCAGAAAATAGTCTTGATGACCCACAAGTATAGGGGGTGTATCGCAGTATTTTCGAGGGAAGTGAAACCCAATTTATTGATTCGATACAATGGGAGCCAAAGAATATTTATAAGTCTTAACAACTGAGTTGTCAATTCAGATGCACCTAGAAACAATCTTGCTCACAACAGTTTATCAGTAGCAACAATTTTGTAGTAGGAATAGCAAAGTAACAGCAGTAGTAAAGTAAAGACAGCAGTAACAATAGCTGTAAATAGTGGGATTCGAGTGCGGTAGGCATAGGGATGGATGGACGGGCGTTGCATGGATAAGACAATTCACATAGCAATCAGAACATAGGGCAATTGCAGATAAATAAGATAAAGCATCCAAGTACTAGACAATCCTAGGCATGTGTTCTATATATAGTCATACGTGCTCGCAATGAGAACTTGCACAACATCTTTTCTCCTGCCAAATTTCATTTGCAGCGGGCCTCTAGGGAACTACGGCAATTAAGGTGCTCCTTTAATAAAGCACCGAGCAAAGCATTAACACTGTGAACACACGTGATCCTCACATCAAAGCCTTTCCTTCCTGGCTACCCCGATTTATCGCCGGGACCATAGGTTCCGGACAACGACGTGTGTAAACAACTTGTAGATAAGACCCAAAACAATACTATTATGATGAATCAATAATAAGTTCAGATCTGAAATCATGGCACTCGGGCCCTAGTGACAAGCATTAAGCACAACAAGGTTGCAATAAAGTCATAAAGCACTAATAGAGATACGAGGCACTATGCCCTAACAATCTGATGCCATTACATGAACGATCTCATCCAATATCTACCATCCCCATAGCCTACAGCGGGGGATTACTCACTCATAGATGGGGGAAACATGGATGGTCGATGGAGAAGCGATGGTGATGATGATGGCGATGATCTCCTCCAATTCCCCGTCTCGGCAGGGTGCTAGAACGGAGTTTCTGGTGCTGTTTCGTGGAATCTGGTGGTGGCGGCGGAGTAGAACTCCTTCTGGAAAAACGTCGAACCCCCCGAAGTTTTTAGGTCAGAAGGCTCCTTATAGGCGAAGAGAGAGACCGGGAGGGTGCACAGGGCCCACACCTTCGGGCGCGGGCCTAGCTCAAGGCCAAATAGTGGTGTGGCCACCCTGTGGCTCTTCTCTGCCTCAGATTCTGCCCCGGAGTCTTCGGGTAAAATAGGATTTTTGGCATATTTTCCGGGATTTTTCCTGATAGTTGATTTTCTGCACAAAAAGTAGACACCAAGGCAATTCTGCTGAAAACAGCATCAGATCGCATTAGTTGCATCCAAATCACACAAGTATAGAGGAGAAACAATAGCAAAAGTGTTCGAGAAAGTTGATACGTTTTGGACATATCAACTCCCCCCAAGCTTAGCTTATTGCTTGTCCTCAAGCAATTCAGTTGAAAACTGAGTGCGATAAAAGAACTTTCACAAACACATTTGCTTCATATGATGTAAATATTCTCAGCAATGTGATCAACTACTTAGACAATTCATAATAAAGAGTATGCAATAGAGTCTACTTAATAGTCTTTGCAAGCTATGAAGAGATTCCAACTCAAGAATAATAAGTAGCACGAAGCACAAACATAAGCAACATTACAATGCTTATAGAAAGGTATGATAGAGTGGTATCTTTCTTGCCTTTGATTATGAATGTCAAGGCACCTCTGAAGTTCAAGTGATGACTAGAAGTAAAGATATCAAAGATACAAGCATCAAAGTCATAACACAAGTAATCAAGTAATGGAACAAACACAAAAAATGACAACTAATGCTCTCAAGAAGGTGCTCAAAGAATATGTGGAGACTCAACAAGTAGAAGAAAAAGGTTTTGAATAATTTTGAAAGGCTTCCAAATGCTGAAAGTATGGTACTTGTTAGCTTTGAGCTCTCATTGCCCCTATCATAAGCATCTTTAATGTGGTTAAGGTGAAGTGACACAACTAAGAGGATATGCTTGACAAGTTATAAATTGAAGTCTCATGCCCCTTACTTACAAAGACCAATCCTCATGCTACTCAACTTCAGTCACAAGTAAGCTCTTGTCATTGTAGGTACATACGTATCATAGAGAACCGCCAACAGGGTACCCCTTGCATATGATACATGAGCTATCCCATAATCAAAATGACAAGGCGAGCAGACAATGAGCAATCTCAGCGATCTTTTTATTTACTATGTGCATAGATTTTTATCGAGGATGCTTCATAGAATGCTCATTACGGTTATGCTGCAAGTTTCCACCATGATTAGGCATGGCTTAGGCTAGCCAAGCTTTCTCTAACATACATACAAACTCTATGATCTTACAAGTTCCACTTTTATTTCACACCGCCGGGATCCGTAAGCAAAAGAACATGATATCAACTAAGTACAAAGTACCTATGAAGCGCTAAAAGCGGTCCCCATGATACATGGTTCTGCTAACTTCAACTCATAAAGTGCAAGCATATGCGCAACAAAGAAGGACGCAATGGTTCAGGTTTATTAAGTACAAGAAAATAAAGTGTGCCATCAAGTTCGTGAGAGCTTTACCAACTAACTTTCTCATAACAAGCAAACATTTTATTCGGAAGAAAACAAGGCATATTGAATATGCACGGAGATAGCAAACGATGCTAATAGGTAGGTATGGTGGACACTTTGGAAATATTTGGTTTAGAGAGTTGGAAACATGAGTAAAACACTCAGTGGAAGTGAAGGCTAGCAATAGTAAGGGAGCGACAAACGAGAGAGCAATAGCTGTCATTATCATGCTTGCAACAAAACATGACTACTCATGGCACGAAAATGATTCAAGATCCTCAAGGAAAAATAATTCGTCAAGGCTTAACTGATTATTACAGTCATGTGCATGCATGAGCATGTGCCAAGTCGATCAAATGAAACATTTAGAGGAGGATACCACATTGTCATACCAATTTATGAATAGAGTAATGCAAGCAAACATTTATGAGACATGCTACAAACTATTAGCGGGCTGAAGCTAATCACAAGAAAGCAAGAACTACTAAGCATTCAAAGATAACATACACCCTACATGAACGGACTAAGCAAGATCACAAAGATAAATATATGTACAAAAATGAAGACAAATAGAGTTCGTTACCAGCCTCTTACCATGCCTCAAGTTGTCATTAATCCTCATTATTGCTCTTTATTTGTATGGCTTGAATAATAATATGAAACCAATAATCCACTGAGAACTACTGAACCC
Organism: Avena insularis; assembly: GCA_023614405.1. Taxonomy (NCBI): domain Eukaryota; kingdom Viridiplantae; phylum Streptophyta; class Magnoliopsida; order Poales; family Poaceae; genus Avena; species Avena insularis. The sequence continues at coordinate 570,902,625 of CM042686.1, forward strand.
TGTATCCAACTCGCAAAAACCAAAGAAGAACGACAAATATTTTTGGTGTTTTCGATTTTAAACAAAAACCAAAAGAGAAAAACAAGCAAAGCAAAATCTTTTTGGGTTTTTCGAATAGTTCAAACAAAGCAAAAAGGAACAAGCAAACCAAAGCAAAAAGAAGAAGCAAACCAAAGAGAAACAACAAAAATATTTTTGGTCTTTTTGTGTTTTAGAAAGCAAAAGCAAAGAAGAACGAAAACTAAAAACAGAACGAAAGCATGAATATACAAAGAACCGACGCAACATGATATGGAGATGAGTGCGGTGTCGGCGTACCTCCCCCCAAGCTTAGGCTTTTGGCCTAAGTGGGTATCAATCCCAGGCTGGCCAAGATGAAGTGTCACCGGGGTACGACGAGGAGGTACCCTTGTCCTGGTGTGAGACAGAGTACATCCCTCCGTAATGTGTGGAATAATCATAGGAGGGCACATCCTCCTGGTGCTGCTCGTGGAAACCCAACAAGCGAAGCTGCTCGTCCACCTCTCCTTGGAGCGTGACCACGGCCTCCTGTCAACACTGAACAAAGCAGGCAGGAGCAAAAGGATCTCCCTTTCATCCCCGTCAGTGAAAAGCATCCTATATACTAGATTGTTCAAATTAGAGGTAGCAGTGACAAAGTGATGAGTTTTCATGGCAACAAGGTCGAGCCTCTGTGGTGCTAGCATAACATCATTAGGAGCCACAGAAAGATCTAATGCATCAACTACACGCGAAGCAATGATGCCCCCATAGATAGGCCCCCTGGCAGCTAGGCGGCGAGCAATAAGAGAGCCAAGATTGTACCCAGTATCATTGTTGAGCGCAGCAGCAAGGAAAGCTAAGTGATAGTTGGAGATATTACTAGTGTTCTCCCTACCCAAAACACTAGTGGCAAGGTAGTATGCAAAGTATCTAAGAGCAGGGAGTTGGATATTTCTTATCTTTCCGCGCTGCGCCACGCGATCATCATCATTGGTCACCCCTCGGTAAAGCTCCAACAAATCAGTGGGCCGCCCTTGAATTTTCTTCACGGTCCCTATCATACGCACACCTACAATACTGCAAAATCTCTCCAAAGGTATGGTGAAGGGCATATCATAGATTTTAAATGAGACAGTAGAATGATAGGATGTGTTAGAAAATGAGAAGCTCTCAACAAAAGTTTTATTGAGCATAGCGTATTGTGCACTCTCATCTTGCATATAAGAGGTCAAGCCAACCCTCTCAATCAGTAGCAAGAAATCATCAAGAATACCTACAGCTTGCAAGAAAGTAAAACAAGGGAAAGAGGATGGGTGAGCATCTCCATCATCTCTTTCACTGCCAATATGTGATACAATGAGGTCTTCATTGTATGATGGCCTAGCTTGAGAGGCTGTTCTTGAGGGCCTCGACCTCCTAGGTGCATCACTCTCAAATATCTCTCCAAAAGTATGGTTGTTCATGCTTGGTATTCTGAAATTTAAACACCAATTAAACAAGTGATTGCAAAGTAATTATAATGAAGGATTCTACTCATAGGGACTTGCAAGAGGCCTAAACATGCATCAAATCTATATCTCTAAGCATTAAACAAGCTTACAAGCTCTTATAACTAGTCACTTACAGCAGCAAAATACTCAACATATAATCCACTAAACACAAATCTACTTGGACAAGGGGAGGAGTCACATACCAGGGAACAATTGCTCCAAATTTCAACAAGAAAGATAGGCTGAGCAAAGAGATCGAAAAAATCGAGGGCAAGCACAGAGAGAACGCGATTTTGAGCTATGAACTGGAGCTTACTCGGGAGAGAGAAGAAAGTGGCAGATGAGAGAGGTAGTGGAGGGCCAGGGGTGGCCCACACTAGGGCATGGCGCCACCCAGGTCTGGCCACGCCACCATGTGGTGTGCCTGCCTGGTGGGCCCCCCTGGTACCTACCAGGCACTCCTCTGCCCCTTTTTTCTCGTAAAAATTTAATATGAATTTTCTGGAATTTTTTGAGACACTTTATTTTTGGGCATTTTTTCAGAAATAGAAGAATGATTTTTCTGACAGACAGATTTTTTTCTTTTGGAAACATGATGCAAGGACAAAACAAGGCTAGAACTACAGAAGTTCTAGCATACAAGCAACTAACAACACAAAGAAAACTAAACGAAAGCAAAAACTAAAATACAAAGGATAGAAATAAACGGCGATAATCATAATGAAAACATTGTTTTGTTCAATGGAATCCTTTTGTTAGCAAGGTTGATCAAGTCTTGCTGCCAAAACAATTGCATATGAGACAAAACTTTGTACTCCACTAATGATTATGTTACCTTAACCTTGATAGCGATGGTCCCAATCATAATAGTTTCAAATTTTTCTCTTGGTATGGGACAATATATTTCTCCAACTTGAATGCCTTCAACATGTTCAATTGAATTTAAACCATAAGTCCTTTCAATCTTCTTGGGGAAATAGACAGTATGTTCCTTGTCATTGACATTGAAGGTCACCTTTCCTTGATTACAATTAATAACAGCTCGCAGATAAGAAAAGGTCTCCCAAGAATAATAGACATATTATCATCTTCAGCATTTCAAGCACAACAAAATCAGTTAATATCAAGCAATTATGAGCCACCGACAGTACATCCTCACATATACCCACAGGAATAGTGGTAGACTTATCAGCCATTTGCAAAGATATATCAGTTGGTATCAATTTTTCAAGCTGAAGCCTCTTATAGAGAGAGAAAGGCATAACACTAACTCCAGCTCCCAAATCACACAAAGCAGTTCTAACATAACTGTTCTTAATAGAGCAAGGGATAGTTGGAATCCCTAGGTCTCCAAGTTTCTTAGGAACCTTATCATTGAAGGAATAATTAGCAAGCAAAGTAGAGATTTCTTCATTAGGGATCTTCCTTTTATTCGAGCCAATGTCCTTCATATACTTTGAGTAAGGAGGCAATTTAATAGCACCAGTCAAAGGAATTTGCAAGAATAAAGGTTTCATCCACTCACAAAACTTATTATAGTGTTCATATCCTTTTGACTTGCGTTTCTTATCAGGGAAAGGCATAGGTTTTTGGACCCAAGGTTCTCTTTCACTACCATGTTTCTTAGCAATAAAATCTTCTTTAGTGTATTTAGTATTCTTAGTGTGGTTTTCAGGTTCTTCTTCAACTTTTTCTTCATTAGGCACTTCATTTTCTTTATTACCACTTTCAGTTTCAGCATCAGAGATAGATATACTATTAGGATCTATAGCAGGTTCAGAGGGTTCTACAATAGTTTTATGTTTCTTTTTCCTTTTCTTACGAGTAGAACCACTATTTTCAGCTTGTTGAGAATCCTGCTCAATTCTTTTGGAATGCCCCTCAGGATATAGAGGATCCTGGGTAGCAGCACCACTTCTAGTTCTAATTTCATAAGCATGTTTTTCTTTAGCAGCATTAACTAGCAAGTCGTTTTGCACTTTAACGAGTTGATCTATTTGAGTTTGAACCATTTGAAAGTGTTTAACAATCATTTTAACATCATTAGAGGTTCTTTCCACAATATCTTTCAACTCAACAATAGCTCTAGTGTTTTCCATTAGATGATTTTGCACCCTTTTTTAAAGTTATCTTGCTTAACAATAAAGATATCAAATTCTTCTAAGCATTGCTCAGGAGGTTTCAAGTAAGGGATATCACCTTCATCAAAGTGTTGGAGAGAGTGTACATCAATAGTGGGTGAGTAGGGAATAGACTTACATAATTCTTCTATAGAAGGTAAATTCTTGACATCTGCAGCTTTAATTCCCTTCTCCTTAAGACATTTCTTAGCTTCCTTCATCACTTCATCATTTAATTTAATAACTCCCCTCTTCTTTGGTGTTGGAATAGGCACAGGAATAGATGGTTCAGGTATAATTACTTGAGGTGTAATTGTTTAGGAGGAGTCCAATCTTCATAATTCTTGCTTATTTTAGCCATTAATTCCTCAGCTTCCTTGGGAGTCCTATTCCTGAAAACACAATCAGCACAACTATCTAGGTATGTCCTAGATTCTCCAGTTAGTCCATTATAAAATATATCAAGAAGCTCATTCTTAGGTAAAGGACTTCCAGCCTGTGCATGAATCAAAGCACAAAACCTTGCCCAAGATTCGGGCAATACCTCTTTTTCTCCCTGTTTAAAATCAAAAAGTTCCTGCAAAACAGCATGTTTAGCACTAGGAGGAAAATATTTCTCCAGGAAAGTATTAAACAAGCACTCAAGGCTATCAATAGATCCAGGAGGTAAATTACCAAACCAAGTTTTAGCTTCTCATTTCAGTGAAAAAGGGAAAATCTTATCAACAAAGTAAGTACGCATTTTAATATCATCAGAAAACAAGCCACTCATGGTAGAAAGTTCATTCATATGTGCTACCGCACTTTCATTCTTAGTTTCGCCAAAAGGTTCTTTCTCGACAATAGCTATGTAAGATAGATCGAGAGAGAAATCATAATCTTCATCTATAATGTTTATGGGAGAAGCAAAGAAACTTAGCAGGAGATAATTTGGGTCTAATACGCCTCAAGGAGATTCTTAGCGGCTCTCCTATCATGGGTGTTCCTACATTCTTCAATAAACTCATCAGTCATCTCAACATAATCTTCTTCAGCATCATAACTCTCACTAGACCTGTGTGAGCTAACAGTGTAGCAAAGGTGTTCATTAGGAGTTTCGTATTTCCAACTATAGTTCTAGCAATCGTAGCATCTAGGAAAGGACCTAATGAACCACTCTTATCAAGCACAAGAGAAGCAAGATCATAAGCATCAGAAGTTTCAGATTCAGCAGTAGTAGCAGTATGTGTAGCATGTGTATGTGGTGGTGTAAGGAACTTACTCAGAACAGACGGTGAATCAAGAGCGGTAGAGGTGTTCAGAATCGTACCTCTTCTTGTAGTGGATGGTAAAATAGGAACCTTGCCATCACGAGACTTACCCATGATGGATGTAAAGCAGCGAACAATAGAGAATCCAAGTGAACTTGATAAATAAAGCTATGCTCCCCGGCAACGGTGCTAGAAAATAGTCTTGATGACCCACAAGTATAGGGGGTGTATCGCAGTATTTTCGAGGGAAGTGAAACCCAATTTATTAATTCGACACAAGGGGAGCCAAATAATATTTATAAGCCTTAACAACTGAGTTGTCAATTCAGCTGCACCTGAAAACAATCTTGCTCACATCAGTTTATCAGTAGCAACAATTTTGTAGTAGGAATATCAAAGTAACATCAGTAGTAAAGTAAAGACAGCAGTAACAATAGCAGTAAATAGTGGGATTCGAGTGCGGTAGACATATGGATGGATGGACGGGCGTTGCATGGATAAGAAAATTCACATAACAATCAGAACATAGGGCAGTTGCAGATAAATAAGATAAAGCATCCAAGTGCTATACAATCCTAGGCATGTGTTCCATATATAGTCATACGTGCTCGCAATGAGAACTTGCACAACATCTTTTGTCCTGCCAGCCCGTTTGCAGCGGGGCCTCTAGGGAACTACTAGCAATTAAGGTGCTCCTTTTAATAAAGCACCGGAGCAAAGCATTAACACTCCATGAACACACGTGATCCTCACATCAAAGCCTTTCCCTTCCGGCTACCCCGATTTCTGTCACTTCAGGACCATAGGTTCCGGACAACGACGTGTGTAAACAACTTGTAGATAAGACCCAAAACAATACTATCATGATGAATCAATAATAAGTTCAGATATGAAATCATGGCACTCGGGCCCTAGTGACAAGCATTAAGCACAACAAGGTTGCAATAAAGTCATAAAGCACTAATAGAGATACGAGGCACTATGCCCTAACAATCTGATGCCATTACATGAACGATCTCATCCAATCCCTACCATCCCCATAGCCTACAGCGGGGGATTACTCACTCATAGATGGGGGAAACATGGATGGTCGATGGAGAAGCGATGGTGATGATGATGGCGATGATCTCCTCCAATTCCCCGTCTCGGCAGGGTGCTAGAACGGAGTTTCTGGTGCTGTTTCGTGGAATCTGGTGGTGGCGGCGGAGCAGAACTCTTTCTGGAAAAACGTCGACCCCCCCGAAGTTTTTAGGTCAGAAGGCTCCTTATAGGCGAAGAGAGACTGGGGTGTTTGGGCCCACACACCTTCGGGCGCTGCCTAGCTCAAGGCGCCAAGGTGGTGTGGCCACCCCTGGCTCTTCTCTGTCTCGTATTCTGGCTCCTGGAGTCTTCGGGTAAAATAGGATTTTTGGCATATTTTCCGGGATTTTTCCTGATAGTTGATTTTCTGCACAAAAAGTAGACACCAAGGCAATTCTGCTGAAAATAGCGTCAGTTCGCATTAGTTGCATCCAAATCACACAAGTATAGAGGAGAAACAATAACAAAAGTGTTCGAGAAAGTAGATACGTTTTGGACGTATCAAGGAGCTATTTGTTAGGCTGGGGAAAATACATAATTCATTCATAACCTGCAAGAGTTCACTAAGTAAATTATGATTTCTCTAAACCAATGTAGAGGCGTGACAAGATGAGTAATTCGGTTGGCTCTTTTAACTCCATAGACTGACTGATGTAAGGATTTTTTTCTCACTTGAAAATCAAGAGACACGAATACCCTGATGTGAGATCTGAAACTGAATAGCTGCACCCTTGAGAGACCAACACATTTGCTAGGATGTGATTTTCATCGAGCACCTGAAGAACCTATCGAATTTCAAGGAGGAAGATTAAGAAGGTGCAGAACGCAAACAGTGGTGCAAATAAACTTTTAAGAATGAACTTTTATTCGTCATTAAACGGGTACGCTCCCTCATGGAAATACATATGCATTCGGTAAATTCAAAAAACAAGTGAACTTTCAGGTAGTAGAACATTTTTTTCGAAATGGATGCAGTAGCACTAAATATTAAAAAAGCACAAGGCTTGCTCGTGGCGATCCGAAGGACAAAGTGTGTTTCTAGCAAGTGAGGAATATCATGTTTATAACCTACATCTATAATTCATTTCTAGACCCACATTTCTCGAGGATAAGTTGCCTTTCGAACATCAAATATGAAGAATTTCTAAGAAGGTTCTCCGTGTGTTAACAATGTTTTAAAGCATCTTACAGTAGGAGGCATACTTTGAGTTCCTCAAGAGTGTTAAACTGATAACAATTGGTTCCAATAAAATCAAAGTGCCTCTGTAACAAGGAAATAAGATGTCCACATTTGCATGTAAATTACTTTACCTTTGGATCCTGGAACCATCATCTGATCACTCAATCTTGAATCAGGCCAATCTGGACATCACAGGTGAGTTGTCATAAGACTTTGCACCAAAAGAATAGAAGTTGCTTAAAATAAATAAAACTAAGTCATGAATCAAAAGGACTGGTTATATATACTTGGTCCATATTGAATCTTACGGAATAGTAAGAATTAATACTTCCATACATTAATTTGAGTTTCACACACCAGGTGTGAAAATCATTTAAAATTGCTCATAAGTCACACCTCTGCATATTTTGTAGGATCAAGTTCATTCAATTGTTGATCCTCTAAGTCAACTTCCGATCCCTTGCTCAGCACTTCACTTACTATAAATATTGTAACACAAAACGAAGCCACAGGACGTACGTGTATGAATACAAACCGACTATTCCAACAGAGATCGTTGTGCAGAAGCACTGTTTACCTAAATTGTGAATTAATGACACTAATATAACGAGTTATATGGCACAGAAACCCTGTCATTCATTCCCTACGTTCTAAATGAATGGAACTATAAATAAATGGCACTAATAAACAGAGGTATATGACACAAGAACCTGTCAAGGACTTACGAACATAAAGCATAATTTATGTTTGAACAGGGAACATATAGCAGAACTCCGATTGCATGCATAACATGATCTCTTGATCTCAAATTTGCGTTGATAGACATGAAAAAATTCAGATGATATAAATTGCGATACTGAACTGTGAAGAGAAACAAAGACGATCATGCACTTCGTGGGCTAATAGACTGTTCAAGTTAGGCCTACCACGCTAATAGCTTCAGTCTTGGGTAGTTGGGTTATCCAAAGGAGAACTACAGTACTACACTGTCATCTAGAAAAACAAAAGAGGGAGGTGCCTTCTCTAAGCTACCTGTACATGAGAGGCGGGAAGCTGGAGCTTATTATGGAGACAGTGAGGTAGTTGAGGCGTTCCTGGCGTCGGCGTGGAGGTCAGTGGCGTGACAGGCGGTCGACGGCGTGAAGAAGTGGGGACATGATTTGGGGCCTCAGGTCCTCCACAACGGCTAGATCCGATGATGGCGCTCGCTGCCTGTTGCCGCTCACCTCCTGCCGCTTGCCGGGGCCTTCTACACGGCGCCGGTCTCCTCTGCCTGCACGGAAGAGAGGTTCGGGACGGATAGTGACATAGGTATACCCTACAGATACTCGAGCTTGGTATATACGGCCCAAATACGTACAGGCCCACGGTGTCGCCAAGGCCCGGATGGAGGGACTCGAGTAACCTATGGACTCTCAATTGCTTGAAGGACAAGAAGAAGCTAAAGATAGAAAGTTTGAAGGGGAAAACCCTAACTTGTAACCGACTCGACCTGCTACCCGAGACCTAGCCTATCTATATAAAGGCTAGGAGGGGGCGGCGAGGAGGATACACGCAACCCTAGTTTCCACAACCCTCGCCAGATTTCGCTCACAACCATTGTAACTTTCGACTCCCTTGATAATTCCACGAGCAGACAAGCAGGAGTAGGGACCTCTACGAGGCCTGAACCTGGGTAAATCCTTTGTCTCCTGTGTGCTTGTTTGCTAGCCGATAGATGTCTCCAGCACTCCCTCCTTCTCCAAAACCCAAGTCCATAACAATGGACATTGACGAGTTAAACCCTCGTCAATTGGCGCCGTCCGTGGGGATTGGGAGTGCTGATGTTGCGGCTTCTTCGGCCCCATCAAACGCGATCTACAACTCTGCAACAGCAGAGATTTGCCAGCTTTTCGGCGCCTTCGACTTCACCATCCACACGCCGGCTACTCGCCCGGCCTTCGAATCCGTGGGCGACGGAATCAGCCTGGTGATTGGGAGCTTCCGCTTCCAAGTCGGTCAGATGGGCACGCTTCACATGCCCGATCAGCCGACGGCACCGGCGATTGCCCCAGCATCATGGTTCCCTCCATCGATCGGTACCCTCAGCAAGCTCAATGCTCCAGCGGCGGTCGGGAACATGGTCAGCGACAGCAGTCGCGACTCCGATCTAAGCGATCTGGCAACTGAAGATGGAACCTACGGTTCCGGATCTGAAAGTTGTGGAAGCAACAGCTTCCCACATCACTTCATGTGCACCGTCATCAACGCGGGCGACACCTCCGCCAACCGCGGTAACAATGGTAACACCGGCAACGGCACCGACCCGCCCAACGCTGCCAACGGCGGCAACGGTGGCAATGGAGGAGCAGTCGAACCCCCCACCATAATCAACGAGCAAACCGGCGAACGCGTCGTGATCAGGCTCAACGAGCAAGAGTGGGAACGCTGCCGCGAAGCCCTACGAGGTAAACCTCTACCCTTCGGGTCCCCGCAAGAACTGCTGATGGGCTACCACTGGCTCCTAAAGGAGAAATTCAAGCGCCAGAAACAAGCAATCGCGGAACTTGAGGCGCGTAAAGGCGGCGACGAGTCAAGCCTTCGTCTGCTTAGGCTCTCCTCCTACGGAGGATCCTCCTCAAGAGGCAACGAGCAACTCGCTAGAAAGAGGCAATCGCGGATGGCTCACCTCACCGAACAAGAACGCATAGACGCCGCGAAAGTCCTTGACTTCGGCTCTATGACAGTCGACACAAGAGGCAACGTGGTTCCCAGGACGCCACAAGCCGTAGTAACGGCGGCCACCATGTACCTTCTCAATAACCAGCCACCGGCTGGAGATCCGCGCACGACCATGCACCGATCTACGATCGCAGGCCTAGGACTAATCGAGGCCGCCCTCGACAAAGAACCGCATTGCACCCAAAAAGGGCAAAGCGTTAGCAAGACGCTACTCCTCGCCGCTGTTCAGATGACAACACGACTGTCTCGCCGCCGCTCACGACGACACGATCGCGACTACGATGCACGCGACGAGCTCACGCAGCGCAAGATCGACAAGTCAAGGGCACGACGTGCTCGGTCGACTGATTCGGAAGAAGAAGATGGGGAGCTCTGCGGCGCCAGATGCTTCAGCAGATCCATCAGGTAAAAGCGAATGCCTAAAGGGTTCAAACTCCCATCGGAGAACCCGAAATTCGACGGTCTGCAGGACCCCAAGATCTGGCTAGAGGATCACATCTCCTCAGTTAGGCTGCACGGGATGAGCTCAATAACCTCCCGCCATGCTACATGCTTGCAACTACAGCTACAAGGCACCGCCCGGGCATGGCTCAATAACCTCCCGCGCGGATCCATTCGCAGCTGGGATGAGCTGGTCTACAGCTTCGTACGCAACTTCAAGGGCACATACAAACGCCCCGCTTCAATCGAAGAACTGAGATGCTGCCAGCAAAAATCTGGCGAATCGCTGCACTCTTACATCCAAAGATGGTCCATCATCAAGAACTCCGCGGAGAACATCTCGGAAGACCGCGCGATTGATGCATTCAACGGTGGTGTCCGCCGCAGGGAATTCAGGGAGGAGCTAGGCCGCTCAAAGCCCAAGACCATCGACCACCTGATGGAGATCGCGAATCGGTGGGCTGATGGAGAAGATTCGCTGAAGAACCGCATTCACTCTAACGAGGAAGCACAACTCAGACGCGACCGCCGGGGAAAACGTCGTATGCACGTCTACGACGATCGCGATGACGTCAACATGGTCGCAGCCGGCTACGCCGATAGACACGATGATAACCGCAACAACGGATACCGCAGCGGCGGATACCGCGACTCCGGGAAAACCACCCAAGTGTGGCAACGCCGTACTCGCGATGAAGCACCCGCGACTTCCATCGAGGACAAACTGTCCGGGCCATGCACGGGTTACTTCTACATCGACAAGCATGATGGCAAGAGGAAATCCAGTCACCTCCTCAAGGACTGTCGTGAATTCCTCAAGCTACATGAGGGGTTGGTTCGAATGAACCGCAATGCAGTCGAAAGAGGCTACGGGACCGCTCCAGGCGCAGTGGCACATGGCACACCACCACCACCACCTGGGCCACCCCCGAACAGAGCTGCACTGGACCAGCATCACGGAGGCGAACCATACCCACGGGCCATGGGTACCATGATGATCCAAAATGGGCGCCCTTCCAATAGGGTGCAGAAGGCCATCACTCGCCAAGTCAATTTGGCCACGCACTCGCCACCATCCACCACTGAGTACCACAGTGGCAGTGAGTTGTGCATTACCTTCGACAAACGCGACCACCCGCCTCAAGTACCTCGCCCAGGTCATTGCCCCCTCGTACTCGAGGCGCAAATTGGAGGCTTCGACATGAGTCGTGTCTTCATGGATGGCGGAAGCGGTATCAACCTCATATTCGCGAGTACCTTGCGAGCAATGAGGATCCCTCTAACCTGCTTGGAGGCATCAGACACAATGTTCCACGGCATCGTCCCAGGAAAAGGCGATACCCCTAGGCAAAATCAACCTCGACGTCATATTCGCACGCCGAAGAACTTCCGCGCGAGCGATCGACTTTGAAGTTGTCGACCGGCCTCACAATACCATCGCATCTCGGCGTCGCGCTCGCTAGGTTCATGGCAGTACCCCACCACGCCTACCCGCAAATGAAAATGCCAGTCCAAACGGGCGCTATCACGATCAACGGAGTTTCGAGCGATCTCGACAGCCATGGCAGGAATTCAACAGAATCTCGGCCCTTCGCATGCGTGAGGAACTCACGATTGAAGGAAACGATGACAACGATCGCCCCTCTGAGTAGGCCAAGCTCACCTGATCTCTCCTTCGACTCATCCGTGCACACAAATAAGGTGCAGGTCCATCCATCGGATCCCGCTAAAATGGCCCTCATCGCCAACAACTTGAGTCCGCGATAGAACTTGCGCCGTCAATTCCTCCGTGAGCACTGGAAATTTTACGCTGGTGTCCTGTAGACATGCCAGAGTTCCTGTGGAATTCGCCGAGCACGCACTCAACATCAACCCCGACGCAAGGCCACCAAGCAACAATCGATGATCGTTCGAGCCACGGCACAGCAGTCGGAATGGAGATCAACAGACTCCTTGAGGCCAAATTCATACACGAGATCAAGGAAAGCACTTGGCTCGCCAATACGGTGCTGGTGCCAAAAAAGGACACGGATATCCTGCGGATGTGCGTGGACTTCACTTCTCTTAACAAGCACTGCCCAAAAGATCACTTTCCGCTACCACGGATCGATCAAATCATCGACTCCTTGCTGGATGCGAGCTCGGCTTCCTCGACGCCTACTCAGGCTATAACCAAATTCGAATGAAGGAGGAAGACCAGAGAAGACCGCATAACGCCTTTGGTGTTCTCACATAACACAATGCCCTTCGGGCTAAAAAACACAGGAGCCACGTACCAGAGGTGCATGCAGGCCTGCCTCAAAGAGCAACTTGGTCGCAACATCCAAGTCTATGTCGACGACATAGTAATCAAGACCAAGGAAGAAGCCTCCCTAATCAACGACTTACGCGAAACCTTCGCCAACCTCGATCGCTACCGGATAAAGCTCAATCCGGACAAATGCGCCTTCGCGCATTCTCCGGCAACCGCCGGGTATCTCATCTCCGCGAGAGGGATTGAGGCAAACCCAAAAAAGATAAAGGCCATACTGGCCATGGAGAAGCCAAAGAACATAAGAGGCGTTCAGCAACTAGCCGGGCGAATCGTGGCCCTCAGTCGATTTATCAGTCGAATGGGAGAAAAGGCGCTGCTCTTCTATCAGCTCCTCCGCAAAGCTGACAAATTCGAGTGGACCAACGAAGCGCAAGAAGCATTCGAGGACCTCAAGCGCCTACTATCCACCTCGCCAGTATTGGTAACTCCACGAAAAATGGAACCACTGCTGATGTACATCTCCGCCACCAACCAAGTGGTTAGAATAGTGCTCGTCGTCGAACGGGCCGAGGAAAACAAGGTCCATGGCATACAACGCCCGGTATACTACCTCAGCGAGGTCCTCAAGCCAACAAAACAGCGGTACCCGCACTACCAGAAGCTGGCGTACGGCATCTTTATGACCGCCTGGCGACTGCGCCATTACTTCCAGGAACACCCAATCGTGGTAGTCAACGACGCCCCATTGGGACATATCCTCAATAACCCTGACGCCACAGGGCGAGTCGCGCTTTGGGGAATCGAGCTGTCTCCACGAGACATCACATACGAAAAGCGCGGCGCAATCAAGTCGCAAGTTCTCCCGGACTTCCTCGTGCATTGGATGGAAAACCAACTCTCGGACAAGCCAGATATGTCCTACCTCTGGACAATGCACTTTGATGGGTCCAAGAGGAAAGATGGAGCAGGAGCAGGTGTCATACTGACATCGCCTCAAGGGGACAAACTGAAATACGTCCTGCGAATGCAGTTCACAGCCTCAAACAACGAGGCTGAATACGAGGCCCTGTTACACGGGATGAGGATGGCAAAAACAAGCGCGCAAAGAGGCTAATCATATATGGCGACTCCAAGCTGGTCATCAACCAAACAATGCACGAGTGCGACACACTAAACGACAACATGATCGCATACCGCGACCTCTACGACACACTTGAAGGAGACTTCGACGGTTGCGAATTGCGACACATAGGTCGCGAAAGCAATGAGGAGGCGGACACACTCGCCAACATAGGCTCCACCTGCGCACCCATACCACCTGGGGTATTTCTCGAGCACATATGCGAACGCTCCATCAAGCCAAAGGCCGCAGGGAAGAAAAGAAGCGCAGCAACGGACTCGGGGGCTACGCCACCCAATGAGCCAATGACAATCGATGACTTGGAGCTTGACACAGGACTCGAGGGACCAATGAGCGTCATGATGATCGAACAATCCTGGATGCAGCCGTACATTACGTACCTCCTCAGCAAGCGCCTACCGGACGACCCGACAGATGTACGACACATCGCACGACGCTCCAAGGCATTCGCCGTTATCAACGGCGAACTGTATAAACGTAGCATCACAGGCGTGTTACAGCGATGCGTCTCCCTAGCCGATGGAAGAGCAGTCCTCCTCGACATCCATGAAGGGACATGCGGGCACCACGCCGGCAGCCGCGCCCTCGTCGCCAAAGCTCTACGAGCTAGATTTTACGGGCCCACGGCCATGCGCGACGCCAAGGATATAGTCCAAAAGTGCAACGCCTGTCAGCAATTCGCGGACAAGCCACACGCACCAGGCGCAGAACTACGGCCTATTCCATTGGCCTGGCCCTTCGCCTAGTGGGGACTCGACATGGTCGGCAAACTTCCAAGGTCCTCGCAAGGAGGCTACGTATACCTCTTGGTCACAGTCGACAAGTTCACAAAGTGGATCGAGGCCATGCCAGTGACCAAGCAATCAGGGCACAACGCAGTCAAGTTCTTTGAGTCCATCGTCACCGCGTGCGTACAAAGATCATCACCGACAACGGAACGAACTTTACATCCAAGGAGTTCCAAGATTTCTGCGAGAACCTGGGAATCAACATCTGCTATGCCTCAGTCGCACACCCGCAGACCAACGGTCAGGTGGAAAAGGCAAACGGGCTTGTCTGCAGCGGCATCAAGAAGCGACTCATCTGGCCATTCGAACAAGCCGCGGGCTGCTGGACAAACGAACTGCAATCCGTACTCTGGAGCCTGCGTACAACTCCAAACAGCGCCACCGGCTACACACCATTCTTTATGGTACATGGAGCAGAGGCAGTATTACCCGCCGAGGTACGGTACAGAGCGCCACGCCAGAAGTCGCCACAGCGAAGGAGTCATCCTCGACTCAAGACTCACCGACCTCCTTGACGAAGCAAGAGAAATCGCCGCAGAAAGATCTACGATCTACCAGCAGAACCTGCGCAACTACCATAGCAGAAGGCTTCGTCCAAGATCCTTCGTCGAAGGTGACCTGGTCCTGCGACTGAAGCAGCAGGGGCATCTTAAACTCGAGTCCCCCTGGGAAGGACCATACGTGATTATAGAAGTAATCCCAGGTGGCGCCTATCGCCTTCAAGATTCAGAGACAGGAGTCGCATACTCCAATCCTTGGAATGTCGCACAACTGCGATGCTTCTACCCTTAGTCGTTCCTTATTTACTTTTGCATCGCAAATAAGGCTATTCAGCCAAGGCTACTTAGCCGCACATTGTACTACGTACTGTTCTCCGAATAAATAAAAGCTAAGTGCCCCAAAACTCCGTGCACTCTTTTCTTTTGTCAACTTTCATACTCGGGGGCTGCGCCACCCTACCTACATATGTTCTTCGAACAATAACGCGACATCCTAAATAGCTGGCACATCAATCGAACCCTTTAACACAAACACAACCCAGCTGCCACGCAGCTGACAGGTTGACATGGGAAAGACACAAAGATGACCAGGCTAACGAAAAGGACTCGCACAAGTGCAACGCACCCTACGCTTATAAAGCTATTTGTATACATTCAACAATAAATTATCTACAAATATATATGAGCTTTACAACACCAGTACACTTATATGCAGGATACATATTTGGCTACCCTTGCAACAGAAGAACATTAGTCTGTTCCTCGAAAAAATCGACGATTTCCTCGGCTGGACGATCCACCGCTTGATAGTGCGGCACCATGTTCTAGGAAGATCCTGCTGGTGGCACCGGTGGCCCAGATGCAATGGCGGCGACATCCACGTCAGGCCTGTGCAAACGCACCACGGAGAGCGCAGCCTTGGCACCAGCCACCAGCTGCTGCCTCACGCACTCGCGAACCGCGGACATATCTTGAAATTTCGTCAACAGGGCCAGCAGGCTTGATGGAGTATCATCCAGCGGGAACATCGCCCGGTAGATGTTCTTCAAACACGACTGCGACTTCTTCAGAAAGAGCAGCACTCGCGATGCACGATCCTGCAGGGTCGCCAACGCAGTCGCACGATCATGATCTACCTAGAAGTATCCACTCTCCTGAAGTTGCTCTTGGGTGAGATCATGAAGGCGGATGACAATCCTATCCCTCTCCTCCTACGGACGGCGTGCGCTAACAACTACACGAAGCAACATCAACAACATGAGTACAACGTACCATTGCGATTAACTACAAAGGAAAAGACGAGGATGAGCAAACTAACACTTAAACTGGTCGCTCAGCTGCGTCACCTCGCCAAGCAGATATTGCTCACGGGCGGCGGCTTTTTCAGCCTTTGACTTCCACACGTTTGCGCTACCACGGATCACAGGCAACTCACGCTCCAGCTTCTTAACGCGACCATGAAGTCGCGAAAGCAAGGAAAGCTCCTCTACTCTAGAGCAAGGTGGTGCCATTGTATCCTCAAGAGATGGCAAGTCCGGGGTTCCCCCCACAGGGCCACTTGACGTACCCTACCAAAAAATCAAGCCAGAAGCAAAATAAGGCGACCAAGTCAAAAGTCAAAAGTAACAGGTGCATTCAGGATCAATAAAAGTATGTACAAACACATTCGCCAACAGGCATGATCTCCAATCAAAAGAGCGAGTTCATCAGCTATTACAAGAAACTAACTACGGAGCAGCTGGCTTCTTCGACTTCGAGGACCTCGGGGGCTTCATCAAGCTTTCCGCTGGCCCCTGAGGCCAAAGTTTTCGCCGCCTTCTTTGCGCGATTGAGCTCCTCCGAATACTTGGCAACGGTGTTTATCAAGGAATGGCCATATTTGGCACATGCAGTCGCAAAGGGAGCGAACACTACCTGCTGACCATCCGTGCCAACAGGCATTGTCTTTGACACCGCCGAGGGATCCACTTCGACTCCGTGGGCTTGCACAATGGCTAGCGACATGGTCGCGCCAGCTGTGCGGAGGGAGTTCTTGTACGTGGCAGGCACACCCCCAGTGAGTGACTCCACCAGCTCCTCCACATTGTCGACCAGCTCTGCCTTCGGCATCAGCTCCTCCCAGAGGCGACTCATGGTGGCCTTGGCTTTGGACAACGTATTTTGGACAGCGGCGCTATGGTCTTCGACCGCAAATACCGCGCCCGCCAGAGCGTCATCGCGACCAAGGACTCGTGGATCAAAACTCAAGCCACCAGCATCTACACCAAAAAACACACATGAGTCAAACTTCTAATGCCACCGGCGCTACAGAGGAAGAGAAGAACATCAATAAAATATCCACCAAGTAAAGGTACCTGAGAGGGCCTTGGCGACTGAGAACAGTTGCTCTTCGAACAACTTCTCCCTGGCCGCAAAGGAGGCACGCAGATCCTCTTCGCGCTTCTGGGCTTCATCACGAGCCTCGATTGCCTCGTCGCGCCCCTTCACAGCTGCGGCCAGAGTCTTTTCCAACGTGGCGGCATCATGCAATAAAGCATTATGCTCAGCTATAGGGCAGTAAAAAATTTGGCTATCAGTCGATTATACCAAAATACAGAAAAGACGACAAGAGTAAGTATAGAACACTCACTCTCAACCACGCGGTGGCGTTTCTCCAGCATCGCATGCTAGCGACCTATCGCCATCACTTGCTCCGCCACCTGTGCGGCTTCCTTTACAAGGAGCTGTCCCACAAAACAAGGAGTCAACAGAAGGCAACAAAGGGCGTTGACTGCCAAATTATAAAAAAAAGAGAGAGAGAAAGATATACTTACATGGTCCTCTAGCGACTCCGAAGAAGATTGCTGAACCATCATCCGAGCTACTACTCGATGCTCCCCTACGTGAGGAGAGCTCGAAGAATTGTGCCCGGAGTGGGCCGCCGCCGGAGGAGAAGGAGCACGCTCGACCTCTATCTTGGCCTTTGAGGTCGCGACTCCCGATTCCTTCAAAAATTCGACATCGCCAGAAGATGACGACGCCTCTTGACTGCAAGACAAAATCCGCACTCAGAAAAGGAAAACTCCAGGGAAAAGCCAACAAGAAGAAAACAAGTGACGAGCGAATGCACTAGCAAACTTACCAGTCAAATCTATCAAGATCAAATGTGGCCTCCGACCGACGAAGACTCCTTGGGCAATCGCATCTTCTTGCGAGAAGACGGTGCCACAGCCCTCACAGAACGCGGAATTGGCGACCAAGACCAACAGCAGCCGCCTCCGAAGTGGAAGGAGTCGACGCTGGAATCTCGCCACGCTAACGCCATGCAGTATCCGGACTCTCGGACTCGGGGGCTTCCTCTTCCACATCGGAAGGGACAGTCGACTCAGACTGGTCCTCTTCCAAAGCTTCACGAGGAATGATCCCCTCAGGGAGGAGAGGCATGCAAGGTAACACCGCCCACTCCTGCATACAAAAAGTAAAACAGATAAGCAACAGAAGACGCAATCGAGAAAATACGCTACTACGTAGCACAACCATACCTCAGGAGGATTCGAAGCATCGAAAGGAGGAACGACCGCCTGCTCGAAGCACATCCTTGAGGGTATACTTCGTGACCAGTCGCACCCTCTTATCTACCTCACTCGCGGACATGCCATCGGCAGACACGCGAGTGGGATCATCAGCGCCACCCCATTGGAACATGGGATGGACCCTGGCCTGGAGAGGCTGGACGCGACGACGTAGCCAAGTCCTGATAAGGGCGCAGCCTCCCTCTTCTGCGTCTATGCGACTCTCGAGGTTGCAGACGCGCTGATATAACACGTCTGTCTCCGCGAGTTCGGAAGGCATGATCACGTTCTTCCAAGAACGCATCTTCTTGCAGGGAGTCGCGGGATCGAAGGGCGCGAGTCCAAAGTGCTCGTCCTTGGCTTTCTGGTCGCGCACATAAAACCATCTGTCCCTCCACCCCTGGACGGACTTGGTGAGCTTGATATCGAAGTAGGTGGTGGATGGGTCAACATGGATTCCGCAACCACCTACGTCATAAACTAAAGAGCCAGATGCGGACTGACGCTTCAATTTAAAAATGCGTTTGAAAAGACCAAAGTGTGGCTCGATTCCGAGCCAGCACTCGCAGAGAGTGATGAAACAAGTGATGTGGAGGAGAGAATTTGGGGACAGCTGATGGAGCTGGAGCCCATAGAAACACAGAAGACCCCGAAGAAAGGGGTGAAGAGGCAAGACAAGACCGCGAATGATGAATGCAAGAAACATCACTCGATAACCGGCGGGAGGCACAGGAACGGCCTCACCGCTGGGGACGCGTGAATCGGCGACTGATGCAGAAATCACTCCGTCTTGGCGAAGAAGACGGAGATCCGACGCCTTGATGATAGAGGGGCGCCATGCGCCATTCGTCACGCGGGTACCCGCGACCTTCTTCTTCCCGGCGGCGGCGGCACTGGTGGCCGCAGCAGCGGAGCCACCCCTCTTCTTCGCTGCAGCGAGGGTGGCCGCGGAATCAGCGGCAGCGCCTCCCTTCTTCTTCCCCATTGCGTGGCGGCGATGAGAGCAAAGAAAATAGCTGGGGAACGAACGGAGCTGGTCCAGCGTCGTGGAGAAGATCGGCGCAGAGAAAAGCAGGAAAGCAAAGGGCAATGGCGATGGCAGCAAGGAAGAAAGAACACAGATGGGAAAATTACCGCCGCGGTATCGCTACTTAACCCCTGGAAGATGCAATCCAACGGCTGACAAAAACCCTATTGGATGCGTGGCACGCATCACGTAGGACACGTGGAGAAGAGGAAGCGCGAACCGTCCCCCCACTTCTACCATTACGCGTGGAAATCGAGGAGGCACAGTTAAAAATAAGATTACGCACGCCCAGTCAAATCAAAGTCAGAAAGTGGGACCCACAGCTCGTCACGTCCCGTCAAAATCGCTCACGCGGGCAACTAAGGTCATACAAGCGTCAGCACTGACGTCATCAAGGCTATGCAGTGGAGAACTTCGACTATTTTAGTCCTTGCTGGAGTCTTCGACTCCACCAAGCACTCGGGGGCTACTCCCATAGGGAGCGCTGGCCGCGCCCCCTACGACTTTTCTTTTTCTTGTTGCAGGAACATGGATAATCACAAAAAGCAAACCCAACCACTCGAAACACAGTTCGACTATGAACATGGGTTACTCCCATAGGGAGCGCCGGAAACAAGCAGGCAAAAGACGACAGCAGTCGCGAAAATATTTTAACCGCCTGAGTCATCGACTGAAACAAGCAGGCAAAAGACGACAACAGTCGCGAAAGTGTTTTAGTACCTGCCTGGGTCATCAACTGAACAAACAAGCAAAAGACGACAGTAGTCGCAAAAGTTTTTACTCCCTGCCTGAGTCTTCGACTCAACCAGGCACTCGGGGGCTACTCCCATAGGGAGCGCTGGCCGCGCACCCTATGATTATTTGAACAAAAAAAACTGTGTGTTGATAACATCCACACTCGAAACTCATGGCGACACCGTCTCATAATTTTTTCCCTACAAAGAGACTACGTCTCCTGGGTTACCCGAATCGTCTCCGTGATGATAAAATTCGGATGCCGCGCCTACGGCGTGAAGGTAAGACCTGAATAAGGCCTGGCAACGCATTTAACTGCGCACTACCAGAAACATATCCGTGCCCACAGGCACGATGAACATGCCTTGACGGATGCGTCGAGTGCTCACACCCATATAACTGGAATTCGACTCCTGTAAGACCTCCGCGGCCTGAGTCGAATTACACCAGCATTTTCCGGATTCGAGTTCGGGGACTCGAATTCGAGTAGATTGCGTTGTTTCACCCTAAGGTGGTTAACTGATACCGATAATTCGGTTATATCAGGCACGTATATCAACAATCCCTATAACACAAATAAAAGCAATCGAAATATACTCATTCAGGCACTCGAAGGCTTCAAAAGTCCCCAGTCGAATCTGCGACTCCACTGGACACTCGGGGGCTACTGACATGGGTATACCCTACAGGTACTCGAGCTTGGTATATACGGCCCAAATACATACAGGCCCACGGTGTCGCCAAGGCCCGGATGGAGGGACTCGAGTAACCTATGGACTCTCAATTGCTTGAAGGACAAGAAGAAGCTAAAGATAGAAAGTTTGAAGGGGAAATTCCTAACTTGTAACCGACTCGACCTGCTACCCGAGACCTAGCCTATCTATATAAAGGCTAGGAGGGGGCGGCGAGGAGGATACACGCAACCCTAGTTTCCACAACCCTCGCCAGATTTCGTCTGCGCACCATTGTAACTTTCGACTCCCTTGATAATTCCACAAACAGACAAGCAGGAGTAGGGACCCCTACGAGACCTGAACCTGGGTAAATCCTTTGTCTCCCGTGTGCTTGTTTGCTAGCCGATATATGTCTCCATCACTCCCTCCTTCTCCAAAACCCAAGTCCATAACAATGGACATTGACGAGTTAAACCCTCGTCAGATAGTCAGGAGAGAGGTGGATGTGAGAGATCCTGGGGATGGAGGGATCATGGGGAACTGGAGTAATCGTCGGGAGGAGATGGGGGAATCGTTTTAGTGGATCGCGGGAGGGGGGGATACAAATATGGAAAGATGAGGAATAGGCAGGGCGGGGCGAGGCGGGGATCTTCGATATTTCCTCCTGCCGGATGACGGGATGAATGCGTCCGACGATATAAATCGCTAAGTGCACACAGAGAACTAATTAGCCTAACTGTAGCCGTTAGATTACCTCTAGTGGGCCTAATCCTGTGGTTTTAGTCCCTCCCTGTAGGACTTATGGGTACACTTAGCG
The DNA here is from genome assembly GCA_023614405.1 of Avena insularis. NCBI lineage: Eukaryota > Viridiplantae > Streptophyta > Magnoliopsida > Poales > Poaceae > Avena > Avena insularis. The sequence goes on from CM042686.1 coordinate 570,924,397, forward strand.
AAGTTCTTGTTCGTGCCTTTATAAGTAGTAGAGATTAAACATAATTTTCCATGTATAGTGTTCCAAAATATTAACATACAATAAATTTTTATTACAGAATTCTCCCATGTATGACGCCTAAGGAATTTTCACCAAGTTTGAACCAATTCGCGACATTGTTTCTTCAATACCATTCATTAAATGGAATTAACTAAAATTAATTAGAAATAAAATAATAACAAAATTGCATGCCTTCACGAACTAGTTTGTGCACCTTAGATGAACTATAGATATACGTATTTGTTTGTGTCTATTCTAATATTCTTAAATATCATGGCATAGAACCCTAAAGTGCATAGTCTATGAGAGTGTATGAATATCTATTTAAGTGTAAGTAAATGGAAAATTCTAGAATCTGTAAGGTGTCTCAAATCTTGGCATTATTCTTTTCTTGGTTTTTTCCTGAGTAAATAAGTATTTCACCTTACACGGTTAAAAATGATGTTTATTGCATTCATATTTGTACTTGGTTGAAATACCTCAAGGCATACTCCTCAACTCATATTAAATGAGGCTAGATTTTGCTTCATGGTTTGTACAAGAATTTAGGGTTATGGTATAATGTGTGTGATGTGTGTGTGTGTGTGTGTGTGGGGGGGGGGGGGGGGGGGGTCCTTATGAGTGCATGGTTGCATGAGAGGGAGGAGGCAATTGTTGTTTGGTAGAAAACAAAGAGACGAGTGTGTGATTTGTTGGAGAGGCAGTAGGTGAGGGATTGATTGCCCGAGAGGGATAAGGTGAGCGAGCATGTGAGATGCCACGATTGGTTTCCCCCAAAAATAACTCATCCTGCACATATCGCCGTGGTCATTCTCACACGTGAAAGAAGAGGTTGGTATTTTTTCCATGAGGAGAGGTTACCTACTAGAGACAGAGGTGAGAGTAGATTTAGCGCCAACCCACGCTAGAAATAGTCTCCCATAATCTGTAGATATGCTGCCCCATTCACATCATTTGCCCCTTCCGCCTTGCTTCTTGGAAATGCTTGATTCGAGACTTCCATAGCCCAACTGGGAGGTGCTTTGAGCAGGCATCCAAGCAACAGGTTTTTCCATCTGTAGGACCCTGTTTATGGTGGACGCAGGCAAACACACCCACCCGCCCTCCAGCTATGGCCCTCGTTATGGCGATCGTTTTTGTTTCTCTCTCCTAAGGTTTGGTCGATCTCCATGTCGATCATTTTCTCCTAGGGCTTGAAACCTTCTCTGAGGCGCTCCGGTGAGGGTGACCCCTCTCTCTCGTTCTCTCCTTTCCTGTCTGAGTGCCCTAGAAGGTCTTGCGGGAGTCTGTGCGCTGAACTCGGGGTGATCAAGGGGCTCTCGTAGATTGCCGTCCACCCTTGGTTTAGCTGCGGGATCGATGCAGATTGACGATGATGGGCTCCCGGCGATAAGCAGCGATGGCAAGGCGGTGACAGTGTCCCCCTCGTGGATCGTGGGGGGAGCGATCCTCATCTGAGGCAGCGATAGCCGTCCGAGGACCATGTCTCGGAAATGATGGGCCGCCTCCGCTTGACGGTTGCACTGCAATGGTGGTTCTGAGGGCATGTACAATGCGGTGACGCCAGCCTCCCCTTATGCTTGCCATGTTGGATTCTTGTTTAGTTGGAGGAGAGAGAAACATGAAAGAGAAGGTTGTCTTCCCTTAGCTAAGGGATTATCTCTTAGAAATAAGAGAAGACTATTTTCTCTATTGTACCATATGTCTTCTCTTGGCCAACCAAATTTTACTAAAAATAGTTAATTCTCATTAATTGCTAAAGATAGAAATAAGAGATAATGCATTGTATAAGTTATATATTGTATCTTCTCTAAATAATGTGAAGAGCTAAGAGAAGGCATGCCTTCTCTAGCATTGTAGGTGCCCTGATGACGTGCATGTACACTCCCTGTGGACGATCTTGGGCAAGGTTCTGGCCCCAAACACATTGCATATCAGTACCATTGTGACAGCTCTACTGCCTGCGTGGGGTAACCTGCATGGCCTCATTCTGAACCCGGCGGAAGAGAACCTGTTCGTGGCTAAATTAGGAACAAAGGTGGACAAGGAGAGAGTGGTGGATGGACCTCCTTGGGTCATCGGTAAACACGCCGTTCTGCTCCGGAATTTCGACACTGATCAGAAGCCTAGTGACATGGTATTTAATGGTCTTAAGATATGGGCAACGTCTTTTTTTAGAAAACAGGCCTTACGCCCGACTTTAAATTAATAAAATCAGAAGGTTCCACAGACATGGGCAATGATTCAAAACCAGCCCTTTGGCTATACTAGATATATGCATCCAAATTGTACGCAGAAGCTGATGTGTTGGGTCTTGAGCTTCATGTCTCTTCAATCTCGATTTCATATTTCAGTCCCTAAACCCATTCTTAACAAATGAATTTCCATCAGAACATTTTATTTTATCTTTAAACAAATAGCAAACAAAACAGAAAGCAACATCTTTTTTCCACACTGTACTCAATCCATGTAAATTCTTTAAACCAAACACGTCAAAAGCAACAGTCAATTCCATTTTATTTATAAATTCAAACTTATGATTTTTCCCCTATCTCAATGTATATCCTTCTTACTATATCGTGATTATTGCCATCATACCTTAAGATGGGAAATTGCTTCGCATGATCGTGTACGAGTTCCCCCAAATCTGCTGCTTCTTTTGTTTCATCATCTTTATCATTTGTTTCATCATCTTCTACAATGGGGGCTGGGGTTGCGCCTCTACTCTTTGACTCATGTTCTATATTCGGTGCTTGCAGTAGCATATTCCTCTCGGGCTGAATAGGAGAAGTAGTCAAGTGTGCGAAGTCTGACTCGGTTAACATTTTATCTGTCTTTTTTTTGCCTTTGATTCTTTTCCCACAATTGCAAATATGCTACTACTGCTGGCATCACTCTTCTTCTTCTTCTATATTACAAGAAAACAAGAGAGATATTCTGAAAACGGATCAAATTTAAGATCTGCTACGCACTCAGTAGAGATTTGGTGCACATGGACACGTTCCCTTCGTTTTGAAAAAAATGTACTTTTGAGTTTTGGAAAAATTGAAAACAAATCTCGGGAATAAATGTACGTGTTCCATATATTTGTGCATAGTAAATTAATCGTTTTATTTTAGGCTACGAGAAAAAAACAACTTCTTGACGGTAAATAAGACTAGAAATACATATTTTGTCAGAAATTTGCTTTTTCATGTAGCCGAGAATACAACATATTTTTAAATGAAATTTTCAGCGTACATTCTGGATGCATATATCTAGTTATATATTTATTTTTAGAATTTTCCAGACCTAACACAACAAGTTTTATTCGAAGAAATAGGAGCAGGCGAAAACAGTTTCCGCTACTCTACCCAAGCTAATCTGCTAGGAACTTAGAGCAACTCCAACAGCTTACCTATCCCATCTTATCCATATCTACTATAGGTAAGAGGAGAGAGAGAGGGTATAGGTAAGTAAAAGAGTTTCAGCTTTTCTAGCTTACCCATATGAGGTTACCTAAAATTTGCTATGCAAGTAGGACCCACATATCACTGAGACTTCTTCCCTCTTTTTTTTCATCTCGCTTCCTTCTTCCCTAACCCACCCAGCCCTAGTTTCCCCCACAAACACATCCATCTCCGCCCAGCCACACCACAGCGCCGCCCGGCCGACCTCCGCCCGACCCCGTCGACCGTGCCCAGCCCCACCCGACCATGCCACCGCACCTCGCCCACGCCTGTTCGCTCGCGACCGCGCCTAGGCCCGCCTAGCTCCGTTCGCTCCTGAGGCCGGCCTAGCCCCGTCCGCGGCCAAATCGAGCCTGGGATTCACTGCGGTGGGTGGTGTTGGTCATATGTGAGGAGGGAGGCGGCGCATGGGACCCTGACGGCAGAGTAATTTGGCGGCGGCGACGCGAGGCGAGCGCAGCAGTCCGGCTCAATTACGGTAGGAATCGACCACGTGCAGGCTGGGAAAAGAACAACAAGGGCTTGGGGGAGGTGGGGGAGATCGTCCATGGCGCATCGGTAGCCAAAGCGACGGCGGCGAGCGGCGGCACGGTCGGGCCAGCGCGGCCGGACGGGGGGAAATATCTGGTCGAGCGGTTGGACCTCTCTCGCGTATGTATTTTGCTGATGTGGTAACATATGGGTAGAAGGTCCCTCTTACCCAAAATTTGTGTCCATCTACCCATATATGGGTAAGAAGAGGCAAAAAAATGGGTGATCACCCAAAAATTTCTGGTGGGGATCACTTTTGGGTAAGCTGTTGGAGCTGTGTTTTTGCCCCATCTAACCCAAAAAAGTGGTTATGCCCCCTCTTATCTATATATGGGTAAGCTCTTGGAGATGCTCTTAGGAAACTATAGGATATAGTAAAAGGTGAAGACTGAGGAGTACCGGCCGGCCGGCCACTCCGTTCAGGGTGTTAGATTATCTTCACTGCTATTACCACCAGGGTCATTCCAGGCTGATTTTTTATTGGATCGGTAAAAATTGGTCCAGCCGTGTTCCCAGACGTCTAGTGTTCGTCGGATTTGGCACATTTTACATCTAGGTTTCCCAGACCAAACCCCGGGCATTGAGAACCTTCTGTGAACGCCGGATGAAGCGAATTCGGCGGAAAAAACCCCATTGGTGGCCCCACCCTGTCAGCATGTGAACCGAGTCATCCTCATCCCGTCGCCTCGGCTCCCGCGACGGACCGCCAAGCAGCGACCATTTGTCTCCTCGGCCACGTGTGTCGTAATGGCGTGCCACCGCTGGTCCACCTTCCCGTTGTTTCGACTTTTCCTGCCCACGCCGTTACACCCCTCGTGCCTTCGCCGCCCTTTTCTTTCGGCTATAAATGCCAGCGTTCGCTGTCTCCCAGAGCACACAACCTCTTCACTCCTCCATTCCCAAACCAGCAAGTTCCCTCTGGCGGCGAGAAGAACATTTCGGTGTCAGTGATGGACGAGCGCTACCCCGGCAACCCTGCGGTGGCGAACGGCTTTGGCTGGAACTATCTGCAGTCGTGGGAGGCACGGCTGCTCCACGACACCGGCTACCGGGCGCCGCCAGACTTTTGGTGCCCGCCGACTTGGAAGCTCGGCGCGGACGGTGTGCCCGTGCCGTCGGTGCCAGAGGGGTCGGAGCTCGTCGAGGAGATCCAGGCGGCTATCGCCGCCATGGATGACCCGGAGCTCGCTGAGGACCCTGCAACCTCGTCTTCTAGGAAAATTTCTTTGTCGAGCGCCGCAACAAGCAACTGGCCACCCATGAGGGAGTAGGCCCGTCACCGAAGCGGCATAACGCCGTAGGACGGCATCAGTGGTGGAGCGCACCAGGCTGCACACGGGCGGCCGTCCTCGTGCACATCACCGTCAGTGATAGCCCTGAGCTGGGCTATCTCCGCGCTCACCGTCCTCGGCCGCCCGGCGCCGTGCGGTGGCCACCTGGCTGCCGAGGAGGATGGGCGGCCTCTCTTTGTCGTCATCGAACTCGGCGTCACGCTCATCCGGTTCAGCGCCAACCCATTTGCCACGCCCCACGCCGTCGTTTCGTCCAGTGAAGCGGGAGGTGGAGTCGCCTGTGTGCTCGCCGCCGCGGACGCATGCACGCGACGTCATCAACAAAGGCCACACACCGTCGCTGCCAGTCGGCCAACTTCGGCTGGCGAGGCCGAGGCTGCGCATGCCGAAGCCGAGCCAGCGGACTAGGCCGTCCCCGTCGACGAGGACGAGTTCGTCCTGAAGATGGCGCTGGATCGTTCCCTCAATGACGTGTCGCTGATGCAGCCCCGACGCGTGCGCCTGGTTGAGGGCGGTATGGGAGCAGGAGGAGGTCGAATCCGCGTGCGGCGCTCGCCGGGCAACACGCCTACGAAGGCGCACTGCTCATCGTCCTCGGCGAAGACGAGGCTGGGCCCTCATCGCAGTCGTGGTGTTGCGGCGACGCCGGCCAGGGCAGCTCCCGACCACCGTAGCCGCCGAACAAAGACGACGGGACCCAGGACGCTGACTACACGTCGTTCTACCGCCACTCCGACATGTGATCGGTGCGCCAGTAGGCATCGGCTCGGCATTGGCATCCCCTAGTTTATTAGTTATTCGATGTTTTTTAATTTTTTTAGCCTACTTCAGTCAAAATTCGGGTGTCCGAATTTTGACGTAATATGTACAAACTTGCCTATATTTTAATACAATCGCTTGAACCTATCTAAATTTCACCATGTTGTTAAAATTTTGGCGAAAAGCGGGAACTTGGAATGGAAACGCAAGTGAAAGACTGGCCTGGCCGTTCTCGTGTTAAATGTTACATCCATCCTGTACTAAATAAGCTTGTGAACACCGAACGAACGAGTGGAGTTGCTCTTATCTTATCGTGCTCCACTTCCAGCCATCGCCGCGCAATCGTTTGCCATAGTATTGCCTGCTTCTGCCGCTGTTTCTGGTTGACGAGTTGGTCTGGCGCCTGGCGGTTTGCGAGCAGTGCGTACGTGCGCGTGCCGCCTGGGTACGATCGCGACGCCGAGGGCCTTCTCGACGAGGACGAACGGACAAGCGGTGCGTCCCTGGGTAGGTCTGGCCTAGTGGGCTGAGCGGGCTAACTAATACATATACGTACTTTTTTTTTGGGCACCAAATCATTGGTATTCAAGTTAATACCGGTGCATACCCTAGCGCCGGCCTGGCTCCAAGCGCACTTGCAATAGATTGAGACCACGAGGAATCTCTCCTCGTAGGCGGCCACTTCTCAAGATCGGTCTGACACAGGGTACCGTCATGGATCCGATTCACGGCTGCCCCCTCCTCCTCTTATGAAGGATGGAGTGGACTTAGTTGACTGGTGGTTGAAGTTGTATCATTCTACCGTGCATCTTGCGTAGTACCTCGTTGTTGGTCATGCTGACGACATGATAAATTTAGAAGCAACCCAATATCGTCGCCTTCGTTAACACCTCGTCAAGTCTAGGAGGTTTCCTGAACACAATTCGATCCGAGCCATGATATTAGGCTGCTATTGGGTCAAAGAGCCTTCACGCTCTACTCGCCGCTTAGATCTAGTGGGATATCACGAACGTGTAAATATTTGTACAAAACATTTTTTATCGATGAATCGAAACGGTAAGCTTATGCGTCTTCGGAAAACTTTTGATCACACAGTGACACACACTAGTAGTACTCCCTTGGCGCGAATTTAGGGGTGTGTGTGGGGATCAGTGGATGCCTTTTTTGGGGAAAATGGATCAGTGGATGTTGTGTATATGGTGTGATGCGCATCTGCTTTAGCGAGGAATTTTTGTTTTGTTTTGAGGCAAAGCCTTTCGGCGAGCTTTATTACTTATCAAATACTATTACATCGTTTATAGGTATTAAAAAACTAGGTGGATCATCATCCAAAAATGATCAACACGATTGAGAAAGACTTCTCGAATACTGTTATATCGTTTATGAGAGCTTTAGCGACTAGCGAGGAATCTTTGTGTAAGAATAATAATTGAGAAAGTGTCTTGGAGATTTTTCACGTGTTCTGGTGGATGTTTTTGTACGATTGAATTTTGGCGCCGTCCCTATATATAACTCCAACTCCACCAGCAATAATCTCATTCAGTCCTCAAGGAACAACGAACTGAATTAACACCTGCGCTGCACGGCGACCGGTGCTGGACAGTGTTAGCTTGTGCACGATGATGAAGGACATGTCGGTGTTGCCGCTTTTACCGTTCGTTCTCTTCTTCCTAACTATCTCGTTCGCCGAGTCGGCGACCGGCCGCGCGGCCATCCGCGCCGACCTCACGCACGTGGACAGCGGCCGCGGCTTCACCAAGCGCGAGCTTCTCCGCCGGATGGCGGCTCGAACGCGGGCCCGCGTAGCCAGTCGGTGGTCACCACCACCACCCGGCCGCGGCGGGAACGCCCACGCGGTGACCTTGCCGGAGTCCCGCGGCACCACCGGCAAATACGACAGGGACTCCGAGTACCTCATCCACTTGGGCATCGGCACGCCGCACCCGCAGCACGTGGCGCTGACGATGGACACCGGAAGCGACCTGATCTGGACGCAGTGCGGGTGCAGGGTCTGCTTCGACCAGCCGTTCCCGCTGCTCGACACCTCCGCCTCTGCCACCGTCCGGGGCCTCTCGTGCTTCGACCCTCTCTGCCGCCGCGGAGGCCTCGCGCTTCCCGGGTGCGCCGTCCAAGACAACGTCTGTTCGTACGTCTACTCCTACGGCGACCAGTCGGTCACGGCAGGCAGGATCCTCGAGGACACCTTCACCTTCCAGGCGCCCAACGGCAAGCGCGGCACGGGCACGGTCGCCGCCGTTCCGAACCTCCGCTTCGGCTGCGGCATGTACAACACAGGCGTGTTCAAGTCGAACGAGTCCGGCATCGCCGGCTTCGCCCGCGGGCCGCTGTCCCTGCCGTCGCAGCTCAAGGTGGGAAGGTTCTCCCACTGCTTCACGACCATCGCGGAGTCCAAGACCAGCCCGGTGTTCCTGGGCACGCCGGACAACCTTGCAGCGCAGGCCACGGGGCGCATCCAGTCCACCCCGTTCGCCCCGACCGCTCAGGGCAACACGCTGTACTACCTTTCCCTCAAAGGCATCACCGTCGGCGGGACGCGGCTGCCCTTCGACGCGTCGAAGTTCGCGATCAAGGGCAACGGCACCGGCGGGACGATCATCGACTCCGGGACCGGCATGACCACCTTCCCGGAGGCCGTGTTCCAGAGCCTCCGGAAGGCGTTCGTGGCGCAGGTGTCCCTGCCTACGGAAGACTTGGACGGCATACTGTGCTTCGCCACCAGGCCGAAGCAGAAGGCGCCCGCCGTGCCGAAGCTGATCCTCCACCTGGAGGGCGCGGACTGGGACATCCCGCGGGAGAGCTACGTGCTCGACATCGACGATGAAGACGGCACCGGCGGCGGGCTGTGCTTAGTGCTAGGCTCTGGGGGCAAGGGCCACGACCTGACGATCATTGGCAACTTCCAGCAGCAGAACATGCACATCGTCTACGATCTGGAGGCCAATAAGTTGGTCTTCGTGCCTGCGCGCTGCGACATGCTGTGAGAAGCTGTCACGCATGCATGCGCGCACTTCTACTTCTACCTACCTACCGGTTCTAGGTAAAAGCGATCGAGCAGACGGAAAAAAGATAAATAAAGAAGGGGAAAAAGCTATTTATACCTGGTCTGATGCCAGCTTTTGCCTTGAAAAGTTTTGTCAGAGGGAAAAAATGGCCTCATGCCACGAAACCAATTTCATCGCAAGAACCCAAAAGGTATATATAAGTTGCAAAATGACATATCACTTAAGCAGAAAAATGGTTATGCGAATTAACCCAAAAGGACATCGAGCAGAAAAAGGATATTGTCAATTGTAGTTTAGCTAAAGGTGTTACTTTCTCCACCAACCAAACAGGTACGTAGCCGCTGTCACGGAGAGGAGCTAAGCTAAAACCCATCTAGGGTTGCGTCCCCTCGCCGGGTGCCACCGGAGACGAAGTGGATCACGGCCTCTCGTCGGCGGTAGGTTTTTCTATCTGTATTTAGCCTATTTTTAGTGTTTTTCTTCGGGATGTTGAGACGACTGTTACGTCCTGGAGACAGAATAAGGTCCTCCCCTATCCTCGCTCCGATGGAGCATCTAGCACCGATGAAGGGCGTGTGTAGTCGTTTGTCTGGCGGATCTTCTGGGATCCTGTTCGTTTTTGTGTTCGTTCGTGTGATTTCATGTCAGTCTCCTCCGATCTATAGTTGTTGTCATTGGCGATGGTTGATGCTCTGGTGCGTTGGTTCATTGTGATCTCAGCACGACGACTTCCCGTCTGTCTGCTCAAGCTCTACTAGGACAAGTTTTGCCCGGCTCCAGTGATGGAGGGGTGAGGACAACGACGCGCATTCGGCTCGTGCTAGTGTTTGTAGTCGTTGCTAGGTTGTCCAATGACCTATTTGTAATTTTTATTACTTTTAGACCTCTTTGTACTACTGTTGATGATTTTTAATAGATCGTTGGAATTTTGCAAAAAAAATTGTAGTTTAGCTTTTTTGTTTTGCGAAAATTTCACCGATCTATTAATAATCATCAACAGTACAAAAGAGGAAAAAAGTAATAAAAATTAACTGGACCATCTTACATACACTATTACGAGCCGAAGGTTTTCAGTAATTGATGGGAATGGGAAGGTTTTCGGAGTTTCAGTAGGATTCTGCATTCAGGAATCAAGATCCAGCTATCAGTATTCCAAAGATATTCCACCGAAAGAAATGGCAAATGCGTTGGCAATGCCTCAATGGGAGCGACTCCATATAGGGCACAAAGCTTATTGCCTGCATCTAGGCTTTAAGGCCAGCATATATGGACGGTGGCATAAGATAGTGTGGTTTCATGTTGCTTGACGAGTGGTGAGTACGCCAGTGCTCATCCATCTCAACTAGATTTAGGGGTGCGCTTTGGCGTACAATCCCGTAGCTCTCGCGCCAATTTCTACTATGTATAATGCCAATAAAAAATAGGTGGAAAAACCATGATGTGTTCACAAATTTTTCATTGCAACTCTCACAAAAGTATGTGATATGAGAAGAAAGGGTACATGATTTTCTTTGAGAGTAGTTAAGAATATGTGACTTGCCACGCCTCACCCACTTGGTAAAAATATGTGATAAGCATCATTGATATGAAGTTCAATAGAAAAAATAAATACTAAGCAAATAAGAAGGCATAGAGAAAGCACGGAAAAAATTAGGCGTGACAATTTAAGGTTAGAGCACATCACATCACTCTTCCACACATAAGGTTTAGATATATGAGTCTTCACAATGGATAGTTACTTAGCTACAATAATAGAATAACCCATTCTGCAATCCAAAAAAATATTGTTAAATAAATTACCATGCATGTACAAAAGACACAATTGGGAAAAATTAATTCAGCAAAATCTACTTATGTATTGTTCCCACACTGACACACTAACATGTTCTTAACAACAGGTTCATAATTAAAGATGGACGCGACGACGATGACAACGACAGGAGAAAAATGCCAGCCCTCATAACCACAGATCCCTAATCTTATCATCTGTAAGAAGGTAAGCATAATAACTTTAATAAGCTAATTGGATGATATATCATTTGGAAAACAAAACGTACAGTAAATAAAGAAATTAATAAGAGGAAGAAAACTACAGGATACATAAAATAATTACCAAGATTAGACCAAACTAAAACAAATAAGTTATTAACCTGCAGTGCTCCTATTGACCACTCTATTATCCCAATAGAAAATCTTTTAATTGTGAGCGCAGTTAACATTGCAAGCTTATCAAGTATCCACTAGAACAGCTTTACAATTAAATAGGTCTTCTGTTGTAGTTACATAAAGATAATTAGATGGTTTTCGTCGATGAGCTAAGATGGTGGCACAACATTATTTTCACACGCAATAGAAATAGGAACATTCATACTAAAGAAGTAACACCTTTTTGACTGACCAGGACAACCCACCTCGTACCAGATATTGTGTTGCCTCGTTGGTGCTTATAATTGTCCTCAATCCCTAAATCCTATACCATGAATTAGTCAAAAAAATATAAGTTTCTTATAATTGGCATCATTTGCTTGTTATTTTTTACAAGTATGAAGCATAAGGTCAACCACTCGACGTAGTGTAGAGGTTTTGTAATGTACAACTATGCTCCAGAATCAGCCATGAATTTAACTGGTATGCTAATCCTACCTCTATCGGAATGGAAAACATGGCAACAAGGCCATACTAAATGAAGTTGTAATCATGTGCGCAATAGTTAATATAACCTATTCCTACCAAAAAAGTTTGTGTAGCTAGTATATTATATATAGCATGACAAAGATAAATTTAAGCATGAATACACCGGCTGCCAGGACATAGCAAAGTACAAAATAAGGTTTTTAGGCTCACATCAGCAAGATTCTAGAACTAATTGTTAGTCAAGGATGCAGAACTTGGTGGCCCATGATCGTACATGTCCGCCTGAATGGCCATGGTCTCTACAGCAGGAACAACGGAGCCAGTGGAGGTCCATGCGGACAAGCGCAAGGGCACAAAGAAGGTTAACTTGGGCAAGATGGCGGGCATTGCGACTCACCTATGTCAAGTTGTCTCGCAGTAGTAGAAGCAAGAGCATGCCTATGGGGGAATGGGCAAAGATCTCCAAGGTGATAATACTAAGATCAAGAACATACTCACTCATGTACAACCTGAAACTTGTATTTAAGTAATTGTATATGAACTGGTTGGCCATGTGGATTAACAAAGGAAAGGGATAATTCTTTATCTCGCTTATTAAAAACTAAAATGCATGAGAACTGACCCTAGTTAATCATTGAATCAAGAAAAAAAATACTCGGTAATCAGAGATTGGCTGCAAACCCAGCTTCAGTTTTTTTGGGTAGTTGACTTTAGCGGTGTGTCGTTCTTTGGTTATTTTTAGCACTTATATTTATCCTCTCAGAGTGGGGTGTGGGAGAAGGTAATTCCAGATAACGGCTCCTTCTACAACAATTACTATAATCAGCGAATCAAGCGGGAGAGTCGGGCCAAGAAGAAGGCTTCATGGGACAATGCTAGCATGTTAATTATTTGGCTCTCATATCTTCCAACGCCAAATTACCAAAAAACATTGAATTTTTCAAAATAAGGTAGGAGCTAACCGCTCCCTTGCTACTCATGAGACATCATATGCTTTTAAACCATAGAGAACTATACCCCATCACAAAGCAATTCTAGATATTTTCAAAGCATAATCAGATAGAACACAAAACTTATATTGAGAACCAACAAACATTTAATGTTTGGTTAATAGTTAGTGTAATATCATACAACATGAATTTCACATCCGCAGATACTTTCAGATAATGATGGTATGGTACTTCTCAAATGAATTAGAAAGTTAATAGAAGCAAGCCCTGACTTACTAACCCTCCTTATAAATGAATGCATAGCAGAGCTTTGTAAGCTTAGGCTAAATATCAACACCTAAAATGGGTGTGACCAAGAACAAATACCATGTACTTCTTGCACAAACTTTTCCTCAAATGAAATTATGAAACTGAAAACCAATAAGCAGGAGAATGTCAATAGTAAAATACAGAGGCATGTCAGGGTGCAACACACAATGCTAAAAGGCTAACATGGAACGGATCCTATTTCTGGCAATTCAAGCAGCGATAAAACGCATTGGAGGGAGAAAATATGTTGCCAAAATACTAGAAGAAAATAATTAGATTACAAAGTAGCTTGCAAATAAAGGAAAAATGTATATCGCAACTCATTGATTAGTTCATAGGAATAAAAAAATGATATTGACGGTTAAAAGACAATTCAAAACACATACAACGAGTGCTGTAGATTTTAGCATACCTTCTGGCACACCCTTTCCATATCTCTATGCACATACGTCCATGTGGAATACCATTGTAGGCATAGGATTTAGAAAATCTATGAACCTTCACTCTGCTGAACTCAGTCTCTTAAGAATATACATTAGTAATGGGAACCCCAAAAATATAAGCATTTATAAACTTATGCCTATTATGGAACTTTAAAAAAAAGTGAAAGCTTAGAAAACATATATGGGAGCTCCTCATAGGTCACATATCCTAGTGCTTTGCGACTTACTGGAAAGACGAAAACAGTAACCCAAAATTAAAATAGGTTTCCAGCAGGTTCAATGTTGTAACTGCAACTTTAACCACTCAATGTTTCTTTTGAACTCCAAGGAAACTATTTTTCTTGATGAAGAGAGATGGTCCATAATAATTTCAACACAAGCCAACTTTCCACAATAAAAAATATTCAGTTAGTGGCAAAAGAAACACCAACATCGCATTTCCGAAAGGGGAAAAATGAAAAATCAGGTAAAAAGAAAGGTGGGCACTTTAAATCTGTACCAATTTCCAAGGTATACCCATTTTAGATAGAAAAATTCAAAATGTGTATTCAAAACTGATTTTGCCTTGTCAGTGGGTGTGGTCCTCACACAATCGGATAGATATTTCAGTAAAAGTACATATAAACTGACATTATAAATTCCCATTTTGTACGTACGACAAAAGATAGCATATGGTCTATTAGTTACCACATAGCGAGAATAAGAAAACTTTGGAAATGTTATCTTTACGATTAGCACAGAGGCCTGAAAACTATCGTCTGAACTTTTAAAATAGATAGATAAAGCGTACATGTACTGAACTCTTCCTATTTAAGCAATATGTAATCCAAACCAGTGCATCACACAAGTATAACCCACATAAATTTCTGAACCTATTTGTGCACTTTCTTAGATTAAGTATGTAAACACTACGCAGGGGCAAGGGCATGGACAGTTGCTCACCCTATTTCGACGTCCTCTTTATTCTCTTCGCTGTCGGCGCCGAAGCGTCATCCTATGATGCGGCTTGGAGTCAGCATGTGCTCCTCATGTTGAATGCCCTAAGAGGACAAAGAGGCGGAGCATCAGCAATTTGAGAGATTGAGCCTTCCTTGCAGATCAATCCACAATACAAACTGAATATTACTGCAGAGAAAAAGGATGTTATTGCTTGGAGAAACTTCAGTTATCCTATTTTTTGCATATTACTTTCTTAATTTTATAAGGACCAGTAATTACAGTAGGACCTTGATACCTTCGATCCGGATTACGGATGTAGTATAGTTTATTTTTCCCTAGTAGACCTAGGTTTATCGAATCCTCGGGAAGCGAATGCGTAGTGAAGTTACTTTAATGGACCTTCGGGAGTTTTAGAATTCCTTTTGTGTTAACCGGACCAATAGTTTGTGTCTTTTTGTTGTTGTCGATGATGGAGAGAGAAGGCCTAGGGCATTGGGTTTCACCTGTAGCTGTGCAAAACATCTCGTGGGAATAAAATATAGAAATAAAGTATGTATGTACTTGTTAGAGAAAAATAAATTATATGTGGCGGTGCATCTATAATTGCTATTGCCTCCGTAACCGCTTATATCAATAACCTACTAATCTCATCCATAGAAGAAAGAAAACTAATGATAAGTATAGTGACGTCACCGTTAATCCCAAGTAAATCCCTCACATACAGCCGTACTACCCTTTCTGTCACTGGGTTCCCAACTTGCAGATCAGTCATTACTCATACTCCATATACCTTGCTCAACCCTCGAGGTCTTGGGTATCTGACAAGTCCTTAGATTGAGGCAAAAGAGAATATTATAATCATCATGTCATACAAACTAATACATGATCCCATCTATGATAAATAACATGCACAAACGCTACTTGGCTAGCCGAAGCCCTTAGCCCAAGGAAAATTACTCACACATAGAGATGAGCTCAACAATCATAAACATTATAATGAAAATCATAAGATTGATAGCAATAGTCTTACAATGTCGCCAATCAAAGAAGAGATCTACTATTATAAGTGGTGAAATATGGCTATAGAGATGGAGAAGGGTTTTAAGATCTGGAGGTGGCTGATGATCCGTGGCAGAGACTTTTGGCAAGGTCTGGCGATCGGGGGCGGTTTTGTCATCGCTCGAGGCTTCTTTATATAGGGGTCCCTTCATGAAAGTTGTTCTGTTTGACCTAACGGTGGCGGCACCAACTATACAACTGGAGCTATATGGCCAGAGTTTTGCTCCGGTCATATAGTTTGTTGTTAAAGAGTCTGCCTCCGCTTCACGGCTCCTGGTTTCTTCTGGTTGTTGGAAATCTCGTATTTTTGACTTTAATGTAGTGATTTCCACCTTCAAACGACATTATCTGCGCAGGAAAAATATAAAAGAAAGGATTGCATACCCTTTTGAATAATAGGCATTAGTGGCAGGGTTTAGAGAGATATTTCATAAAAAATATGAATAATATCCAGTTTAAATATGGACGTAGATGGCTATATTTCAGAGCCATCAACCTCCTCAAGCTTAAACTTGATCGTCCCCGAGCAAGAAAACCAAAATCAAAAAGGAACTCAGCATTTAAACTGAAATAACGAGATGGTGATCTTACTCATGATTGGTAGTCTCATGTTTCCTCCACTCCATAAATCTGAAACATTTCAGCATAGATAGAGTAATGGCAAGAATATCATAGGTTTTATGCATCCTTATAGTACAGCAAAATTATTGTTAACATGGATAATCAACTCATAGGCTTGCCTTTGAACAATAAAGTATAATCATGTAAATTGAGAGTGTGAGAGTTGTCATGAAAAGCATATACACTAGAGTATCTCAATTCTCCCACATCAATAAATCAAGACTTTTCAAGCACTACTTTTCTATTCATTGTCCTTTAGGAATTTTAGTTCTTGAGTAATCTGAGAGCATGCCAAAGATTTTTATTAGTTTATCGGGTTATGATGGACACTCGTGGCATCACTAAGGTTTTTGTTCCTTTTGCATAATGATTTCTCATAAGAGCCAGAGGAGTGATTCCATCATGATAATCAACTCATAGCAGAAATCTAGGAGTTTCCTCCATGAAGATCGTTCGTAGGCCAGTAGAGTTTTTGACATCCCATGAAGTTTGACACGCATAAAGCTATATCATTCTTATGATTAACAAGTCAAACTTTGGCATGCTCACAAAAACCGCTAAACATTAATTCAATCGAACAAATCCTTTCGAAGAGAGCTATCAAGTCAATCAACATTTTTAGTGGTGTTGAGTGTCTCTAGAAATAAGCCTTCAATACTAAGCACTACAACACCCAAGCCTTTAATTGTGAGATTTTTTCTTATTACAATTTTTTAGCAATTTTTAGGTAAGACTTGGTTAATTATGAGAGCTGGAACAAAACGTACCCAACTAAATACCCATGCAAACGAAAATCTTACTACAATACAAAGACTCACTCCACCAATATAATATCTCATCATTTACTACTAACTAGCATAGTTTCTCAAACTTCAAAACTAGGGAGTCATAAGGCATACCTTTCATGTTTGGTTCCACTTCTCTCTTCCTTTTTTATTTGTTTCTTGGAAACTCTAAGTTGATCACTCTCCTGCGAATACATGAAAACCTCGAGGCGGAAAGAAAAGAAAGAGGGAAAATAAGGAAAAATGGAGAAATATTTTTGTGGTTTTTAAGAGAGGGAGTTTAAAGAATAGAAAATTGGCGGCAAAGCTCGGCTAGAAAATCTCAAAAGAAAATAGGAAGAACTAAAAATAAGGTGTTGGAGAAACCAACACGAGTGTTTATAAACTCAGAAAAACACAACCTCAAAATAAACAAAAGCAAATTAACACCAAATAAAGATACATGAGGAAATTTCCCCAAGCTTAGGCTTTTGCAAGCCCTTCAAATCATTGTGGTGGCAGGAAAAAGTCGTTACTCCAGTTCGCAAATTGAGTTGAGAGGTTACTAGTTTATTCTCGGAGGTTCAAAGAGAGGCTATGCATCCTCTCCACAGTCCCTCCAAGTTCTTGGAAGCCTTAGTATGTAGCGAACCGGGTTTGTGGCTGCTCCTCTTGATAAGGAACTTCTTGCTTCTCCTCTTGGTCCTCAGCCTCCTCTAGAATCTCCTCCTCGGATTGGTGTTTCTCATCCTGCAAGTCATATAACAAACGTACTTCCTCGATAAAGAAAAGACCATTAGGCATAAGAGCGGGATAGAGACGCCCAGCTCCAACAATATCCAGGTAATAAACACCACCTCTCCTAGTGAGCACTCCACAAGCTTTCAAAGTGGAGAAACCAACATGTCGCTCACCTAGCACGGGTTGCAACTCACCTAGGTCGATGCCTAGGACAGTGGCAAGCACGGTGATGATGCCTCCACCTGTGGTTGGTCCTTGTCTTTGGGAGGCTTGGTGCTCCAAGTAGCGCACAAGGATGGCGCCCAAGTTGAGTGACAAGCCGTAGTTGATGTAAGCAGCCTTTGCTAGGACTAAGATGTCCTCCTCGTTGAGTCTCGTGAACTCATTACGCGCCTGCAAGGTGTTAGCAATAACATAGAACAAATAATGAATTGCGGGATGTGGAATATTGTTCCCCTTGTTCACTCTAGTAGTGAAACTCATTCATTGTTCAGGGGTAGGTTCTAAGCCAGTAAAGGATGCACGTAAAGCATTAACATTAATGTTTGGAAAATTAAAGTATGCACACCATTCATCTAATATAAAAGTGTAGTTGTTGTTCATAAGTCGGAAATAAATAGTGTCCTCTCCTTGCCATTGTCTAACGGTGCTTTGCAACGAACTTAGAAATTCAATGGTTAAGCGGCGATAAGTAGGCACATCATTGTACACAAAGTTTTGCAGGCCAGCTCTATTGCAAAGTAAATTGAAGTCATTAGAAATACAGAGTTGGTTCAATATAATGGGGCAAGCCCACTTGGTAGCCTTCACTTTACGGTTCTTGATCCTATTGAAGCGATCATGTTGGGGCTCATCCCTAAACTGGATCCCCATGCATTCTTGAGCGACAACCCAAGAAGCGCTAGCGGTGGCACGAGCACAAGTTTGGCTCCTTGTGTTCATCATCTAAAATATTGAAGTAAGACAATTTTTTTATCCAATAACAGTAAGTATATCATATTCCTTATCATAGCACATTAAAGAATCTCCTCAAAATAATAATCTAGGCAAGAGAATCATGGCAATTGGTTCAAAGTAGGTCTCACCCTAGATTGATAATGATAATAGATCGAAGATGAATTTGCCAAAAGTAATTGGAGGATCGCAGGAGAAATATACCATAGATCACTTGTGTGCGAGGAACTCGAATGAAATTGAGTAGAGATAAAGAACTCTTGAGGTTTTAAGAGAGTTTAGAGGCAGAAGAGAGAAAAGGGATTGAAGTTTTGGAGTTCGAGGTATCTTCCCGTATAATTTTGTGGTCGGACGCAACTATATGGGCGCAACTATACGGTCGGAACAATGTGTTCCGCCGTATAGTTGGCTTTCTGCCAAAATTTTAGAGTTTCCACTGGCGGCACAGCTATACGGCCGGAACTATACGGCCGGAACAATATGTTTCCACCGCATAGTTGGTCATTAAACTGTGTGTACCTAGGAAAATAAAATATACAAAGGTATCGATATCTATATGACCGAAACTATATGGCCGGAATTTTTATTCCCGCCATATAGTTGGTCGTTAAACTCTCAGTACATTAGAAAACAATGTTATCTGGATGTGGCAAGATGCCTTTCCATTTATCACCGCAATACTCGTGCCCGCAACATCAAACCATTCTATTACCACGCCCTCATGTGCCTTCTCTAGTAGCAAACGCACAGTGAGTCGGCAACGCCTCTCCTTGGCTCTGTGATCTTGTAATCTCTCTGACAAATCTGTACAAAATTCGCATCACTAATTTTAAAATCGTTATACAAATAGGAGTAAGCAACCTATAGGTTTATTTTAGAAAGGGAGAGCCTACATCTTAAAACAATAGAGGCCGAAGATGTTTTATTATGCTCCTACAGCAATAAGCACTCCATAATCATCCCTTACTGCAAAACCCCAGCCACCTAAATGTTACGATTCATTAAAACACCATATGTATGTCAATAGAAACTACCGAGCGTAATTGGTCTTGATAAGAAAACAATGTCCAAAGCATATTCTCAATGGCATCAGAGACAAAAGTGTCCAAATGCCATTCTAAATTCAAATACAGAAAGAGATCATAACAAGTACAGTTTCACTGCTAAATACTGCCTACAAATTTTTAAGAGTTCAGAGACAAACTGATACCTACCATTTATCATGCTCACCCTTCATCCATAAAGAGTTAATTCTTGGTTCAGATCAACCTGTACCTGCATGCATATTATAGAGCTAACATATAGGGGCTCATTCTAGGTAAATTGCAAAAATATATATAACTACTGGGCTCAAGATGCAGATGATACCTTCAATCGGTTTTAGAGAAGATGAAGCTATAAATGAAAATTTTCTAGTGATTACAAAAACACAATTTTATCTTTCACCAGGAGATGATGGCGCAAATGAATGGTGACATGTATAGTAAAGTGTCCATTCCCAAAATAAAAAGTGAGAATTACCAAGACCATGAAGAGAAGGGGATAAAGATGTAAAAAGAATAGAGCAACAAACCTTGAAGGAGTTTATAGATACACCAATATTGTTAGGAGGGGTTGACACAGGTATGCCCTACATGCACCTACTATTGGCATACCTGGTGCAGCCCGACGGAAGGCCCACTCGAAGGTATATCAAGATCCATGAAGCCCATATAGACACGGACTCCCAAACACACAAAACAAGGAAATCTTAAGACTAGTGCTCGAGTCTAACTTATAACCTACTCGTATTGGTACCTGAGACCTAGCCCCTCCATATATAAAGGCTAGGAGGGCCCAACAAGATAGAGACAATATCCCACAATACAAAATAGATCTAGACATTGAAACCCTAGCATACACATACGCCAGATCCAATCTGCGCATCCATCGTCATCAACGATCTTGTAATTCTTCGGATCATCATAATCTAATACTAAAGGCCCAAATTTACGCGCGTTGTGCCTAAGTTGGCGCTTGTTTTTTCAAATATTTGAATTTGTAACTATTATATTTTTTAAACATTTGAATTATACAGTTTTTGTATACTTATGAATTTGAGAAAATTTTCAACATGAAAAGTTCTTGAATTTGAATAAGTCATCCAAATATATTTTCTGTTTTATAAAATAATTATTCTAACTAGTGAAACTATTAACCATTTTGCCATTTTTAATTTAAAAATGCATTACTTATTATATTTTGCATATTTTGAATGTCACTAAACTTTTAACATAAAAAATGCTTGAATTTGAATAAGTAATCCAAATCTATTTTCTATTTTATAAAATAATTATTCTAACTAGTCAAACTATTAACCATTTTACCATTTTCAATTTAAAAATGCATTAACTATTATATTTTACTGAAATCTCTATTTCAGGTTTAGGGTTTTGGGTTAGGGTTAGGGTTTAGGGTTTAACTATTATATTTTTAGGGCCTTTAATCCCGGTTAGAGTCAATAACCGGGACTTAATATATTTCCCGCCCTTCTCAGAGTCGTCAAGCCACGCGTCATGCTTTCCCGCCAGTTCCCTCCGCTTTCCGCCATATTTTCCTGCCTTTTCCCTCTATATCTAGGCCGGCCACCATGGCCATCCACACATCCAGATCATCCCCTCTCATAACAATGGACACTGCATATTGGGCCATTCTGACCCTCGAGGAGACTGAGGCGCTGTGGGCCTCCAGCTACCCATGCCCGCCAGGCTACCAACTGCTTGCCGACTGGATGCTGAGCCCTGGAGGAGTTTCTGTCCCTCATGTGCCTCAAGGTTCCGCCCGCCAGGCGGCCATCACGAACCACTTCTACCTCGAGCTCACGCCGGAGCAGCGGATGGATCCCCATTGGGATCCCGACAACTACGACACCTGGAACGCCTTTTTCGCTAACCGGCAGGAAAGGGAGCTCGCCAGGTACGAGGGTGACGGCCCGCGCCCGTAGAACCACAATGAGATTGGTCGCCGCCTATGTTGGGCAAACCAGACTATCATCAGTGTGATGTGCTACATCGCCCAGGGAAATCATCCTCGCCTGTAGTGCTCGCACTTTGACCCTCCATAGAGCCGCAAGAAGGGTGGGGATGGTGAAGGTCGTGGGCTACGCAACGTCATCATCTAGGAGCCCCCTCCCTCGTGCATCGTGAATCTGAGGCCGGAGTGGCAGGTACCCCTGTAATATGCCATGGCTGGTCTTAGGATCCAGCCGCGTGCGCCTAGCGACGACGACAACGATGATGACAAAGATGAAGACGACCCTGAAGTTGTGTACTATAGGGATAGATATGAGTATGACTAAAGGGATCCTTTAGTCCCGATTTTTTAGTCCCAATTTTTTAATAATAATAAATGTCTTGAGTGTTAGTTCCGGATTGTGGCTGGACCAGCGGGACTAAAGGGGGGACTTTAGTCCCGATTCCGTAGTCCTAGTTAGAAACCGGGACTAATGGATCGTTTCCTATTAGTCTTGGTCTTTTTACAACTTTCCCGAACTATGAAGATGTTTGAAAACCAATGTATGAAAGAGAGGATCCAACCAATTTATTCAGCAAACTAAGAAAACAAAGCAAAAGAAAAACCAAAACGAAAACAAAAAAGAAGATGCTCCAAGAACAACACAACTATGCATGAAACAATAAAAATAAAGCGTTTGGAAGAAACCTAGAATTTTTATTGATGAAGAAGGGGATGCCTTGGGCATCCCCAAGCTTTGACGCTTGTACTTCTTGGGTATTTCTTGGGGTGACATGCGTGGCATCCCCAAGCTTGAGCTTTAGTCCATTCTTCATCTCATTACTCATTCCTTCTATACACCTGAAAATTTTCCTTCATACAAAACTTCACACAATCTTTATTAGCAACATTAGTGTACTCAAGATAATAAGTCTTTAGGTTCAGTTCCAACACCAATAAAAATTCCAATTAAACACAAGCTACTGTAGCACTTCCCTCAAAAATCTCAATTCCCCAAAAGAACTCAAAAAGGAACCAACAAAAAGCAAATGCAGAAAATGACAGAAATCTGTCAAAACAGACCAACAGTTAAAGACGAATTTTTTCAAAAACCTTCTGTTGCTCAAATAAAAAAGTGTTGAACTAACGAAAGTTAGATAACAACCTGGGGCGGAAGCGCAAAAATTCATGCCTCAAAAGGGCGTACAGATATTTTACACGAATTTTTACGGTGAAGCACAAAAATCTGGTTCGGGACAGCAACTTTCCCAAGCATTACTTCCCTCTCATTAGAGGTTACTCTTGGCACAAAAACCAAATAAAAAAGATAAGGAGCAGTTATT
Source organism: Avena insularis (assembly GCA_023614405.1). Lineage (NCBI taxonomy): Eukaryota > Viridiplantae > Streptophyta > Magnoliopsida > Poales > Poaceae > Avena > Avena insularis. The sequence continues at coordinate 570,947,238 of CM042686.1, forward strand.
ACAGAGGTAATAACTTCCAAGTCTCATCTAAAACTTTTGAGTTATCTCCAATAAGCACTTTTCTTTAACGCCTTTAAGTTAGGCATGATAGTTTGAGAAGATGCTCACATAAAAAATATGAATTTAAGTAAAAGAGAGCATCAAGAAGCAAGTTCAAAGAACATTTAAGTCTAACCCACCTCCTATGCATAGGAATCTTGTAAAGAAACAAGTCATGAAAGCACAAAGCAACAAGCATAGGAAAGAAAAACAAGTGCAACTTCAAAATTTTCAACATAAAGAGGGGAAACTTAATATTGTTGAGATACATAAAACCATGTTTCCCTCTCTCATAATAACTTTCAGTAGCATCATAAATAAAATTAACAATATAACTATCACATAAAACATTCTTATCATGAGCCACATGCTTAAAAGAATTAATACTCCCCACATAAACATAGTCATTCTTATTAACTATAGTGGGAGCAAATTCAACAAAATAGCTATCATTATTATTCTCATCACCATAATCATCAAATAAAGGAGGCATATTGTAATCATAATTACTTTCCTCCTCAATAGTAGGTGGACTGAAAATATCATATTCATCATTGCAATCATCATATATTGGAGGTTTTGTATCATCATAAGCAATAGAATAGCTATCTTCCAAAGCCGGGGAACTAAAAAGATCATTTTCATAAAGACTAGCTTCCCAAGATTAGACTTTTCCATAGCATTAGCAACAATGGTGTCCAAAGAATTCATACTAATAACATTGCTATTAGCATGCAAATAAAGTTCCATAGGTTTTTTAATTTTCTCTTCAAACACTTCATGTCCTAACTCAAGATAAATACTATAAATCTCTCTAATTTTGTTGTTGTTTTCCATTAAGCCTAACTAGTGAAAACAAGAAACAAAAAGACAAAATTGCAGAATCTAAAGGAAATAACTTCGAGCACTCACACCGTAGGATGTGAGTACCTTTTACCTTACCTCCCCGGCAACGGCGCCAGAAAATAGGCGTTTGCCGTGGGAGGTTCTTCTTCTTTAATCCTCCGATGTGAATACCTTTTACCTTACCTCCCCGGCAACGGCGCCAGAAAATAGCTTGATGTCTACGCACTTCTATTCTTGTAGACAGTTGTTGGGCTTCAAAGTGCAGAGGTTTGTAGAATAGCAACAAGTTTTCCTTTAAGTGGATCACCCAAGGTTTATCGAACTCAGGGAGGAAGTGGTCAAAGGTATCCCCTCTCAAGCAACCCTGCAATCAAGATACAAGAAGCCTCTTGTGTCCCCAACACACCCAATACACTTGTCAGGTGTATAGGCGCACTAGTTCGGCAAAGAGATAGTGAAATACAAGTGGTATAGATAATTATAAGTGGTAACGGTGATAGAAAATAGCTTGCTGGCGTGTGGTTGACGTGGGAAAAAACTAAAGGCAAACTGAAATAAAGATGGAAGCAAGCAAACATGTAACAGATCTAGTTGCAAATGGTGTATCAATGCTTAGAAACAAGGCCTAGGGATCATACTTTCACTAGTGAACACTCTCTCATAAATATATTATCTTCATGATACTACTCTTAACTACTCTCCAGTTGGACACTCTAATCCATGGTAGGGCTGTAACAGCACACCTCAAAGTAAGCCTTTTCCCATCTAGAAAACCCCACACTGTCACCTTGAGAACTAGATGGTTCCAACAAACACCACAATTTCATAAAGACATCCAACTCCAAATATAACTTATAACAAGTATTTGTAGTCTCTAGCCTAAGTGCCACCATGGTGTGCACGCTGTCACTTTCACACACATGGGGAGAGCAGAGATCTATTAAAGCACTTGAGTAGCAAGGTAGATCTATAGATTACAAGCTCGTGATCACAATATGATCATGCATAGATAGAGAGATGAACTCATAGCTACCGATAGAACCCTTATCCTCGAGGAAGAACTACTCCCTCCTCATCATGGGAATCAGCAACGACGATGGAGATGGTGGTGGAGATTGATGGAGATGGCTCCGGGGGCACTTCCCCATCCCGGCAGGGTGCCGGAACAGAGACTTTCTGTCCCCCGAATCTCCCCTTCGGTGGCGGCGGCGCTGCGGAACTTTTCATGGTTGGAGGCTTGATGATTTAGGGTTTTTGCATCGGGAGGCATCTTATAGGCGAAGAGGCAAGGTCGGTGGGCGGCCAGGGGGCCCACACCACCTGGTGGCGCGACCAGGGCTAGCCCGCGCCACCACATGGTGTGGCCACCCTATGGCCCCTATCCTTCTCGTCTTCTGGCTCCGTGAGTCTTCCGGGAAAATAACAACTTTTGCTTTTGTCCCGTCCAATTCCGAGAATATTCATTTTCTGACTTCCTGGAACCAAAAACAGCAGAAAACGGGCAACTGGCACTGTGGCGTCTTGTTAATAGGTTAGTTCAAAAAAATGTGTAAAAGTACTCCAAAGTGTGGACAAAACATAAGAAAGTAGATATAAAACAAGCATGGAACATCAAAAATTATAGATACGTTAGCAACGTATCAACATCCCCAAGCTTAACTCCTGCTCGTCCTCGAGTAGGTAAGTGATAAAAAGAAAGAATAATTTTTGAGGTGACATGCACCATCATAAACTTGATCAAAGTATTTAAAACATGGATAGCTGGGATCATAGTACTTGAATCATAACATGAAAGACAAAGTTCTAACAATAAGACAAAGAAACTATGTTGCAACATGAAAAGGCACAAACAAAAGATTCATAAATAACAATGATTTGCAAGAGATTTGTTTGTTTCACATAAAGAAAACATAGCATAATAGCATTCAGTTTGTCCCTCATAGAGTAGCAAATATAAATGCATAGGAAACCTTCAAAGTTTACAAGAGTGACTAGATACAAATAGTTTAAAACAAGCAATATCAAGTTATGCATCAATCAACTAGTCTTAGGACAATGCACATAGAACTAAGAATGGCCACTATGCTCTCAAAGTAGGTGCATAAAGATAGAAGGTGGAGACTCAATATAATAGTGGAAGAAAGGCCTTCATAGAAGAAGGTAGGGATTCAAGTCTCATAAAGAGCTTCCAAAAATTATGGTACTTATTAGCTTTCAGCTCTCATTGCCCCTATCATAAGCATCTTGAAGGTGATTAAGGTTAAAGTGACACAACTAAGAGTATATGCTTGACAAGTTATAAACCAAAGTCTCATGCCCCTTACTTACGAAGACCGAACCTCATGCTACACAACTTTAGTCACAAGTAAGCTCTTGCCATTGTAAGTACATACGTATCATAAAGAACCGCCAACGGGGTACCCCTTGCACATGATACAGGAGCTATCCCATAATCAAAATGACAAGGCAAGCAGACAATGAGCATCTCAGCGATCTTTTTATTTGCTATTTGCATAGGTTTTTATTGAGGATGCTTCATAGAGTGCTCATTATGGTGATGCTGCAAGTTTCCACCATGATTAGGCATGGCTTAGGCTAGCCGCCCAGGCGTTTCTCTAACACACATACAAACTCCATGATCTTACAAGTTCCACTTTTATTTCACACCGCCGAGATCCATAAGCAAAAGAACATGATATCAACGGGGTACAAAGTACAGGTGCAATGTTGAAAGCGTTCCCCATGATACATGGTTCTCCTAACTTCAACTTATAAAGCGCAAGCATATATACAACAAAGATGGACGCAATGGTTCAGGTTTATTAAATGCAAAAAGTAAAGTGTGCCATCAAGTTCGTGAGAGCTTTAATCACTAATTTTCACATAACAAGTTTAATTTGGAAGGTAGATAAAAACAAGAATATACTTGGAATAGCATAAGCTAGTAGGTATGTATGGTGGACTCTTTGGAATAACTTGGTTTAAGGAGTTGGATGCATGAGTGGAACTCATACTTGGTTACAGAGGCTAGCAAAAGACTGGGAGCGATAAACTAAGAGAGCGATAATGACCATAATCATGCAGAGCGACAAAACATCATTGATCAAAGCATAAAGTAATACTACAAGTTGAAAACTAAAGGATCATAAAGGCTTATGGTGACTTGAGATAGTCATAACATGGTGTGAGCATGCGCCAAGTCAACCCAAATAAAGCATCAAAGGAGAATACCACAATACTATGCTTTAATATGCTAAAACAATGCATGATTCTTCCAAGGCACATTAAGCAATCTCAATTGTTTATAACAAGTCATGCTACAGCAAAGAATACTAAGCATAAAGCCAAAACAATATCAAGCATGGCATGACAAAGCATAGGCCACGGTCAAAAACAAGCTCTCTTTACCACTTAAGCATGAACTTTCCTACTCTTTTCCAAACCAAACCAAACTATTTGAAAACTAATGTATGAAAGAGAGGGTCCAACCAATTTATTCAGCAAACTAAGAAAACAAAGCAAACAAAAAACCAAAAAGAAAACGAAAAAAAGACGCTCCAAGAACAACACAACTGTGCATGAAACAAAAAAAATGAAGCATTTGGAAGAAACCTGGAATTTTTATTGATGAAGAAGGGGGTGCCTTGGGCATCCCCAAGCTTTGACGCTTGTACTTCTTGGGTATTTCTTGGGATAACACGTGTGGAATCCCCAAGCTTGAGCTTTAGTCCATTCTTCAATCTCATTACTCATTCCTTCCATACACCTGAAATTTTTCTTTCATACAAAACTTCACACAATATTTATTAGCAACATTAGTGCACTTAAGAAAATAATTCTTTAGGTTCAGTTCCAACACCAATAAAACTTCCATTAAAACACAAGATACTGTATCACTTCCCTCAAAAAGCTCAATTCCCCAAAAGAACTCAAAAAGGAACCAACAAAAAGCAAATGCAGAAAATGGCAGAAATCTATCAAAACAAACAAGCAGGTAAAGACGAATTTTTATGAAGACATTATGTTGCTCAAATAAAAAAGTGTTGAACTAACGAAAGTTAGATAACAACCTGGGGCAGAAGCGCAAAAATTCAGGCCTCAAAAGGACGTACAAATATTTTACACGAATTTTTACGGTGAAGATCAGAAATCTATTTCGGGACAGCAACTTTCCCAAGCATTACTTCCCTCTCATTAGAGGTTACTCTTGGCACAAAACACAAATAAAAAAGATAAGGAGCAGTTATTACAGATGTAATAACTTCCAAGTCTCATCTAAAACTTTTGAGTTATCTCCAATAAGCACTTTTCTTTAACGCCTTTAAGTTAGGCATGATAGTTTGAGAAGATGCTCACATAAAAAATATGAATTTAAGTAAAAGAGAGCATCAAGAAGCAAGTTCAAAGAACATTTAAGTCTAACCCACCTCCTATGCATAGGAATCTTGTAAAGAAACAAGTCATGAAAGCACAAAGCAACAAGCATAGGAAAGAAAAACAAGTGCAACTTCAAAATTTTCAACATAAAGAGGGGAAACTTAATATTGTTGAGATACATAAAACCATGTTTCCCTCTCTCATAATAACTTTCAGTAGCATCATAAATAAAATTAACAATATAACTATCACATAAAACATTCTTATCATGAGCCACATGCTTAAAAGAATTAATACTCCCCACATAAACATAGTCATTCTTATTAACTATAGTGGGAGTAAATTCAACAAAATAGCTATCATTATTATTCTCATCACCATAATCATCAAATAAAGGAGGCATATTGTAATCATCATATATTGGAGGTTTTGTATCATCATAAGCAATAGAATAGCTTTCTTCCAAAGCCGGGGAACTAAAAAGATCATTTTCATAAAGACTAGCTTCCCCAAGCTTAGACTTTTCCATAGCATTAGCAACAATGGTGTCCAAAGAATTCATACTAATAACGTTGCTATTAGCATGCAAATAAAGTTCCATAGGTTTTTTAATTTTCTCTTCAAACACTTCATGTCCTAACTCAAGATAAATACTATAAAGCTCTCTATTTTTGTTGTTGTTTTCCATTAAGCCTAACTAGTGAAAACAAGAAACAAAAAGACAAAATTGCATAATCTAAAGGAAATAACTTCGAGCACTCACACCGGAGGATGTGAGTACCTTTTACCTTACCTCCCCAGCAACGGCGCTAGAAAATAGGCGTTTGCCGTGGGAGGTTCTTCTTCTTTAATCCTCCGATGTGAATACCTTTTACCTTACCTCCCCGGCAACAGCGCTAGAAAATAGCTTGATGTCTACGCACTTCTATTCTTGTAGACAGTTGTTGGGCCTCCAAGTGTAGAGGTTTGTAGAACAGCAGCAAGTTTTCCCTTAAGTGGATCACCCAAGGTTTATCGAACTCAGGGAGGAAGTGGTCAAAGGTATCCCCTCTCAAGCAACCCTGCAATCAAGATACAAGAAGTCTCTTGTGTCCCCAACACACCCAATACACTTGTCAGGTGTATAGGTGCACTAGTTCGGTGAAGAGATAGTGGAATACAAGTGGTATAGATAATTATAAGTGGTAACGGTGATAGAAAATAGCTTGCTGGCGCGTGGTTGACGTGAGAAAAGACTAAAGGCAAACTGAAATAAAGATGGAAGCAAGCAAACATGTAACAGATTTAATTGCAAACGGTGTATCAATGCTTAGAAACAAGGCCTAGGGATCATACTTTCACTAGTGAACACTCTCTCATAAATATATTATCTTCATGATACTACTCTTAACTACTCTCCGGTTGGACACTCTAATCCTTGGTAGGGCTATAATAGCACACCTCAAAGTAAGCCTTTTCCATCTAGAAAACCCCACACTGTCACCTTGAGCACTAGATGGTTCCAACAAACACCACAATTTCATATAGACATCCAACTCCAAATATAACTCATAACAAGTATTTGTAATCTCTAGCCTAAGTGCCACCATGGTGTGCATGCTGTCACTTTCACACACATGGGGAGAGCAGAGATCTATTAAAGCACTTGAGTAGCAAGGTAGATCTATAGATTACAAGCTCATGATCACAATATGATCATGCATAGATAGAGAGATGAACACATAGCTACCGGTAGAACCCTTAGCCTCGAGGAAGAACTACTCCCTCCTCATCATGGGAATCAGCAACAGCGATGGAGATGGTGGTGGAGATCGATGGAGATGGCTCCAGGGGCACTTCCCCATCCCGGCAGGGTGCCGGAACAGAGACTTTCTGTCCCCAAATCTCCCCTAAAGTGGCGGCGGCGCTGCGGAACTTTTCGTGGCTAGAGGCTTGATGATTTAGGGTTTTTGCATCGGGAGGCATCTTATAGGCGAAGAGGCAAGGTCGATGGGGGCCCACACCACAGTGGCGTGGCGTGGCTAGGCTAGCCAGCTACCACATGGTGTGGCCACCCTGTGGCCCCTCTCCGTCTCATCTTCTGGCTCCGTGAGTCTTCCGGGTAAATAATAACTTTGGCTTTTGTCTCGTCCAATTCCGACAATATTCATTTTCTGACTTTCTGGAACCAAAAACAGCAGAAAACAGGCAACTAACACTGTGGCATCTTGTTAATAGGTTAGTTCCAGAAAATGTGTAAAAGTACTCCAAAGTGTGGACAAAACATAAGAAAGTAGATATAAAACAAGCATGGAACATCAAAAATTATAGATACGTTAGCAATGTATCAGGAGCTAACTAATTTCACATATTAGGGAGTGCCTCTATGGCCAGCTTCAGAGAGATGCCAGAGGACTGGGCTCCGGCGGCATCTCCAAGGAGCTGGCCGTAGTGTGTTGTCCCTGCTCTTTCACACCATCTTGTTTGCAGTTGATAACTTCACAAGGATGCCTATTTATAGTTAAAACAGCACAACATAGTGTTGACAGTCACGACATAATGTCGACACTCACCGCTATCATAGTGTCGACACTCACCCCTTAAGTCCCGGTTGGTTTCTTCAACCGGGACTAAAGATGAATCTTTAGTCCCGGTTGGAAACACCAACCAGGGATAAGCATATTTCCCGCCATGTTTTCCTGCCACGTTTTCCCGCAATATGTTTTTCCTCCCACGTTTTCCCGTCATGTTTTCCCGCCATGTTTTCCCTCCATATGTTTTTCCCGCCATGTTTTCCCGCCCTTTCCCTCTATATATAGGTTGGCGACCGTCATGAACACTACACATCCACACATTCTCTGCCACACATCCTGTGATGGTTCCTTCTCTTTGGGTGACCACCTCCCGCGGCTCAGAACCTGGTTGTCGACGTCCAGTTTGATTGAGCAAGATGTATTACATGAAAGGGAGCATTTATGTCTGAAATAAAAGGTTTAATACATTACATAGATTTATGTCTCAAATAAAAGGTTTAATATATTATTACACATCACCAACATCTAGTGTTGTGGTTTTCTTCTGCACCATAGCCATGGAGAATCTTCATCATTAACAGGATGCTTGGGTCAGTTTTCACTTTGAATGGCGGAATTTCATGAAACTTATTGTAATATTCTGACATGTCTGTCTTGTCATCCACTCCCATGATGTTTCTTTTCCCTAAAAGAACTATGTGGCGCTTTGGCTCATCGTATTCTATATTCTTTTGCTTCTATTTCCTTTTTCTCGGTTTGGTAGACATGTCCTTCACATAGAAAACATGAGCCACATCGTTGGCTAGGACGAATGGTTCATCCATGTAAGCAAGATTATTGAGATCCACTATTATCATGTCGTACTTTTGGTCTACATGTACCCCTCCTCCTATCAGCTTCACCCATTTGCACCAAAACAAAGTGACCTTAAAAGTAGGTCCATAGTCAAGTTCCCATATCTCCTCTATGTACCCATAATATGTGTCCTTCTGCCCATTGTCATCTGTTGCATCAAAGCGTATACCACTGTTTTGGTTGGCATTCTTTTTATCTTGGGCAATTGTATAAAATGTATTCCCATTTATCTCGTACCATTGTAAAGTACATATAGTCGAAGATGGTAACCTGGCCAACGAGTACAAATGATCTCCAATAGTGGTGTTATTCATGAGATGTGTCTGCAACCAACTTCCGAAATTCTTCTCGTGTTCCTGTCAACACCCGGATTTTTAATCCCAGATGCCCATTATGCCATACCTCGCAATCCCAGGATTACCATTTTTGCGAGACATAACGGATTGGATATCATAGTACATCATCCATTACAAACCATACATAAGGTTTTACACAAATAAGGATCTCATGATCCAGTCTTTAATACAACAAGCAATGAAATAAGCGATAGCGTGGCGGTGGGGTCCATCTTCGAGGGGCACGGGCAGAATCTTGGCGTGGCGAGATAGTCCTAGTTATCATAGCCGTCCTGCTGACCATCATCTTGATAATCTCCTTCATAGTCTGGCCATGATAATAGCCAGGGACAAAAGCCATGAGTACTCTTGAAGTACTCGCAAACTACTGCTAACAAGTGGTATAATTCTAAGTTGAAGTACTGAATCTAAGTTAACTATCAAATTAAATTTGAAACCTAAGATGAGTTCAGAAGCAAAGAAAGATAAAGTAAAGTTCTAGAATCACTTAAGTTGGGAAGCTATTATCATAAACACAACCCTGTTGTGGTCAAGTCAAGGTTCATCATTCATTTCAAGTTATTTAGAAAACATCTGACAACGAAACAGTATGGCCATTCCAACTGTCCATAACCGCGGACGCGGCTATTCGAATAGTTTGATACTCTGCAGAGGTGGTACACTTTCACCACAAGATTCGATACATCTGTCAGGGATAACCCTGAATCATCATACTTAGTATGCAGATAATCAAACATAACCTTCCCTTTACACACCCTAGTACAAGCACCTCTCCTATGAGCATGGCCTTCCAACCATGACCATCTGTCATCTTGGGCACTGCATAGGTGGACAACATTGAGAGGTAACCTTAGCTCAAACCTCTCCCGTGAGGGAACTAATACTAATGCATATAAACTTCCAGCTAAGCCTTACCCAATTCAGGTAATGTGGTTGTACGGTAAATTTGGAATGGTATCGCATCCGAATCCAACCATCAGTTTTATAAAAGGGTTAAGGCTCATGCCTCATCATTTTCATCATCATAAACCAGTTGTGTCTCTCAACACATGTCAAATCATCTCAATAGAATGACTCATCATTCTAAGGTTTTCACAATTCATTTTCACCAAGTGTTCCCATCTAAAGTGACTCAAGTTTTTGATCTATTTTAAAATACTAAGTTAAGAGTGTTCACTAAGGTGGAAAGATGGGATCAATCTCATGCCATAGAATGACATCTAAAGATTTCTAAGTAGGTCAAGTTTTATACTCTTTATGCTACCTTCAAAATTAGGTAAAGAACTTTGTGTAAACTAAGGGAGGTAAAACTTGTCAATAAGACTTGGGGTACTAATAGTTAAAGGGGTGTGATCAAAGCATGCTTAAGGCATCTTTGCTAAACCATCTAGTTTTATTCTAGCTTGCTAACAATAGCTTGCTAAAGTATGTTTTGCAAGGGTTAGCTTGCCACTAATAGATTGCCTTGGTTGGTGCAGTGGTTGAAGTTTTCTTCTTCTTCTTCTTAGTAGAACTCCTCCTCCTCGAAAGCTGGGTCGGTACTAGCGTCTATAAATACATAGGGAGTAGACAATCACCCAACAATACTTAACTAGGCTAGGTAGCATTCTAAAACACACAATCGATGATCTATTATCATCACAAGCATCACAAGTTTAATTCAATAGTTTCACCCTTTTTATTTTAGAAAAGTAATTTCTACTCATTGAAATATTAACTAAAATTTAATATTCACCACCAAAATATGGGATCATGTGGACACATGTCCTCACCACATATTCTAACATGTGGGAATGAGATTTAAGGGTTGGATCAATATTACTTTGGTTTAAGTTCATTATTTAATGATTTAAAGTGACTAGAAATGCCTATATAGCATTTATTTGGTACTAGTCCAAAGTCACTGCATGTAAACCATAATATTATTACATATTTGGATAGATATGATGAAATGTGATTTTTGAGAGTTGGAATCAACTCAAAAGCTAACTTAGTTGATTTTATAAAAATGTTTCAAGTTGCTAAAGCTTCTATCTTCTTATTTTTATTAGGAGAGATCTATAACTCTAATTGAATTAAATCCAACGGACTTGGATAGATCATTTTAATACCTTTCAGACAAAATTGGTTTCATGCAATTTGGATTTCTAAAACTCTCTGAATTGATTTTCAAACTAGTGGACAGAAACTAGATTTAACTAAAAAGGAAAAACCAGATTTGAATCTATGGGCTAGCGCGGGAAAAGAAATGGGCCGGCCCAGTGGCGCTCATGTGGCTCAGCTCACTGGGGTCCCGCTTGTCATGCACTTAAAACGCAAACGCAATGCAGCTGTGGGTCGTGCGATTAGAAGCGAGATCAGCGGTGAGGTGCGTCGTCGACGAAACAGATCCGGCGAGCTCGAACCCTAGCGGCTCGGTGGGGGTCTACTGGGGGCGTACCAGGGCTCCAGCGGGGTCGGCGAGGCGGGCAAACAAAGTGGAAGACGATGGCGAGGCGAGGCGTAGTCGCGGCGGATCTTGGGCGGTCGGAATCAACGGCACCCTTCTCCCCCAGAGGCGGCGGCTCCGGCTCCAATTCTGGCGAACTGCTGCTCCACTTGCTCCAGCTAGAGGTGGGTGAGGTTCAGAGAGGCGAGGGGAGTGGAATGGTGTGGAGAAGAATGGATGGGGAGGGCTCCTTTTATAGGCCCGACGGTGAGACCGAGCGGGATGGGCGGTCGACGGTGGCGACATGGCTACGGCGAGCTAGAGGCATGGCTAGGGATGGCGATCGACGGGCGTATTCCTGGCGGTGCTCTAGGACTTAAATGTGGCCGTAGGGGCGGTGACACGTGGTCTGGGTGAGGTGGCGCTCTGAGCGGCCGAAGCGGCGGTGTCCACGGCGAGCGGTGGTTGTGGGGCTTTGGGCGGCGAACGGGGATGTCCGGGGTGTTCTCCAGGTCGAGGCGGAGCGGCGGGCGCGGGCTGCGGTCGAGCGGTGGCTTGTGCACGCGGGGACAGAGCGTGCTCTGTGGGCGGCATCGGCATGGTGCCATGACACTGGGCGCGGGCTCTCCTCGGTGGTCCACGGCAACACTTGGCTCGGGCAAGGGACAGAGAGGGGCGGTGAGGTGTTGGCTACCTCCTAGACATGGCGAGGGAAGGGGAGTGGTATGCTGGGGTGAGGGCAAGTTTGGCCGGCGAGTTGGTGCTCGGCATGGCTTGGCCTGGGGGTTAGGGACAAGGGACAGGGGTGCTAAGGGCATGGTTAGACCAAGAGGGGACATAGAGGTTAAATGGGGGTAAAACCCTGTGCAGAATAGTGAGCTAGGATTAGAGGTGTGATTAAGCCTGCCAAGTGTTTGATGAAATGGCCGCAAGAGAAAAAGTTTTGAATTTTGAGTTCAAAATTTTTGAGTGATTTCCACTAGTGATAGGTAGTCTCTGGTTGCAAGGGTTTTGAAAATGGAGCTCAAATAGATGGTTTTTGAAATAGGGGTGATCTATGCATATGCATTAGATTCAATTTTAAACTGTCATTTAAAATAAGTAAAAGAATGTTTTGAGCAGATCAAAAGGTGGGCCTTGGTACCTCATTATGTGTACTAGCAAGGGGTGCAAAGATCAAGAATTGTTTCTGTTGATAATTGAGTACTAGGAATAGCCAAAGTAGGCATGAGAGTTAAATTTGCCAAAATGACCATTCCTTCATTTTAATTCTTTTTTATTTGATTTTCTTTAAGAAAAGTTTGGGAATGATGTAGATGATGTTTAAATCACCTAAGAAACATTTTACAAGCATTGAATCAATCAATCATGGCAGTTCAAACAACTCCTATTTTAAATGCACACATATATGAAAGCTTTCATTTTAAATTTGGAAAAGTTTTTGTTAACCCTATTTTTGGATGATTTGATCTTGATAAGCTTGGATTGAAGTTTTGGGATGTTACAAACCTTGATACTCCTGGTCCTGATGGTTCTGTAGGCTTCTTCTAAGATACGGATGGGTACTTCCTGATAGGTCAGGTCATTGTTGATTTCCACAGCTCTGTGATCGATGTTCTTGAAAACTTCAGTCTTCTCAGGCACTTCCAAGCATTTGCGAAGTAACAAGATATGGAACACATTGTGGATGGCTGACATCTCTTCAGGCAGTTCCAGTTGATACGATACTTCTCCTCGGCGGTTCAGAATCTTGAAGGGTCCGATATATCTAGGAGCTAACTTTCCGATTAGACTAAAGCGTTGAGTTCCCTTCAATGGTGAAACCTTGAGATATACGAAATCTCCGACATTGGAAGTGAGGTCTCTCCTTCTCTTGTCAGCATAGCTCTTCTGTCTGGATTGGGCGGTCTTGAGGTGCTCACGGACTTTGTGAACTTTCTCTTCTGCTTCGCGGAGAATGTCGGGTCCAAAGATCTGACTCTCTCCTACTTGCGACCAATTCAAAGGGGTACGACACTTTCTTCTGTATAGGAATTCAAATGGTGCCATCTGCAAACTAGCCTGATAACTGTTGTTATATGAGAATTCTGCGAAAGGCAGGCAGTCTTCCCATTTTGATCCGTATTCCAGCACACAAGCTCTAAGCATATCCTCTAGGATCTGGTTGACTCTCTCAGTTTGTCCATCTGTTTGCGGGTGATACACGGTACTGAAGTTCAACTTGGTTCCTAAACCTTCCTGAACCTTCTGCCAAAATCTTGAAGTAAACTGGGTTCCTCGATCTCAGACGATGGTCTTGGGGGTTCCATGCAGACTAACAATTCTAGCAATATACAGCTCTGCTAGCTTTGCACTCCGGTAGGCTGTCTTGACTGGTATGAAGTGGGCTACCTTGGATAGTCTATCAACTATGACCCAGATTGAGTCATTTCCCCTACTAGAAGTAGGCAAACCGGTGATAAAGTCCATTCCGACGGAATCCCATTTCCATTCCGGAATCTGCAATGGTTGCAATAGTCCTGCAGGTCTCTGATGCTCTGCTTTGACTCTTTGACAGATGTCACATTTGGCGATGTAGCTTCCGATTTCTCTCTTCATCTTGTGCCACCAAAATTGCTCTTTCAAATCCTGATACATCTTTGTTCCTCCGGGGTGGATAGAATAAAGAGTATCATGAGCTTCCTTCATGATAATTTCCTTCAGCTCCGAATCTGCTGGCACACAGATATGTCCTTTGTACCACAGTACTCCTTCTTCTTCTTCGGTGAATCCAGGTACCTTTCCTGTACCAATACGACATTTGATTCCGTCGATACTGTCATTTCCCTTCTGGGCTTCCTTGATTTGGCTCAACAAAGTGGGTTGAAGTTCAATGCTAGCTAGGAATCCTTTGCTAACTAACTCAGTCCTGAACTACTCCAACTCCTCATACAAACTTGGTTGCTTCTCTTTGATCATGGTGTTAAGCCTACACGGCAATCTGCTAAGAGCATCCGCTACCACATTGGCTTTGCCGGGGTGATAGTGAATGCCAAGGTCATAATCCTTGATTAAATCTATCCATCTCCTTTGCCTCATATTCAGTTCCTTCTGGGTGAAGATATACTTCAAGCTCTTATGGTCCGAGTAAATCTCACAACGATTACCCATCAAATAATGACGCCATGTCTTCAATGCTAGAACCACGGCTGGTAGCTCAAGATCATGGGTCGGATAGTTCTGCTCATGTTGCTTCAATTGTCGAGACAGATACGCGATGACTTTGCCTTCTTGCATCAATACACATCCTAGGCCAATCTTGGATGCATCACAATACACATCAAACGGCTTCTTGATGTCTGGCATGATCAAAATTGGGGCTGATATCAATCTCTTCTTCAGCTCCTGGAAACTAGCTTCACATTTGTCTGTCCATTCAAACTTCTTGTCCTTCTTCAGCAATTGGGTCATTGGTCGGGATATGCTCGAGAATCCTTCTACGAACTTGCGGTAATATCCCGCTAATCCGAGAAATGAGCGAACTTGGGTTTGATTGGTTGGGGCTTCCCATTCTTCGACATCTTTGATCTTGGTGGGATCAACAGAGACTCCTCCGGCAGACACAATATGTCCTAGGAATCCTACCTCTTTCAGCCAAAACTCACACTTGCTAAACTTGGCATATAACTGATGCTCTCTCAGGGTTTCTAGGATGATTCTTAGATGTTCCTCATGCTCTTCTTCTGACTTGGAGTAGATAAGGATGTCGTCGATAAACACAACTACAAACTTATCTAGGAAATTCATAAAGATCTTATTCATGAGATTTATGAAATAAGCAGGGGCATTGGTTAATCCAAAAGACATAACCGTATACTCGTATAAACCATAGCGAGTAGTAAAGGCGGTCTTCGGAATATCCATTGCATGAATCTTAAGTTGGTGATAACCAGTCCTAAGATCAATCTTTGAGAATACCTGAGCTCCGGTCAACTGATTAAATAGATCCTCTATCTTTGGCAAGGGGTACTTGTTCTTGATGGTGACGTCATTCAACTTTCTGTAATCCGTACACAGACGGTTGCCTCCATCTTTCTTGTCGATGAATAACACTGGTGATCTCCATGGCGATGCACTTGGCTGAATCAAACTTGTTGCTAACATGGCATCTAACTGCTTCTTCAGTTCCACTAACTTTGAGGGGTTCATGGTATAGGGTCTCTGGGCTATAGGTCCGGTTCCGGGGATTAGTTCGATAATGAACTCAATATCCCTATCCGGGGCATACACAGCAATTCATGCAGGAATACGTCGGGGTATTCACAGACTACTCGACTTGGTCAATGGTGGGGCTACACTCTTGTTGCACTTGAATTGACGGGTAAGGTTTGGAGATATGCTCTCATTACTCCAGAACTACTGGTCATGGTGATGGCTTTCTTAGCACAGTCTATCAGTCCTTTATGCCTTGACATCCAGTCCATACCTAGTACTACTTCCAAACCTTTGGTTCCAAGTACAATGAGGTTGGCATAAAAATCTATCCCATGTATTCTGATAGGTACAACTTTGCAAATTTTTCTAGCTTTTGTTGTTGAACCGGGGATTTGAACTATCATGACATGCATCAGGTTGGTTGGGCGAATCTTACTAGTGCATACAAATTCTTCGGTGACAAATGAATACGATGCTCCAGAATCAAACAATACTCTTGCTAAAACTGAGTTGACAGAAAACATACCCAGACTACATCCTGGCGCTTCAGGCTTCTTCGTTCATGTGGAAGAGACGACCGTTCTTGATTGTCGCGGGTTCCACGGGCAAATCTCCTTCCTGGTTGAACACGACGCTTCTGAGCTGGGGCATTCACAGGGTATTGGCGGCAGTCTTCTTGGGACACTCATTGAGTAGTGACCCTTCACTCCACACTCAAACAGGTGATCTAGGACTTGTCCTTGATCGGGCAGTACGGCATTGCCGCCATTCGGGTGCGGTTGTTGTTGTTGTTGCTCTTGGGAGGGGCACGGTTGAAATTGTTGGCATTGCCAGAGTTGTGATTGTTTCCTCCGGACTTCACATTGCCTCCGCTACGGTTGGGGTAGCTTGGATGAGAATTTGGGGGTCGGTTGTTCCTTGGTGCATATCCTGGTGAGGGGTTAGGACGGTACTTCTGGTGACTACTGGATCCAGACTGTTGCATCATACGGCGCTTGCGGTTGTCGTTTGCCTGGTTAATCTTCCCTTCCATCTGAATGGCAGAGTCGACTAGCTCTTCGAGATCATCGAAACGGATGTTGATGAGGACAGTCTGCATCTCATCATGCAGTCCGTTTAAGAATCTCTCTTTCTTCTTAGCCTCCGTGTTGATTTCATCCGGTGCATATCTGGCAAGTGACAGGAATCTGTCACGGTACTCTACCACAGTCATTCTTCCTTGCTTCAATTCGCGGAATTCATCTCTCATCCTGTTGACAAGACCATGCGACACGTGGGTGCGGCTGAACTTGACCTTGAATGCTTCCCAGGTCATCACCTGGCCATGGTTCATATGGCGGATGCTATTCCACCAAGCTCTTGCCTCTCCTGCCAGATAGTGGGTGGCGAAGAGAACTTTCTCATTTGCATCTACTCCTGCAACTTCGAGGTTGTTTTCCATGGTCTGTAACCAGTCATCGACATCTAATGGGTTTTCAGATTGGTTGAAGATTGGGGGATTGGTGTTCTGAAAGTTTTTGAGTTTGGATCCTTGGTGATCCTGATTTCCATGTCCTTGGTTGTTGAGAGCCATTTGGGCGATCTGCTGCAATGTTGCTAAGTTGGCCTGAAGCTCGGCCCTGCTTGCTTCACGGTCCGCTATGAGATTCTGCAATATCTGTAGCATTGGGTCTTGCCACGAGCTGCTCCCTCCTTGGTTTCCACGAGTCATCTGAAGATTGAGATAGATATAGGGGTAAGAGGGAAATTCTAAGGTTCATGGTTTTGGGTTTTCAAAGCTAAAACATTGAGTTAGACTCAGGTTTTTCAATTAACTTCATTTTCATTCATGCAAGCAAGCACCTGATACAACACACACCACAACAAGCAAAAGGGGAAAACAGATGGTTTGAAGAACCATTCTGCGAACTACGATACAATGAGATGATACATCTCATGCTACGACAGTGCTCTAGTGCCTCTACTCATCGTCGATGAAGTCGGAGTCTTCATCATCAGTGTAGAAGTCCACATCATCCTCTTCCAGAAAGTCATCATCGTTGTTGAGGTAAGAATCCATATCTCCCTGGATGTCTTCACCCTCATCATCTTCTTCCTTGGCGGCAAGCTGAGCTTCCTGCTCCTTGACGGTCTTCTCGAGGTCGGCCACCTTCTTGCAAAGACGGGCGATGGTGCGATCCTTCTTTGCACGCTGGCGACGAAGAGACTGGCGATCCTGGACGAGCAGTGCGAAAGTCTGGGCCTTCTGGTCGGCAATGGCACGGTTCTGGTTGGCTAATTCTCTGGCATTGTCCGGCCTCGCTGTCTGTCATGAAGCAAGAAGTCAAGGTTCTCCACTTGACGCCTCAATTCTGGGTGACTTGGCATCTCCATCGGCATTCCCATGAAGTCACGTCTTGCATACTGGGCAAAACAGGTTCCTTGGATCTTGTTGACGCTGAGGGCACATAGACGTGCGAGAGCTTCATGCATTGCCGTGGCTAATCCATCTAGCCAGTTGTTCTCTCTCACGGAGAACTGAATTCTCCCGGAAGTTGGTGCTTCGATGCTTCCTCGAAGATCCGCGGTGACTAGCCATTGTAGGTCTCCTCTTGGGGGTCCTGGAAGTTGAGCTCCAAGAAACTCCGGATGTGGGCGTCCCAGTAATTCGACAGCGAATCCAGATCCCTCTCAAAGATCAGCTGACCTCCGTTTCCCAACTGGTAAAACTTGCTGAATTGAGTCTCCATCTACAAGAATTAAGGATGAGGAAGTTAGTGAAGTGATCAAGTGTGTCAAATTTTAAGTAGTAATGTAAGAATTTTGAGGAACATGTATTTTTGATAAAGAATGAGTTCACAAAGGTAAGAGAGGAAATATTTTTTCATAAATACTCACTTTGGTTTTGAAGCTAAGTTTTTGGTTTGGACGTCCATTCTAACTAGGGTCTCCTATGGTCAGGATGGCTCTGATACCAACTTGTCAACACCCGGATTTTTAATCCCAGATGCCCGTTATGCCATACCTTGCAATCCTAGGATTACCATTTTTGCGAGACATAACGGATTGGATATCACAGTACATCATCCATTACAAACCATACATAAGGTTTTACACAAATAAGGATCTCATGATCCAGTCTTTAATACAACAAGCGGAAATAAGCGATAGCGTGGCGGTGGGGTCCATCTTGAGGGCACGAGCAATGCGACGTGGCGGATAGTCCTAGTTATCATAAGCAATCCGCTGACCATCATCTTGATAATCTCCTTCATAGTCTGGCCATGATAATAGCCAGGGACAAAAGCCATGAGTACTCTTGAAGTACTCGCAAACTACTGCTAACAAGTGGTATAATTCTAAGTTGAAGTACTGAATCTAAGTTAACTATCAAATTAAATTTGAAACCTAAGATGAGTTCAGAAGCAAAGAAAGATAAAGTAAAGTTCTAGAATCACTTAAGTTGGGAAGCTATTATCATAAACACAACCCTGTTGTGGTCAAGTCAAGGTTCATCATTCATTTCAAGTTATTTAGAGAACATCTGACAACGAAACAGTATGGCCATTCCAATCGTCCATAATCATGACGCGACTATTCGAATAGTTTGATACTGCAGAGGTGGTACACTTTCACCACAAGATTCGATACATCTGCAGGATAACCTGAATCATCATACTTAGTATGCAGATAATCAAACATAACCTTCCCTTTACACACCCTAGTACAAGCACCTCTCCTATGAGCATGGCCTTCCAACCATGACCATCTGTCATCTTGGGCACTGCATAGGTGGACAACATTGAGAGGTAACCTTAGCTCAAACCTCTCCCGTGAGAGAAATAATACTAATGCATATAAACTTCCAGCTAAGCCTTACCCAATTCAGGTAATGTGGTTGTACGGTAAATTTGGAATGGTATCGCATCCGAATCCAACCATCAGTTTTATAAAAGGGTTAAGGCTCATGCCTCATCATTTTCATCATCATAAACCAGTTGTGTCTCTCAACACATGTCAAATCATCTCAATAGAATGACTCATCATTCTAAGGTTTTCACAATTCATTTTCACCAGGTGTTCTCATCTAAAGTGACTCAAGTTTTTGATCTATTTTAAAATACTAAGTTAAGAGTGTTCACTAAGGTGGAAAGATGGGATCAATCTCATGCCATAGAATGACATCTAAAGATTTCTAAGTAGGTCAATTTTTATACTCTTTGTGCTACCTTCAAAATTAGGTAAAGAACTTTGTGTAAACTAAGGGAGGTAAAACTTGTCAATAAGACTTGGGGTACTAATAGTTAAAGGGGTGTGATCAAAGCATGCTTAAGGCATCTTTGCTAAAGCATCTAGTTTTATTCTAGCTTGCTAACAATAGCTTGCTAAAGTATGTTTTGCAAGGGTTAGCTTGCCACTAATAGCTTGCCTTGGTTGGTGCAGTGGTTGAAGTTTTCTTCTTCTTAGTAGAACTCCTCCTCCTCGAAAGCTGGGTCGGTACTAGCGTCTATAAATACATAGGGAGTAGACAATCACCCAACAATACTTAACTAGGCTAGGTAGCATTCTAAAACACACAATCGATGATCTATTATCATCACAAGCATCACAAGTTTAATTCAATAGTTTCACCCTTTTTATTTTAGAAAAGTAATTTCTACTCATTGAAATATTAACTAAAATTTAATATTCACCACCAAAATATGGGATCATGTGGACACATGTCCTCACCACATATTCTAACATGTGGGAATGAGATTTAAGGGTTGGATCAATATTACTTTGGTTTAAGTTCATTATTTAATGATTTAAAGTGACTAGAAATGCCTATATAGCATTATTTTGGTACTAGTCCAAAGTCACTGCATGTAAACCGTAATATTATTACATATTTGGATAGATATGATGAAATGTGATTTTTGAGAGTTGGAATCAACTCAAAAGCTAACTTAGTTGATTTTATAAAAATGTTTCAAGTTGCTAAAGCTTCTATCTTCTTATTTTTATTAGGAGAGATCTATAACTCTAATTGAATTAAATCCAACGGGCTTGGATAGATCATTTTAATACCTTTCAGACAAAATTGGTTTCATGCAATTTGGATTTCTAAAACTCTCTGAATTGATTTTCAAACTAGTGGACAGAAACTAGATTTAACTAAAAAGGAAAAACCAGATTTGAATCTATGGGCTAGCGCGGGAAAAGAAATGGGCCGGCCCAGTGGCGCTCACGACAGGCTCAGCAGGGTCCCGCTTGTCAGCGGCACTTAACGAAACGGTAAGCTGCAGCGTGGGTCGTGCGATTAGAAGCGAGATCAACGGCTGAGGGTCGTCGTCGACGACGAACAGGTCACCGGCGAGCTCGAACCCTAGCGGCTCGGTGGGGGTCTACTGGGGGCGTACCAGGGCTCCAGCGGGGTCGGCGAGGCGGGCAAACAAAGTGGAAGACGATGGCGAGGCGAGGCGTGGTCACGGCGGAGCTTGGGCGGTCAGAATCAACGGCACCCTTCTCCTCCAGAGGCGGCGGCTCCGGCTCCAATTCCGGCGAACTGCTGCTCCACTTGCTCCGGCTAGAGGTGGGTGAGGTTCAGAGAGGTGAGGGGAGTGGAATGGTGTGGAGAAGAATGGATGGGGAGGGATCCTTTTATAGGCCCGACGGTGAGACCAAGCGGGATGGGCGGTCGACGGTGGCGACATGGCTACGGCGAGCTAGAGGCATGGCTGGGGATGGCGATCGACGGGCGGTTCCTTGGTGGTGCTCTAGGACTTAAATGCGGCCGTAGGGGCGGTGGCACGCGGTCTGGGTGAGGTGGCGCTCTGAGCGGCCGAAGCGGCCGTGTCCACGGCGAGCGGTGGCTGTGGGGCTTTGGGCGTGAACGGGATGTCAGGGTGTTCTCCAGTCGGCGGAGCGGCGGCGGGCAGTGGCGGCTTGTGGCCTTGCAGCGGGGATAGAGCGTGCTCTGCGGGCGGCATCGGCATGGTGCGGTGGCACTGGGCGCGGGCTCTCCTCGGTGGTCCACGGCAGCACTTGGCTCGGTCAAGGGACAGAGAGGGGCAGTGAGGTGTTGGCTACCTCCTAGACATGGCGAGGGAAGGGGGACTGGTCTGCTGGGGTGAAGGCAAGTTTGGCCGGCGAGTTGGTGCTCGGCATGGCTTGGCCTGGGGGTTAGGAACAAGGGACAGGGGTGCTAAGGGCATGGTTAGACCAAGAGGGGACAGAGAGGTTAAATGGAGATCAAATGGGGGCAAAACCCTGTGCAGAATAGTGTGCTAGGATTAGAGGTGTGATTAAGCCTGCCAAGTGTTTGATGAAATGGCCGCAAGAGAAATAGTTTTGAATTTTGAGTTCAAAAATTTTGAGTGATTTCCACTAGTGATAGGTAGTCTCTGGTTGCAAGGGTTTTGAAAATGGAGCTCAAATAGATGGTTTTTGAAATAGGGGTGATCTATGCATATGCATTAGATTCAATTTTAAACTGTCATTTAAAATAAGTAAAAGAATGTTTTGAGCAGATCAAAAGTGGGCCTTGGTACCTCATTATGTGTACTAGCAAGGGGTGCAAAGATCAAGAATTGTTTCTGTTGATAATTGAGTACTAGGAATAGCCAAAGTAGGCATGAGAGTTAAATTTGCCAAAATGACCATTCCTTCATTTTAATTCTTTTTTATTTGATTTTCTTTAAGAAAAGTTTGGGAATGATGTAGATGATGTTTAAATCACCTAAGAAACATTTTACAAGCATTGAATCAATCAATCATGGCAGTTCAAACAACTCCTATTTTAAATGCGCACATATATGAAAGCTTTCATTTTAAATTTGGAAAAGTTTTTGTTAATCCTATTTTTGGATGATTTGATCTTGATAAGCTTGGATTGAAGTTTTGGGATGTTACAGTTCCCCTTTAATCAAGGAGTCAGGCTTCCCCAGGTTTTCGAAGCGTAAAATATGCTTGTGTTTCTCGATATACGGAGCCACCACAGTGGAATTGTGTAGAACTGTGTAGTGTGCTTGAGTGAAAGAATGCACGTCCCTACATACCATTGATTTCCTTCCTAGTGTGCCTTTTCCAGTCATCCTCCCCTCATACCGAGATTCAGGAACACCAATCACCTTAAGGTCAGGAAGAAAGTCAACACAAAACTCAATGACCTCCTCTGTTCCATAGCCCTTGGAGATGCTTCCTTCTGGCCTAGCACGGTTATGAACATATTTCTTTAAGACTCCCATGAACCTCTCGAAGGGGAACATATTGTGTAGAAACACAGGTCCGAGAATTCTAATCTCTTCGACTAGGTGAATTAGGAGGTGCGTCATAATATTGAAGAAGGATGGCGGGAGAAACAACTCGAAGCTGATCATACATTGGACCACATCAATTTGTAACCCTGATAGACTTTCTTGATCGATTACCTTCTGAGAAATTGCATTGAGGAATGCACATACCTTCACAATGACTAGTCGAACATTTTCTGGTAGAATTCCCCTCAATCCAACCGGAAGCAATTGCGTCATGAGCACGTGGCAGTCATGAGATTTTAGGTTTTAAATTTTTTTCTCTTTCATATATACTATTCCCTTTATATTCGACGAGAAGCCAGACGGGACCTTGATACTAAAAAGGACTTCAAAAAAGATTTCCTTCTCTTCTTTGGTAAGAGCATAGCTGGCAAGCGCTTGAAACTACCCCGGATGCTTGCCGTCTCGTCCTTTATGATGTTTCTGGTCCTCCCGTGCTGCTTGGGTATCTTTTGACTTCCCATACAAGCCTAGGAAGCTTAGAATATTCACGCAAAGATTCTTCGTCGGGTACATCGATTGCAGAGCGGACCTCGTGCACTTTCCAATAGGGTAGCTCCCAAAATATAAATTTCTTCTTCCACATGGGTGCGTGTCCGTCGGCATCTTTTGGAACAGGTTGTCCTCCAGGACCCTTTCCAAAGATTACATCCAAATCCTTGACCATACCAAATATATCAGCACCAGTACGGGGGATAGGCTTTGTCCGGGTTTCTCCCTCGCCATTGAAATGCTTGCCTTTCTTCCTTAAGTGATGACTTGGCCGAAGAAAACGACGATTGTACGGGTACACATTCTTCCTACATTTATCCAGATATATACTTTCAGTCTTATCTAAACAGTGTGTGCATGCATTGTATCTTTTGTTCGCCTGTCCTGAAATGTTACTAAGAGCAGGCCAATCATTGATGGTTATGAACAGCAACGCTTGTAGATCAAATTCCTGCTGTCTATGCTCATCCCACACACGTACACCTGGTTTGGCCCACAACTGTAAAAGTTCATCAACTAATGGCCTTAGGTACACATCAATATCGTTGCCAGGTTGCTTCGGGCCTTGGATGAGCACTGACATCATAATGAACTTCCGCTTCATCCACAACCAAGGAGGAAGGTTGTAGATACAAAGAGTCATGGGCCAGGTTCTGCGACTGTAATTCTGCTCCCCAAAAAGATTCATGCCATCAGTACTTAGACCAAACCATAAGTTCCTTGCATCACCAGCAAAGTCCGGGAAGTTCCTCTCAATTTTTCTCCACTGCCGACCATCAGCAGGGTGCCTCAACTTCTCGTCTTTCTTACGGTCTTCCATGTGCCATTGCAACAACTTTGCATGCTCTTTGTTTCTGGACAAACGTTTCAACCGTGGTATTATAGGAGCCTACCACATCACCTTGGCAGGAACCCTCTTCCTGGGTGGCTCGTCCTCAACATCGCCAGGGTCATCTTTTCTGATCTTATAACGCAATGCAATGCAGACCGGGCATTTATCCATATTCTCGTACTTCTCACCGCGATAGAGGATGCAGTCATTAGGGCATGCATGTATCTTCTGCACGTCTAATCCTAGAGGGCATACAACCTTCTTTGTGTTGTACGTACTGGAGGGAAATTCGTTATTTCTTGGAAGCAGCTTCTTTATTATTACCAGCAACTTTTCCAATCCCGAGTTAGTCACACTGGTCTCTGCCTTCCACTTCAGTAATTATAGTGTGCTACCCAGCTTCTTCTGGCCATCTTCACAAGTTGGGTACAACAATTTGTTGTGGTCCTGTAACATCTTCTCGATCTGCAATCTCTCCTTTTCTGTGTCGCAGTCTCGCTTTGCATCAGAAATGACCCGACCAAGATCATCAGCGGGCTCATCTTGTTCTCGTTCTTCTTTATTATCTTCCATTGTGGTATCAGTGTATTCAGGAAACATAGATTGGTAGTTGTCATTATTGTTCTCTTCTTCATCGACGTCCTCCATCATAACCCTCTCTTTATCCGTGCTTGGACCAAACATTATAGCCGGACATGAAGCCAGACCGAAGCAGGTGGCTCTGAATGACTCTTGAGGAAGTGTGAGCCTGCTCATTCCGACATTCAACACATGGACAACACATAAAACCATTCCGCCGCTTGTTCGCCTCAGCCACAAGGCGAAAAGAACGCACGCCTTCTCTATAAGTGTCAGAGCGTCGGTCACCGTACATCCATGGATGACTCATCTGCATCATACAACCATATATATCAAACGCAATCACGATGATAAAATTACTACCGCGTAGTTTAAACAGGAAAATACTTGCTAACCTTTTAGGACACCTGGAAACAAAGATGAGAAAACTTAAGTGTGGCTCTGGCATCTCATATCATGTTTTGTCTTGTGTGAACTCAAGTGGCATCATACTAACAGGGATTTCACCGAACACCTCTGGTGCATATGAAGAAAAAAATTAGTACAAAGTTATACCCACCTCACATAGGAAAAAAAACAGAAGAGAGTGGAGGGCTGGTGCATTATATATAGGGTCAGACCATTAGTCCCGGTTTGAGATACAAACCTGGACTAATGGTTCTGCCAGGACCACGTGGGCGTGCCCAGGCCCATTAGTCCCGGTTTGTATGGTCCCTTACGGGCCAAGACAAAGGACATCGACGTCCTCGGGCCGTCTGGTTCGGACCATTAGTCCCGGCCCCAGCCACGGCCAGGACTAGTGGCCCGAATCAAATGCCCATTTTCTACTAGTGACCCCTCGTCAATTGGCGCCGTATGTGGGAATTGGGTGTGATGATATTGCGATCTCGATGGCTCCATCATCGGAAATCTACAATTCGTCTATATTTCGCTTGGAGTCATCATCCGAGACAGGATCCCTCACCATCGACATCGGTCAGACTGCATCGGTGAGTTCGTCTACATCCAGCACGCTGAACTTTGCGACATCAACAACTCCATCGCAGCTAAATTCATCTTCACCAACACAGACGTGTGACTCAACATCAACACCGCCTTCGTGCGTAGCTGTTCCAATCTACAAGATTGAGAGTTTATTCGGTGGCGGTCGACTTTTCTGTTCTTGCGATCTCTCAAAATCGCACCTGACAAGGAATCTCGAGCCCTTACCTTGTTGGGTTCCAGAGACTAAGCTTCAAAGAACAATAGTGCATCACATCATCAGTACCAGACAGAAGAAAGCGATACTGAGGCATAACCATGCAATCGTGCTCCTACTTCCAATATTTTAGGAAGAGAAAAGAAAACAAAAACGACCTGGAGTGGCATACCCACGTAGGGAGTCCAATTTGGATTTTTCCGCTGGCGTCCTGGACAGTTCGTGGCGAACACGTAGGCCGCCGATTCCAACTCGATTCAAGTAGTAAAAGAAAAAGAACCATACCTAATCTTGCCAATCGATCAAGCTCAAGGGAAAAAAAGGCTATGTCCTATCTAGTCTACGTGTAGCACATGAATTTTGCGGCACGGTGCATGCATGGTTTATTCCGGCCACCCGGCATGCACTCAACATAAATTGGACCATCGAGAAGCAGGATAAAGCAGCTAGCTATGTGCATGGATCTTCCGGCAATAATCTACATTATGTCCGATCTCGCGATTGCCGCGGACTACCTCGACTACAACCTCCACATCGACAACGTCCGCCGCATCAAATCTGTCCGATTGAACAGTCGCATCGGCATCCACGACCACGACACGCTGGTTGTATCGGCTCCGGCGACCGGCCATGGTCTTCGGCTCCAGCGACTCAGGGGCTCCTTCACCGGGCGAGCCACTGTGGTCTTTGACTCCGGCGACCCGCTGCCGCTTTCGGCTGCGGTGACCCGTTATCGCTATCAGCTCCAGCAACCCGATGCTGCTTCGACTACACGTCCGCTGCATCGGCTACACCCAGGGGCTGCACGACTCCGCCGTGTGACTTGGGGGCTCCTTCGGCAGTGGCTGACCTGCTACGATCTTTGATTGCGGCAAACAGCTGCCACCATCGGCCTTGGCGACCCGCTTCCACATCGACTCCGGTCCTCGCATCGGCTCTCGAACTTCGCCTCGACTACATCAACCACATCGACTCTACACTCGTAGACTCTGCCGACTCCGTCGCGCGACCCGCTACAATCTTCGGCTCTAGTGACTCACTGTGGTCCTCAGCTACGGCGACCGACTTTGGTCTTCGGATGCGGCGATCTGATTCGGTCTTTGACTGTTGTGGTTTGTTATAGTCTTTGAATGTGCCAACTCTTCATCACCACATGACTCAGTCCGTTGCGTCGACTACGTCCGTCGCGTGATTTGCTACCGTGTCGACTCCTTCCGCCGCAGAACTAGCCACCACGTCGATTGCGTCCACGGTGTTGACTCCGTGTCCATCACGTGGCTCACTGTTCTTGTCGACTCCGTCCATCTCGCGACTCCATCGACCTCGACTATACATCCGACCGCGTCGACTTTACACCCGTAGGCTATGCCGACTTTGTCGTGCGGCCCGCTGCGGTCTTCGGCTCCGGCGACTTGGGGGCTCACTCGGCTCCGGCACCCTACTGCCGCATCGACTTCGCCCATCATGCGACCCGCTGCCACGTCGACTACATCTGCGACCGCATCTACTTCGTCCGCGGCAACTACCAATAAATCTAAGTTTCCTCTACAAAGGGTCAATAATTATTTACTTTAATTGCACTCAAAATACTCGGGGATGCACCCTCTTTGAGTAACCTAATGTGCCATAGACTCCGCGTACTCGAGCACCTTATACGCGACAACCCGAGTAGATGATTCTGCCTGATTATCGAATTCTTGAACTCCGAGTACCTCGACAAGGTACTGAGAAAAAGGATAATCAGGCCAACGAAAAGGTCTAGCATATAGTGCAAAAATATCGACTCGATTGGCACCAGAATTTTACTTTACAAGTCGATATCAGAAATTATCTATGCTTGCAATAAAATGTTAACTCTTTTTCTAAACATAAGAAGTCTTGTAGCCTAAAATGGGTAACCAAAACAAAACCACGTTTTGGAACAAAGTTGGTACTTTACATCAATAATATGAAGCTCTGTCTCCTCAGAAAGATCTACGGCCGTGTTTGAACCAGTAATCTTCGGCGAGACAAGTACCTACGAAGGAAAAAAGGAAAAGACACATAAAAAAGCAAACCGTTAGCCCAGAAGCATAGAAAACAAAACAGATAACGAAATAGAGAAGGGAAAGCAACATAACTCCAAAGCAAGCGCCTCCAAAAAGAAGCAGAAGCGACTCAAATACGGTCAAAGAACGAAGACTCTGTACCGCAAAAAGGAAGAGGAAAAACAAACAAACCGGGGAAAACACCCTCAAGGCAGAAAAGAAAAAAAGAACCGAGCGAGATGCCGCGGAAGAACAACAAACAGCCAAATCCTGAAGCGCGATAGCCAGGAAAGCGATTAACAAATCTAAATAAAGAAAGAAGAGACGATCCGACAGAGGAACCTCGGTAGGAGAAAAGTTAAATGGGTGGCTAGGCCTGAAAACTACACGGTAGATATTTAAGTTGTACCAATTAAACCAAACAACATCAAAGCATTATTTTCCAACTGAATGCATAAAATTGTTTTTTGTAGGCTGCATACCCTTAAACTCCTTAGTTAAGTCCATAGTAAAACAGAATAACCATTATCTGTATATGATAAAATCCCTCGAACAAATGACATGCGCTTAGATGGCCTAGTCAAATCTAAACTAAATAAGAATCAAGCTCTATAGGTAATGCCAAGATGAAATATAAGTTAGTAATCCTACTAGAAGATTCAATGTTCATGTACATTCTTGCTGCATTTACATTTATTAGAAATTGGAGACGATGTGTGTATTTCTATGAGGGTAATGATTTGTGGATATAATAGTGAAAGTGTAACTTGCATGAAAGTAACAAATTACGTTTGGCCAACTTGGTCTGCTGCAGAAATTACACTTCATCGAGCTTGAAGGTGTGACCAACTCCCAACTGTGATATACTAATCCTTTTTTTGCTCCATGCCTTGAGGAATACTCACCCTATAACATCCATAAGGAGAAGATATTAATATTTCATACCATGAAAATATATTCTAATAGCACAAAACTGAAATACAAAAACAACTTTAAACTATGTAAAGCCGAGGAGCTCAAGCCATCAGAGCAAAACATACACTATTTACAACTGATCAGGTATTAGAACATAATTCTAATATATACATGTCAAATGTTGAACATGTCATATGAATGACGCCAGCAATACCTCAAGTATTTGACAAGCAGGAGCGGTAAATACGCCAATATCAATATTTCCAATGGATCTTGATAGAATGAAACTTCGTGGGCGTCAACAGATTGGATCAACCTGAGAGCTGAGATAAATAATTGGTTGAGAGACATTCTTCTACCACTTCAAAAGTTAAGCATATCACACCGAAAGAAGAAGAAGCATTCATGCAATTGTCGCGGCAGGGGACAACCGGCGCCGTCTGCAGGGTCGTCAGCAGCGAGGACGCCTCACTCCACCGCCGCCATCCATGCTCGTGGCCCCCTTTTGACCTCCTCGGCCCGTCGGAGGGAGAAGTGATGCACATAGGTGGCTTGAAGGGGCGAACTCGATTTGCTGCCACGCATGAGGAAGATAGGCCCGTAGTGGATGATGTGGACCTCGCGCTGCCGCTTCTCAGTGTGATGAATGGCGTCTGTGCTTCTCCTATCAGCCACCAGCCGCTCCTCCGCTGACGGATTGGCGCGCAGCGGCAGGCTGCACTACAGGATAAGCCATGGGGAGAAAATGGGGTTGGGGAGAAGGACATGGTGGCCCTGGTGGCAACGGTGCTGGGAGGACGATGGGAATTATGGGCGGATGAGCTAGTCGACTAGGGCTGGAGGAGGCGCTGCTCGGTAGAGGGATGTAGACGGAGGCGGAGCTCGGGAGAGGAGGGGTCGCGCGAAGGAAGGGGAGGGAGCGCGCGAGTGAGCGCTCTGGCGGCTGTGCAAGCGGGAGTAGGGATAGGGTTTCACAATGGCCTACCTTTTATACGACACAGTCAAAAATAAATTAAGGGCTAGGATTTGTTTGAGGCAAGATTAAGGGCTGGTAAAATCTAATTAACCAGGAGGCACCTTGACCCTCCATCGTTTATATTTTTAGATGCACAAGAGGTGGGGTGCTTTGTTGCTGGTTCACTAGGCATTGAGGGAAGCTCTTCGGTGGTCGACTGTGATGATACATGTAGATGTTGGGTAGCTACACGAGAGTGCAGGTTGAAGTTAACATTGACAAACTGCTTCTGAGTCACCGTGTTTTCTCAATGCCGCAAAGCGACAAATTAGTTTGAGGTTCAGTATGAACTTTTACCCCATTATTGCTTCTCCTATGGGATCATTGGCCACTCTTCTGTTGAATGCAAGAATCTTGGTGACCGGAATGAGGGGGAAACCGGAAACTACCGTACTTAGTGGATTTATTGTGTGCACCTGATGAGAGGAAGAAAAAATATCGGGGGCAAAATCGTCGAGTGGTTCTATGTCAACTAAGCAGGGTCAAGCCTCATCTTTTCATCCTAATGAGACCCCGGGACAGTCGACAAACACGAGTGGAGCAGTGCGGTAGCAGAAGAAGCAGGGAGACTATGAGGTGTCTTCCCGGCTAAGAAGAACCCGCCATGTGCTCGCATTACTGCTGCCAAGACGGGGAAGGCCCAAGCAAAGGATACAGGGGTCTGCTCAGGAGAGTGGCACTCTGATCAGTAGTAAGAAACGGAAATCACAGTTGACATATAAGGTTAAAACCTCGGTGACAGTGGCAAAGCCAAAACCTTTGACATTAGTGGTCCTTCCGAAGGATCGGACCAAGGAGGATGCTTTACGAGCTGACGAGGCAGGAGTCAGCTCTGATTCAAAGAAAAAAAGCTAAGATGAGTGGTGATTTGATCGGTGGATTAGGCGGGAGCTGTTGACCAACCCCGCCCTACGCAATGATCATTTTATGTTGGAACTGTTGTGGGCTCGGGACTGACGCGACAGTTGGCGAACTCCACTAGTTAGTACGAGTTCATCGTTCTACCCTCCTCTTTCTTTAAGAAATGAAGATGAGAGATTCTAGAGTGAGAAATTTCATGTGGCCTCTTGGTTACTCTGGATGTTTTGCCGTTAGTAGTGTTGGCCTAAGTGGTGGCTTGGGTATTTTCTGGATGTCATCTATGTCAGTATCTGTTGAGAGTTTGTTATGAGAGTTTTAACAAACGGTGCATTGATGCACTTATTAAACCGGAAGGAGGCGTGACATGGAGGGCTTCTTTTGTGTATGTGGAACCAAAATGTGATCTTAGACATGAGTTTTGGGACCTCCTTTGCTCTATGCGATCTTCCTGGAGTGGGTCGTGGATTTGCTGCGGAGATTTTAATGAAGTACTTTCACAGGATGAGCATTTGGGGCCTCGTGATCGTTCTGATGCACAACTCATGGCTTTTCAGGATTGTTTACAGGAATGTGGGTTGTCAGACCTGGGGGATGATGGTCCTAAGTATACCTGGACTAACCGGCAGGATGCCAATTCAAATGTTCGCGTACGGATTTATTGGGTTGTGGCTAATGGTGATTTTGTTAACCTTTATGAGGACTACAACATCGAGAATATCATTACAACATCCTCGGATCACTATGCTATATTTATTACCCTAACCAAGGATTCCTGAAGGTAGTCTAATCAACCAGTGTCACATGGTTTTCGGTATGAAGCAATGTGGTGGAAAGCGCCTGATTATATGGAAGCGTTGGAGTCGGCGTGGTCAGCTGGGAGTCAGGCATCCCCCTCGTTACGGCCGACATGGACAAATCTGAATCGGATGGCGCATATGCTTAGGGATTGGAGCCGAACTACTTTTGGTTTGGTGCACAAACAAATTACGAAACTAGAGCAGCATCTCTTTTCCTTCATGGCCAATCGGTGTCAGAAGCAAGTGTGAAAGAGGAACTTGACATTGGATGCAAGTTGTGTGACTTATTTGAATGCGAAGAAATTATGGTACGTCAAAGGTCACGGGTGGAGTGGCTTTGTGAGGGAGATCGCAACACCGCATGTTTCCATGCTAGAGCATTTGCCAAACGGCACACAAACAAGATTTCTACACTTACGCGTGAAGATGGCTCTATGTGTGAGGACCAAGGGGAGATCAAAGGTATGTTGCATCAATTTTATGAGTACCTTTTTTCTTCTGAACCTTGTGATTCTGTGGATGCAATCCTTGATTCTATTCCTGTCAAAGTTACGGTGAAGATGAATGCAGACTTGTGTAAGGCCTATATTGATGCAGAAATCGAGACTTCCTTGTTTCAAATGGGCCCAACAAAGGCGCCCGGTCCTGATGGGCTTCCCGCTTTATTTTACCAAAATCATTGGGAATTTTTCAAGGTGGAGATTTGTCATGTTGTTCCGAGTTTTTTGTGTGGAGGTGACATACCATAGGGACTTTTGATTCTATCATTGTTCTTATTTCTAAAGTTGCTAAGCCGAAATATCTCAAGAATTTTTCGCCCATCAGCTTGTGCAATGTCCTCTACAAGATCGCCTCCAAGGTTCTGGCAAATAGGCTCAAGGTGATACTGCCAGAGATTATTTCTGAACAACAAAGTGCTTTCGTATAAGGAAGGTTGATCAGGGATAATGCTCTCATTGACTTTGAGTGCTTGTATACTATACGCAACCAGAAGTCCAAGATACCCTTCTTTTCTTTGAAATTGATATGATAAAAGCGTATGACAGGGTGGAATGGAATTATCTTCATGTTGTCTTTGCAAGCTTGGTTTTGATCCTAGTTGGATCCAGTCAGTGATGAGATGTGTGACTCAAGTTCGGTATGTTGTTCGTGTTAATGGCGTTTTGACTGAACCAGTTATTCCTTTTAGAGGTACCCGTCAAGGAGACCCAGTCAGTCCTTATTTATTTCTTCTTTGTATGTAGGGTTTGTCTTGTTTACTGCAACAACGGGAGGATCGAGGTGAGTTCTATGGTATTTTCAATGGTCGACTTGGTCCCCCAATCTTCCACTTACCGTTTTGCAGATGATAGTATCTTTTTTGCTAGAATTGGTATCTTTTTTTTTCGGTTTTCTTTGGCCCTCATTGCCATGATCAGGTGAAAATGATATGAAGGGCATATTGGAAGTTCAGAGAGAAGTACTAAATGACTTTTATCTCGATATGCCAACGTCAGTTGGGCGCTCTCCAACCGCAATCTTCAGTTTCCTTTATTAGCGCATATGGAAACGCAATTGTGGATTGAATGATAGGCCCCTCTCTAGGGCAGGGAATGAAGCTCTGCTGAAATCAATTATCCAAGCAATTCCATCGTTCCTAATGAGTTATTTCCAACTTCCTCTCACTAACTATGACAGAATGAAATCTATTATTGCGAACAGATGGTGGGGTGAGGAGGATGGAAAGAAGAAAATTCACTAGAGATCATGGGCTTGGTTATCATCGCCGAAGACCCTAGAAGGAATGGGGTTTCACAACCTCACTCTCTTTAACCAGGCGATGCTCGCTAAACAAGGGTGGCATTTGTTAACAGACTCGGGATATTTCTGTGCAAGAGTTCTCAAAGGAAGGTATTTCCCTGACTCTGATTTTTGGCATGCTCCTAAGACAAGATCATCGGCGTACACGTGAAGAAGCATTCTACATGGGAGGGACCTTCTCTTCTAGGGTGTCCGGTGGGGCATCGGAGACCACTACAGGAGAAATCAGAGACGCCGACGGCCCGAGGACTACGCCGACGACCATTTGTCGGGGCCATCGGCGTAGAGGCCTACCCCGGCCAGCTGCCCACCACGGCCGTCGGCGGAGCCTCGGCCGTCGGCGTAGGCAAAGAAACCCTCGGTGTAGAGGAGTTGTCGGTGTAGCAGGCCCGGCTGTGCCGACGGTGGCCCTCGGCGTACTCCCAGCCCTAGGTGTAGCCCCAGTTCGGACACGGCGGCGGGAACGGCATTAGGTAGTCAATCTGTGCCGACGGCCAGGCCGTCGACGTAGGTCTTAGAGGGGCGCTACGCAGAGTTGGTTGGCCTTGGGGGCGCTACGCCGACGGCTAAGCCGTCGGCACAGCCTCCCTATTTTCCTTCATTTTGTTTTAGCCTTATATTTAGTACAAATTTATGTATTACTCCGACTGTAGTCATTTGTACCGTCCCAATAGCAGTCTCCATTGACGTAATTGCAGGAATCCCACGAAAACTTGTGTGTTGCCCTAAAATACCTGAACAAGTGGGGTGAAAGACAGTCCGCGCGCATGCGATAACACTTCGAAACAAACTCAAACTGTAAAGAAGGTCAGACCGGGGATCTAGACATTGCATCCATGGACCTTCCACCACACTTGGACACATATACTAGGTCCACGTGCAAGTTCCACTGGGATTCGAACTCGGCGGTCCTTTTCAAATAAATCCTAGTCGGTGGGGCCCGCGGGTCTACCCCTGTAGCTTTCTTAGTACGAGGTTCAGACAACGCGCTTTTTTGTTGGTTTAGCTTTGTTTAGGTCATATCTACATGGAAAACAAAGGTTGGTACCTTATAGCACATGCTAGCCCCCCGGTATACCATGTGGGAATTACCCCTACACGTCCAGGAATCTACTAAGTGTTATCGCACGCATGTGAGGAAGGTCAGACCGGGAATCTAGACATTGCATCCATGGACCTTCCACCATACTTGGACACATATACTAGGTCCACGTGCAAGTTCCACTCGGATTTGAACTTGGCGGTCCTTTTCAATGAAACCCTAGTCGGTAGGGCCAGGGTCTACCCCTATAGCTTTCTTAGTACGAGGTTTAGACAATGCGCTTTTTTGTTGGTTTAGCTTTTTTTAGGTCATATGTACATGGAAAACAAAGGTTGGGACCTTATAGCACATGCTAGCCCCCCGGTATACCCTTGACGGGGCGGTTACCCGTGCGTCGAGAATCTACTAAGTGTTATCGCACGCATGTGAAGAAGGTCAGATCGGGGATCTAGACATTACATCCATGGACCTTCCACCACACTTGGACACATATACTAGGTCCACGTGCAAGTTCCACTGGGATTCCGGAGCTCCGGCGGTCCTTTTCCAGCGAAACCCTAGTCGGTGGGGCCCGCGGGTCTACCCCTATAGCTTTCTTAGTACGAGGTTCAGACAACGCGCTTTTTTGTTGGTTTAGCTTTGTTTAGGTCATATCTATATGGAAAACAAAGGTTGGGACCTTATAACACATGCTAGCCCCCTGGTATACCCGCAGCGGGACTGTTACCCCTACACGTCCAGAAATCTACTAAGTGTTATCGCCTGCGGGTCTACCCCTGTAGCTTTCTTAGTATGAGGTTCAGACAACGCGCTTTTTTGTTGGTTTAGCTTTGTTTAGATCATATCTACATGGAAAACAAAGGTTGGGACCTTATAGCACATGCTAGCCCCCCGGTATACCCGCAGCGGGACTGTTACCCCTACACGTCCAGGAATCTACTAAGTGTTATCGCACGCATGTGAAGAAGGTCAGACCGGGGATCTAGACATTACATCCATGGACCTTCCACCACACTTGGACACATATACTAGGTCCACGTGCAAGTTCCACTGGGATTCCGGAGCTCCGGCGGTCCTTTTCCAGCGAAACCCTAGTCGGTGGGGCCCGCGGGTCTACCCCTATAGCTTTCTTAGTACGAGGTTCAGACAACGCGCTTTTTTGTTGGTTTAGCTTTGTTTAGGTCATATCTACATGGAAAACAAATGTTGGGACCTTATAGCACATGCTAGCCCCCCGGTATACCCGTAGCGGGACTGTTACCCCTACACGTCCAGAAATCTAAGTGTTATCGCCTGCGGGTCTACCCCTGTAGCTTTCTTAGTACGAGGTTCAGACAACGCGCTTTTTTGTTGGTTTAGCTTTGTTTAGATCATATCTACATGGAAAACAAAGGTTGGGACCTTATAGCACATGCTAGCCCCCCGGTATACCCGCAGCGGGACTATTACCCCTACATGTCCAGGAATCTACTAAGTGTTATCGCACGCATGTGTAGAAGGTCAGACCGGGGATCTAGACATTGCATCCATGGACCTTCCACCACACTTGGACACATATACTAGGTCCACGTGCAAGTTCCATTGGGATTCCGGATCTCCAGCGTCCTTTTCCAGCGAAACCCTAGTCGGTGGGGCCTGCGGGTCTACCCCTGTAGCTTTCTTAGTACGAGGTTCAGACAACGCGCTTTTTTGTGGGTTTAGATTTGTTTAGGTCATATCTAAATTGAAAATAAAGGTTGGGACCTTATAGCACATGCTAGCCCCAGTATACCCTGAGCGGATGTTACCCCTACACGTCCAGGAATCTACTAAGTGTTATCGCCCGCGGGTCTACCCATGTAGCTTTCTTAGTACGAGGTTCATACAACGCGCTTTTTTGTTGGTTTAGCTTTGTTTAGGTCATATATACATGGAAAACAAAGGTTGGGACCTTATAGCACATGCTAGCCCCGGTATACCAGCTGGGTATTACCCCTACACGTCCAGGAATCTACTAACTGTTATCGCACGCATGTGAAGAAGGTTAGACCGGGGATCTAGGCATTGCATCCATGGACCTTCCACCACACTTGGACACATATACTAGGTCCAGGTGCAAGTTCGATGGGATTACGGAGCTCCAGTGATCCTTTTCCAAATAAACCCTAGTCGGTGGGGCCCGCGGGTCTACCCCTATAGCTTTCTTAGTACGAGGTTCAGACAACACGCTTTTTTGTTAGTTTAGATTTGTTTAGGTCATATCTACATGGAAAACAAAGGTTGGGACCTTATAGCACATGATAGCCCCTCGGTATACCCGCAACGGGACTATTACCCCTAAACGTCCAGGAATCTACTAAGTGTTATCGCATACGCATGTGAAGATGGTCAGATCGGGGATCTAGACATTGCATCCATGGACCTACCACCACACTTGGACACATATACTAGGTCCACGTGCAAGTTCCACTGGGATTCCAGACTCGGCGGTCCTTTTCAGTGAAACCCTAGTCGGTGGGGCCCGTGGGTCTACCCCTGTAGCTTTCTTAGTACGAGGTTCATAAAACGCGCTTTTTTGTTGGTTTAGCTTTGTTTAGGTCATATGTACATGGAAGACAAAGGTTGGGACCTTATAGCACATGCTAGCCCCCCGGTATACCCGCAGCGGGACTATTACCCCTACACGTCCAGGAATCTACTAAGTGTTATCGCACGCATGTGAAGAAGATCAGATCGGGGATCTAGACATTACATCCATGGACCTTCCACCACACTTGGACACATATACTAGGTCCACGTGCAAGTTCCACTGGGATTCCGGAGCTCCGGCGGTCCTTTTCCAGCGAAACCCTAGTCGGT